>JASJET010000034.1:3320000-4520000 GCA_034092305.1 Diaprepes abbreviatus | reverse complement strand
AAATAGACGCTCCTCAATTATTTCTCATCAATTTTCTTTACCAACTACTCAGTATATCAATTTTCTTTAATCCGAAAATTGCCCTTAATGACTATTTTAAAATATCAAATGACCCGATTTTTTTGAATGGTCGTTCCGACTAATCAATTTTTGGAATTTGCAATCTTCCAAATTGGTCTTTGTATCTCAAAACATAAAAGATCTTTTCAAAAAGAATCAAATTTTACGCAAGAATACATTGCATATGCTTCGATGAGTATAGTTTAGAGGTAGATCGGTTTAAGGTGAATTCAAAAGATGCGCTATGAGGATAAATTACAAAAATATAAGTCTAGCAGTTACCCGTTGCTGCTTCGCTCGTTCATTCGGTGGGGTCAGAATTTGAATATGTATTGTGATCACATATTTCACCAACACGATTTTATTGAAACAAATCTTTCAATGAAATATTATATAGAAATTGTTAAACAATGGAGCAGCTCATTAACATATATCTTATAACTAATAATTTCCATATTTTCACCTTATTTGGTCGGACCAGGTGGCTGTAGTTAAAAAAAAATTTCAATTTATTCATATATTATCTGGGTGGCTATTCTGGTTCTTAACAGAAAGTGATCATTCTCTTGAGAGAATAGGGACAATCCCATCCTACGGTTATTCTCTCGATCGTGTATTACCGTATTCTCGTACGATGTGATGGGAGATCGGAAACAAAATCTAGTAAGCTAGGTTGCCAAGCATCAATTGTGTACGTAACCATATAAATTGTGCATTTAACACTAAAAAAGAATATGAATATGGACATAACCCTACTTAGTAAGCAAATGTTCGAATTTAAAATAAATATTAATTAATATTTTTAACTTATTCTTAATGAGAGAAAAGAATTAGAAAGGAAGTTTTATAGAGAAAAAAATTAAATATGTAAAAACACAGATAGAAATATTTTACTGGTAAAATAGCCGTGATGCGTGAAATTAGTATCACCTGTAAAGATGTAAAGGATATCATGCGAAATAAAATTAACATTTTCATTTCCTAAAATACAAATTTAGTGTATTTTCTACTGGGTAGGGAAAAGAAAAATTTTCCTTATTTTTGTAAAAATGTTATTTTTTGTACTCCCTATAAATATCAGGGAATGAATATACAAAGTAAAAAACAAAATAAAATCTGTAAAAATTTATTTCATCTATAAAATATATTCTGCATACTTGAAATATATACATAATATTCGGCTAATAGTAAAATTATTAATTTTCCATAAAGTAGTTACTGATAATGTGTTGTTGGATTGGTCTTGCTTCTCGTAGATCAGGGTGTATCTCTTGTTCTTGATGAACATTTCTCATATTAAAAAATTATTATCTATCTATCTTTTGAAAAACATCTAAATTTATTCTTTAAGACACCATAACATCTTTCAACGGTACTCCATAATGAACAGATATCTATTAAATCTTTCCTCTGGTGTCCCCAGTTGTGAAATATCTTCCAAAGGCCATGGCCTTAAAAGAAATCCTGAAAAAATTAAACTTGGTTCACTTTCCTTTATATATTTAAACATATTCTAAATTAATAACAAATTATTACTTTAGTGTACAATTAATTTATCTGAATCTCCAATGAGGAAAAATAAATCTGGGTTTCTTCTATAGATAATTTCCATTATATTCCAAATATAAGAATCATGGGTACTACTAGGAAATTAAGCATTTATATTCATGATATATAAAGTCTCATCGCAAATTCTGGATCATCTGTTACTGATCTTGTAATTGCAACATGAGTGCCGTCAATGTACCCTATAATACCAGGGAAATTATGTTTAGTATAAAACCTAAAACATTATAAAAATCTCGTATATTTCAAAATTATCTTACATATTACCTATTACACCAGTTTTAATTCTTTTTTTAAAAAACAAATTATATTTAAATTTTAAGTTTACAATTTACGTATTACTGCTAGCTGTATATAATTTACATTTTAACAGAAAATTACCCAATTGGACAAGTTCATAACTCATTTAAATTTTGTAGCAATTAGATCCACTCTGAAATAGCATCGTCTCTATTTAAAGCATCTTGGTTGTTCTTCTACAATACTCCAACTGACACTTGGCTGACTAATTCCAGAAATATATTCAACTGAGTTATTTCGTAGTAGTTGCTAGTCGCAAAAAATCTACGAACCTACAAATATTTATATTTTAATAAAATTATATTAATATGGGTACCTAAATCTAAAAAGAAAAATTAATATTAGCTTAACATTCTCCAAATTTTTTAACAGTAACTAAAGCGGTTAATATATTACAAATATGTATAATTCAACTAAGTAAAAAAAAATCATTAATGACTTGCTACTCTTGCATATGCTAACCTTATAGTTACCAAATATTACCATGTCATCTGGCAAAGATGATGTTGTCTCCCTTCAAGCCTTGAGAATTCTATAAATTGAGTTATTTTTAGTACAAGATATCTTCGCAGATTTTTACCAAGCCAGTAAAATAAATTAAATGAAGTAAAGTCCGCCCAGTTCCACAAATATTTATATGATCGATACTTACCTAAACAGCTTCGTGAATTCTGAATCATTTAAACCTCTAAATCGACGCCACCGTAGTATAAATCGACAATTATAATTTTCTATTTGTTTTTCCGTTAATCTGACATCCTCAGGTCCATCATGGTCCACAATTACTTCCTCAATACCCATTTTATATATGTACAGGGTGAGTCAACGATTGGATGAAGTAGGTTTGAGCCTTTTCGGTGAAATTAACAAAGAAACTATATTTATTGTTTGATACAGTTTATTTTTACGCAGATTTAAAAAATATTTAGGACTCTACAGGGTGAGCCAAAAAACTAGGACAGCATAAAGTTGTATTTTTTTAAATAGAACACCCTATATACGAATCGTATTTTCGATTTAGCTTATAATTTTAAATCTTTTTTATTAAGGGTTTACTATAACAAAACTTTATAGTTTCTGAGATAATTAAGTTTAAAAAAAAAAGTCACATTTTCAAGCATCAATTCAATCCTAAATAACATTTTCAGTTTTGTGACAAATATATTTAAATTTGGAATTTAGCAAGGCCAAGGACAAGTTAACATAATTTTAACCTAATATTTGCAATAAAAGCTACAGGGTGTTGAACACATCGGCTCAAATTTGAACAAGTTTAAATGAATAAATATCTTTTTTTTTAAATGGTACACCTTGTATATTTTCATGTTATTTAATAGAGTAATAAAAATCCTAAAAGTTTTGTTCAATATATCCTATACCTATTTATAATAGTTTTTGAGATACTTCAGTTTTTCTTATTTTCCATACTTTTTTACAGAAATAGTCTTCATTATCATAGTAGCCATGGCAAAAACAATGTAAAAGAACATTTTTCTGTGTGTCAAATTTATAACCGCAATCGCTTCTTTTGGTTTTTATGTAGTGTAGTTTGGTTTTTTTTGTATTCATCTTATATTGTAAAATGAATTTTCCAAAGAATGAGTTAATAGATATGATTTATACAATAGGAGAGGCTCAAAAAAATTGCCTTCTTGCTCAAAGAATTTACAAAATGAAGTATCCTGATCGACGCCAGCCTAATACCCATACTTTTCAAAACTTAATGCAAAGATTTGATTCTTCTGGTACTGTTGATTATCCAAAACGTAAAGTGGTCAACAAACCAGTAACTAATGAAGAAAAAGAACTACAAGTATTGTTAAATGTTCAGGAAAGTCCTTATATTATTAGCCGTCAGTTAGCAGCATTATGTGAAACATCACAATCCACCGCTAATCGTACTACCAAGAAATATAGGTATCATCCATATCACATGGAATCACACCAAGAATTGCATGGACAGGATTTTGAAAGTCGTGTAAACTTTTGTCGTACAATAAATGCGGAGATTCAATTAAATCCAAATTTATTATGCAAGGTAATGTTTAGTGAAGAAGACGAATTATTGGACCCCACTTTTTTAATGAACCACTAAATAGCCATAGTTACCTGAACTTTCTACAAGAAGAACTACCCCAACTGCTTCAAGGTCTCGATAGGGATGAGCTCGATAGTATGTGGTTCCAGCACGATGGTGCGTCTCCGCATTACCATCGTGAAGTTCGTGCGTTTTTGGACCAACGATATCCGTAAAAATGGATTGGACGTGGGGGTTTCATTGAGTGGCCACCAAGGTCTTGTGACATCACCCCATTAGATTTCTTCCTATGGGGTTATATTAAAAATAAGGTGTATGTTAATCCACCAACAACAGTGGAAGATATGCGAAACAGGATTAGGGATACCTGTAGAACAATAACGCCACTAATTTTGTCCAGGGTCCGAGAAAATCTGCAAAAAAGACTAAATTTGTGCATTGCACAAGAGGGTCGTTTATTTGAACACTTATTAAAAAGAAATAATTAATCTCAGTATTTAATAGGTAATTTTTTTGTTTCAATTTAGTATAAAAGTAAATATGTATTTGCCTTGTCGTTATTGTTGTGTTAATTAAACTATTGCCGTTGTAATATAACGAATAATGTATTTCATCATATTTAACCACATTCTGTTTGTTTCTGTAGTTTCTTTTTATTATTTTACATGGCTACTATGATAATGAAGACTATTTCTGTAAAAAAGTATGGAAAATAAGAAAAACTGAAATATCTCAAAAACTATTATAAATAGGTATAGGATATATTGAACAAAACTTTTAGGGTTTTTATTACTCTATTAAATAACATGAAAATATAAAGGGTGAACCATTTAAAAAAAAAGATATTTATTCATTTAAACTTGTTCAAATTTAAGCCGATGTGTTCAACACCCTGTAGCTTTTATGGCAAATATTAGGTAAAAATTATGTTAACTTGTCCTTGGCCTTGCTAAATTCCAAATTTGAATATATTTGTCACAAAATTGAAAACGTTATTTAGGATTGAATTGATGCTTGAAAATGTGACTTTTTTTCTTTAAACTTAATTATCTCAGAAACTATAAAGTTTTGTTATAGTAAACCTTTAATAAAAAATATTTAAAATTATAAGCTAAATCGAGAATACGATTCGTATATAGGGTGTTCTATTTAAAAAAATACAACTTTATGCTGTCCTAGTTTTTTGGCTCACCCTTTAGAGTCCTAAATCTTTTTAAAATCTGCGTAAAAATAAACTGTATCAAACAATAAATATAGTTTCTTTGTAAATTTCACCGAAAAGGCACAAACCTACTTCATCCAATCGTTGACTCACCCTGTATATTTGTGAACAAAAATATTTTATAAAATTTACAATATTTTCAAAACAATCATGAATTTTCTTCAACTTTTATAACCTAAAAATATTGCATAATGACGGGAATGACCGTATCGTTCTCTCAAAATCTCGCCGTTCTCTTGGTTCGGACCAGTAGAACAAGTTCTTTCAAGATTTGATAGATGCGACAATCGCTTAAAATTACCAGAATACGGTTTCCTACTTTTTCGTGAGAATCACATCCACTTTCCATCAAGATGATCGTTCTCTCAAGAACGAGACTGGCTACCCTGACAGTTACGTAATAAAGTTAACATCGAGTTATTGCTTCTTTATTGTTACAGTTACGTGCAATCTGGTTGGTCGTATGACATCATGTGTTGGGGTAACTGTTCAAGGCTCAGAAAAAAATAATATGAACCATATTGTTTAGGCCTTATTTCCTGATTTGCAAATTATGCCGTTTCAGTGTTTGTTTATTCTTTGTCCGGAAGCAGTCTGTATGAACTGAGAGTAAATCTTAATTTACACTTTTTTATCAATTAAGCTATAATAAACTTCCTACGGATATCAAAAGTTATGCGCATTTGAGTAACTGAATATTTTCTAAGGGAGGGAGACTGACCTTCCTCCCCCCCCCCCTAAATAACCTAACTATAGTTTATACTAGACACTTCAAGATATGATCTTTGAGAACCATCGTATCCATTTGCAAATATCAGACTTGGTTCCGTCTAAATACTTTTCATTTCTTGGGCCATAATTAATAAATTCACGACCCCATGGGAATTGTTTTGATCAATATTTTACTTTTATGTTGATGGAGCGACGTGTTCATAAACGACACTCATTTGTTTGTGGATATTTTCATGGAATATTAAAAAATTCATAATTCGGTAGTTTTTCAATTCACAAAACACTTCAAGAAACGCAAAATAATGAGATATAAGTAATTTGACGATTATTAAATTAATTTCGTTATAAAATCATTTAGTGTAATATTTTGTAATAGGTTTACTTGATAAAATGATATTTTATTAATAATTTAAAAGTTTCCATGGTAGTTTGCACGTGACTGTCGTATTTCGGTAATATGAAATCTTCCAGGTGTATGAAGCGAAAATCCACAATATGCGAATCTCGCAAAGTCTTTCACCTCCGGTGGACAGTTTAAGCTTCCGGTACGTGAGCGCGTTTATCGGACTCGCGGATACCGGAAGTGGCGCTCAGAACAGCGCCCGGAACGAGACGACACACGTCATTTCCGGCACTGTCAGACGTGGAGCGCAGGCAAACACCAGAGTTGCTACTTTTATTCGATAACCAATTTAAATATGTTCCTCTTTAGTGCTAAAATATTTTGTGTTGGATACGTAAAAATGATTATTGAGCTGGACAAAATATTTGTTGCTATAGAATTTAGTTAAATTAATATTCAAAATTTCAAATTTTCAAATATTATTCTGACATTTTTAAATAGAGTGCGGGTAAAAAAGGTTTATTTAAAAAAAATATTTTTTTTTTCCAGTTTGCGTCGGCATTTTCAATCTGTTGATAGATGAAATCCATAGATATTGTTGTGGTAAGAACATCCCACCGTTGTTTTCCGACAAATTTGGCTTAAGTAGGAGTTCCAAGTTGTGGAAAGCATGACAAGGATGTCTGGGAAAAGCACTGGTGGATCCCACTGATGAATCCACCACCGATGCCGGGACGAAACATCCTAACATTTTGATGGTGGTTGAAATAATTCTTTAGTTATATCCCTTAATAGCAGGAACATTACTACGACATGGCGCCCGAGCAGGGACGGCAGAAGACAAGGGTCTAAACCGCCATTGGCTTTGATTAGGCTTCACCCGATACTTGGAAGACTACCTAGGATGTCCGTTCCATATTTCTCATATCAGGCCTGTGCTTCTACAGCTTGGACTTTCGACTATAATCAAAGTCGGATAAGCAAATGCCTTAGAGTTCAAGAACGTCCCACCGTTATTCTCCGACAAATTTGGCTTAAGTAGGAGTCCCAAGTTGTGGAAAGCATGACAAGGATGTCTGGGAAAGGCATCGGTGTATCCCACTGATGAGTCCAACACCGATGCCGGGACATCAGGGGCATTACTACTACAATATAAAAATAGGCTACGGGTCCCAGTGTACCTGCTTATACGTTTCATGTGGGAGAGACGCAAATATTTAAAGAGGCGGGGCTAAGCGTCGCGAACATGTGTCTGATCGTTCACGCGAAGAATCTTCCGTATGTGTGCGCAACGCTTAGCTCTACCCCCTTAGAGAGAGAAAGATCATATCCTTAAATGTTTGCGTCCCTCTCCAATAAGAGCAAATAATTTTATTAGGAAGATTTTATTGGGTAGAAATTGTATTGCAATTTTTTATGGGACCATTAATATTGTCTGCATGATCAAACGGCAACTTTATTTGGAGTTTCTTCAGAATAATCTTGCTGATTTGTTAGAGAATGTTCAGGTAGAAACTTGTTGGAACAAAACTTCATCCTAATTAGCGGATAGGTCGTGGAAAACCTCGATTTCCTGATCTAAATCCATTATTACTAAAAATTGAGTTTAGTGAAATCAAGTAAGAAACAACCTTACTGTATTATGGAGGTTACAGCGGTTATTATTTCGTCGTACTTGGGAGTGTATCAGAGTCAATGGGATTCAATTTGAACTTAGTATGAAGTTTTTAACTAACTGTAAGTACCTAATACAATTTCAGTTTCTTCATAGCTTAATAACTATATCTAGGAAGAATTAGTACGCAATAGAAAAACCTAGGATTCGTCTCTAAATTAAAATCTTTAGATTTAGGAAGACTGTGACATTAATGACCTAAATTTTATTAAATTATTTCATTCAATGCAAAAATTTATGTTATCAGAATTTTCGGGAGGGAAATATTATTTGCAACAAAGTTACGTTTTCCTTGAAAACGATTCGTTTGCGGACTTCAACCAAGAGTAAAAAAGGTAAATTCATCCTGTGCTTTTCAAAAGAAGTATAAAAAATCAATGCACCATTGTAACGGACCTACTGTAAAACAGCAAGAATCAAAATTAATCAATTTTCAATACGGAAAAACATATTTTTGAAAAAGGAGCGTCGTTTTCATTTTTTCAGGGTGGCTATATCGACAGGAATGAAGGCAACCGGTTGTCTTGTCAGGTAAATTTTCAGGCAAATTATAGACTTTAAAATCTTACTTTCGGAAAAGCAATAATTGTCAATATGGAAGTCAATCTACTAGGACATGAAGAACTTAAATACGAGCTTTCCATTCGGTAATGACCGACAAATGGTACTTTCGTACAGAAGCGAGCAGCTCTTAGAGAAACACTCAAATAGGAGCGTGATGGTGTTGTACCACCGCTAGCAATCACAAGCTATGATGCTGCTAGTGCGCTATGTATGTGCAGAGCCAGACTTTATGCAATTGAAAGAGATCTTCAAAGATTTGATCACCAGAATAAAGAACCGGAATTTAAAAGACTGAATACCTTGCTTTTACATACAAGGCTAAGGGTCGACAGAATTTTTCCTCAACCTGGATTTGACACTATGTTAAAGAACGCAATAATTTCAAAAAGGACAGAACTATTACAAAATCTAAACATGATATATGAGAGCAGAGAAATATCTAGTCAATACTCGCAAAAAACATAAGCTCGTCAGGATTCAGAATCTGAACGTCAGCCAGATATAGCACAAGTCGATCTAGAAAAGACTCCAGTTATTCACGACTTGATTGATTTAGAAGAAGCAGCACTTACCACGGCGGTTATTTAAGAAGTAAATGAAGCCATGGTGCTGGATCATGCTGAGTCCTTGGAAAGTCAAAGCGAAATAGAAGAACCGATAGAACAGAGAAGGATGGTTAATTCAGCTTCAGGCCTACCGCCTACAATGGTTTCTACAACCGAAACGATAGACATACGTTGAGTTTTAATACACTTGGAACTCAATCCGATATTCACAACTCACAGGCGAGCGTATGCCTTGAAAGGCAAAATCAATCTCGATCATTAGTAGGATTACCACTAACATCACAGTTGGGTTCGGCAACTAAACCGTATGGACCCCAACCAATATTACTTGTCCCAATTGCTGTTGGCAAAAGGGAATTAAAATCGTTGTTGGAAAGCCAATTTATTGAATGGTGGAGGGGAACTTCTTGAATGAGGTATGATAAGGAACATATAACTGGGCTTAGTGCACGGAAGCAGTTAGGCAAGTTCAGCTAACAAGACTGCTTGGATTCGCAACGGCGATAGGCCTCGAATAACCTGCAGATATGGTGGGATGTAAAAAGTCCAATGGAGGTCAAAGCATTGATGGTCTAGTATCACCACCGCTTTTTCATTCAATCATTCATTCACCACTTACAGCTGATGAACAAGTCAGTTTTAGCAGAGATGATCAGAGAATTTCATACCAAATCCAGCCGGATGGGGTAAGTCAGCTAAACACTGATATTCCTGTTTCAGTAAGAGTCAATATGGACCTTAATTCGGATAGTCTACCGAGAGATTAGCAAATTTCTCCCAAACTAACAATCTAGTTACTGATAACCAGCTTGAGCAGAATATGGATTCTCGTGGTTTGCTGATTCAGCAATGATGAGCTCAAGAGTAGCAAATGTTCATAGCACTAACCCAGAAGTGACTTTTCATCCAGATCATCTGGATAATTTTTAATTTTCTCCTTTAGTGGGAAGACCACCTACACAGGCACAGGGAAGTTACCGACATCATGTACATGGACCCAAGGTTTGTGTTGTAAAGTAGAGAAATTAAATAAATGATTAAATGACTAGATTCTTTTGTTTCTTGTGTTTTGTTCGACACCGAGGTTAAAACCAAAACAAATGCCATTCATAATTAATTATTCTTGAGGTGACCGTCAAAGATATTGAGTTAAAAAATACATTAAATAAAAATTAACCTCAAAGATTCGGATCTCTAGATATTTTTATTGATATTTGGGCTGATTAGGAGCAATTTAGACAAATAAGATTTTTCCCTTGATAAAATTTAACTAAAGTAGGGCAAAATCTGGCAAAAATCAGTATTGGAAGGGATCTAAATAAATAAAAAGTTGACCAGCAAAACAATCATGTAATAATGTGTATTACTTTTAGACACAAACTATGTTTTCAGAAATAGTTATTTTATGAGGTTACCTTATACAGGGTCAAAAAAAAAAACTTTGCATCACATGTGACCAAATTTTAATAATCCTATTTAGATTTTGTAAAAAAACACACATTTAATATTGTGCTACTTTAAACAAGATATGTCTGGGATGAAACGTTTTCGAAACTAAGAAGTTTTATGTAAGTTACGTTAAGTCTTATCTTGCAACAGTGCTTCAAGTTACAAAAAATGGGCAAAAAATCTAAATAATCTTATGCAGATGAAATATGGGTTAAAAATTGCATTTAGAAAAACTTTTTCTAATAACTTTTTTCGATATTTTGAGATATAACCCCACTTTTGATTTTTTTTTTGGAAAAAATTTAAATCTCACAGATAATGCTAATCACGTGACTACTAATTTTTTTGGCTAATTTTCATCTCGATTGAAGCAAAAATTGTTGCCAAAGTCAAATTTTGAATAAAGCTATTAATAAAAAATGCCATGTGATGCAGATTATTGATATATATATACAGGGTGATTCAAAAATCGATCACGAAACTTAAGGGGGTGATTCTACTTGACAAAATAAGGGTAGAGCTTCATATAATTTTTTTTCAAAATGTCATTCGTTTTCGAGTTACAAGCCGTCCAAGTTCAAGTTTTTATTTTTTGTTTTTTGAATTACTCGCTTACAGGAAAACCGATTTTACTAATATTTGAAAGATAGGCTAAGTCTTCTGCGCTTCATCATTTTAGTAACAATTCACATTGATTGTTTGCCGCTAGAGGGCACTTTACCTACATTGAAAATTGTTTTTTTGTCATAATTTTTTAGTGTTGACAGCTACAGTAGTTTTTGGCATAATTTCTGAAAGACTGATGCCAGGCCTTTAGAAAAGGTGATCTTTATTTACATCGCTAAACCCAACGGTTTAGACGTAAATCACCCTTAAAAATTAAGTGGTAAATTTACTTTTCTCATTTCATTACCACCAGCTACCAGGTAAATAGCTATCAAAGTATACTAGAGCTGTCAGTTTAACATCAAATAAATTCGCTTTTTAAACTATTTAATTTATAATCTTAAAATAACTAATAATGGCTAATCAGTAAATATTCATATTATGGATTATTGCGATATACATTTAATTGATAAAAATTAATGAAACAGTACTAAACAAACTAAAAAAGATTCTCAAAATGTCCCCCATTTTCTTCAATACATTTCCTAACACTCTTCAAAAAATGTCGCCTAACTCGATGAAAAATTTCTGGTGTTTCTTTAATAATTTGGCACTTTTCGATTATCCTGAAGCGAAGATCCTCGACGTTGATTACTGGAATATCATACACCAATTGTTTCAAATGACCCCAAAAGAAAAAATCCATAGGATTAAGGTCTGGTGACCTCGCTGCCCATGCCAATGGTCCACTTCGTCCTATCCATCGCTCAGGATACGTTGCATTCAAATACTGTCGGACACGTATACTAAAGTGGGGCGGAGCTCCGTCTTGGAGGATCCACATGTTGGCCCTTACTTCCAATGGCACATCTTCCAGATACAATGGGAGACGATTTTGGATAAAATCTAAGTATACGTCACCAGTTAATGGGCCATCAAAGAAATGAGGACCAATAAGGTAATCTCCTATTATCCCTGCCCACACTTTTAGTGAAAATCTACGCTGATGTTTCGTTTCTACCACATTGTTTGGGTTCTCGTAAGCATATGTGTGGATGTTGTGTAGATTTGTTATGCCATCACGAGTGAAACCAGCTTCGTCAGTGAATAATATGACGCCAATTAATCGATTATCGTGTTCATACTTAGCTAGGATCTGATTGCACATTTCCAACCGTCTCGGCCGATCATCGTCATAAAGAGCCTGCACCTTTTTTGAATGAAACGGGTAGAGTTGTTCTTCTCTTAGTATCCTCCATGAACTAGCCTGACAGAGCCGCACTTCATTCCCAATTTTTCTAGTACTAATACCTGGATTATCTTCAATAATTTCAAGCACTCTTTCTTCTTGTTGCACGTTTCTAGCAGTTCTAGGTCTTCCCCTATTTCCATTATAACTTTTAAAGGAACCACATTCCGCAAGCCTCCTGTGCACACTGGAAAATGTTTGAGCATGAGGGATATTTCTTTCCGGATAACTCTCCATATAATATCTTCTTGCCAACTCTGCATTACCATTTGCTTTTCCATAACAAAAATGGATATCACAATATTCGATATTTGAATATTGGTGATTAGCCATTATTAGTTATTTTAAGATTATAAATTAAATAGTTTAAAAAGCGAATTTATTTGATGTTAAACTGACAGCTCTAGTATACTTTGATAGCTATTTACCTGGTAGCTGGTGGTAATGAAATGAGAAAAGTAAATTTACCACTTAATTTTTAAGGGTGATTTACGTCTAAACCGTTGGGTTTAGCGATGTAAGTAAAAGCACCTTTTTTAAAGGCCTGGCATCAGTCTTTCAGAAATTATGCCAAAAACTACTGTAGCTGTCAACACTAAAAAATTATGACAAAAAAACAATTTTCAATGTAGGTAAAGTGCCCTCTAGCGGCAAACAATCAATGTGAATTGTTACTAAAATGATGAAGCGCAGAAGACTTAGCCTATCTTTCAAATATTAGTCAAATCGGTTTTCCTGTAAGCGAGTAATTCAAAAAACAAAAAATAAAAACTTGAACTTGGACGGCTTGTAACTCGAAAACGAATGACATTTTGAAAAAAAATTATATGAAGCTCTACCCTTATTTTGTCAAGTAGAATCACCCCCTTAAGTTTCGTGATCGATTTTTGAATCACCCTGTATATATATATATATATATATATATATATATATATATATATATATATATATATATATATATATATATATATATATATATATATATATCAATGAAAGGGTGTATAGGTCTACTCTATCTCGAAAAAACTACATTAATACTTTACGTATGCGAAGCCGAACGGGGGCTGCTAATTCAACATAAATAACAATAATCTGTGAAAAAAACATATAAATGTTTATTTTGAAGTTAAAAATAATATTTTACCTGATTTGCGATCCATATTAGCCGCGTACCCTTTTCTTCTTATCTTCATCGAGCGAGAATCCGTCAAAGCGGCCGACTGTCAATCATCCGAACCCCCGCTGACATTCCCAGCGACCCATCTTTATCCCTTGGGTGCACACCTGGCCGTATCGCCAGCTTGAGAGCTTTAATTCTAGTGGAACTTTATTGGTACTTTAGAAAATGGATCACGGCGAATAGGTTGGACCCAGAAGCTTAATGAGTCCCATGGTTAATTTAATTACATAAAATTTTATAACCAGATTTACTAAAAAGGTTTGAAGTATAAACCTGATTTGGTTACCGTTGAAGTTAAATCCTTTAAGTTGCTCAGTTTTATTTTGCTTATGATGTTGTTACCATTTGAATTATTATTATCAGTAAACAAATCTTTATAAATTTCGATTTTCCATATTATTTTGAACAAAAAAAGTTTCCGAAAATATTTATTCAAAATGCAACAATTTCCACGAAAAACAAGCCAGGACATTTCAAATTTTCTTTAAAATTGGTAATGTCGCATCTATTTTGATAACCTTTTGTCGCGTTGCGTGTTAAATGAAATTGGAAGTAATATTCTCCATCTCTGCTAAAACCATCATATTATTACTACACGAAGATCCACCTAGTGATAAAGTTTCTTTAAACATTATCAAATGATCAATGGTGTCTCTTTTTGTTCTCTCAATTCGTCGGAATTAGACGTGGAGAAATCGCCGATGATCTCCTGAATGCGGCCTTGAGGCGTGCTCCAGACACAACCCCCTCTGCTATAGCCAATATAGCTAATGCGGTTTTACAATCAGGCCATTGGAAGGTGGCTAAGATAATTCTGATTCGGAAGAAAGGCGAAAGGGCCACAAACATCGACAGCTTCATTCCTATAAGCCTGCTTTCCAATCTATTAAAAATAATTGAACACATTCTAAACAGATTGTCTGATTAAGTTCATATGGCTGGGAATCCCAAACTGTTTAGTAAGATTAGTCTCAAGTTTCTTAGAAAACAAATCCTTCGTGGTGTCAGCAGACGGTGCTATTTCCGAAGTTAAACAGGTTGGAGCTGGAGTGCCTCATTGCTCTCCTCTATCTCTGACTCTCTTTAACTTGTATACAGCTGACATTTTGGTCAACGCCTGTAGCAAATTATACCTCTTTGCTGATGACACCTCCTTTGCAACCTCATCAGAATTTTTTCATCTTACTATTTTACACCAACAACGTCAAATAAATTAGAAAGATGGATGGACGATTGGAAGATCAAGTTAAATCCTGACCAGACACAAGCTATTATGTTTTCAAAATCAAGAATTCCAACTCCGGAAGATCGGCTATCCATCCCGCATACTCGCATTCCTTGGCGAGCGAGTGCGAAATACTTGGGACTAGTCTTCGATAGAAGACTAAATTGGGCACTTAACACGGACTATATCCTAGCGAAGGCCAATTCGTCGTTGTTATCTCTTTAGTCGTTGCTTAACATAAAAAGTAAATTAAATTTAAATAACAAACTTCTTATTTACAAACCTTTTTTCAGATCTGTTCTGTTCTTTGGTGCTCCAACCTGGATCACCACAGTCAGAACGAGATTTAAACGGCTAGGGAGATTTCAAAACAAGGTGCTTCGAATGATATGCGGAGCCCCATACTTTGTTAGAAACATAAGTTAAGAACCTAAGGTGTGATACCTTCTACACTTTCATTAAAAACACCATTACCCAATATATGGATAGAGCCGCTAACTCTACCAACATGTTAATACAGCAATCCCACAGCCTCACCAGAACAGCACGACAACATTATAGATTCCTCCGGACCAATAACTGTCACACATAACACTGTGTTCTAATCTCGTGAAGTAAAGATTTCTGAAGATGCCTCGTGCAATCGTAGGCGAAACATCGGATAATAATTCCAATTTGCCGGCCTAGACTCAAGAATTTTCAATTAATTTTTTCTTAATAAAAATTCGATTTGTTTCTATCGTAGTGTTAGGGTGTGTTTTTAAATGTAGTGTTAGCGTACATATAGAAAAACACCAAATTTAGTAAAGAGTCCGAAATGGAATTTTTAAACTTCACATTGATAATGTAACAAAAAAAAATAGCGGAACCTTTTAAGATTTTTAAGGCAACATAGTTATTTACCAATTAAGACATTTCATATTGTAGATGGCAAATATTTGACTGGTTTCGTTAAGAAAACCTGTACTTTATGACGCAGTAACATCTCAAGGTTGTCCGAAAGAATTAAACTTCTATTCGCGTCGTCTATTATTATCTTTGATTATACTGTGATACAAATGAAGTATCATCAGTCTTATTACAGAAAAAAAAACATTCTTCGCATATTTCGATTACTCATGAAATATTAAGTAGTTAATTTTTTATATAATAATTATTAAATGTGATACATGAACTTTTAAAAGTGATAAAAAAAAGTGGTGTATTAAAGCGAACAGCAAAATTGGTCTCGATTTAAATATACATTACGAAATGTACAAAATGATAAATCCAACAGGGTTGAATAAATTATTTTCAAAATAAAATACAAATTCAAAAAAATTATACAAATTTACCTATTAACATTGTTTTTGCAATTGAATAGGGTTATTTTAAAATTAATTTAGATGGATTGGCATTTTTTCCATATTATTATAGCCCGGCAGAATTTTTTTTTTGAAATTTATTGTTAGTGGACTTCTGATTACGTAAAAACCTTCAGAATGATAATAATAATTATGCAATATCTTATATATCATTTTCAGTTTTGGGGAAAATTTTTTATTTAAAAATTAAAATGTGAAAAAAAAGTTTTTTCGAGTTCTAGGAAAAGCTATTGTTTTTCAGTAAAAAAGTTTCAAATAAAAGTTGAGCGCATTGAAAATACCTATAAAATAAGCTAAGGCCCATCTGAATTGGATTTTTTCGTTAGTTATTGCAAAGAAAAACCTGCTAAAATGGCTGTTTTTTGAATTGTTTATGAATAATAGAAAAATATTTAGCATTAACTTTATACTGCTGAAATCAAAGAATTTTTGCGCCAATGAAATATTAATATTTTAGAATGAAATATAATATAATATTCCCAACTATAAACACCTTACTAAATCCTGACAACATCCTGTAAGGTACCTCCGTTTAGACTCACCTAACATTTGTGCTAATACTGATTGGAGTCTACCTATACGGTAGCTCATCTCAGGGTAGATTCGTTATTCCACTATTTTTAATATATTGCCTGTGTAAGTTTTATAATCGTCTAATTCATGACAAAAGCGCCACCAAATTTTACTTTAAAATTTGCCCTAATGATTATACTACGAGCACTTGTAGAAGAGAAAACTTGGAAAAGAACAAATATCATCCGGGTAAATAAATCGCAGAGTCTAAGTACTTAAAAGTATCCTAATTTAAAAGTATAGGAAATAGAACCAATTAAATAGAGGCCAATACATTTATTCCTCAAGGTATACCCCTTCCCAGAAGTACAACCCCTGGAAAAAAAGTTATGACCAGTGTGAATTATTGCAAGCTCCTTTAATGGCGGGCGTCAGTGAAAAATTCACTGGCTGCGTATGAAAATATCTTAAACTGGGTAATTAAAATTGCAATTAATGAATCATTAAAATATTCTATACTTGAAACTATTATTAAATGGTTAGTTGACCACTTTGGGACTCTGAAAATGGAACCATAATAATAAAAACCTCAATTATAGTAGGGTATCGTAAAATAAAACATTTAAATTTGAGGTTATAGCGCCACGTAGTCGACTTCGTTACACTTTACAATTATTCCTCACGGTATACCCCTTCCCGGAAGAACAACCCCTGGAAAAAAAGTTATCACCAGTGTGAATTATTTCAAGCTCCTATAATGGTGGGCGCCAGTAAAAAATTTACTGGCTGCGTAAGAAAATATCTTAAACTGGATAACTAAAATTGCAATTAATGAATCATTAAAATATTCTATACTTTAGACTATTATGAAATGGTTAGTTGACCACTCTGGGACTCTAAAAATGGAACCCTAATAATAAAAAACTCAATTACAGTAGGGTATCGCAAAATAAAACATTTAAATTTAAGGTTGTAGCGCCACGTAGTCGACTTCGTTACATTTTACAATTATTCCTCACGGTATACCCCTTCCCGGAAGTACAACCCCCGGAAAAAAAGTTATCACCAGTGTGAATTATTGCAAGCTTATTTAATGGTGGGCGCCAGTAAAAAATTTACTGGCTGCGTAAGAAAATATCTTAAACTGGGTAACTAAAATTGCAATTAATGAATCATTAAAATATTCTATACTTTAGACTATTATGAAATGGTTAGTTGACCACTCTGGGACTCTAAAAATGGAACCATAATAAAAAAAAACTCAATTACAGTAGGGTATCGCAAAATAAAACATTTAAATTTGAGGTTGTAGCGCCACGTAGTCGACTTCGTTACACTTTAAAATTATTCCTCACGATATACCCTTTCCTAGAAGTACAACCCCTAGAAAAAAGTTATCACCAGTGTGAATTATTGCAAGCTCCTCTAATGGTGGGCGCCAATGAAAAATTTACTGGCTGCGTAAGAAAATCTCTTAAACTGGATAATTAAATTGGAATTAATGAATCATAAAAATATTCTATACTTTAGACTATTATTAAATGGTTACAGTAGGGTATCGCAAAATAAAACATTTAAATTCGTTACACTTTACAAAGTTTACTGGTTCACCGCAAAGATCTGCTTCTTTTAAATGATTTAGTAAATTTTACAAAAGATAAATATCGTATATATATATATATATATATATATATATATATATATATATATATATATATATATATATATATATATATGTATATATATATAATGTCCAAATATTCAAAGTTTTTCAATTAAAAAGGTTAAAAAATCATATACGAAAAAATCTCTTACCTGTTAGCACTCTAGGTAATCGAAAACGAAACTTTGCTCAGAGAAATAAGCGATTAAAAATACTGGTTTAATACCCATCAGGCTTAACAGTTAGAAACTCTCGGATACAGGTCTTTGGCTAAAACTAGGCACTTAGCTGAATCACTATCAAACATGTGGTTAAACAAGGCATGTGACGTAGACGGCTTCACCAGAAAGGACGTTGATCTGGCTTAATATGGATATTGTCCCATTTAGAGGCTCACAATCCCAGAAGTGCAGCGCGATAACCCAAACTGCATACTATTTCCTAACTGCTGTACATTACAAAATTTCATCCAAAAAGAACAGAAAGCCTGATGAAATCCAAAGATACTGAAGTCATCCTACGACGTACTGTAGTTATTCTAAGACCCTAAAATAAAGAAATAAAAAGTCCTACTCAATCAGTCGTACAAAAGGCCTACGTAAAACCTAGCTTAATTTTGCTTAAATACGAAAACTGATTGTTCCAAAAGAAATATGTACTTACCTCGAATTCAAGAAAATGGTGGCATCTGATAAATGTTAATCCGTTATTTCTGGGCTGGCTAAAGAGAAATAATCGCCAAACTGGCTGAAAGGTGAAACGTCCAAATCACCAAAAAATGTTTGCACCCCAACTTGGTTTCGTTAATTTAATCGGCCATTTATGGCCAAATCTCTTAACTTGGGAAAGTAGTAAAACTAAACCACTCCTCGCTCTTGCGTCAGATAGCCAAAAGAGAACGATTTTTCTCAAATAACTCGCACATTCCTTCCAACGGAAGTTACTAAAAAACTATTTATTATTTAAGATCATTTAACCGTAACACTGCAAGTAAAAGAGCCTCTTGTTGCATACAACACATGTGCAAGAAATGTACGTCTCAAATTCTTTAAATATCGATATTGGAAAGTTTTGGGGCCTATATTACCAATCTAAAATAAATTTGAAATTTAAGATAGTGGATTTACTATGACAGACTAAATATTTGTTTGACACAATTTTTTAGTGGTTCATTTACAACTTCGGATAATATGGATACTTTTTAGCCACCTAGGAGTCATTGCGAGATACACCAATCTCGATTAGTACTTAGTTCAAATAATTTATGGATAACATAATGAATTTAAAACTGAAAATCGGAAAATAAAAATTTATAAAAAAAAAATTGAACCAACTTCTAAAAGTGCGCTAAAAAGTGAAAAAAACTATAAATTTTTATATGAAATTGAGATTTTTGAAGTCGCCGCCAAACTAATACCTGGCAAAATGTGATTCATATAAACAGATTAAAAATACTTTATTTTTAATTGCTTTCTTACCATAACTTGGCTCCGACTTCAAAAATTTCAATTTCATATATTTATTTATTTATTTATTTACAATAACTGCCCTACAGGTCTTGAGACTCAACTACAAGGCAGTGATTACACAAATAACACGTAAACGAATAATTTAAAATTAGCATCAAAAGACAAAAATATATATTAATTTAAATACAAATAAAAATTTAACTAAAATAATTAATTCTAACATTAAATGTATAATACAATGCTATGCTATCTACGTTCATATACAAAGGTGAACATACAAATCAGTTAAGGATGAGAAAGAGAAAAATGAAAGAAATGCCAAGGTCAATGTGCCAAAATCCTGCAGACAGTTCCTAGAGATGAGCTGAATATGTCAAAGCTATTACTCTTGTTATAAATGTCCCACATGGAATATAGAGGCGAAAATTTGAGCACGTTAGTTCTAGGAGTTCTGAGATAAAATACGTTAAAATTTCGGCAATTTATAAGAGGGATACTTAAGTTTATCCTAGCTAAAATATTAGGACAGTCAATAAAATTGTTAAGTACCTTATAAAGAATTGTTAGTAAGAAAAATTCCCGCCGTACCTTTGAAGATGAAAAGTTGAATTTCTGAAGCAATAGTTCATGTGAAAAACCTTGCTTAGGATAAACCCCAAAGTTCTTAAGATTGAGGTATTTCAGAAACCTTCTTTGGACCCTCTCCAAAGTATTGACGTGGGTATTGTAGAGTATTGTAGCCAGGGGACCACACAACTGATGCGTATTCTAGTTTAGACCGCACATATGAAAAATACAGTAATTTGATGACGTCAGTGTTATTAAAATCGCGAGTGCAACGCAAGATAAAACCTTGAGGCCTCAGAAACGATATTATTCATATGAAAAGAAAATTAAAGCTTGGGATCGTATGTGACTCCGAGATCTTTAAAAAGATCTGTCCGCGAGAGTAGCACGATATTCAACGAGTATTCATATCAAAATGAAGAAAATTTCGAAGTGAAAGTCATAACATTACACATCTTCACGTCGAGCTGCAGATAATTTTCGGAACACCAATTGCTAACATGTTCCAGGTTCGATTGAAGCTCTATACAATCCTGTAGGCAATTTATTCTCTTATATAGCTTAATATCATCGGCATATAATAAAATATCTGTGTCAACAACAGAAACAATGTCATTAATAAAAATATTAAAAAATAAAGGTCCCAGTACTGATCCTTGCGGCACACCAGAACTTGAAATATATTTCACTGAGCGAGAACCGCGAATTTCAACATACTGAATACGATTATGGAGATATGATTTAAATAACTTTATTAATGAATCTGAAAATCCAAATGATGACAATTTCTTAAGTAAGATAGAGTGGTCCAAACGATCAAATGCCTTTGTGAAGTCCAAATAAACAACATCCATCTGACAACCATGATCAATAGCCTAAGCTATATCCTGAGTCATAATCATGAGATTAGTTGTCGTCGACCTACCCTTAAAGAAGCCATATTGAGATGGAGTAATTAAATTTTTAGTTAATGAAAAAATAGAATCATGAAGTAAAAATTGAAATATTTTAGAAAAATTGCATATAATAGACACCGGTCTATAATTACAAACTTCAGATCTATCCCCTTTCTTATAAACAGGACAAACCTTGGAAGATTTCCATATGGAAGGAAAACTGTTTAATTTTAAACACCTATTATACAGTATTTTAAGTGGTTTGGCTAGGACGAATCTGCAGTCTCGTATTAGAAAAGCTGGGATTAAATCCGGACCAGTAGTAAATTTAGGTTTAAGCTTCTTTATAGCATTAACTATTTCACATTCAGTGAAATCAGCTACATGAACAATTGGAAAGATGGAATCTACGGAACATGAATCATCCATGGATACCGGACTGGCCGAAGAAAAGGATTGCTTAAAGAATTCCGCACTATAAAAATTTATAGTAATTTTTCACTTTTAGAAGTCTCTTCAATTTTTTTTATAAAAATTTTACTGCTTCTTTTAATAAAAAGTCATGAAAAAGAAACACCTTTTTTTCGTTTTTTTTTTCAAATGTCCTCCATTTTGTTATTTTTGCATAAAAATGGTTAATTCTACTTTCTGTCAGAACTATACCCATACTGTTGTTTGGTTAAATCGATTATGTCAGAGAATTGTCTACTTTTCGAGAAATTACGTTCAATTGCCATTTTTAAACAAAAAAATCATTTAAAATCAATAAAAAAAAATTTTTTACATACTTTTAGAATGTATTTATTTAGCCCAAAAAGAATTATATCAATATCTACTGGTTTCTTTAAAAAAATCACGAAATTCTCATTTCTTTTATAGCGTTCAAAGTAGCATAATCATTTAAAGATAAACCCTTCAACTATTACGATTCGATTTCTAAAAGTGCTAAATAAATAAACAAATATAAATCAATTTCTCATTAATTTTGTACTTTTTAGTGCAAGGTCGGTTTAGTTTTTTTGTAAAAATAAAGAATTTAAATCAATTTCAAACGGATTAATGAACAAACTTTAAACTTTGAAAATTAGTCGATCATTTATATGAAATATTATATTTTATATTGACCGGGCCTGTTTATAAAGTTCACGGTTAGTCGGCCCGTTTCGATGATGGATGTAGGGGATTAGAGGATGAGGGAGATGGTCCAAGACTAGATCTGACTGTCAGCGGATGATGTATGATTGCGGTTTACATTGCAAATTTCGACCGTTGTTGGAGCGGTAGCAATGCAGTAAAGGCTCTAATCGAGCGCTGCCAACGTGTCAACTCCCATAAACTGACTGACATTAATTACTAAATTTATAGGGAGTATCTGCCAATGGGGATTTTGCTAATGATCAAAATTTCCAATATTAATATTAGCGTTAAAGATCTAAATATTTAAAATTTTATTAATAAGAAGAAGAACATCGGAATTGATTTGTTCTGGATAGACTATATATTTAATGGATTCATTTTACTTTAGCTGTTACATTTTAATATATATATATATATATATATATATATATATATATATATATATATATATATATATATATATATATATATATGTCTATGTACCGGGTGAGTCAACGATTGGATAAAGTAAGTTTGTGCCTTTTCGGTGAAATTTACAAAGAAACTATATTTATCGTTTGATACAGTTTATTTTTACGCAGATTTTAAAAATATTTAGGATTCTACAGAGTGAGCCAAAAAACTAGGACAGCATAAAGTTGTATTTTTTTAAATAGAACACCCTATATACGAATCGTATTTTCGATTTAGCTTATAATTTTAAATCTTTTTTATTAAGGGTTTACTATAACAAAACTTTATAATTTCTGAGATAATTAAGTTTAAAGAAAAAAAGTCACATTTTCAAGCATCAATTCAATCCTAAATAACGTTTTCAATTTTCTGACAAATATATTCAAATTTGGAATTTAGCAAGGCCAAGGACAAGTTAACATAATTTTTACCTAATATTTGCAATAAAAGCTACAGGGTGTTGAACACATCGGCTCAAATTTGAACAAGTTTAAATGAATAAATATCTTTTTTTTTTTTAAATGGTACACCCTGTATATTTTTATGTTATTTAATAGAGTAATAAAAACCCTAAAAGTTTTGTTCAATATATCCTATACCTATTTATAATAGTTTTTGAGATATTTCAGTTTTTCTTATTTTCCATACTTTTTTACAGAAATAGTCTTCATTATCATAGTAGCCACGGCAAAAACAATGTAAAAGAACATTTTTCTGTGTGTCAAATTTATAACCGCAATCGCTTCTTTTAGTTTTTATGTAGTGTAGTTTGGTTTTTTTTGCATTCATCTTATATTGTAAAATGAATTTTCCAAAGAATGAGTTAATAGATATGATTTATACAATAGGAGAGGCTCAAAAAAATTGCCTTCTTGCTCAAAGAATTTACAAAATGAAGTATCCTGATCGCCGCCAGCCTAATACCCATACTTTTCAAAACTTAATGCAAAGATTTGATTCTTCTGGTACTGTTGATTATCCAAAACGTAAAGTGGTCAACAAACCAGTAACTAATGAAGAAAAAGAACTACAAGTATTGTTAAATGTTCAGGAAAATCCTTATATTGGTAGCCGTCAGTTAGCAGCATTATGTGAAACATCACAATACACCGCTAATCGTACTACCAAGAAATATATGTATCATCCATATCACATGGAATTACACCAAGAATTGCATGGACAGGATTTTGAAAGTCGTGTAAACTTTTGTCGTACAATAAATGCGGAGATTCAATTAAATCCAAATTTATTATGCAAGGTAATGTTTAGTGATGAAGCTACTTTTAGAAGTAACGGTGCCGTAAATAGACGCAACATGCATTATTATGCCACAGAAAACCCATTTTGGATTAGAGAGGTGCAACATCAAAACCACTGGTCATTAAATGTTTGGTGTGGTATTCATCATAATCGAATTATTGGACCCCACTTTTTTAATGAACCACTAAATGGCCATAGTTACCTGAACTTTCTACAAGAAGAACTACCCCAACTGCTTCAAGGTCTCGATAGGGATGAGCTCGACAGTATGTGGTTCCAGCACGATGGTATGCCTCCGCATTACCATCGTGAAGTTCGTGCGTTTTTGGACCAACGATATCCGCAAAAATGGATTGGACGTGGGGGTTTCATTGAATGGCCACCACGGTCTTGCGACATCACCCCATTAGATTTCTTCCTATGGGGTTATATTAAAAATAAGGTGTATGTTAATCCACTAACAACAGTGGAAGATATGCGAAACAGGATTAGGGATACCTGTAGAACAATAACGCCACTAATTTTGTCCAGGGTCCGAGAAAATCTGCAAAAAAGACAAAATTTGTGCATTGCACAAGAGGGTCGTTTATTCGAACACTTATTAAAAAGAAATAATTAATCTCAGTATTTAATAGGTAATTTTTTGTTTCAATTTAGTATAAAAGTAAATATGTATTTGCCTTGTCGTTATTGTTGTGTTAATTTTTTCACATTATGTTTAATTAAACTATTGCCGTTGTAATATAACGAATAATGTATTTCATCATATCTAACCACACTCTGTTTGTTTCTGTAGTTTCTTTTTATTATTTTACATGGCTACTATGATCATGAAGACTATTTCTGTAAAAAAGTATGGAAAATAAGAAAAACTGAAATATCTCAAAAACTATTATAAATAGGTATAGGATATATTGAACAAAACTTTTAGGGTTTTTATTACTCTATTAAATAACATGAAAATATACAGGATGTACCATTTAAAAAAAAAAAGATATTTATTCATTTAAACTTGTTCAAATTTGGGCCGATGTGTTCAACACCCTGTAGCCTTTATTGCAAATATTAGGTAAAAATTATGTTAACTTGTCCTTGGCCTTGCTAAATTCCAAATTTGAATATATTTGTCACAAAATTGAAAACGTTATTTAGGATTGAATTGATGCTTGAAAATGTGACTTCTTTTCTTTAAACTTAATTATCTCAGAAACTATAAAGTTTTGTTATAGTAAACCCTTAATAAAAAAGATTTAAAATTATAAGCTAAATCGAAAATACGATTCGTATATAGGGTGTTCTATTTAAAAAAATACAACTTTATGCTGTCCTAGTTTTTTGGCTCACCCTGTAGAGTCCTAAATATTTTTAAGATCTGCGTAAAAATAAACTGTATCAAACGATAAATATAGTTTCTTTGTAAATTTCACCGAAAAGGCACAAACATACTTCATCCAATCGTTGACTCACCCTGTATACATTTGAATTTTTACAAAATCTAACCTAATTTTTATGTTTCAAATACTTAAGAAATATTTCAGTTAAGTAATCGATATTTACAGTGAAGTGTAAGTATAAATATTATTTTTTATCCAAATTATAAAAAACTTGTTATATTATACAGGTTGTTCAAAATTGAAACCAATCAAATAAGAACTTTAAGTGGCTATGACTTGATTAATTTAAATAGAACGCTATATTTTTTATCTTACCAGAAAATATACCTTTTAAATAACTATCGAATGGAATAAGGGTATTTACTCTGACAGCCAGGCAGCCCTAAAAGCCCTCAAGGGCCAAAAGGTATCATCGAGGCTAGTTTGGAAACGTCAGAGTGAGCTGGAAATTCTGGCAAAAGACAACAGAGTTATGTTAAAGAGGGTACCAGGACACGAAGGCATATATGGAAATGAAAAAGCTGACGAGCTAGCTAGAGCAGGGTCATATCTCAATACATTGGTCCAGAACCGGCCTTTGGGATGCCGCAGTGACATGTTTTCTTATAACAGGTTTTTATAACTGAAACTTCCACTTTCCCGAATATGGTTTAAAAGTCTTACAAAAACGGCTGGTTTAGGATGGTTTCTTTCAGCGAAGCCAACAAACAATTTTGATGACATTCTCCAAGGATAAAAATTACATCAATATGCTCTTCCTCTGGATAAATCTTCATTTTGACAAAGCAATAACACAACAATATTGAAATAATTCAATTCAATAAATGAAGTTTCACAGTTACTAAAAATAATACCGCTATTATAGTAACAGGCTTTGCAAACTAAATTCATAGATTTAATGAATTATCTGACGTTTCTAAATGCCATAGGCAACTAGATACATTAGAATATCTATTCAAAAAACACAAAATGGTGCAGAAAACGATTATTTGGCGTATCCTGTGAAAACGCGAAGACTTAGCTATAGATCACCCTTATACTATTCGATAGGTATTTAAAAGATACATTTTCTGATAAGTTAAAAAATCTAGCGTTCTATTTAAATTAATCAAGTTATAGCCACTTAAAGTTCTTATTTGAGTAGTTTTAATTTTTGGACACCCTGGATAAAATAGCAAATTTATTATAATTGGGATATAAAATATGATTTCTTATTAGACTTCACTGTAAATTTCGGGTTCATAACTGAAATACTTCTTAAATATTTGAAATATGAAAAATAGGTTAAATTTTGTCAAAATTCAAATTATTTAAAAATCCTTAAGGTTTAGGTACTATAATCTTTATTAAAATAGGCACTTATTTTGATCGGAGAATCCAGAAATGCAATAATATACAGGAGCTTCCATTTAAAAAAAAAACAACTTTGATACTTTCAGAGCTTTTGTGACACCCTGTATAATATGAAAATAAAGTGAATGAAAGTCACGTATTTTGCCCGCAATATTCCGTGCCGTATAGGGTGAATAACCCTGTATATAACTCACTAAACTTGTTATTTCTATTTTTATGAAGTAATTTTAATCAATATCAACGTATTTTAAACGATGAATCGAAGTACCCCAGCCATGTATGTATCAATGTGCCCCTTGTTTGAGGCACTCTAGTTTTTAAAAAACAGCTCATATTTTAATCTGAATGGAAATTCATTTTAAATATGTTTGTTAAATAGACACTGAACACATCCGAAATATTATTTCTTATTATTATTATTGTCAATTTACCTCCTTTTGCCTGTAAAAAAACATATTAAAGTACCCAAACTCCTCCTAAGGCGTCAATTTAAAATTATTTCCAAGCAATAAGTAACTATTGCAATAACCACCGTAAAACACAAAATAGTTGATTTTAAGGTAGTTTATTATTTCTTACAATAATAGAAATCAACTTCACATCTTGGGAAGATTAACCTTTTTTGTGTGTTCCCATAAAAAAAACGTCAATGAAACATAAAACAGAAAAATTGCAATGAATGACAGCATAAAATGCTGGGCGTGGTGGCCAAAGGTGAAATATTACTCTGTGTAGGAATATCTTATTCCAATGACACAATGGGCTGAAAATAGGTTAGGTTCAGCCATTCATTGCGCCGTGAGTAAAAACTAGAAGTTTTACCCCCTGTGGCTGCTTTGTATGGGACCTTCTCATATACTGAAATCTAATGTAGTTACCCCTGTCACGTCAAGTTTGGGTACACTGGAAAAAACTTTTAATTCAATGCTTTTCTGATAAAAGTTGATGGCGTTATTTTAAAACATTTTTCTTAAAACTGTTAAAAAGTTGTTTTGATTTTATAGATACTCCTTAAAAAATTTAGATGATTTCATTTTACTAACATGGTTTAACTTTTAAAATCAATTTGGTTGACATGCAAATTATTGACGTAAAATCTGGAATAAATCCTTTATAATAATAATAATAATAATAATAAGCTTTATTGTTGTAAAGAAATCAATCTTGTTACCAAAGCACTATGCAGAACAAAGAGTTACAAAAACATATGCAACACAAAAAATTGTGACAATAAAAAACTTAGATCAATGAAAACAATAAACACCTGACTAAAGTCAGTAATAAAAATAAACAGTATAAATAAACAAAAGTCCATAATTAACAAAACAGGTACCTAAAATAAAGTAAAATACATGTCTATTAAATTAATTTAAAAGTTTACAGTCAAATAAAATAAAGTAACACAAAACAAAAATAGCCATAAAATTACACCATTATACACATTTTGAAAGCACAAACACACCCTGTTTAAAATGGTCAGAAAAATATTCTTCCAGTGAATAATACGGTCGTGTCACAAGAAAGCCCTTACGTTTTTTCCTAAGCAATTTATCATCCATAATATTTCTATATTTTAAATGAATTTTGTTATATATTTTAATTCCCTCAAAAATAAGAGACTGTTTAATACGAGTAGTTCTGGGAATGGGCAATGGCAGGCCATTATTACGTGTATTATATGGGTTTGAAGTTGAATAATTTTTATTTTTTTTATGAATCAGTCCCACTATTTCTAAAATGAAAATACCTATCACTGTTATTATTTTGCCTTGAATAAATAAAGGCCTACAATGCTCTTTCATTTTTACATTAATAACGCACTGTTCGCTTTTGTAAGACAAATGCAATTCCGTCTCTCTAATGAGATCCAATCAACGAAAAATACACTGTTCTAGCCACATTTGTATCTAATTCCCTTGATACTGTTCGTACCGCATAACACCCGGCGGCCAATTTAATGCCATTATGTGGTCAGTAAATTCCAACTTATCATCAATAAGTATACCTAAAAATCTTGTCACTAGCTTATTCTCTATAAAATGATTATTCAAAGTCAAACTATCACAGGTAAATTTGAAACTTAATACGTTGGTTTTAGTAAAATTAAAACTTAAATCATTTGCAGCACACCATTCATTCACTCTAATCAAGTCACACTCGATAATATATTTCAAATCACAGCCATTCTTTCCACGACATAAAATTGTTGCGTCATCTGTAAATAATATAAATGTTCCTCGTATATCAGTCTTGGTCAGGTCATTTATATATAAAAGAAAGAGCAGGGGCCCAAGGACAGAACCTTGTGGGACGCCACAACTCGGAGAAGAGGCACTGGAATATTCTCCATCGTACTTAACCATTTGCTGTATATTCGAAAGATAGAAAGCAAACCAATTTAATGCCACTCCTATAATTCCATACAATTCTAACTTACTCAAAAGTACTTCGTGATTCACACAATCGAACGCCTTTGACAAGTCACAAAAGACCGCAGCCGCGACATCGCCCTCATTCAAACTGATGTAGAGTTCCTCTAAAAAAGAAAAAACTGCATCCGTAGTGTTCTTGATAGTCTGAAAACAAAACTGACATTCAGTTAGAATGTTATGTTGGCTAAGAAAATTTGTTAATCTTCCTTTAACCAGTTTTTCAATTATTTTAGAAAGAGTGGGCAGGAGAGATATTGGGCGAAAGTTTGTCGGTTAACTCCAATCTCCACTCTTATATATCGGTATTGCTGTAGCTGTTTTAAGACAGGATGGAAATATACCATTTAAGAAAGAGTGATTAACAGCTTTAGACAGGAAATGCAATGCAATGTCAGGCAAAATTTAAAAAAGTTTTTTGAAAACACACGTTGACTTTCTTTTTTTCAATATATTTAAATTTAAAAGGTGACTCGAAAGAAACTGTGCTATGAATAAGTTTTAATTTCTTAAATAAGGAAAGTTTTAAGCAATTACGTCAGTAGGTTATTGGTGTTTGTGAATCAGTTCTAGTTTGTTGCGTTTTTGAGATATTAAAAAAAAGTAAAGTCTTATATTTTCTTTTTTCTTTTATTTTTCAATATTTTATGCAGATTAAATTTAGTTAATCGAATTTTAGTTGCAACGTTTCGGATTTCTAGAACCATCATCAAATTTGTTTTTCCTTATGACCGCCATATCGGATTTTTTCTCATCGAAAAGTTCTTAGGTTTTCCTATAACTATATTTAAAACGCGAATGCAAAAAATGACGTTATAACCTTAAAAAAACTAAAACTTCTTTTTAATGAAATTTAATTATTTGACATCACCGAAAATATAAATAATTCATTAATTCGGTTATTATAATATTTTTGTTTAGTAGGTTTTGAACCTAAAACAAATGAAACTTTTTACTCTGTCATAAATTCTTTTACGAATGTTTTTTGACGTTTTAATAAATATTTTTACAATAGCATTATGTTTTTCTAACAAACGAAAGTAAGGTATGCTGGAGTGTTCAATGTGAAATGAAATAAATACGATTAGAACTATGGATAATTATTTTAATATGTACCCCGAAGGACGATAACCCAAATGAACTTATTTTCTCAAACTGGTTAGAAACTTACCTGAATTTGGTGGTTTCGAAAAATCTCGTCCCAAAAATTGTATGAAAAGTAACTAAAACCATTATAGAAATATTTATGAACATTTTAAAGACAATCCGACGTCATCTACAAGAATTGCTGGCACCGAGCTTAACATTCCAAAACCAACTGTTTATGATGTTTTAAAAGTTTTTAAATGCCATTTTTATAAACGAACAATTATATAAGGACTTCAAGAAGGTAGTTTTGATAGAAGAATCGTTTTTTGTAATTTGTATGTTGGTAAATGTTTAGAAAATCTCACCTTTTCTAATAAAGTTTTCTGGACAAATAAAACACATTTCCGTAATTGCTGCGTTTTTAATAAAATGTATCACTATTACTGGGCTCTTGAAAACCCGCAATTAAGCGAACCACGAATACTGCAAGTACAATTTGGTTTTAATATGTGTTGCTGGATGATTGGTAAGAACTATCCTATTTTTATGAAATACTTTAATTATTTATCTTTAAAATGTATTCATTAATATTGTAATAATTACGATTTATCTTTTTTTAACATTCTCCGTTTTTAGCAAATCGTCTGATTGGCCCATTTATTTATGACCAAACATCGACAGGTCAAAGATATCTTTCAATGTTACAAAATCAAATTATTCCTGCCATTAAAGAAGTTCTGCCAAATGATCAGTTTTGTAATGTGTGGTTTAAGTAAAACGGTGTAGTCCTATGCACTGGCCTACTAGATCTTCAGACCTAAAACCTTTATTCTTTTATATAAGAAAATTTATTTTTACTTTTTAATATTCCAAAAAAGCAAAAAACTAGAACCGATGAATAAACACCAATAACCTAGTGATATAATTACCTAAAACTTTCCCCATTCAACAACCTTTATATCTCTTACAGTTTTCAAGATTGTAATCTTGCTTGTCCTATACCTAAATGTAACTGTTTTTGATTTATCAATACAAGAATTATTTACCAGCATAACTAATTCATTGACCTTTTTTCATTGTCACATTTCGTAAGATTGTAACTTTGAATTAATTTTGGCTAAAAATAAATGTTATTGAGGCACAGATTATAGAAATTCTTATGATAATATGATATGGCGATAGGATAAAAACTCAAGAAGTGTGTAAGTTATTTCAAGAAAAATATCCCAATCTTTCGCCAGTTGGAAGAAGGGGACTTATGGAGTGGCATCCGGGATCTCCAGACTTAAGCCCTCTTGACTTCTTTCTGTAGCGTTACTTTAAAAGTAAAATTTTTCACACTAATCTAATTCACACAGAAGATTTAAAAAATTAGACTACTCAAGAAATACTGTTAAGTAGTAATAAATGTTCAGAATGAATTTATAAATCGCTTAGATTACTGTCAAATAAATAATGAAAGGGATTTTGAACATTTAATGAAATGGTAAATTAACTATTGTTACTACTTCATTTCGAGTTTTAACTGTAGATAAATCGAAAACAGTTCCGTCCATGTATAGGACATGTAATTGAAAAAAATATTAAAAATTTTGCAAGGAGTATAAAAGTGTACAAAAAATTGGAGTTACTATTTAAAAAATCAAAGTTGTTTCTTGTTTCGAGTCACCCTGTAAAGTTTAATTGATTGAAGAAATTTCGTACCAAAAAAAAACAAAGTCGAGTTTTAGCGATTCTCAGTTTTTTATTAGAATTTATTACATAAGAAGTTATGTTAAATATTAACAAGTACTTTTTTTCTGTATGTCTGAATTTTAAAAGTATAGATAAGTGCTCTTTTAGATGTTTTACCCAGGTTACAGGGAATTTAATACCAGGTACAAACGGACATGGGATTAAATTTAAAACCTGCTTCGCCAAATCTGTTTTCTACGAACGAATGTGTTGTGTCGTTTTTGCGTCTATTCTAGATGATTTTTAATCTGTAGGATTAAACTTCGTTTCAACATAAATTACATTTTTTAAAAAATCAAACAGACTTTAGAATATTTTACTAAAATGTAAAAAGTAGATTAAAAACTGTTAATCATTTTTAATTATATATTTACGTATTTTTTTTAAGTGAGCGCCATTGTTGTTGCATGTTATTTTTTTATCAATTCTAGGTTGATGGAACTTTTCCATTCTATTATTATACGGGGTATTCGGCAAGTATATGTCCAATTCTCGACAGTGCACACAAAGCGCCAAAATAATTTTAGTGTTTCATATAATTTTTTTCCTAAAGTATCCGGTATGGAGATGAGAGGAGTAAAATGATTTACTTTTTGTACTGTAGCTTTCAATGTATCTGGAAATTTTTTCCAGCTCGCAAAAAAGTTTTTATTTTAATCAAAGTTATAAACCATCCTAAATAGAACAACAAAAAGATGGATAGACGACATAAAAAGGAAAGTAGGTAGAAACTGGCACCGGATTGCAGAAAAATAAATTATATATATATATATATATATATATATATATATATATATATATATATATATATATATATATATATATATACATATAAAGAGAGAGAGAATTAGTAATATATACACACAATTAATCCGATTTGGTTGTATTTTTCATTTTGAATAGGCTTTTTGGGGAAAAATTTAAAAATTTGGATTTTCTACGGAGTATAAAAATAGAGATTCTGAAGTAAGTGGATGGTTAAGAAATTTATCGGCTTGTTATTTGAATTCAGAAAACAATGACCATTTTTTGGTTTGTGATATTTTTGAAAATTTATCCAAACATCATAGTCTTCTAAAATATTATAATTATATAGTTGACAATTACATTAAAAAGAATTCTCCCTTTCCTCCTATATTGTGGGTGGAAAATTCTGAAACAATATTTAGAACTACAAATTCATATGAATCTTTCCATTCAAAGCTTAATTCATAATTTTGTCATCTCCATCCGAACTTGTACAACTTTTTAGAAGTTTCGAAAGGTTGTCAAATTGAAACATATATAAAAAGTCAAAGTTTGGGAAAGGAATTAAAAAAAAATGGATGGTAAATAAAAGAAGAAACAAGCTACTTCAAATTGTCTTATACCGGGTGTCAACGAATCTGTTAGACAAGTCATAATTTCTAGAGTATTGTGTATCAAAATGAGAATTGGTGCGGGTAAATGTTATGTGATGAGGAGAGTTTTCGCATATTTTCCACTTTCCGATCACTTCCGGTTTCACCGGAAATGGCCCCGGTTTTGAATTCTTAAATAGAACACCCTGTATATTTTAATATCTTTGGATTTCTGAGACAATTCTAGATCAGAATGTGACATTTTAAAAACTTTTTACGTCTACTTCATTTTTTTAGAGCCACTTTTAAAATTGCATCTAGGTGACCATGATCGCACGCAAACTAATCTAACGGCCTTAGGTGATGTCAAAAAAATACAATCGCAAAGTTTCAGTGACTAGTATGAAAGACAGGAATTGGATTAAAAATTTAACAAAATTAACAAAAAACTAACAAAATAAACTAATAACTTAGACGACGCACTTAAAATATTTGAAAGTACAGTAGCTGAATTTGTCAAAAAGTTTAGTGTAGTAAATGTTCAAAGTGCATTCCTTCTTTTTCACGACACATTTCAGTTCGTTCAATTGTTTCTCTCAACACGTTTTGTAGCATTTGGGGCGTTATACTTCTAAATGCCCGTAAAATTCTTTCTTCTAATATTTCAAGAGTAGCTGGGGCTGCTCCATAGTAAACCCTTTCTTTAACATATCCCCAGACAAAGAAATCGAGCACAGTAAGATCCGGTGAGCGGGATGGCCACCGTACCGGACCATTGGTTGCAATAATTCGATTATTAAAATGCTCTATTAAATAATTAAGAACTTCTCTAGTATTGTGAGGCGGTGCTCCATCTTGTTGATAGTAAATTCGCCGTAAAACTGCTAAAGGTATATCATTGAGATGATTTTCGATTTAATTTTGAAGAAAACCTAAGTATCTAACCCCTGTTAACTGACCTTGAAACAATATTGGCCCAATTATTCTGTTTCCAACGATACCAGCCCAGACATTGACGCCAAATCTTTCTTGAAAATTGCCCTCTCTCATTTCATGTTGATTTTGTTGGGCCCAGTACCGAGTATTTTGCTTATTGAACATACCATTATTTGTAAATCGGGATTCGTCGGAAAATAGAATAAAATTTGGGTTAACTCTATGATTTTGAAGCAGCCAATCACAAAACACTACCCGTCTATCGCCATCCTCAGTAAACAAATGTTGATGTAACTGATATTTAAATGCTCGATATCCATGCTTTTTCAGTATTTTTCTTGCCGATTCATAACTTATCTGCAGTTCTTGACTAATTTTTCTTAACGAAACTGTTTTATCAACCTCAACCATAGCAAGTACGTTAATCTCAGTCTCTTCATTTATGATAAACCTCTGTTCCACCTCTTGGTTTCCTATTTGCCTAAAACGAGTCTCGACATACGGAAAATACTGCTGGGCTGGATGTTGCCGATTCGGATATCTATGAGCATACAACTCGGCAGCATTCCTTGAATTTCTATGACACTCTCCAAATATTAATAACATATCCACTTTTTCACTTTGAGTATACATTATTTTAACGAAAATTTAAACTAAACTTAACGAAAATTAAGAAACTTTTACGTCTGTTCTTAGAGCGTATGTCACTGTCATTATCTACTTAAGTGAGTGCTTTGTTTTCCAAAGAAGACTTGATAAAAACAGTTGCAAATTATTATGCATCATGGCTGTTGCACTTGTCATAAGTAAATAAATTATCCAGTATTTTGCTTAATAATATTTAATTTCTGTTCTTATATCTAATCCAATCGCAAATAAATTAGTACCGTTAGATTCGTCAAAGAATGCTTTTTTTCGAAAAGTAGTTGTCAAAAAGGGGTCGCCATTTGAAAATTAATAGTTAGAAATGAAAACGTAATTTTGTCAACTTGTCTTATTCCTGTCTTTCATACTAGTAACTAAAACTTTGCGATTGTATTTTTTTGACATCACCTAAGGCCCTTAGATTAGTTTGCGTCCGAGCATGGCCACCTAGATGCAATTTTAAAAGTGGCTCTAAAAAATGAAGTAGACGTAAAAAGTTTTTAAAATGTCACATTCTGATCTAGAATTGTCTCAGAAATCCAAAAATGTAAAAAAATATATAGGGTGTTCCATTTAAAAATTCAAAACCGGGGCCATTTCCGGTGAAAAAACTCTCCCCTTCACATACCATTTACCTGTACCAGTTCTCATTTTGATACACATAATACTCTAGAAATTATGACTTGTCTAATAGATTCGTTGACACCCGGTATATAAATATAAAAATTTAGTCAAATGCAATTTCTAAAAGGCGTTTCATATTTCAATACACCTAAAATTTAGTGAACACAAAATTTTTTTTGGGTTTTTCCTTTTTTTCGATATAAATTATTTGTATTTCATATATTATAAATTATTTTTAAATAAAAATTTAAGTGAATAGATCTGTGTTTTATTGTTCGAAACGTATATCTCATTTTTTTGATGAGGCGCAAATTGTATATTTTTGCTGCTAGTTAATTTCATGAGGTGCAAATTGTATATGCCCTTTTGATGTACCTTGCCTGGCACATTTACCAAAAGTCACCTCTTCAAGATAGGACGAAAATTGTAAACATCTTTGAAAACTTCTATTTCTCGGATGAAACGACAAAATAAGAAATATTATATGACTTATTGCATTGGATTTTTGAAAACCTCTCCATTCGATGTGGTAAACGAAACAAATAATTTTCATTTCCACTTTTCTCATAGAAGGAGGTACCCTACATTTTTCTTTTCAATTTCCCCTCAGGTCTGTTTGTGGGTTATCTATGATTACAGAATAAACCTAAAATAAAAATACTACAAATTGTCTACCTTATTCATACATTTTTCTTATTAAATTGGAGCAGGGTTAAGAATCCGTAAATGGTTCTCGTCAGATACCTATGGGTAGGAGGAGATTAAAACCTTAGCCAAGGGGTGGTTTCCGGTGCCCTTGTTCACACGGGTCGCATTCATACATTTTTACTGAGAATTTAGGGATTATAATTAGCAGTTCTTTTTTTCAGGTAAATGTTTCAAATGCTAGAATAAATTATTACTTGTGTTATGCGTGTTATTGAAAGTTAATTTCATTTAAAGGGAGGTTTGAAGAGATAAATCTCACTCTATTATTTATTTTATAACTCAACAGGTGGTTTGAAAAGTCCCGAGACTAACATATAAAAATACAATTTTTGCCAAAATTTATTTGTCAACCTAATCTTCTAAAGTGATACAATCATTCCAGCGCTCTTCTAACATTTCTACGCTTTTCTTATAGGACGGTTTGTCCAACCTTTCAAAATAAGCTTAATTTCCGGTGATCACCTTCTTACTAGAGCCATATCTCTTTCCGGTTAGAATTTTTTTGAGGTTTGCGCACAGGTAATAGTGGCTGGGGGCCAAATCTGGAGAATGTGGTGGATGCGGAAACAATTCCAAGGACAATTCATGCAATTTTGCCGCCGTTGCTGTCGGTGTGACACGGCGCATTTTCTTGGTGAAAGCATTTTTTCTTTCTTTATTGGAGGCCGTGTTTTCGCAATATAATATTTACAATTGATGGCTTTCCCATTTCAAGATAGTCGACTAATATTATACCATACGCATGCGCCGTAACCTTGCCTGCCGACTGTTGCGTTTGGTTGTCTACTCAGCTGACTACCGATTTGACTCCAGAGTGAAGTGACGAATCCATGTTTCATTTTCTTTATGTTGCTTAAACAGCTCCAAACACTGCTCTAAATCAACACGTTGCTTTTTGTCAACTGTGAGCAAACCCAATTTGAAAAGAGTTTTCGCATACTCAAATACTGGTGCAAAATATGATATAGCGGCCTATTGATATTTTTGGCATGGCTATTTCACGCACTTTCACTTTACGGTTGTTTTGTGAATTTTTTCCCGTGTAACAGCCTCATTTGAGTACCGAGAGTGTTCGGCACCATTTGTATCTGTATAACCGTTTTTGAATTTAGTAAATCAGCGACAAAGGTTGCTTTCGACGAAGCAGATTCCCCAAACAGTACAAATACATCTTAAAGATGTCCATAAAACGTTTGATCTCAACATTCAGGACGTCTTATGGATGTCCATAAAAGACTAATGACGTCCATAAGACGTTGTATAGACGTCTTATGTTACAAAAGGTAACGTCTTTAAGACATTTGCTTACAACGTCTTATGGACGTCCCTTCCCAACATTAAAACAACATTCCACCAATAAAATTATGTATATTAAAAAGGGTCCCTTTAATTTTTTTGTTTGTCTTGTTTACAAAGTCAAACCGTAATTATTCAAAAGCCCAAGAAATAACTTTAATTAAGAAAAAAAATCAAGAGCAAAATATTCACTACCATTTTAAACAAATACAAGTTCCGCATGAATAATTTGCTTTAACTTAAGCCCAATGTAAACTTTTTCTAATTTGAAATTTAAGAAGTGAGGTAGAAGAGCAAATATTTTCAAAACTACTACTGTTGGAACTATAAGTGAACCTATCAAATTTAAGCCTTAGTTTATCCCTTCGATATAATAACTCTAAAAGGTAAAGGATCAACAAAATAAAAGTTTATTGAAATAAAAAGTACACAAATCTTTAAATAGTTTTAAAAACAAGAATTTTTATTTAGTCGAATAACAAATCTGGTCTGATGCCCTTTTCAGCCATGTTTGGATTGAAATTTCCTCATTCTTCCGACTTTTTGCCAGTCCTGTTGTCTCTGTAGATCCTAATAACAAACTGATTTTAATTTTATAGGATAAAGTTTATCATTTGTGGAAGTAAATTTTTTGATATTTTTGCGAATTTTTATAATTGTCCTCTACTATAGAATCGTGACTTATGCTATTTCAAGGTTAATATGTATAATGAAAGACAGAACTTACTCATAATAAGTCTCGCCAAGTTTGAATCGTAGAACTTTCTCTTTCCTTTTCGTACTAATCAACTGTACATGGTAATTTTACAAGCTCGCTTTACAAAGTCATAAATGCTCCCTACTTCCAGTTTTGAAATTTCTAAAACCTTAAACAAAATTACTACTTGTAACTAGCAAAACTCTATTTTCTATGTTATTTAAATATAACCAATCATCAGGAAAAAAATAAATCTTACAGGTTTCATTAGTGGAGCACTCCATAAACAAACATTTCGCCTTCCACTTCATTAGTAATATTTCTTGTAATATTTAGGACCGGGTCTGGATGAGCTGTGCAAGCCTTTTTCGCACAGATAATATTTTTGAAGATTTCATTTCATACTTCTAATAACATAGAGTTACTACAAAAATATAAGTGGTAAACCATTGGGGAATTTCCTGTAACACAACCTATAAATAACGTTACTGTTTTTCCTAAGTACATATGATTCTCGATCTTACCTTAAGTATTACATAAACATGAATAAAAAAGATTTTCAGAGGCACATAGATAAATCAACTATTTTAATAAAATTCTTTCAAAAGCTAAATTTTCACAGTCGGCACCCCAACAACATTGAAAATTAATAACGACATGACGAAACACAAATACAAAACTGAAAAATGACAGTTGACAGAAACAAAAGGCGGGTTTTTTAAAGTTATAGTTTCACTGGCATCATATTTATGTGTGTCATTGTTATCGGTACATCAAACAGTCTGTGACAAAAAGCACCAAAGTATTGATAAAAAAGATCACGCAAAAGTTCCATTAACCAAGGTCGTAGTGAGGCTACTAAAAATTTGTCGTTCAATCAAATATTTTAACCTCAACTTGTATTCAGCTGAGCCCTGTACGGCGTTGCACACTTATTACCCTACTGCGACAAAATCCATAGGGAAGGAAATGCTTTTTAGTTTTTATCAACTAAATTATAGACAACTGTATTTATTTTCATATAAAATGTAGTATGTAGACTTTTAAAAGATATCTTAAAAACGTTGTATATAGACGTCTTATGTACGTCTTTAAAACAACGTCTATAAGACGCCTTATTTATGTCTTAAGACGTTCAAACATAATCTGGATATAAAAATGACGTCTATAAGACGTCTAGTGCTGTGTGGGTCCTAATAACATTTTTCTTGAGTTTTAACAGTATTTTCCCATTAGATAACAATGTTCATCAACGAAGGACACTGGCTTATTTCCATTGTTTTAAAAATATCAAAAGGTGCGTCACTAAAACTTCAATATCTCAGTGGCTAATGGTCGAAATGTCATCAAATTTTGACGCGTGTCATTTGAAGGATGGAACTAACAAAAAATTGTATGTATAAGCTATTGAAGTCGTCTTCTGTATGTCAATCTCGTAAATATTTCAAATAAAAGTTGTAAAAAACCTATCGATTCATATAATATAAGTTATAGGTGACGCCACTAGTTATCAAGACATATTTATTTTTCAACAAAATTTGCGGTTTTTGTTTTTTTTTTTAGAAAAAATACATTTATTAACAAATTACCGATTTAAAATTTAACATAAATATAGATATTATCATTCTAAAAACGTATGTCAAACTCGGAGTCTGTGAGTTTTTTATTTTCCGAAAATTCGACCTCAATTTTCCGCTTTCCTAATTAAAATACAATGCTGAATTTTAATGGAAATTGTTTGTATCATTTTATATTTTGAAGATTTATTAAAAAAATTTTTTTTTCAATCGTGAGTCGTGAAATTTTGCAAAAACCAATTTTTGCACCAAAAAAATTGCGATAACTTTTCACCGGATGGAGATAAAAATTTTTTTTAATGCGTGCATTGGATTTAGATTTATCATTCCCGACCTCAAAAAAAAAAAATTTTGGATGAAAAAAGCGTTTTTTTTTCAAAAATTTATAATGGAGTGGTAAATGAATATTAAGGGCTCAAATTTGCAGAAGATGCTTTTTAATACTTGTACTTTACCTGTGAATTTTTTGGATCCAAAAAATACACTTCCATATGATCTGTGAACCTCTGTAAATTGGACCGAATCTCATCGAAAATAGCTGCTGCAGGCCGCTGTCGGCGGGTTGCCATAGTTTAGGGGCATTATTCATTGGCGCTTCAAGGAAACTTATGCATCACAAGTAATATTTATAATATTGAAGTTGTTTTAGTAATTTATATGATAGTAACAATTTGTTTAGTTATATTAATTATTAATTTGTTTATTAATAAAATTTTTACAAAAAATTTTAGAGAAAATGATAACAAACTGTATAGGTATGAGACACACACGTTTACTCTATAGACCATTCACTATAGACATTTGCGGCGCTGTCAGATTTATTATATTTGAAGTTATTACTGTATCAAAATGTGTCGGTATATTGAAAGTTAACGTGTGTTGGGTATAGTCTCGTACAAAAACAAAATTCTTTAGGCTTGAAAATCTTTAACTTTTGGTACTTACTTAAAGGCTGCTTTTGTCTACCACTGTCACGTAACAACTACTTTAAAAAATTTGTTTTCTTTTTCTATTATAAATTTCATTTTATAATAAAGTGTGTTATTATATTTATGTACTTATTGGGTATTTTTTATAGAGGTATAGAAGTTTTAAATGGAATAAAACAAAGATGAATTTTTTAAATTGACATGAAATTTACTTTATTCGAAATATAACCTTCTGGCATTATAATTTAAATATGACTTCTGGCATATGACCGCCACGGCTGGCTCGGACGTAGTCTAATCTGAAGGTCCAATTTTCGATGACTTTTTCCAACATTTGTGGCCGTATATCGGCAATAACGCGGCGAATGTTGTCTTCCAAGTGATCAATCGTTTCGGGCTTATCGGCGTAGACTAGCGACTTCACATATCCCCACAGAAAATAGTCTAGCGGCGTTAAGTCGCACGATCTTGCAGGCAAATTCACGGGTCCGAAATCTGAAACTATGCGGTTACCAAACGTTTCCTTCAATAAATCAATTGTGGCACGAGCTGTGTGACATGTTGCGCCGTCTTGTTGAAACCACAGCTCCTGCACATCATGGTTGTTCAATTGATGAACGAAAAAGTCAGTAATCATGGCTCTATAGCGGTCACCATTGACTGTAACGTTCTGACCAGCATCGTTTTTAAAGAAGTACGGACCAATGATTCCACCAGCCCATAAAGCACACCAAACAGTCAGTTTTTCTGGATGTAACGGTGTCTCAACATACACTTGAGGATTATCATCACTCCAAATACGGCAGTTTTGTTTATTGACATATCCATTCAAACAAAAGTGAGCTTCATCGCTAAACAAAATTCGGTTATGAAAATCGGGATCAACGGCAATCTTGTTTTGGGCCCATTCACCGAATCTACGCCTTGCTAGGTGATCGTGTGGCTTCAATTCTTGCACGAGTTAGATTTTGTAAGCACGCAAACCAAGATCTTTCCGCAAAATCTTCCATAAAGTGAATGGACACATATCTAATTCCCGTGCACGATGGCGGATAGACTGATTCGGGTCTTCCTCTACGCTACGCTGTACAGCAGCAATGACTTCTTCTCTACGCACTGTACGACGTCTCTGTGAATGCGTATTATCATTTAGAGTAAACGTGGTGCGAAAACGTTCCATAGTTAATCGAATTAATTGCTCTGATGGACCATTATGTTGACCGTAAAATGGACGTAGTGCGCGATACGTATTTCGAATAGAACCATGATTTTCAAAATAAATTTGCACAATTTGGAAGTGTTGTTCAGGCGTCAGTCTATTCATGTCGAAATGCCAAACCAAACTAATTATAAATCACTTGACAGCTGACAAAATGGCCGCCAGTTAAAAAAGTGTTGCCAACTTAAAGTTCTATACCTCTATAAAAAACACCCTTTATAATTGATATTAGTTATTATATTGCATTTATTGTCTAAATATAAATATTTTTTACCTATTATATTAGTGTTTTGATAATCTGCTTATTAATTAATTAGGTTAAATAGCAACTATTTTATAAAAAAAAAATTTAAATCTGATTTAAAAAAATACTCCTGGCCTGTTATCTATATTTAAATTTGGCGCTGCACTCGGTACCCAAAAAGGTTTTAATGCCCCAGGTAGCCACCCCTCATTATTAAAGCCAAGAGCTAAACAAGAGATCTTGAATCATACTTTACCAAGAATATCAAAGTCCAATCCAAAATTATCGTAAAAGTAACAAAATTATTAACCGAAGATCTCACAATTACGTGTTCATGCAAAGGCGCAAGAGGAAAGCAAAAAAAGGAGAGGGAAACAAAATCAAGAAAAAGGAATATTAACTATTTAAATATAATATGACAATTTAACAGTAAACGTTTTGACAAGTTGTTTATAAATATTATTTTTGTGTATTTTAAGACAATTAATGTATTACATACAGCTCAATAACAAATGTATACAAAGTTAAAAGAAACCATAAGAAATTTGTTTAACGACATATATTAGCCTTCTTCCAAAGACCCTTAGAAGAAAGGAAATAATACGCCAAGAGGGGTTGTTTTAAAAAGAAATGTTGAACTTGTTTACACTAACTACTGATTATCGTTTCGAATAGAAATTTACCATATCGTATTTACTCAGGTAGGAAACATGACGTTTTCGATCCCCTTTTCTGAACAAGAGTATGTTAAAACCTAAAGGCGCTTTCGTTTTCCCTTCTGCATGTTCCCAAAAACTTTGTACCTGAACAAGGTGTAAAAACAAAATAAACGGAGCGTGGGAGAAATCTGGTAAAATTGCTTTTCCCGGTAAAGCTTATATACTATTACCGAGAACTAATGCCCATCTACCAAACAAAACGTTTAAAATTTAGGGTTATTAAATTTCGTGCACAGAAGCTTTCAACTACTGTAATTTGAAGGGCTAATTTTAAGGTATCATATATATATTCAATGTTTGTTGGTAGGAATTTGAAATAGTAGACTTACTATTTATTTAATGAAAACGTAACATTAATATGGAAAATGTATATATATATATATATATATATATATATATATATATATATATATATATATATATATATATATTTTCTTGATTCTTGAACCATAGATTATATTATTTTTCTTTATTTTGTCTTTTCTTGGGTTTAGGTTCTATATTTAATAAATACATAAAACTATTGACGTTTCGCCCTTTATTCAAGGCATTTTCAAAATTCTTGCCTCCTAAAAATATATAATTAAAATACATCACATAAAAAACATATTTACATTTTCGAAAAACAAACAAGACACTTAAACAATAGTCAAACCTTTAAAATTTTTTAAAAATACTTAATTTTACCGGCACGCACCTTGACATTTTGCTGTTTTGTTTCTGAATAAAATTTAAATTTTACATCGTTTACTGAGGATACGTGGAAAGCGAATGTGTTTTATTTTTTTAATATTTTTTATATTTTACAATGCATAAAAAAACAAATAAGGTATATGTTTGGTTTTATGTTTAAGAGGATATTCCATTTTTGATTCTTATTTGCCCGGATCGAATACTTAATATTTTTGTTTAAATTAGGTTTGCGTGAATGTGGCTCAAATTTCCCATATATGTTCTGTCGTTAACAGTGTTTTTATCTTTTTTAATTTCAATCATTTCCTTTATCAGTAATTTTTGGTAATTCATATCTTTGTTTTTTATAATGGTACTGTTATAATCAAAAGTGTATTTTTCGTCCTGTGTGTGTTTGTTTAACGCTGTTGAAGCGTTTTTTGTATATTTATGGCCATTTAATCTGTTCTTCAGTAATTGGCTCGTCATGCCTATATATTTTTTGGGACAATTTGTGCAAGGAATCGAATATATTATATTTGATTTATTCATTAGAGGAGTTTTACTTTTTAAATTTGTGAACAATGTATTTAATTTATTATGTGACCTGTGGCATACGATAATATCATGCTTTTTTAAAATGTATTTTATTTTTTCTGACAGCTCAATAGTGTACGGTAATGCCACATATTTTTGTTGTTTATGTTCTATGTTTTTTGTTTTTACGTTATTATAAAACTTATATGTTCGTTTATCAATTATTTTGGTGATATTCTTTTCGTTGAAATTATTATTTATTAGTGTCGCTTTTACTTTTTGCAGTATTTTTGGTCGGAATTCTGGAGGCGTTAGGGAGATAGCACGATCAGATAAACCGATTATAACGCAATTTTTTTGAGTTTTTGAATGATTAGAGAAATAGTTTAGATATATACCTGACCAAGTTGGTTTGGTGTACCATTCAGTTAAAATTTTATTTTTTCTGCGTATGTGTCATATCTAGAAAATTTATTTTATTATCATTCTCTATTTCGGACGTGAACTGTAATTTCTTGTTGAAACTGTTAAACTCTTGGAGAATTTCATTTATTTTATTTTGTGGTACGGCTGCTATGCAATCATCCACAAAACGTTTGAAAAATATTATGTTAAAATTTCCTTTTTCTAAAACTTTTTCCTCTATATATTCCCTTACTAGCTGAGCAATGGTAGATGAAATTGGTGATCCCATAGCACATCCATCGAGTTGTTTGTAAAAGGTATTTTCGTACTGAAAGTAATTTGTATTAAGAACGAGGTCAACAGCATCCATAAAATTATTTTTTGATAGCGATGTATGTTTTTTTAAAATTTCCCATTTTTCTGCTAAAATAGTATGGACAAGTTGATTTGGTATGTTTGTATACAAAGATATAACATCTAGCGAAATGAGTCTGTAATTTTCAGGTAGGTTTACCTTATCAATAAATTTTTTAAAGGCGAATGAATCTTTAATAAAAAAATCGTTTTAGCCTGTAATATTTGAAGTGCAATCTGATAAGAATTTGGATAAATTATAGAATGGCGATTGTATATAAGAAACAATAGGTCTTAGTGGTATATTTTGTTTATGTAATTTTGGTAGGCCGTATATTTTTGGTGGAATAGCATTGTGATTGGTTAGCCTTTTTGCATCTTTTTCAGTTAGTTCTTTTATATTGAGCAATTTTTTTATGAAGGTATTATTTTTTTTTTTGATATAAGTTCGTTGGATCACTCTTAATATTTTGATATGTATTTTCGTCCTTAAGTAAGTTGTTCATTTTTGTCTCGTAATCTGCCTTGTTCATAATTACTGTTTTATTGCTTTTATCAGGCCTTAGAACAATGATTTGAGGATTGTCTTTGATAAATTTTTTTGTTCGATTTAATTTCTTTTTTAAATTTTTTTGGAGGCTGTTACTTTTTATTGTTTGGTGTCTTATTTTGATTTTATGATTAGTTAAAACATTAGTTACTTCAGCTCTAATTGTGTCCTTCTTGTCGTCTGACTCATTGCTAATAACAGATTCAATTGAGCCTATATATTCGGTTATTGGAATATCTTTTCCTTTTGTAACATCTAATGAGAAATTTGGACCATATGATAAAACTTCATTAACTTCGGACGGTATTGGGGTATCAGATATATTTTCGATCCATTTGGACCTGTCGTTGTTTGTTTCTTTACAGATTTCACGCTTTTTAAATAATTGGTTAAATTTTTTTTGGTGTCTTTTTTAAATTTTTCTATGTAATTCCTCAAACTTTTCATTTTCTAACGATAAGAATCTATCTAATATATTATTTATTAAGTATCTCTCAGTTTTTTTAATGTTTTCTCTAATGGATGTATTTAAAGAATTTAGAACCTAAACCCAAGAAAAGACCAAATAAAGAAAAATTATATAATCTATGGTTCAAGAATCAAGAAAATAAATAAATAAATAAATATATATATATATATATATATATATATATATATATATATATATATATATATATATATATATTCAATGTTTGTTGATAGGAATTTGAAATAGTAGACTTAATGAAAACGTAACATTAATTTTGTAAAATATACTTTATACAATGTGTCTCACGACGATTTCGACGATTTCTCAGAAAATGGACTTTGGAAAATTTTTAAATTTTGGCAGTTTACTAATACTCCATGGAAATTAGATCCAAAAAAGCTGTTTTGTTAATAAAAATGTAACATTGGTTTTTTTACTGGAACATGTTCATTTCGACATCCTATAAAAATGGTCACGATTTTTGGTTTTTAACCGACTTCTAAAAGAAGGAGGTTCTCAATTCGTCGCGTATATATATATATATATATATATATATATATATATATATATATATATATATATATATTAGTTGGTTATTTTCTTGGGAATATGGTACATTTTTATATTGAAACTATATATATATATATATATATATATATATATATATATATATATATATATATATATATATATATATATAAGTAGTCATACTTATTGTATATATATATTTTTATTTTTCAGGACGTTTCGATTCTTTCGAATCTTTTTCAACTGATGCGGATGCTACAAAAACGTTCATTTTTAATATTATTATATATGGACAAAGAGGTTAAAAACTTACCATTAAGAACAGAGATTTTTGTTTTAAACAAAAATTAATTACATCACAAACCAATTGTAATCACTCACTCTTTTGTATATTCACTTTTTAAAAGTATTTTTAAAAGTCCAGTTAGAAAAATGGACACTACTTTTTTAACCCTATAACTGCCTTGACTTGACTGAATGTGGAACCCAGATGGTGTATGTTTTAGGTACTTTAAGTGGCGTAAAAAGTTTGGGTCTTTTAATTGAAGTGATATCTTTCTCAAAAAATATCGTGATTCAATTTAGAAGAATTGAAAGGGGAGAATTATTCTTATTTATTGTTTTATTTATTATATTGGTTTATTTTAATATGTTGAAATAAATTTGATTTAGATTATTGATGTCTGTTTTATCGTTTACAGCATTCGGATTTTTTTTTATTGCAATAATTTCGTAAAATTCTCGTTTTCCTTTGTTAGTTTCAGTTTTCAAGATTTTTGTATTTTCATAATCAAAGGTGTGCTTGTGTTTCATTTCGTGTTTTTTTAGGGTTGTAATATTTTTTTTGTCATATTTATGTCCATTTAGACGATTTTGCAGATACTGACTAGTTTGGCCGATATAATTCGATGGACAATCCTTGCAGGGTATTTGGTAGACATTTGATTTTCTGTTTTTTGGAATGTCACTTTTTAATTCGCTGAAATTGCTTTTAAGTAAATTATGGCCCTTATGACTAGTGATTATATTATGTTTTTTAAAAAAAGTTTGAAAGTTTTCGGAAAGTTTTGGTATGTATGGCAAGGAAAGATATTGTTTTTTGGTTTTATTGTGTTCTAAATTTTCTGTTTTAATGTTTCCATGTTTGTATTTTTCTAGCCTTTCTTTAAAAATTTTATTAATTAGTTTATTTGGGTAAGAGTTTGTCATAAAGACCTCTTTTGCTTTTTAGATGTAGTTGTTTCTATAATCGGGACTACTAAGGATGATATATATATATATATATATATATATATATATATATATATATATATATATATATATATATTAATTAATGTATGTACACCGATTACTCCGGAACGGCTGCACCGATTTGAATGAAATTTTTTACGTTATGTAAAGGAAGTTGCTGCGGTGGTCCCATATTTTTTTGGACGAAATTGATGCAATAATATCCAAGATGGCGCTTACAATATGGCGGCCAAAAAAATTAATTTTGTCCGATTTTCTCCAAAATTGGTATGGGGGAATTTTCGGGGTTGTACCCAACGAATTTGAACTTATTTTTAAAAAATTCAAAATGGCGGATCCAATATGGTGGACAAAAAAATTTAATTTTGTCCGATTTTCTCCAAAATTGGTATGGGGGAGTTTCGAGGTCGCACATGACGAATCTAAAATTATTTTTAAAAAATTCAATATGGCGTATCCAATATGGTGAATAAAAAATTAATTTTGTTCGACTTTTTCAAAATTGATACGAGGGAGTTTTTGGGATAGCACATTACGAATCTGATATTATTAAAAAAATAAATATGGTGGTTCTAAGATGGCGGATTAAAGATTCTACATTTCTTGGTTTTGTCAGTCAGTATGGAGGGATTTGTTAATTACGAAATAAAATATTTTTCGACAAACTCAATCAGGCGGATGGTGTCCTAAAAATTTTACATATCTCGACTTTCTCCAAAACTGGTATAGAGGGTTCTTGAGGGTGTAAATTATGAATTTAATAGTATTTTTTCTGGATTCATTATGGCGAACGCAATATAGCTGACAAAAAATTTTACATGTTTCGATTTTATTCAAATGTGGAACTGAATCGTTCTTGAGGATGTAAATAGCGAATATAAAATTATTTTAAGAAAATCTAATACATCAGATGCAATATGGTGGGTTTAAAAATTTACCTTATTCACATTCTTTTAGATTTTGTATTAGGGCGTTGGGGGGTGGTGTATTACGAATATGAAGTTAATTTTTTACAACTATTAGATTGATAAGATACAATATGAAGGACTAAAAATTTGATATTTTCCGGCTTTATCTAAAATTGATATTGCGGGGTTCTTGAGGCGTGTACAAACTCAATATGCAATATAAAATATATCGGGCTAAGAAATTTACGTCTCAAATTCTTTAAATATTGATATTGGAAGGTTTTGGGGCCTATATTCCCAATCTAAAATTAATTTCAATTTAAGATATTGGATTTACTATGACAGACTAAATATTTGTTTGACACAATTTTATTGGTATTTGGAGAACTTTAAAAATCAAAGAATTTTTAGTGGTTCATTTTAGGGTGATTTACAATTCTGGATAAAATGGGTACTTCTTTGCCACCTTGGAGTCATTGCGAAGTACATTAATCTCAATTAGCATGTAGTTCAAATAATTTGTGAATATCCTAATGAATTCAAAACTAAAAATCGAAAAATAAAATTTTTATAAAAAAATTGAACCCACTTCTAAAAGTGACCTAAAAAGGGAAAAATAACTCGAAATTTTTATATGAAATTGAAATTTTTGAAGTCGGCGCCAAATTATTTTTAAATAAAATAAATAACTACTAATATATATAAATTATGGGAAAAAAGCAATTACAAATAAAGTATTTTTAATCTGTTTATGCGAATCACATTTTGTCAGGTATTAGTTTGGCGCCGACTTCAAAAAGTTCAATTTCATATAAAAATTTATGGTTATTTTTCACTTTTTAGCGCACTTTTAGAAGTCTGTTCAATTTTTTTATAAAAATTTTATTTGAGTTTATTTCGAAAAGTAAAAGTTGTATGTTTCAAACAAAAGTTGTAGAGAATTAAAAAACTTATCGACTCATATAATATAAGTTATAGGTGGCGCCACTAGTTATCGAGATATATTTCTTTTTCGACAAAATTTACGGTTTTTGTTTTTTTTTAAACATAAATGACATCCCAACACATTGAGAAAATAAATAAAAATATCTAGAAACATATTTAAAAAAATGTCACATTTTGAAGAACTAACCTAACTAACATAGGTTTGAAATATCGTGTGTTAATTATGACGATAACAAGGTTGCCAAGCTGTGAACACTGTACCCCACTACGCGTCAGATGTGTTTAAATTATTTTTATTTAAAAAATCTGTATTTTCTAAACAAAACGATCAAGAAATTCCGTTTTTTTTTCTAAAAAATTCATAATTTTTGGATCTACTTTGCATTAGTTTTTAAAGAATATGGTAAAAGCCGTTTTTGAGATATTCTAAAATGTATTGGCATTTTGTTATATGTAGTGACCTCCAGTATGTTAATTATGCATATTTTAATTGTTAATATTTCGTCTCGCAGACGATTAAAAAATTTCGTTTTTTTTTTAAATTAAATCAAAGAATCACTTGAATTAGGCCCTTCTTTTTGGTGGCTACTGTGGTAACTAACATTGTTCATAATTATTACACTATTAGGAGGAATATTTGGTATCAAGCAAGTCTTAGACCATCTTCATGGTAGTCTAAGGAAGAGTCTTGTCGTTTTTTGCAAAGCCACAAAGTATATTAAATTGACCAACCTCTGATCCCGCATATAATATGGCAATTCTTTTACCTTTATTGGATGGAGCTTTTGTTTTAAATCTGCCAGACGAATGGGACCATTTCCTTTCGATGGCGTATCGTGGGTATCTAACCATGTTTTTTTTTATTATTATATTCCCGGGTCCGTCCTAAAGCCGGACGCACTGCGGCCAGAGTAGGCCTATTGTGCTCACCCTAAATATTACAGCCACTCCGTCATCCCGGCTCCCTGGCTCAATCTGTACAGTCCTGCTAAGGAGTGAGTGAGTATTTCTCCCGGTTCCAATCTTACTGACCCGAAAGTTTCTTGTCTAAATCTCACCAGTGACTCACAGTCACATATGATATGCTTCACCGTTTCCTCAGCTTGTCCACATAGTCTGCAGACGAGATTTCCGTTATATAGATTCATTCTATTCAGATGTACTTTGACGGCCATGTGTCCCGTCATTATACCCGTAATAGTCCTTAATTGGTTCCTACTCATTTGTAGTAATTTCCTTGCCAGTTTCAGGTCAGGATCCCCAATAAATAGCTTGCTGTGGTTTAAACCCTGTCTGGTCATCCAGTGGTTTTTATGTTCTCTCTGGGTCCATTTTATCTAACCATGTTTCGTCGAGGTATATGATGGAGCATGGTTGCATGCGGCAATTTTCACTATACTGGTGTTTCTCTAAAAAATTCTGTGGATTCTGAAGTTATTTTTTGATAATAATATAGATGTGCTTAATTTTGTCAGTTCTTTTAATTTGAAGCAGATTTTTTGGTACCACCAGAATTACCAATACAGGCCACCGCAGTCGATACAAACCTGACGGCCTGACGAGTCCCATATTAGGACGAAACAGCGCTGTCGCCATCTGTCGGACCCGGAGTTTTTCCATATTTTGGAGTGCTCCGCACTTTTTAACACGAGAATCATGTAGATTGACAAATTTTCACGTCCGCTTCGCCAATATTTTATTCTATTTTATTTTAAATTACACGGACAAAAACTTATCTACATATTTATTTACTTGTTTGGCTTTGAAACACGCTAAACGATGCTCTCATGGTGGGATCGTTTGGTGCGGCACGTGGCGTTGGCTGCTTAAATAGCGGTATGCTTGCTTGCCAGTACCCCTATCTTTTGGGCAGCGCGTTTCGTGTACTCGATTTTACATATTTCTGTTTTAATTCACCGTCGCGCCACCATATGACGGTTCTCTTACAAACTTTGTTAATCTGTATGGTTCTTGTATTATCAAGTGGACCATCGAGATGTCGCCTTTGTCGTCTTATTTGCCGTATTTTGATTATAAGTATGGCTTATACGATGCAAAGGCGAGATGATGGTTTGTACCGACTGCGGTGGCCTGACGAGTCCCATATTAGGACGAAACAGCGCTGTCGCCATTTGTCGGACCCGGAGTTATTCCATACTTTGGAGTGCTCCGCACTTTTTAATACGAGAATCATGTAGATTGACAAATTTTCACGTCCGCTTCGCCAATATTTTATTCTATTTTATATATATATATATATATATATATATATATATATATATATATATATATATATATATATATATATAATATTATAGTATTAAGGTGGAGTAGACAAAACGTTCCATTTAATTTGTAGGACAATATGACCATTCATTCTACGAACATTTACTAAGCCACTGGTTAGTAATACATTTTTATGGCCTCCTTAGTTGGACATGTTTAAAGTGGGGGATACCTTGGGCAAATCATCCATTTTGTAGGACAAACGTTTTATCCTATTTTTAATTAAATTATCTCAAGTTTTAACTAAAAAACTAACTGTTCGTAATAAAATTTGTACAATCACCCAATCGACGTGTTTAATGCTTACCCACTTTATTAGTTACATCCACACAGATTTTTCACAGAGAGGAAAGTTGGGCGTCTCGTCAAAATTATGCTACTCATGAAGATTCAGCCAGGGACTGTAAGACTATTATAATTGTGAGCTCATTGCTATATAAATTTTTATTGATATTGGCCTGTTGGCCCTTAAACACGTTCCAAATTTCTTGAATAAGTCCTAAATCTGGACAAAATTTGTAGGAAGCTACGACGAGTCTCAGTACGCAATAAAACATGTAAATTCGATTATCTTAGGAACGGATGCTCAAAGCGACATCTACTGAGTATAACTTTTTTGGATAAAAGCTATCAAGGAATAAGAATTTTTAATTAAAAATTTAATATACCGAGTGTACATCGAAACCATAATTAGATTTTGATTCCTCATTCCAAGAAACTATAAAGTACCAAATTTGGTTCAAATCAAATTGTTATTAAGATAAATATATCTTTGCGGGCATACTGTATAGAAAGAAAATCCGATCCAGATATCACGTAAAAAGCATTTAAATCGGAAAATATTAAATATCATGTTGTGACACCGTAATGCACCATATCGTTATAGGTGTCAAGTGACTTGGCAAAGAGGGAAACCTGTCGAGACTAATAGGCGCCTAAAACAAATGTCGTGTTGACAAAGTAACTCAAAACCAAACGCGCGCGTTATGGGGTGCGAAATGACCCAAAAAGTTGAGGTAAAGTGTGGGTGTAACATGTGCTTCACGCTGTCGAGGGTTACTGTTTCTCCAGCTATAAGTATAATTTATATTTGTTTTGGATTTCTTGGCAAATATTTGGATTTCGACGTGAAACTTATTTATTTGTTGTTTTTTATATGGCTAATTTTTTTCATTTTTTCGAGAAACTCGTTTGAGAATACATTATTTTATAGCAAACTTGTAAATAGTTCTCATTAAAATGAAAAATAAGGTTCTTATAAACCTTCACTACATAGTATAAAACAAAGTCGCTTTCTCTGTCCCTATGTCCCTTTGTATGCTTAAATCTTTAAAACTACGCACCGGATTTTGATGCGGTTTTTTTCAATAGATAGAGTGATTCAAGAGGAAGGTTTATATGTATAATAACATCCATTAAATAGTGGAGAAATACTGTTATTTTTGAGGTTTCTAATGTGATGTCGATAATTATCATATTTTTTTCCGCTTACATTGCAAACGCAGGCTGAACCCTACGAGATTTATCAAAATAATGTACTAATTATTTGTACACATTGAAAAGGTCTACAGAAAACTCCGCGATGGTATATGTCTATCTCTCATGGATATCCCACAATAACATTTTTTTGTCATTTACTTTTTACGACAAATAATGGCAAATTTTGAAGCGATTTTAACCAATACAGCATTAATCCTTATCCAATTAAATAGCTTAAATACATTGTTGATTTAATATAGATCTATATGGCCCTTTACAGCACAAGATTTAAATGAATATTTTCGAAGATATTACAGATTTAAAATTGCGGGAAGTAGCGCTTGCGGCGGTACTGGCCGACCGGGGCGGCAGCAGCGTGCCTATAAATAGCGCGTCGGAGGCCGATGTAATAATTGTTGTAAAAATAAAATAAATAGTCACAGTTTTTCTGTAGTGTATTTAGTATCAGCATTGCACCCGTGCGAAGCCGGGGCGGGTCGCTAGTGTTTTTATAAATGTGATTTCGAAAATGTACTTTAAAGAAGATGTCATTCAAAAACAAATTAATAACCGTGTTATTAAAACGTAATTTTATTCACTCAACTTCTTAAAATGCGATACAGGCGATGATACTAAATTGATTAACGTTTTTGTAATCTAAGTTCGACCATATAAAAAGGTGCTTCTCTTTTGAATCGATTCACCCAGACGTTTTGAGAAATTTGTTGTTAAATGTTTTAATTAAAACATCATTGCAGATCAGCTCTCTCCCCATTAACTCGAGATTTATCGCAAAATTTATTATGAATACAGTCAGGATATCACCAATATAGAACATTATAAGGCAAGTCCACGAGTCCACTAAAACGGGAAAAAATGGAACAGTGAACAAGAGAGGTGATGGTGAAATAATGATTCAAATTTTAAATTATCTTCAATTTGGACTTCAAAGTTAAGGCCAAGGTCATCTATGCATATCCCTTTTCAAACCCTAAATCATTCTTTTTTTTTGCTCTCCTCGTTTGGTTAGTGAGACACGAATAGTTGTATGATCCTAAAATGGCCTATAGAAGTCTTTTTAACCCATAATTCAATTATAAATTTGGACCTGAAATTTTTCGTAGCTTTAATTTTTCTATTAAAAAAAAAACAATTTGATCTCTAAATAATTCTTAAAAGTGTTGAGATTAATTATCAAAATCACCGTCGTTTCCTCTTTCCGACCAACTTTCCTGGTTCTACAAGTACAACAGGGTGAGTCAACGATTGGATGAAGTAAGTTTGTGCCTTTTTGGTGAAATTTACAAAGAAACTATATTTATTGTTTGATACAGTTTATTTTTACGCAGATTTTAAAAATATTTATGACTCTACAGGGTGAGCCAAAAAACTAGGACAGCATAAAGTTGTATTTTTTTTAATAGAACACCTTATATATGAATCATATTTTCGATTTAACTTATAATTCTAAATCTTTTTTATTAAGGGTTTACTATAACAAAACTTTATAGTTTCTGAGATAATTAAGTTTAAAGAAAAAAAGTCACATTTTCAAGCATCAATTCAATCCTAAATAACGTTTTCAATTTTGTGACAAATATATTCAAATTTGGAATTTAGCAAGGCCAAGGACAAGTTAACATAATTTTCACCTAATATTTGCAATAAAAGCTACAGGGTGTTGAACACATCGGCTCAAATTTGAACAAGTTTAAATGAATAAATATCTTTTTTTTTTTAAATGGTACACCCTGTATATTTTCATGTTATTTAATAGAGTAATAAAAACCCTAAAAGTTTTGTTCAATATATCCTATACCTATTTATAATAGTTTTTGAGATATTTCAGTTTTTCTTATTTTCCATACTTTTTTACAGAAATAGTCTTCATTATCATAGTAGCCATGTAAAATAATAAAAAGAAACTACAGAAACAAACAGAATGTGGTTAAATATGATGAAATACATTATTCGTTATATTACAACGGCAATAGTTTAATTAAACATAATGTGAAAAAATTAACACAACAATAACGACAAGGCAAATACATACACCTTATTTTTAATATAACCCCATAGGAAGAAATCTAATGGGGTGATGTCGCAAGACCTTGGTGGCCACTCAATGAAACCCCCACGTCCAATCCATTTTTGCGGATATCGTTGGTCCAAAAACGCACGAACTTCACGATGGTAATGCGGAGGCGCACCATCGTGCTGGAACCACATACTGTCGAGCTTTCTTTTTTTTTTAAATGATACACCCTGTATATTTTCATGTTATTTAATAGAGTAATAAAAACCCTAAAAGTTTTGTTCAATATATTCTATACCTATTTATAATAGTTTTTGAGATATTTCAGTTTTTCTTATTTTCCATACTTTTTTACAGAAATAGTCTTCATTATCATCAAAACCACTGGTCATTAAATGTTTGGTGTGGTATTCATCATAATCGAATTATTGGACCCCACTTTTTTAATGAACCATTAAATGGCCATAGTTACCTGAACTTTCTACAAGAAGAACTACCCCAACTGCTTCAAGGTCTCGATAGGGATGAGCTCGACAGTATGTGGTTCCAGCACGATGGTGCGCCTCCGCATTACCATCGTGAAGTTCGTGCGTTTTTGGACCAACGATATCCGCAAAAATGGATTGGACGTGGGGGTTTCATTGAGTGGCCACCAAGGTCTTGCGACATCACCCCATTAGATTTCTTCCTATGGGGTTATATTAAAAATAAGGTGTATGTATTTGCCTTGTCGTTATTGTTGTGTTAATTTTTTCACATTATGTTTAATTAAACTATTGCCGTTGTAATATAACGAATAATGTATTTCATCATATTTAACCACATTCTGTTTGTTTCTGTAGTTTCTTTTTATTATTTTACATGGCTACTATGATAATGAAGACTATTTCTGTAAAAAAGTATGGAAAATAAGAAAAACTGAAATATCTCAAAAACTATTATAAATAGGTATAGGATATATTGAACAAAACTTTTAGGGTTTTTATTACTCTATTAAATAACATGAAAATATACAGGGTGTACCATTTAAAAAAAAAAAGATATTTATTCATTTAAACTTGTTCAAATTTGAGCCGATGTGTTCAACACCCTGTAGCTTTTATTGCAAATATTAGGTGAAAATTATGTTAACTTGTCCTTGGCCTTGCTAAATTCCAAATTTGAATATATTTGTCACAAAATTGAAAACGTTATTTAGGATTGAATTGATGCTTGAAAATGAGACTTTTTTTTTTAACTTAATTATCTCAGAAACTATAAAGTTTTGTTATAGTAAACCCTTAATAAAAAAGATTTAAAATTATAATCTAAATCGAAAATACGATTCGTATATAGGGTGTTCTATTTAAAAAAATACAACTTTATGCTGTCCTAGTTTTTTGGCTCACCCTGTAGAGTCCTAAATATTTTTAAAATCTGCGTAAAAATAAACTGTATCAAACAATAAATATAGTTTCTTTGTTAATTTCACCGAAAAGGCACAAACCTACTTCATCCAATCGTTGACTCACCCTGTACATACAACTAGTGCCGCTATAGTTTTATTACATTGTCGAGCCAGTGATATACTGTTATTTTAAATAGAGGAAAAACAGATGTAGCACTGACTTATTTCACCACAATTAATTTCCATTAATTTTAAAATTGAGTTCGTAATTTTTTATAATAAAATGTGATAAACGACATTAATGTGAAATAAAAGTCAACATTTTTAAAACAAGTGATTATATCCGCCTACCAGATAAACCTGCAAAGCCTGTTGCTATAATGGCGGTATTATTTTTTGTAACTGTGAAACTTCATTTACTGAAATGATTTATTTGAATATTGCTGTGTTATTGCTTTGTCAAAATTAAGATTTATCCAAATTAGGAGCGTACTGATATTATTTTTATTCTTGGAGAATGTCATCAAAATTATTTGTGGGCTTCTCGAGTCTATCCTCAAAGGTTTCCTGAAAGAAACCATCCTAAACCAGCCGTTTTTGTGACACTATTAAACCAATTTCAGGGAAGTGGAAGTGTCAGTTATAAAAAACCTGTTATAAGAAAACCTGTCACTGAGGATGAAGAAAATGTTTTAATTGTACTTGGTTCAGTGATCGAAAATCCCAATATTAGTCAGAATCAGGCGCGGATCCAAGGGGGCGGGGCGATGGGGGCCATCGCCCTCCCCCCCCCCCAAGAGCTTTATGCCTAGGAAAATAGACTCGATTTTTCCTTTTCTACTACAGTGTATTTAAGAACAAGAGAGAGTAATAAATCATTTTTTACCCTTTTTCTCTTCGCAAACTACTTGTATTCTTTAGTCCAGTGTCTTTAGCAAAATCTGTTAGACACATATATATTTTTCATAGGAATGGGTTAGAAATTTTATAATCACAAATCGTGGTCTATAATAATGGACTAAAACGTAGCCTTATTCTCTCAAAAAATTCGAAGTTACAATTTAAATAGTTACAAAATATCCATTGTCAAAAATACAAAAAGTTAAACATATATAAAAAAATAAATTCGTCCATATAATATTTTTGGGGCTATCGGTCATTTTATTATTAATTAAAAACGTTTTTAGGGTATTTGACGTTTCAGTTTATTTATTTCTTAAACCATCTGCAGAATTACAATTAAACACTAAAAAGGGATTTAAATGTAATTACTTTTTATATGTTGTAATTAAAATTAGACCTACTTATTTTTATTTCTATTGTACTGATATCTTAATTTAATTTACTTTATTATATGGAAATACGATAGCCCAAAAAAAAAAATAAGATAAACATGTTAATTCTACAAGCTTAAGAAAAAGACACAAATACAATAATAAAATAATAAAAAACTTGGGACTAATTAGAATTAAATATATATAAAATTAAAGAGTGGGACACACTAAAATAAAAATATATAAAAAACATATAAACAACATTAAACAATAAAATACAACAAAAACAAAAATTTAAATAATAAATTGTTTTTACACTAGTAAACATTACGTATCTAATTCCTAGTTAGAGGCAGTGAAACTATCTTCGCTCAAATTAATTACAATTGGTTCCTCTAACTCACCGATCATGAGATTGAGTTTCCAAATTTTGTTTTATTCTTTTATTATATGGATTTTTCCCAATATATATATATATATATATATATATATATATATATATATATATATATATATATATATATATATATATATATTATAGGTTCTTGGCACTCCTATGGGAGCTGATATATCACCGATCATTTCTCAATATGTAATGGATGACCTACTCAATTCTTGTATCCCTGAATTGGGCTTCCAACCACCTTTCATAAAGAAATTTGTAGATGACATTATTACAGCAGTACCACAAAATAATATAGAAGAGACCTTACGAATCTTCAATTCATATAGTCCACACATTCAATTTACAGTAGAATATGAAACTAATAATAGTGTACCTTTTCTTGACACTAAATTAATAAGAACTGCTAACAACGAAATAATAGTGGACTGGTATACTAAGCCAACTTATTCGGGACGTTACATGAATTTCCACTCCTATCATAATACCAAAACTAAAATAAATCTGGTAATTAATTTAAAGAAAAGAATTACATCAATTTGTCATCCTACTCTCATTCAAAAAAATATAAACAGATTATATATAATACTAAAGGAAAATGGCTATCCTCGGTGGTTCTTAAATAAGTTTTTACACAACATCCCTATCACATAACCACAACACAGCTCTCCACACCCCACACAACGCAGATCTATTCCACAAAATTTTAATGTATCACCGGAGATATCTGCCTTCATAACACCAACACATTCACACATAGATAATAGCACCAATCAAAATACTACTAACTTTTCTCCTGAAATTTCAGCTTTCTTAGAAGAAAACCAACCCACATATTATTTTTCATTACCTTATATCAACCAAATCACACAAAAATTAAATAAAATCCTTTCTAAGCATAATAATATAAAAATATGTGGTAAACATATATTAACAGTTGGCCAAACCTTCTCCAGACTGAAAGACACGGATAGCAACCCTGACAAATCAGGGGTGGTATACCGTTTAAAATGTATAGACTGTAATAAACATTACATAGGTCAAACATCAACTGTTTTAAAAGATAGAATCACCAGACACAGGAGTGATTGTAGATTGCAAAAGAGGACATGCACCTTATCGGAACATGTAATCGATAAGGATCACAGGTTTGATTTTATCAATGTTGAGGTGATCAACAAAGAACAAAGTAATAATAAAAGGCATTTTCTTGAAATGGTAGAAATTTATTTGGATGATAACTGCATCAATAAAAGAAAAGATATTGAAAATCTTAGTGTTATCTACTTTCATCTCTTGTCCACCTTAAATAATAGTAATACTAGACAACGAGCCTCCCAGCCTCTTGACTTCACAATTTCTCCATAATCTTCCGCAAATTACGTAAGTGCATATTTGTCACAAACCTATAACAACTATTTCGCCAATAGTTATTTTACAATTTTGAATGTTTAGAAGACGAAAGGTCGGGAGACGGTTTTCTAACCTTCTTTGTTCTACATAATAATGTTCATTAATCATTTCTTAATACTTTCCTACAATTAAATCAATTTTTAAATGTAATAATACTTTATAAAAAATAATCATAATTACCCATTAATAATCATAAATCTCATCAACAGTATATATATAAAATAACAATACTAGACAACGAGCCTCCCTGCCTCTTGACTTCACAGTTTCTCTATAATCCTCCACAAATTGCCGCTAAAATAAAATTAGACATTTCTGACACATGCCTTCCACCAAAAAAAGTGTGTTTCAAGGATTTTCTTATCAGATTAACTTACTCTCAGTATAACCAAAATATCCCATATAGTAGATTTAAATATTAGTTTTTAAAAAATTAAATAAAACCATGTAACAGTAAAATGTGATAACTATGCAACAATCAACGGTTTCTGCATGAGTTTTCCGTGTCATTTTCCACGAGCCATAAATGGACTCAATTTGCACGTAAGTCTTTGAATTTAGAATCATTTTCTTTTTATTATTAAATATCATAAATTGTTAATTTTAAAATTATGATCAACAGAACTGTTCTATATTGTAGCCCTGAAGAAGGAAATAATATACTTCCGAAAGCTTGGCTCTAGTTCTTGAATAGAGTATAGCCCCCCCCCCCTTCAAAAAGCTTTGAGTTCAGGAAAATAGAACCTATTCTGTCTTTTATATTAGGAATGAGTATGCTGCTTGAACTCCCCCCCCCTCCCGGTTAACAACTTGTTTTTCTTGCCATACTGTACTTTTGTGATATCACCGCCCCCCTCAAAGAGAGAGGCTGGATCCGCCCTTGGTCATAATCATATATTCGTGGTTATTATTCATATAGTTGTAAATTACCGGTACTTTCCAAATGCCATAGGCAACTAAATACATTAGAACATCTATTGAAAAAACACAAAATAGTGCCGAAAACGATTATTTGGCGTATTCTGTGAAAACGTGGAGACTTAGCTATGAAACACCGTTATACTATTTGATAGGTATTTAAAAGGTACATTTTCTGGTAAAGTAAAATGTATAGAGTTCCATTTAAATTAATTATATTAGCTAATAAAAATTCTTATTTAATTAGTTGTAATTTTTGGACACCCTGTATAATATAGCAAGTTTATTATAATTAGGATATAAAATATGATTTATTGTTACACTTCACTGTAAATTCCGAGTACATAACTGAAAAACTTTTTAAGTATTTGAAACCTGAAAATTAGGTTAGATTTTGTCAAAATTTAAATTATTTAAAAACCCTTAAGGTTTAGGTACTATAAAATAGGCACTTACTTTGATCGGAGAATCCAAAAATGCAATAATATAGAGGGAGTTCCATTAAAAAAAAACTTTGATACTTTTAGAACTTTTGGGACACCCTGTATAATATGAAAATAATTTTAAAAAGTAACTATTTTAGACTAGACCCCATGTATCCCAAAAGTAAAACTTTTTGAAAGTCACTTATTTTGGCCGCAATATTCCGTGCCGTATAGCGTGAATAACCCTGTATATAAGTTAACGGCACTAATTTAAAACTATTTTTAAGTAATTATGATAACAAAATATGTTCCATGTGTTTATTAAAATACATATGAAAGTTTACAAAAATAATTGTTACACAACAAACTAATATAAATTAATTTGTACTTAAACAGAAATTGTTTTATTTACAAAAACATGCTAATAAGGTAAATCTCACTGACAAAGCTAGCGCCGCACAATAGAGGTGTTTTAATCAACAATAGAATTAAAAGCACACTAACACGAATAAATCCGTATAGTATTGAAAAAGAAGTTAATGTATATAGCACCTTGCTTTTATATTGGCACAATGTGATAATGGGTCTACCTGTTTAACTTTATTCATGTCTTTAGATCAAGTGCACAATCCATGGACAATAAAGCCAACATTATCCATGATATAATGAAATGTTGGGGTTCCATTATTACTATAAAGAATGTATACAACAATTTTACAGCGCCGTTCCTTTATTCAACAGGAGACGTTCAAAAAGCTTTATTTGGATACAGGTATAAATAAGTAGTAACAAATTTTATTCTATTTACTGTATTCACTCGATTAGTTTTTAAAATAGATTTCAATAGTTTTAGGCGTGAAGTTGGGGATTTTAGGTTGAATGAATACATAATATTAAGAGATTATTTTGATAAATTAAGCGTTTTTGTTTATGTGTAATATGAACAGGCGCGGATCCAAGGGGGGGGGGCGGTGTGGGCGATCGCCCCCCCCTCCCCCAAGAGCTTTGAGTTCAGGAAAATATACCCGATTTTACCCCTTATACTATAGTTCATTCAAGGACTAGAGAGAGTAATAAATCATTTTTTACCTTTTTTCCTTCGCAAACTACCTGTGTTCTTTAGTTCGGTGTCTTTGACAAAATCTGTTAGATATATATTTTTTTCCTAGGAATGGGTTAGAAATTTTATAATAAAAAATACGGGTCTATAATAATGGACTATTTGGGTTGGATAACAATAGATATTTGGAAGTGTTAAAAAGTATTTTAATCCTTGTCATAGGCGTCGGAAGGAAGTTTATTTTATCACTAAGTATTTATGGCATAGAATATTATTTCGGTAATAAATTTAAAATAAAAAGTTTTATATTATTATTTTATTTCTTATGATTTCTTAATAATTCACATACAATACAAAATACAGATAATTTTGACATATTTAACACAAATCACAACTGTATTTTTATTATTTTTAATTTTGGCATAAAAACCGTTTTTGGCACATTCAGACTAAAACCTAGCCTTATTCTTTCAAAAAATTCGAAGTTACAATTTAAATACTTACAAAATACTCATTGTCAAATAGAAAAAATAGAAAAAAAATTAAACATATATAAAAAAATAAATTCGTCCATATAATATCAAAATTTTTTTTGGGGGCTATCGGTGATTTTATTTATTTTATTATTAATTATAAACATTATAAACATTTTTAGGAAATTTGACGTTTCAGTTTATTTATTTCTTAAATTAAACACTAAAAAGGAATTCAAATGTAATTAATTTTTATATGTTACAGTTAAAATTAGATCTACTTATTTTTATTTCTATTGCACTGGCATCTTAATTTAATTTCCTTTATTATATGAAATATCCGATAGGCTTAAAAAAATAAAATAAACGTGTTAATTCTACACGCTTAAGAAAAAGATACAAATATAATAATAAAATAATAAAGAAATTACGGCTAATTGGAATTAAACATATATAAAATTAAAGAATGGGACACATTAAAATAAAAATATATAAAAAAAATAAAAAAAATCTATAAACAACATTAAACAATAAAATACAACAAAAACAAATTGTGTTTACACTGGTAAACATTACGTATCTAATTCGTAATCAAATTCAGTGAAGCTATCGTCGCTCTATTAAATGAGTTTCCACATTTTGTTTTATTCTTTTATTATATGGATTTTTCTCAATTTTCCGCAGTAACTTTGTTCAAAAAAATATTTCAAAAGTTCAGTTAAATTACTAATTTTGTACATTGTATTATTTCTAGCATCTCTACCTTTTACTTGAGAGAAATATTTCCTTCTCCAACGGACAGTTTCCGGACGATCTATAAGAACATATTTCCTATCTGGTTTTTTCCATCAAAAATTAAGTTCTCTGAGCAATTTCTAGAGCTCGGTTTTTTTAATTTCAGGTAAATCTCGATCTTCATTGATTTTAGTAAGAATTTTGTTGACGGATGGGATCTGCTTCTCACAATAAAATGTATGTACAACTTCTTTTACTGCAGTTTTCATCTCTTCTTCTAATGAGGTTTTTCATCTTCCTGTGTTCGAATGGGGGAGTACGAAACATTCCAGTCGTTTTTTCTCCTTCAGTATTCGGTACATAGTAGATTTTCCTGTTATGTTGGAACACATCTCAACAGACCTTGTAACATTATTATCTAGATATTAATATGTCAGGGCATCATAAGCATTCATCGTAATAAGTTTTTCATTGAGGAAAAATGCCTTGGTTTAACGATTTTGGAATAAATATAGAAGTGGAGGCCATAATTTTTCGGTATCTTACTAATCTTAAATAATATATAAAAACAAGCACAAACAAGATAAATCACTAAGGACACACTGTAAGGTGTACTTTTCTCACTGACAGAAATAAAAATGAACTATCAGAAATTTTATTATTGCACTAAGTTTATAAATGCTTATAATATTTAAATATAATTAGATTTATGGCAGTCCTCCGTTACCTGGGGTACTGGAGCAAGTACGTTGGGGATTTCGGTAACAGGTTTATTACTCTCTCTAGTTCTTGAATAGAGTATAGGAATGTGTATACTTGCGATCGCCCCCCCCCCTCCCAAGAGCTCTGAGTTCAGAAAAATAGAACGGATTCTGCCTTTTATATTAGGAATGTGCATGCTGCTGACACTCCTTCCCCGTTGACAACTTGTTTTTCTTGCGATAGCCGCCCTCCAATAGCTTTGAATTCAGGAAAATAGACCCGATTCTGCCTCTTATACTAGGAATGTGTATGTTGCTGGCATCCCCTCCTCTCCAAGAGCTTCAAATTCAGAAAAATAGGCACGACCCTGCCATTTAAACTAGAAATGGGAATGTCTCCGGTGTCGGCGGCACCAAATTTTTCTGTTTCTCCTCGAGATGTGCATTTTTGGTGTTCTTTGATCCTTACGTCAAGAGGTTTCTTTGTTTTGCCAACGTAGGAATTGCCACATTCACATGGTATTTGATATACAGTTCTTCATGTCCCTTTGAGTCGTTGGTTTGACCCTAATGAGCCGACTTCTCAGAGAGTTATTTGAATTGAAAACAACGTTGATTTTATATTGTTTTCCTTTCCTTGTTACCTTTTCTGAAATGCTTCTAAAATAGGGGATATTGTGGATATTGTCCTATTTCTGCGTTGTTCCAGAATTTTGTCCACCAGATATACTGGGTATCCGTTAGCTGTCAGGTCATTTTTAATGTGATCCATCTCCTTCATCAAGTTCTCATTGGAGTTGCAGAGAGTTAGGACTCTATCTACAAGATTTCTAATAATTCCTTGTTTGGTGTTGTTGGAGTGATTGGATGAGTAGTTTAAGTATTTTCCTGTATGTGTGGCTTTTGAAGTTCGAATTTGTCTGCCATCTCTTTCAACTAAAACATCTAAGAAGGATAATTTATTTTCTACCTCTTTCTCCATGGTGAGATTAATGGTTGGGCTGATATTGTTCAGATAAGAAAGAAAATTTCGAAGTTGTAGGTTATAGTCTACATCACACGTGGAAATCGATTGTAACGCTGGATCACGGTTCGCTGAGCACCAGTCGGGTTGTTGATCCTCGATAGTCATTCAGTGTTCTAATCTCGTGGAGTAAAAATCCCTGAGGATGTCTCGTGCAATCCTAGGCGAAATGTCAGATAATAATGCCAATCTGACACTGTGTAAACCTAAGAACCATGATTTTTATGAAGAGTGCTCCATTTAAAAAAAAAATAAGAAGGGATCAACTCCCGATATAACCGGATGGGCCACCATCTTGAAAATATTTTAGCCGAATTGCCTCTATCAACTTTAGTAAATCGCCAAATGTTAAAAATATTTCGTTTTTTTCGTCGTAGCACACATTGTATTTACAATTTTTAATAAAATTTTTATAAAAAAAACTGAATCGGCTTCCAAAAATTGCGCTAAAAAGTGAAAAATAACTATAAATTTTTACATAAAATTGAAATTTTGTAAGTCGGCGCCAAACTAATACCTGACAAAATCTGATCCGCATAAAGAGATTAAAAATACTTTATTTGTAATTGCTTTCTTACCATAATTTGTATTTATTAGTAGTTATTTGTTTCATTTAGAAATAATTTGGCGTCGACTTCAAAAATTTCAGTTTCATAAAAAAATTTATAGTTATTTTTCACTTTTTAGTGCACTTGTAGAAGTCGATTCAATTTTTTTTATAAAAGTTTTATTGTTCGATTTTTGGATTTGAATTCATTATAAAATCAATAAATAATTTGAACTAAGTGCTAATCGAGATTAGTGTACCTCGCAATAAATCCAAGGTGGCAAAAAACTACCCATTTTATCCAAAGTTTTAAATCACCCTAAAATGAACCACTAAAAATTCTTTGATTCTTAGATTTCTCCAAATACCAGTGAAATTGTATCAAACAAATATTTAGTCTGTCATAGTAAATCCACTATCTTAAATATCAAATTAATTTTAGATCGGTAAAAAAGGCCCTAAAACTTTTCAATATCGATATTTAAAGAACTTGAGACGTAAATTTTTTAGCCCGTTATATTTCATATTTAAGCATCATCAATATCAATTTTAAACAAAATCGGAAAATATAAAATTTTCAGTGCCTCATATTGTATTTTATCAACCTAATAGTTATAAAAAATTAACTTAATATTGTAATACGCGACCCCGAAAACCTCCTAATACCAAAATGGGAATAAGGTAAAATTTTCAACCCACCATATTGAATTCGCCATATTAAATGTCAAAGGAATAATTTTAACGTCTTAATTTAATCTAAATCTAAACTCTTCAAAGCCCTCTGGTACCAGTTTTGGACGGAAATTTAAAATTTTTAAACCGTCATATTGGGTCTGATATATTAGATTTTTCTAAATAATTTTATATTCGCTATTTACATCCTCAAAAGCGATTCAGTCTCACATTTGAACAATATCGAAAAATATAAAATTTTTAGTCCGCTATAGTGCATTCGCCATATTGAATCCTGAAAAAAATACTTTTAAAATAATAATTTACACCCTCAAGAACCTCCTATATCAATGTTGGAGAATATCGAAAAATGTAAAATTTTTAGGACGCCATGTTGAACTCGCTAGATTGCGTTTTTCAAAAAATATTTTAAATCGTAATTAACACTAAGAAAAATTCTCCAATACTGATTTTAGATAAAATCGAGAGCTGTAGAAACTTTAATCCGCCATATTTATTTTTTTAAAAATAATGTCAGATTCGTAATGTGCAATCCCTAAAACTCCCCATATCAAGTTTGAAAAAAATCGGTCAAAATTAATTTTTTATCTGCCATATTAGATGAGTCATATTGAATTTTTTTAAAATAATTTCAGATTCGTGATGTGCGACCCCGAAAACTACCCCATACAAATTTTGGAGAAAATCGGACAAAATTAATTATTTCGTGCGGCATATAGAATCCCCTATATTGAATTTTTTTTAAATAATTTTAGATTCGTCATGTTCGACCCCGAAAACTCCCCTGTACCAATTTTGGAGAAAATCGGACAAAATTGATTATTTCGTGCGGCATATTGGATCCGCCATATTGACTTTTTAAAAAATATTTTGGATTTGTTATGCGCAATCCCGAAAACTTCCCCACACAAATTTTGGAGAAAATCGGACAAAATTGAATTTTCTTGTCCGTAATATTGGATCCACCAAACTGAATTTTTTATAAATAATTTCAGATTCGTTGTACATGACCCCGAAAATTTTCGCATACCAATTTTGAAGAAAATCGGACAAAATCATTTTTTTGGCCTACATATTGTAAGTGGCCATCTTGGATTTTACTGCACCAATTTCGTCGAAAAAAATATGGGACCACCGCAGCAACTTCCTCTACATAACGTAAAAAATTTCATTCAAATCGGTGCCGCCGCACTAACGAGCATTTGACCTCAAGAACCGGACAAAATTAATAACGTCGTTGTTTTTGACTGTCGATATGTCAAAATCAGTATCCGGGGATTTTTGAGGGCGTTAAGTTGATTTCTGGCATTATTTTACTAATCGGGTGAAGGGGGGGCTGAGTTAAGGTAGGGAGGGGGAGGGGAGTAATATTAAAAAAACGTAATGGTTATCGTTTTATATGTTTTTAGGTGCTCCGATTTCATTTCTGGCATTACTTTACCAATCAGGTGAAGGGGTGCTGACTTAGGGTGGAGAGGGGGAGGGGAGTAATATTAAAAAAACGTAATGGCTATCGTTTTATGTTTTTTAGATGCTCCGATTTCATTTCTGGCATTACTTTACCTATCGGGCGAAGGGGCACTGACTTAGGGTATGGAGGGGGAGGGGAGTAATATTAAAAAAAAGTAATAGGTATCGTTTTATGTGTTGACTTAGGGTAATTGTACATTTTCCCATAAAAAATCTATCTCAAGATAAAAACAAAGTCTCTTTACTGTGTGATCAAGTAGGTCCTGAAGCACAACTTCAACACTCGTCTCCGTAATTGGGATTGACTCTTGTTTTAGATAGCAGAGTTTCTTTGTTTCTCTAATTAGAGTATACCAAGGAAATATATCTTTATTGGAATCGTATAACAACTCCCACTGCCTCCTTGTAAAGTCACCTTCAACAAAGATTTGCAAAGCTTGTTCAGGTGTGTAATTTTTTACTTTCGGTTTCTGAGTAGTATTTATTACCTTCCTGTAAAGTTTGGCTCTTGTTGATGTTGAAGTTGGATCTATTAGAAGTTTAGAGGCCGCGGCATTTCCAGACATTCGTTGACTTACGCTGGCTGCATAAGAAAGCTCCACAACAGGTACCTGTTCGAGGAGTTCTTTTGTACTTCGTCGTTAACTACGATCATGTAATTCTTGGAAATGCTTCCTTGGGCGTCCCGTAGAATTCGTGGCCCAGTTATGTACTGGTATTGATGTATTAAGCCATTTTTCGTTTTTCTCCAAAAATCTTTCTTCAATATAGTTAGATGATATCCATCTTTTCTTCAAATCATTAATGAAATGTTTTAAATCGTGACGTAAGGTATGGTACTTGTTTTGGAGACATTTCATCATTTCGCAAAGCTTATGTTCCATAAATGATACCTTATCTTCAAGTGTGCTGGATGTGCTTTGTTTAAAAAGCATGTATATCATTTTATGATGTACCTCAATAACATTTGATGTCATATTTGTACCTATAGGAAAAAAATATGTATGAAAGTAAAAAATAACCAAGATTATTGCAAAAAAAAACCGTGGAACTCAAAACGGTTTTTTAAAAGGTGGAAACATGTGGAAAATGTTTTGACTGTTATGATATGGCTAAGGTCTATAGTTTATTATAAAAAAAGAATTATAGCCCGACCTAGCTCGGAACATTTTCCAAAACACTAATTAGTTAAAAAGAAAAATAAAAAAATAGAAAATTTTCTTGCATATTGTTTTAGTTCCATAAGAATATTAAACAGTCATTATATTTTTAAATAATATATATTAAAATTAAATACATACTTTGTTCTTCAGATTCTATCACAAATTTTTTTTTTAATATTCACCTTACAAAATATCAAACACCAAACACAAGTCTAAAAAAAATCTATCAAGAACGAATGCTTACGTATTGAACGAAGCTTAGATTGCAATTAACTGTGCGGAGCGTAGCTGCGTGGAGGGGCCACTTTATCATATTTTTATGATAGTACGGTTACTCAGGTATACAAAAAAAAATAATTTCGATGATTACTTGTATAGTTTGCATTTCTCCTTTTTGTCTGGTTTTTGACGCCAAATGCTCGTTAGTGCGCCGTTCCGGAGTAATCGGTGTACATACATAAAAAAAGTCGACGAACTGAGAATCTCCTTCTTTTAGAAGTCGGTTAAAAATTATAACTTCGATACCCTGTATTTCGGATTTATATCATGCGGACTAAAATGTTAATATACTGGATATTTTTCGACTAATTGGTGTGTGAATGATTAAATTGGTTAAAGCCAAATCTGTCTCTATCTCCGCCAGTATTTCTGCTAACAAAATGTTAACTCATTATTGATAACTGTTCCTTAATCTCTCGTTAAACACAAAATATCTAATCGGAACGAAACATACGTATAGATAAAAAAACTAAAAACAGGTGTTAGTAATTTAAGCACTAAAAATATATGTAGTATAATTAAGTTACTAATTGCAACGGACTACTTAACGCCTTGGCTGCCTTCCACGATTAATAATAACAATTTTTCATCCCTGACGGGTGATCAACAACTCGTTTTTTTTTCAACATTCTTTTACCGGACATTGATTGGGCCGCATTCCTGGTTGTCACACTGAGGTAAGGAAGATGAGTCAGCAGAGCACGTTTGATAGAGACGCATCGGACAAAAGGGCGTAAATGCCTATTAAACACTTCTTAATAATGCATCGGCCTCCTTGTTCGATGACTTGCTTTCGTTTCTGGACAACGACGGTTTAAAATTCACGTTTTTAAATTGTTCGCTAACCCTTCCTTCTATTTGGTAAAACGACTTACAACCTAATTTCTCGGTTTGATCTTACTGAGGATTAGGTGTTTATTATTTTTATTGTAAATAAAAATTTATTACAAAAAATGGTTAAGTACATGACGGACATGCATTAAGTTAGGATTTCGTAGCAGTTATTGGCTTTGTTAGTTTATTCCGCAATTTTGTTGTACATCTATCTTTAAGTTAACTGAAAATAAAACCAAAAAAATTCTTTTTTGAGTTGTTAAGGTAAAAGTTGATTGTTTTAATAGTATTAATGTAGGGGAAGGTGGGGTAATTGCGAATACTTATGGGAGAACTGAAATACAATAAAACCAAATGAAGTTACAAGGCTTATTTATTGCTTAATATTTTCTTAAATTAATCATTCTTATGTTCTCATAATCAACTTAGATAAATTTTCAAAAATAAAATCAAATTTCAACAAAAAACAAAACCTCTGGTGTCCAGGATTACCCCACAGCTTGGGGGGTAATTACGGATGGTGTATGGAGTAATCACGGACATAGTCTAATTGGCACAGAAATCACAGATAAATCCCCTTGATGTGCTTGCACCATTCGTGCAATTTTCGTGGGGCCACAATTTACATTTGATGCGCATTATCCAATCTTCTGTGATTGGTTCTTCATACTTTTCAATTCAAATAAGACAATAAAACCCTTCATCAACCTTTGTAGCACTTTTATTGACTTTCTTTTTCTTGCGCTGTACGTTCCTATCTTTAGCCTTCATATCATCTTCAAATGCTTTAAGATTCTTCATACCTTTCTTTCATTCAGTGGTTCGTACAGACTTATCATTTTCTTTTGCCTCTTCTTTATTTTTCTCCCTTTGTTCCTTTTCTTCTAAAGCGTCTTTCATAGGGGTACTAGTGATTATAATTGAATGTTTCTTTCTGGAACAATGCCTACTTTTGTGTTGTGGCAGTTGGGGAACATTAACAACATCTTGAAGTGGAATTGATTTGTCCAACACAGGTAAAGGTGTTACTGATCGCTGCTGCACAACTGATAATGGAACTACTTGTGCATTAGGTGACACTGCTCTCTGCATAGATAGTGTCGGTGCAATCTGGGTATCAGGTGTTACTGCTCGTTGCACGGATGGTGTCAGTGCTATCTAGACATCAGGTGTTACTGCTCTTTGCATATTTGATGTCGATGCTGTCTGCACATCAGGTGATGTCGAATCGAAGAAATGTTCGTCAAATTTGGTTGTATCTAATGGCCAAATACCAGCTGCCCGAAAACCATTTACAGCTTTTTCTATATTGCAGATTCGATTGAAAGCTTTAGTAAAAAGCTCGACAACTTCATACTGTGTAATTTTTCGGCCTATATTTGAAGCCATGTATAAGTCACATTCTCTCTTGTATGCAGTTTTGAGTGGTCCAAAATATGTTAAGTCCAGCGGTTGAATGCGCAAACAATTGTTGTTGTTATGCCTCTTTCACCATTTGTAGCCATGCCGACTTGTTTCTGGCCTTTCGGAGCTAGAATTCTAGAATTTTTCTGGACGTTAGAAATGCCGATCTCATCAACATTGTAAATGCGATTGGCATCAAACTGATATTTCCTTTGTAAGGCTTCCAAGTTTTCGAAAAAGATTCTCACTTCTGTTTCATTAAACGCTGTAATTCTATTAATAGAAGTGGATTCAGGTTTGCGGAGGGAAATGTTGGGATGCCTTTTTCGAAATCCATAAAAGCAGTCCTTTCCCGCCATTTGTGATATTTGGTCAAAATTATGCTTTAACTGACTTACTTCAGCAAATTTGAAAGCTATTTTCCTCACCATCTCTATAGTTAAGCCATAAAATAGTTTATTGCATTTTAAAATGTGTTCTTCTAATCCTTTTTCTTGGTCTTCGGAAAATATAGCCTTTCTTCCACTTTTTGGGGTCTTTATAATTTCTTTATTAAGATGATTGTGTATAGTGCTTTTTGGTATAGAGTAAACGATAGCTGCTGAATGTTTTTTGTTCTTGACGTCCTAAATAGCTTTTTGTAGATCTTCTAATTTGTATTTGGTCTCCGTCTTCCTTTGGTAATTTCGAGGCATCTGAAATATAAAAAGGTTTAGGTAGTTTTATAAAAAATTATTTGAGTAGGTTTATAAAAAGTCTATATAACTGGCTATTCGGCCTATAATAACCCATATTAGGGTAATTACGGATGTCTGTGATTACCCCACATAAATCGTCCTCCTATAACGGACTCACAAAAAAACGAAAAACTATATATTTATTTGAGGTTAGAATATCGTAATGCACTTGGCGATTACTTACAAACGTTGCTTAATTAGACGTTAGTTCATTTAAAAAGACGTGAATCCTATGTTTAGCTTGAAATACACGTATTCAATTTTACTAAAAAATAAGATGAAAATGTTGAAAAATAATCGACTTAACTTACCTTGTACGGTGCACGCGACCTCAGCTCACCATTTACTGTTCGGCACTGCATTCGGGCGCGACTCGCGATTGTGGTGGTTAAAAAATCTGCTATCTTTTTCTAACATAGCTATACTGGCGTATCCGCCATTATCCGCCGTCCGAGATTCCCCCACTCTCCCCTATACATTGTTCTCAACGTTTCAATTTTAATTTGGGATAGACTTTTTAATTGTATAAGTGATCTGTACTGTGTAGAGGCTGCGCTGGCGTTGGAGACTGTTCTTCAAATGGCAAGGTTGAGGTGTGCCCTTTGACGAGGTCGGAGCCCTGAGGATGGTCTAAGTAAGACCGAAAGCGCTTGGCCGATAATATAAAATATACACTGAAATATACAACATCTATCCTTTTTTTGATGAATAAATATGGCTCCAGCAAAGTTTTTTATGTGTATTTTCACATCTGATTACGAATATCGAGGATAGATTCCCCAGAAATATTCAGGTAAATTGTTATAAACAGAAAAATTATTATTATCATTAAAAAATTGTTTTCTTATAAAATAAAAAATATTTCGTTTTCCTCGGAAAAAATGTGCCAATGAATATTTGAAAAATTGCATTTTTTGTCACATTTCAACATAAATAACTCTTGATTAAATAAATGTTTTCAAATTCTGCGTCCTGCAATTGATAGTGAAAGTCAAGAACTACATAATGGGATTAGTCGCAGTGAGAAAGTGTATTGTTTTTACTACTTTTTAACGCTATAAACAAATAGCGTTTTATAAATTAAAATGAGGAAGTGGAAGTCTAGTGATAAGCTCACCTAATGCACTTAATCTATTATAGATTTCTCTGATAATTGCATCAATAGTTTAAACATATTTTAATAGATATCTCTATTTTCATTTATTAATTATAAGAATTTAATCATAAGATAAACAATACAACAGTATTAGGAACTTCAATTATATTATCTATTGCAGTGGCGTAGCTGAAAGCTCGGAGGCCCCGCGAAAATCTCAACGGGGCCCCCTTTTTAACCGATTTTCAAAGAAGGAGGTTCTCAATTCGTCGACTATGTATTTTTTTTTTATTGTATGTACACCGATTACTCCGGAACGGCGGCACCGATTTGAACGAAATTTTTTACGTTATGTTCTGAAAGTTGATGCGGTGGTCACATATTTTTTTGAACAAAATTGGTGCAGTAATATCCAAGATGGCGCTGACAATATGGTGGCCAAAAAAATTTATTTTGTTTGGTTTTCTCCAAAATTGGTATGGAGGAATTTTTGGGGTCGTACACAACGAATCTGAAATTATTTTAAAAAAATTCAATATAACGAATCCAATATGGCGGACAATAAAATCAATTTTGTCCGATTTCTCCAAATTGGTATTGGAAAGTTTTCGGGGTCGCACATAACAGACTTGAAATTATTTTTAAAAATTCGATATGGCGGACAAAAAAATTTAATTTTGGCCGATTTTCTTCAAAATTGATGTGGGGAAGTTTTTCAGATCGCACATAACGAATCCAAAATATTATTAAAAAATTCAATACGGCGGATCCAATATGGAGAACAAAAACTCAATTTTGTCCGATTTTCTCCAAAATGGGTACGAGGGAGTTTTTGGAGTCGCACATAACAAATCTAAAATTATTTTTGAAAAATTCAATATGGCGGATGCAATATGGTGGACGAAAAAATCAATTTTGTCCGATTTTCTCCAAAATTGGTATAGGAAAGTTCTCGGGGTCGTATATAACGAATCTAAAATTATTTTTAAAAAATTCAATATGACGGATCCAATATAGTGGATAAAAAAATTAATTTTGTCCGTTTTTTATCAAAACTGATATCGGGGCTTTTTTGGCATCGCACATTACGATTCTGAAATTATTAAAAAAAAAATAAATATGGCGGATCCAAAATGGCGGATTATAGATTCTACATCTCTTGATTTTGTCTAAAATCAGCATTGGGGGATTTTAACATATATTTTTTGAAAAATTCAATGTGGCGGATTCAATATGGCGTCCTAAAAATTTTACATTTTTCGATTTCCTCCAAAACTATATATAGATATAGGGGGCTCTTGAGGGTGTAAATTATTAATATAAAAGTATTTTTTCAGGATTCAATATGACGAATCCAATACAGCGGACTAAAATTGATATTGAGGAGTTCTTGGGCGTATACAAACTCATTATGTAGTATAAAATATATCGAGCTAAGAAATCTCAAGTTCTTTAAATATCGATATTGGAAAGTTTTGGGATCTATATTACCAATCTAAAATTAATTTAAAATTTAAGATAGTGGATTTACTATAACAGACTAAATATTCTCTCTAAGAATAAAGGAATGTTTAATGGTTCATTTTAGGGTGATGTACAACTTTGGATAAAATGGGTACTTTTTGCCAAGTCATCTCGATTATTACTTAGTTGAAATAACTTATGGATATCATAATGAATTCAAAACTAAAAATCGAAAAATAATATTTTTATAAAAAAATTGAACCGACTTCTAAAAGTGCGCTAAAAAGTGAAAAATTTGAAATTTTTGAAGTCGGCGCCAAATTATTTCTAAATGAAATAAATAACTACTAATATATACAAATTATGGCAGGAAAGCAATTACAAATAAAGAATTTTACATCTATTTATGCGGATCACATTTTGTCAGGTATTAGTTTGACGCCGACTTTAAAAATTTCAATTTGATTTGAAAATTTCTAGTTATTTTTCACTTTTTAGCGCACTTTTAGAAGTCGGTTCAATTTTTCTATAAAAATATTATTGAGAATTACAGTTAAGGTTCAGACATCGTGTCGTTATAGTGATCCTGCTTGAGAAGACTTTTCTAGGTAGTACAAAGGGTAAGTGCATCGTCTCTTTTGTTCAGAGTGCCGTTCTTTTCAATTTGCGAGTCCATTGAAATTGAATATTAATATATTTTATATTTTACCACAAGGATTTTCATTAATGATTGAAATTTGAAAGAGGAAAATATCCTCTCATTACAGATAAATAAATACCTAGCATAACATTATGTGAAATACTACTACAGACAAGTGAGGTGAAGTGGGTGGTCATTTTTTTTCATGGATTTCTATCTCGTAAGAAAGAACAGCTAAAGTTGATAGTATGGGAGTATAAATTAAAAGCAAATAAATAAATGGTCGCAAAACAAATGAAGGCTTGCAAAGTTACGGAAACAGCTACTAAAAAATATCTCAAAGAAAATATATTTCGATCTGTAATTAAGTTGTCATGGAACGTTTTTTTGTCGTCCATCTAATCCTACGGTGGATTATTTAATATTCCATAATCCACTATAATATTTGGTGAGTTTTAATTCTCCCTAATAAAAACCCTTCTTTATTTATAATATTTAACATTTTTTCTAATCGAAAACACCGGAGCAAAATCTAATTAGTTTTTAATACTACACCAAACGAATAAACCAAATCAAATTCCGCCTGTTGAAGTGGATATCGATGATATTGGAATTCTTGGTTAGAACTGGTAATTAAACATCCCCCTAGAAGGCCTACTACTGTGCGCGCCCCCTGGGGGGGGCCGCCTGTGTGTGAGTGTTAGCCGACATCCGTCGTACACTATAAATTATAATTCGTTCAATCCATCGACATAAACGCGAAGCTTTTCAATACACTGCTTTCACATATTAAATATTTTAAATATGTTCGTTTTATGCGAACAGCATTGATTTTTTTTGTGTAATTACTATTAAAAAATGTACAGGGTGAGATTGGATGAACTAGGGTTGTGGCTTTTCGGTGAAATTAACAAAGAAACTATATTTATTGTTTGATACAGTTTATTTTTACGCAGATTTTAAAAATATTTAGGACTCTACAGGGTGAGCCAAAAAACTAGGACAGCATAAAGTTGTATTTTTTTAAATAGAACACCCTATATACAAATCATATTTTCGATTTAGCTTATAATTTTAAATCTTTTTTATTAAGGGTTTACTATAACAAAACTTTATAGTTTCTGAGATAATTAAGTTTAAAGAAAAAAAGTCACATTTTCAAGCATCAATTCAATCCTAAATAACGTTTTCAATTTTGTGACAAATATATTCAAATTTGGAATTTAGCAAGGCCAAGGACAATTTTAAATGAATAAATATCTTTTTTTTAAATGGTACACCCTGTATATTTTCATGTTATTTAATAGAGTAATAAAAACCCTAAAAGTTTTGTTCAATATATCCCATACCTATTTATAATAGTTTTTGAGATATTTCAGTTTATCTTATTTTCCATACTTTTTTACAGAAATAGTCTTCATTATCATAGTAGCCATGTAAAATAATAAAAAGAAACTACAGAAACAAACAGAATGTGGTTAAATATGATGAAATACATTATTCGTTATATTACAACGGCAATAGTTTAATTAAACATAATGTGAAAAAATTAACACAATAACGACAAGACAAATACATATTTACTTTTATACTAAATTGAAACAAAAAAATTACCTATTAAATACTGAGATTAATTATTTCTTTTTAATAAGTGTTCGAATAAACGACCCTCTTGTGCAATGTACAAATTTAGTCTTTTTTGCAGATTTTCTCGGACCCTGGACAAAATTAGTGGCGTTATTGTTCTACAGGTATCCCTAATCCTGTTTCGCAGATCTTCCACTGTTGTTGGTGGATTAACATACACCTTATTTTTAATATAACCCCATAGGAAGAAATCTAATGGGGTGATGTCGCAAGACCTTGGTGGCCACTCAATGAAACCCCCACGTCCAATCCATTTTTGCGGATATCCTTGGTCCAAAAGCGCACGAACTTCACGATGGTAATGCGGAGGCGCACCATCCTGCTGGAACCACATACTGTCGAGCTCATCCCTATCGAGACCTTGAAGCAGTTGGGGTAGTTCTTCTTGTAGAAAGTTCAGGTAACTATGGCCATTTAGTGGTTCATTAAAAAAGCGGGGTCCAATAATTCGATTATGATGAATACCACACCAAACATTTAATGACCAGTGGTTTTGATGTTGCACCTCTCTAATCCAAAATGGGTTTTCTGTGGCATAATAATGCATGTTGCGTCTATTTACGGCACCGTTATTTCTAAAAGTAGCTTCATCACTAAACATTACCTTGCATAATAAATTTGGATTTAATTGAATCTCCGCATTTATTGTACGACAAAAGTTTACACGACTTTCAAAATCCTGTCCATGCAATTCTTGGTGTAATTCCATGTGATATGGATGATACCTATATTTCTTGGTAGTACGATTAGCGGTGGATTGTGATGTTTCACATAATGCTGGTAACTGACGGCTACCAATATAAGGATTTTCCTGAACATTTAACAATACTTGTAGTTCTTTCTCTTCATTAGTTACTGGTTTGTTGACCACTTTACGTTTTGGATAATCAACAGAACCAGAAGAATCAAATCTTTGCATTAAGTTTTGAAAAGTATAGGTATTAGGCTGGCGTCGATCAGGATACTTCATTTTGTAAATTCTTTGAGCAAGAAGGCAATTTTTTTGAGCCTCTCCTATTGTATAAATCATATCTATTAACTCATTCTTTGGAAAATTCATTTTACAATATAAGATGAATGTAAAAAAAACCAAACTACACTACATAAAAACCAAAAGAAGCGATTGTGGTTATAAATTTGACACACAGAAAAATGTTCTTTTACATTGTTTTTGCCATGGCTACTATGATAATGAAGACTATTTCTGTAAAAAAGTATGGAAAATAAGAAAAACTGAAATATCTCAAAAACTATTATAAATAGGTATAGGATATATTGAACCAAACTTTTAGGGTTTTTATTACTCTATTAAATAACATGAAAATATACAGGGTGTACCATTTAAAAAAAAGATATTTATTCATTTAAACTTGTTCAAATTTGAGCCGATGTGTTCAACATCCTGTAGCTTTTATTGCAAATATTAGGTAAAAATTATGTTAACTTGTCCTTGGCCTTGCTAAATTCCAAATTTGAATATATTTGTCACAAAATTGAAAACGTTATTTAGGATTGAATTGATGCTTGAAAATGTGACTTTTTTTCTTTAAACTTAATTATCTCAGAAACTATAAAGTTTTGTTATAGTAAACCCTTAATAAAAATGATTTAAAATTATAAGTTAAATCGAAAATACGATTCGTATATAGGGTGTTCTATTTAAAAAAATACAACTTTATGCTGTCCTAGTTTTTCGGCTCACCCTGTAGAGTCCTAAATATTTTTAAAATCTGCGTAAAAATAAACTGTATCAAACAATAAATATAGTTTCTTTGTTAATTTCACCGAAAAGGCACAAACCTACTTCATCCAATCATTGACTCACCCTGTACATCTATTTTATTTTAAATGTATACTAAAGAAGAAAGAGATTCAGATACACAGCCATTTGTAAAATTAAAAATGATATCTAATTGAATTAGTAATAGAATTATAAAATAACAATTAATATGATTATAAACGTCCATAAAACATAATATAGAAATATAAATATTAATCTTCTGCAACTTGTATATACAATATTTTTTTCTTAATTTTATAATAATGAAGCTATTAATAGAGTTTAACATACTAATGGGCCTCCCTATATATTTTTGGAAAGTATGGCAAAAAAGACAACAAACAGAAAGATAAGGGGCAAAGATATTAAACGAAGTCTGCACTTAACATCTAGAAGTCAGCAAACCTTGGATATGGTCCAATATTCTTATTGACCAAATATTTAGTTCACATTAGTTAAGGTTAAACAATTGTTTAAATTTCAAAAAGTCCATGTGTTGAAGGGAATCATCAATGTAATGCTGCTTACGCTATGGAAGAACCGTGAGGGGATAAAATTAAGAAGGGATATCACCAACTCTTGAAAAACTGTTCACACTGCACTGTGAGCAGAGTCTCCTAAATTAAAATGCAATTTTTAACGATTGTTCGATGCAAAATTGTTGAACCAAAAATGAAATATTCATTTAATTCTAGAGAATAATGTTTAGTCAATGACATATAAAACCTTTGTGAGAATTTCATAGAATTCAGTGAGAGTTTCACGTAAAAATCATATATAATATTTTCAATTTTGAGTCCATTGCATTAAAAATCCGAAACGGAACATGTACGAAAATGACTCGCGTGCCGAGAGCCCTGTATTACGAAGTATTATAGACTACATAAAAATATTAGGCTATATAAGAGCCATAGAGTTTTCTTAAAAAGAAGAATTTTTTCAATACCCCATTTTTATCCCTTTCCCAAAGATTCTAAGTCTATTTTCAAGTCGATAATATGTAAAGTTCCTGAAAAAAATCTGACATGCAGAAAGACAATCTTCAAAATCTCACCATGAGGATTCCTTTAATTCCTATTTGGAACGTTAAAAACGAACCGAGCAAACATTTTTACATAAAAATTTTCACAAACTTAACCTCAAATATCTTGTATCTATCTTGTATTTGCAGTTCATAATTTAATTACAATTTATTGTTATAGACATATGCCTATTTTTTCATTTTTATGTTGAGCAGTGTTTCCATCAAATATTACCTGGTCGGCACAGAGTGTCGGCGATGGTGCTGGCGGGTGCTGTTACCTCATTAATATATTGGTTGGCAATAGAAAACACTTCAACCATTAAGAAAATTATATGTGTCAGTGTCTATAAATTGTGTAGGGAAATGAAATTTCTGTAACGTCGTTTATGTCATTAATTTTATTTAATATATAATCCTAAAGAATTACTTATTACCGAGTGGGAAAAAACCTTTTTTAATAAACTTCGTATTTTTATGGTTCTCTGTCTCACAAGGAAAAATTAAATCCTTACAGGATCACCCACATGTCTGCCTGTTTGTATTTCTAATACAGTTCTTCCACATGGAAAATAGAAATTTGATTACTAGTTATGTTCTAAAATTTTTAAATCGAAATATACCGGATTTAAGAATATTTGAAGGGGTTCATCGTATCTAAGAGAAACTACAACATACGAAGCCTAACTAAAACTTTAACGAAAAATAAAAAATCCTATAACATTAAGTCTGATTTCTTTTTCAAAATTGATGGGGGTGTTTTTGGGATCGCACATTACGAATCTGAAATTATTTTAAAAAAATTAAATATGGCGTATTCAATATGGTGGATAAAAAATCCAAGATGGCGGATTAAAGATTCTACATCCCTCGATTTTGTTTAAAATCAATATTAGGGGATTTTTGTTAGTATTAATTACGAATTTAAAATATTTCACTGATATTTGGAGAACTCTAAGAGTCAACTCCAAAATGCAGAACCAGAAAATAAATGGCTTTTAATGAAAACAGAAACCGAGGAAAATCAAAGAGAAATACCAACTCCAACAAGATATAGAAAGCAGCAATTGATGACAGAGGAGATACTGGACCTAATGGATGAGAGACGACAATTTAAAAACAGAAATACGCAAAAATATAAAGAAATAAACAAACAAATCAAATATAAGATTAGACTAGCGAAAAATAAATGGCTGAAAGAAGAATGTGAAGAAATAGAAGAGTATCAGAGAAAATATAAACTATCATGCATAAAAAGATAAAAAAGATAGAGAGAGAGAGAATCGATACTGCTTAAGAACGCAAAAGGCAAGCTAATCTTAGACACCCAAGAGAAACTTAAAAAATAGACAGAATACATCAACGACCTGTTTAAAGACAATAGAGTAGAGCAGATGGAGATTGAAGTAGAAAATAACGAGGCATTAACGATACTGAAAGATGAAATAAAAGCAGCTATAAGAAACAACAAAAATGGAAAAGCACTAGATCCAGATCAAATCCCAGTAGAAATCTTAAAATGCATGAATGATGATACCATGGATATATTGTTTGATCTGTTCAACACAGTATATAAAACGGGGAATATACCCAGAGAATGGTTACTCTCCACCTTTTGCGCTATTTCAAAAAACAAACGTGCAAAAGACTGCAGCGAATATAGAACAATATCTTTGTTAAGCCATGTACTCAAGGTGTTTTTAAAAGTAATACACGGACGCATTTATAAAGAACTTGAAAAGGGGATAGATGATAGTCAGTTTGGATTCAGAAATGGTATAGGCACCAGAGATGCGTTGTTTGCACTTAATGTGCTTTCACACAGGTGTATGGATATGAACACCGATATACACATTTGTTATGCTGACTTCGCGAAGGCTTTTGATAAAATTAGACATGAAAAACTAGTCGATATTCTAAGAAGAAAAAACATAGACAACAAAAATGTAAGAATAATAACTAACCTATATTGGAATCAACGCGCACAAATAATAGGAGATAACGAAACAAGTCCGGAAATTGAAATAGGAAGAGGAGTGAGACAAGAATGCATTTTGTCACCCCTACTATTCAATGTGTACAGTGAATCGATTTTCGAAGAAGCACTGTTAACGAAAGGTAAGGGAATAATAATAAAAGGATGAGCTATAAACAACATAAGATATGCCGACGACACTGCTATCATAGCTAGCTCCGCTGAAGAACTCCAAGAACTAGTGAACGAAACAAATAACGGTTGCGAGCAACACGGATTAAAAATGAACGCCAAAAACCTAAATATATGGTAATAACTAAAAAACAAAACATGCAAACAAGCATAAAGTTGCGAGGTGTGAATTAAGAAAAAGTGCAAAAATGCAAATACTTGGGCACATGAATAACAGCAAATAATGAACAAACAACAGAAATAAGAACGAGAATAGAAATGGCAAGAAGTGCGTTTGTAAAACTGAAAACCATTCTGTGCAGCAGAGACATCACTCTAGAACTAAGAATGAGAATTTTAGGATGTTATGTATTTTCAGTTCTGCAGTATGGGTTGGAAGGCTGGACACTAAAACAAGAATACATAAATAAACTACAAGCGTTTGAAATGTGGTGTTACAGAAGGATGTTGAAAATATCTTGGACGGAGAGAAAAACAAACGTAGAAGTATTGCTAGCGATGGACAAAAACTGTGAAATAATTAACAACATAAAAATAAAGAAACTGCAATATCTTGGACATATAATGAGAGGCCAGAGATACGAGTTGCTTAGATTGATCATGCAGGGTAAAATAGAAGGAAGAAGAAATATCGGAAGAAGAAGAATTTCATGGTTGAGAAATTTGAGAGAGTGGTTCAATTGTAGCTCGGTAGAACTTTTTCGAGTAGCGGCAAATAGAGTGAGAGTGACAATGATGATATCCAACCTCCGATAGGAGATGGCATCTGAAGAAGAAGAGTCAAAGAATTTTTAGTGGCTCATTTTAGGGTGATGTACAACTTTGGATAAAATGGGTACTTTTTTGCCACCTTGGAATCATTGCGAGGTACATTAATTTAGATTAGTACTTAGTTCAAATAATTTATGAATATCATAATTAATTCAAAACTAAAAATCGAAAAATTCAATTTTTATAAAAAAATTTAATCGGCTTCTAAAAGTGCGCTAAAAAGTGAAAAATAACTAGAAATTTTAATATGAAATAATTTCTAAATGAAATAAATAACTACTAATATATACACGTTATGGTAAGAAAACAATTACAAATAAAGTATTTTTAATCTGTTTATGTGAATCGCTTTTGTCAGGTATTAGTTTGGCGCCGACTTCAAAAATTTCAATTTCGTATAAAAATTTATAGTTATTTTTCACTTTTTAGAGCACTTTTAGAAGTCGCTTCAATTTTTCTTATAAAAATTTTATTGTTTACTTCTTTCACAATAGAATCAAAATCTGAAGGGTTGGACTCTTTTTCACATTAACGATTTTGGTGAGAGTAATATTTTACCTTATAACACACTTCGGCATTTCGCGTATCGTTCTTATAGATACATACCAAATTAATATTGCATTCCCTTGATGGCTGTCTCTTGTTAAACAAAGCTGTTCGTAATATATTCAACACCCTTTCGGTATCAAATTTCACCTCATATCTGGACGGCATCGGACGGGCCCACAATCGGGTCCGGGAAATAAGACGTCTCGCATGCCAGTTGAGACTAAGCCCGTATCTGGTTCCTTCCTGGCTTGGGCTCAATCACCGGGACTATTGTTTAAGACTGTCACGGACACGCATGACATATAACGTGTTGCTAAAATTTCAGAAATGGATTGCAGGAACAATCGTTCGAAACATTTGGCAAGTTGATTTAAATAAAGATTTTTATTTAGTGAGGAAAGGTGGTTATACAGTGCCCGCGGAAATGCTTGTAATATAAGAAAATATATAGTTAGTTATTAAAAAAAAATATTTTGGAATGTTTTTAGTAAGAGAGTCAGGAAGCCAAAAAAAGATTTTAAGGAATGGTGCGGAGAAATTTCTGGGCTTGCTGGAACTGCACGTGAAGAAAATATACCTGTCTTTAAATTCTTTTAAAATCCCTTAAGGAAAGCATTTAAATATTGTCAGAAATAATAAGAAAGAATAAAATTTTTATAAAAAAAATTCAACCATCTTCTAAAAGTGCGATAAAAAGTAAAAAATAGCTATAAATTTTTATATGAAATTGAAATTTTTGAAGTCGGAGCCAAATTAATACTTGACCAAATGTGATTAGAATAAACAGATTAAAAAAACTTATATTTCAATTTCATATAAAAATTTGTAGTGATTTTTCACCTTTTAGCGCACTTTTAGAAGTCGGTTCAATTTTTTTTTATTAGTTTTGAATTCATTATCATATCCATAAATCATTTGAACTAAGTACTAATCGAGATTAGTATATTTCGCAATGACTCCAAGGTGGTAAAAAAGTACCCATTTTATCCAAAGTTGTAAATCACTCTAAAATGAACCACTAAAAATTCTCTCTTAGAGTTCTCCAAATACCAATGAAATCGTGTCAAACAAATATTTAGTCTGTCATTTTAAATTTGAAATTAATTTTAGATTGGTAATATAGGTCCTTCCAGTATCGACATTTAAAGAAATTGGGATATAAATTTCTTAGTCCGATATATTTTATACCCCATATTGAGTTTGTATACGCCCCAAGAAACCCGCAATATCAATTTTGGACAAAATCGGAAAATGTCAAATTTTCAGTGCCTCATATTGAATCTTATCAACCTAATAGTTAAAAAAATTTTATAAAAAAAATTGAAACGACTTCTAAAAGTGAAAAATAACTATAAATTTTTATATGAAATTGAAATTTTTAAAGTCGGCGTCAAACTAATACCTGACAAAATGTAATTCGCATAAACACATTAAAAAATACTTTATTTGTAATTGTTTTCTTACCATAATTTGTATATAGAAATAATTTGACGCCGACGTCAAAAATTTCAATTTCATATAAAAATTTATAGCTTTTTAGTGCACTTTTAGAAGTCAGTTCAATTTTTTTTATAAAAATTTTAGTTTTGAATTCATTACGATATCCATAAATTATTTGAACTAAGTAATAATCGAAATTAGTGTACCTCGCAATGACTCCAAGTTGGCAAAAAGTTACCCGTTGTATCCAAAGTTACAAATCACCCTAAAATGAACCACTAAAAATTCTTTGATTCTTAGAATTCTCCAAATACCACTAAAATTGTGTCGAACAAATATTTAGTCTGTCATAGTAAATTCATTATTGGTCCCAAAACCTTCCAATATCGATATTTAAAGAATTTGAGACGTAAATTTCTTAAACCGATATATTTTATACTGCAAATTGAGTTTGTATATGCCCAAAGAACCCCGCAATATCAATTTGAGACAAAATCAGAAAATGTAAAATTTTCAGTCCCCCATATTGTATCTTATCAACCTAATAGTTATAAAGAATTAACTTAATATTCGTAATAAACGACCCCGAAAACCCTCTAATACAAAATCTGAAAAAATGCGAATAAGATAAAATTTTCAACCCACCATATTGGATCCGCTATATTGAATTTCAAAAAAATAATTTTAACATCTTAATTTATTCTAAATCTAAACCCTTCAAATTTCCCTAATACCAATTTTGGATGAAATCCAGAAATTTAAAATTTCTAGTCCGCCATATTGCATCTGACATATTAGATTTTCTTAAAATAATTTAAATTTGCTATTTACATCCTCAAAAACGATTCAATCCCACATTTAAACAAAATCAAAAAATGTAAAATTTTTAGTTCACTATATTGTATTCGCCATTTTGAATCCTGAAAAAATACTATTAAATTCATAATTTACACCCTCAAGAACCCCCTATATCAGTTTTGAAGAAAATCGAAAAATGTAAAATTTTTAGGACTCCAGATTGAGTTTTTCAAAAAATATTTTAAATTCGTAATTAACACTAACAAAAATCCCCCAATACTCATTTTAGACAAAAACCGAGAGATGTTGAATCTTTAATACACCATCTTGAATCCTCCATATTGAATTTTTTAAAAATAATTCTAGATTCTTCATGTGCGACCCCGAAAACTCTCCTGAACCAATTTTGGAGAAAATCGGACAAACTTTATTTTTGTCTACTATATTGGATTCGCCATATTAAATTTTTATAAAAATGTTTTGGATCCGATATCTGCGACCCAGAAAACTCCCACACACCAATTTTGGAGAAAATCGGACAAAATTAAATTTTTTTGTCCGTAATATTGGATCTTCCATATTGAATTTTTTAAAAATAATTTTAGATTCTTTATGTGCGACTCCGAAAACTCCCCTTAACCAATTTTGGAGAAAATCGGACAAAATTTATTTTTTTGTCTGCTATATTGGATCCGCCAAATTGAATATTTAAAAAATGTTGTGGATCCGATATGTGCGACCCCGAAAACTCCCACACACCAATTTTGGAGAAAATCGGACAAAATTAAATTTTTTTGTCCGCAATATTGGATCTTCCATATTGAATTTTTTAAAAATAATTTTAGATTCTTCATGTGCGACTCCGAAAACTCCCCTGAACCAATTTTGGAGAAAATCGGACAAAATTTATTTTTTTGTCTGCTATATTGGATCCGCCAAAGAACTTTTTAAAAATGTTGTGGATCCGATATGTGCGACCCCGAAAACTCCTACACACCAATTTTGGAGAAAATCGGCCAAAATTAAATTTTTTTGTTCGCAATATTGGATCTTCCATATTGAATTTTTTAAAAATAATTTTAGATTCTTCATGTGCGACTCCGAAAACTCCCCTGAACCAATTTTGGAGAAAATCGGACAAAATTTATTTTTTTGTCTGCTATATTGGATCCGCCAAATTGAATTTTTTAAAAATGTTGTGGATCCGATATGTGCGACCCCGAAAACTCCCACACACCAATTTTGGAGAAAATCGGACAAAATTAAATTTTTTTGTCCTCAATATTGGATCTTCCATTTTGAATTTTTTAAAAATAATTTTAGATTCTTCATGTGCGACGCCGAAAACTCCCTCGAACCAATTTTGGAGAAAATCGAACAAAATTAATTTTTTTGGCCGCCATATTGTCAACGTCATCTTGGATTTTACTACACCAATTTTGTCTAAAAAAAGATGAGACATCCGCAGCAACTTTCTGAACATAACGTAAAAAATTTCATTCAAATCGGTACAGTAGTTCCGAAATAATCGGTGTACATACGGACAAAAATACAAAATCGACTAATTAAGAACCTCCTTCTTTTAGAAGTCGGTTAAAAATGTGATGTACTGGTCCAAGTTATCAAATGATTAACTTGTGTTTAATAAACTGAAAGTTTGATTGTTGAAAATTAATTTTAAATGCTACATTATGCATTTAGAATATTGTAATATCAGGATTGGTACATGTTTTGAAAGTGTATATATGGTCTTAAAAAAAATTCAGAAGAAATTATAAAATATGACAAAATTAATACATTGTTATTTAAAAAATGTAACTTAATCTCGGATCAGATCTATTCTTGACAACACCCTATATAAAAGAAATAAAATTTAACAAATCGACCGATTTTTATTTGAAAAATAATATATATTTAAGAGCCTGAATTTATTACCTACTTTTCGACCTCTCTGTATTAATAATTTTTAATTAATTAGACAATTTTATGGTATCATTTGCAGCGAACCGTTCATTGTTTCTGCCGTAGCTCGGATTAAACAAATCCACAGGCCGTTTCTGGCCAATATGGTGAATTAGATAATTTGATTTGAGGCCGAGAGTCTTTTGTGCGCTTGGGAACGGACAGCTGCTACCGGAAACACTTGAGGACAAGATGCAATCTTCTCACTGATTAAGCTTTTTCTTGATAAGATTTGTGTTCTTGTGGGAAGATGTATTGACCTAAGTACTCTAAACGTAAGAAGTTTTTTTTTTACTTTCTTATTGAAGTTCATGGCCCTTTTGAACTGAGCGAACATATTAAATTGTGTTTTAGTAATATTGATTCTACATTTTTTGAGTTATGCAATAAAATTATTAAATTTATTTGATAGATTACCAGTCTTTTAATAATGTAATATCAATACAAATTTAAAGAAATTTCATTTTTTTCAGCGCTATTTTAGGTGACTCCATTTTTTTTCAAATTTTTTTTTGTAAAAGTTTTTCGTGCATTCGTGTAATATTATTGTTAAGGCCCTGTTCTCACTTAAGAATTTTTCACTCAGGGTTAAATATCCGTGACTTTCTTCATTCACACCTTTGCGTCATGACTGTGAATACAAAATGGGGGTGCCGAGCCCAGGATGACGCGTTTTTGGAAAAAAACACTAAGAGGTAAGGTTTGCAGCCTAATATCGCAATTAATCTAGCTTTTTTGATATTGTTTCGTGTATATCTGCTATTGTACGTTTTATTTTAAAAATTTGTGCAATTGCAATTAAAAGAGGGTGGTTCATTTGGGGCAAGGAGGTTGTGCTGGCCTTTATAGAGTTGTATTAAAACCATCCGATCCAAATTAAGTTGTGAGATATAGATTACAAAAGAAAAGTCAAAAATTTTTATTTAAAATTGAACCGATTTCTAAAAATGCGTTAAAAAGTGAAAAATAACTACAAATTTTTATATGAAATTGAAATTTTTGAAGTCGGCGCCAAACTAATACCTGACAAAATGTGATTCGCATAAACATATGAAAAATACTTTATGTGTAATTGCTTTCTTACTATAATTTATATATATTAGTAGTTATTTATTTCATTTAGAAATAATTTGGCGCTGACTTCAAAAATTTCAATTTCATATAAAAATTTCTAGTTATTTTTCACTTTTTAGGGTACTTTTAGAAGTCGGTTCAATTTTTTTTTATAAAAATTTTAATTTTTGATTTTTAGTTTTAAATTCATTATGATATCCAAAAATTATTTGAACTAGGTACCTCGCAATGACTCAAAGGTGGCAAAAAGTACCCATTTTATCCAAAGTTGTAAATCACCCTAAAATGAACAACCAAAAATTTTTTTGATTTTTAGACTTCTCCAAATACCAGTGAAATTGTGTCAAACAAATATTTAGTCTGTCATAGTAAATACACTATCTAAAATTTTAAATTAATTTTAGATTGGTAGTATGGGCCCCAAAACCTTCCAATATCGATATTTAAGAACTTGAGACCTAAATTTCTTCGTCCGATATATTTTATACTGCATATTGAATTTGTATACGCCTCAAGACCCCGCAATATTAGTTTTAGACAAAATTTTCAGTTTCTAATATTGTACCTTATCAATCTAATAGTTGTAAAAAATAACCTTAGTATTCGTAATACACTCGACCTCTAAAACCCGCTAATACCAAATCTGAAAAAAATGCGAATAAGGTAAAATTTTTAACCCACTATATTGAATTTAAAAAAAAATAATTTTAACGTCTTAATCTAATATAAATCTTAACCTTTCAAAGCCCCCTAGTACCAATTTTGGATGAAATCCGGAAACTTTAAATTTCTAGACCTTTATATTGCATCTGACATATTAGATTTTCTTAAAATAATTTTATATTAGATATTTACATCCTCAAAAACGATTCAGTCCCACCCTTGAACAAAATCGAAAAATGTAAAATTTTTAGTTCGCTATATTGGATTCGCCATATTGAATCCTGAAAAAATACTTTTAAATTCATAATTTACACCCTATCTTAGTTTTGGAGAAAATCGAAAAATGTAAAATTTTTAAGACTTTGAATTGAATTCGCCAGATTGAGTTTTTCAAAAAATATCTTAAATTTTTAATTAACATGAACAAGAATCCTTCAGTAGTGATTTTAGACAAAATCGAGAGATGTAGAATCTTTAATCCTCCATCTTGGATACGCCATATTTACTTTTTTTAAAATAATTTCAGATTCGTAATTTACGATCCCAAAAACTCCCTCATATCAATTTTGAAAAAAAATCGGACAAAATTAATTTTTCATAATTATTATAATAATAATTGGATACGCCATATTGAGTTTTTTAAAAATAATTTTAGAGTCGTTATGTGCGACCCCGAAAACTCCCCCATACCAATTTTGGATAAAATCGGACAAAATTGATTTTTTCGTCCGCCATATTGGATCCGCCATATCGAATTTTTTTAAAATTATTTTAGATTCGTTGTGTACGATATCGAAAATTCCCCTATACCAATTTTGGAGAAAATCGGACAAAATTAATTTTTTTGGCCGCCATATTGTCAACGCCATCTTGGATTCTACTGCACCAATTTCGTCCAAAAAAATACGAGACCACCGCAGCAACTTCCTAAATATAACGTAAAAAATTTCATTCAAATTGGTGCGGCCGTTCCGGGTAATCGGTGTATATACATAAAAAACATACATAGTCGACGAATTAAGAACCTCCTTCTTTTAGAAGTCGGTTAAAAAAGAAATAAATTATTTAAAAAAAAAAAATAACCTACCTTCAAAAAATTTCCTGAAAGATAAAATATAAATTAGAAATACATGGCAATTAATAAACTACTTGCAGATATAATTGTTGCTATTTTATAATCTCTTGTTTTGAAAAAAGCTGAAAGATGGATGTAGCCGTTATAAACAGGCAGTCCCAAAAGTATGTATGTAAACTCCTAAAATTCTAGGAAACTAATGGTTATAGAAAAAAATTTTAAATGAAAAAGTTTTAGGAAATCAAACGGTGCATCTCACAGTAACCCCGATGTTGACCTTGAGACTGGTCTTCAAAATTATGCAAAAACTCAAAACGGAGGTAATTTCCTGTACAAAGGCATAAATAACAAAGAAGGTCAAATGTCTATTAGGGATCATTTGAGAATGTCCTTTTTTCTATAACTCGCAAACAAAGGTTATAGAGAAAAACCACTTTGTATACAAAAGTTGTAGGAAATCAAATGGCGCATCTTTCAGTGACCATGTCGTTGATATGGTCACTGACCTTCAAGGCTATAATAATAATCTTGACGATTATTTCAATGCCAAATTTAAATAAAGTAGATATCCTTTGATGGAAAGACTTACTAGGGTTCAGCCATTGAAGGCAAAACCTACGATACACCATATATATATATATATATATATATATATATATATATATATATATATATATATATATATATATATATAGTATCGTAAGTTTTCACGGATGATGGAATGTGCACCGGTGTTTTCCTGTTTTCAATCCGTTCGTCAGTAGAAAAATCTTCACGATGTTTCACCAGCATCTCAGCTGGCATTTTCAAGTGCTGCTTCTTCTTTGACCGCTGTTCGAATATCGAAAGATGCGTCACTAAAACTTCAATATCTCGATGACTAATGGTCGAAATGTCATCAAATTTTGATTCGTATCATTTGAAGGTTGGTAATAACTTAAAATCGTATAAATATGTTATTAGAGTCGCCATCTATGAGGCAGTTTCGGGACTTTTCGAAACACTTATTATTCAGGGCAATAAATGGAAATGGGTAAACAAAGCAAAGATCAAGAAATTAATAGAAGAAGGCTATAAGGATGGGCTAAGTTTGGAAAACTCTTCCATATACTAAAAACAATGTCTTAAAATTCAAATAGCGCCATCTCCCAGCACCCCACGCAAACCGAATATAGTAATTTGAAGCGGGATCTATATAGCAAACCATTATTAACGTATTTATTTGCAATTAAGAGTCTCTTCGCCCTTAAAGGTGGAAATAAAAAAAACACAGTAGTAACGACTATTCGATGCATTCAGTCGGTTCCTTTGTCTCTGTTGTATTCGTTCATGACGTTGTCACTACATCGAATTTTGATTATCGGTTGGTTAATTTCAACAGCAAACAAACAAACAATTAAATAAACTTTCCCTTTTTACAATATTAGTATGAATTGTGAAAATTTTCCAAGTACCAGCTTTTCTCAGTGCCAAAAATAGCACTAAAATCGTCATAAAATAAATTTTTAAGTTACTAAAACCGTTCGAAAATTCATATATTCCTCCAGGCACTTTGTAATGTAGATATTCGGAAATTTAAATTTCCACTTCGGTCAAGAAAGAAAATACCGTACGTCTCGAATATGCCTTATTCATCGACCGGCGGTCAGGGTCGAAAATCCGCGAGGCTCTAATGGGTTTCTGATTGCCACGCAGCAGGGGGACCCTTTTAATGTTCGAATAACACCAGCAAAAGTAATATTGCTGCTTCCAGAAGCATCTCCGAGAATAAAAGAAACGTCGTGCAGCTGATGTTTAATATTGATTTAATTTTTACTCTTGTGGAAAACTGACAAGACGCTGTTCAGATTAGAAATTATTAGGTTAACTTAAGAAAATCGTTATTTTTATATCCTAAAATGGTATATGAGTACAATTTTTGTTATCATTTGGACGTAATTACTTCCTAATTTCCCGGGAAACGTCAAAATAACTCTACTTTGTCATTGGAAAAAAAAATCCTAAAGTGCCCCTTAACTGAGATACACTTGTAGAATTTAATGAAATTTTAATATTTTATAGAGGCCTCCTCAAAAATGGCTTTTATTTCGATAAAACAGGCAGTTTTCGAGATAAATAGGTTTTTATGCGAAAAACTCTAAAATTGCTAAACCCAAACAGGTAAAAATCAGTTTGTTATTTACTCCATGAAAAATAGACTTTCATCAGTAACAAAAATGTAACATAACCTGTCGATTCATATAATATAAGTTATAGGTGGCGCAACTAGTTATCGAGATATATTTTTTTTTTCGAAAAAATTTACGGTTTTTGTTTTTTTTAGAAAAAAAAAACATTTATTAACAAATAACCGATTTAAAATTTAACATAAATATAGATATTATGATTCTAAAAAAGTATGTCTAACCCGGAATCTGTGTTTTTTATTTTCCGTGAAATTCGATGTCAAAATTGAAAGTTCAACCTCAATTTTCCGCTTTCCTAGTGAAGATACAATCTTCTTCTTCTTTAGGTGCCGTCCGCGTTCCGAAGTTTGGCTACCATCAAAGCTATGCGTATCTTTGACACTGCAGATCTAAACAGTTGGCAGTTGTTGCAATTGTACCATTCTCTTAAGTTCTTTAACCATGAATGCCTCCTTCTTCCTATGGATCTTTTGCCTATTATTTTTTTAATAGTAAGTACTAATTCTTTCTCTTTCCGCATTCTTCGCAAAACCTCCACATTTGTTACTCTCTCTGTCCACGATATCCTTAATATTCTACATGTACATCCACATCTGAAATGCTTCCATCCTCTTGGTATCAATCTTTTTCAATGTCCACGCCTCCATTCCGTAGTTTAAGGCTTAAATCTCGTCCGCAGAACACCTTCTTCATTTTAATAAACGTAGCTCTAGCTTTTTCCACTCTGATTCTGATTTCTTCAGAGCAATCGTTATTTTCGTTGATAACAGTTCCCAGGTAATTATATTTTCTCACACGTTCAATTCTTTGATCATGCACGGTTATGCCAGGAAAGTTTTGTGGTGATTTAGATACCACCATTATTTTTGTTTTACTGATGTTAAGTGATAATCCATATTCTTCACTGCATTCTACTATTCTGTTAATTAGTATCTGAAGATCCTCCGAAGTTTCTGCAATTACGACCGTGTCATCGGCATATCTCAAGTTGTTTATTGGGATGCCATTTATTTTAATACCTATATTTTGTTCTGAAAGTGCTCTGTTTACGATGTCTTCTGAGTATTGGTTGAATAAAATTGGTGAAAGTATACATCTCTGTCTTACACCTTTCTCAATCTCGAATTCCTCCGTTGTCTCTTGCTCTATTCAAATATTCGCTTTCTGGTTATAGTAAATCTTGGAATTAATCCTGATGTGTCTTTTATCCAAGTTTTTTCTACCAACAGTCTCATTAGATGATCGTGACGTACTTTATCGAACGCTTTATTGTAGTCAATGAAGCACATATACATATCTTGGTTCATATCTAGACATCTTTGGCACATGACGTTAAGTACAAATAGTGCTTCTCTTGTTCCAAGCCCGTTCCGAAATCCGAATTGAGTATCACTAATATCCACATCTAGTGAATTCTTGTGAGAATCCCTTTGAGGAATACTTTTAATGTGTGTCCCATTAGGCTTATTGTGCGATGGTCAGTGCACTGTTTTTCGTTTGCCTTTTTTGGTATAGTGACAAAAGTTGACAGGAGCCATTCTTTTGGTATTTCTCCTATTTTAGTAAATGCAGTTAAAAAGGTCGACAAGAATATTCACTGATTCACCTTCCACAAGTTTGAGAAGTTCCGATGTAAGCCTATCTGGACCCGGTGATTTACCATTCTTCAAGATACAATGTTCAATTTTAATGGAAATTGTTTGTATCGTTTTATATTTTGAATATCTATAAAAAAAAATTTTTTCAATCGTGGGTCGAGAAATTTTGCAAAAACCAATTTTTGCACTAAAAAAATTACGATAACTTTTCAACGAATGGAGATAAAAAATTCGCAGGAAATTAAATTTTCAAAGTAATTATCGCACTGTCCATCACAGTGCTCACACAAATCTGTACATTTCAGAAATTTCTGAAATATTCGTAAAAATTTTGTTAATAAATTATTAGGTAATAATATACAGGAAAAAACAATATAATATGTAATATATAATTGAACATTTGTATGATTTTCTCTATAATTTTTTGTAAAAATTTTGTTAATAAACTCTTAGATAATAATACTATAACAGAAAAAAAACTAGAATATGTAATATAAATTGAATATTCGTATGATTTTCTCTATAATTTTTTTTAAAAATTTTGTTAATAAACAAATTAATAATTAATATGACTAAACAAATTGTTACTATCATATAAATTAATAAAACAACATCAGTATTATAAATATTACTTGTGCTGCATAAGTTTCCTTGAAGAGCTAATGAATAATGCGCCTGAACTATGGCAACCTGCTGACAGCGGCCTGCAGCAGCTATTTACTAGTAGATTCGGCCCAATTTTCGAAGATTCACAGATCATATGGAAGTGGATTTCTTGGATACAAAAAAATCACAGGTAAAGTACAAGTATTAAAAAAATCTTCTGCAAATTTGAGCCCTTAATATTCATTTGCCACGCCATTATAATTTTTGAAAAAAAAAAACATTTTTTTCATCCAAAATTAATTTTTTCTTTTTTAAGATCGGAAATGATACATCTAAATCCAATACACGCGTTAAAAAAATTTTATCTCCATCCGGTGAAAAGTTATCACAATTTTTGTGGTGTAAAAATTGGTTTTTGCAAAAAAAAAAATTTTAATAGATCTTCAAAACATAAAATAATACAAATAATTTCCATTAAAATTGAGCATTGTTTCTTAATTAGGAAAGCGGAAAGTTGAGGTTGAATTTTCAACTTTGACATCGAATTTCTCGGAAAATAAAAAACTCACAGATTCCGGGTTTGACATACTTTTTTAGAATGATAATACCTATATTTATGTTAATTTTTAAATCGGTAATTTGTTAATAAATGTCTTTTTTCTAAAAAAAAAACAAAAACCGTAAATTTTGTCGAAAAAAATATATCTCGACATTTTTGGTCGGCCATTTTTTTTTGCACAGGTCTTTCAGAGTTTACCATCGGGATATGTTTTATAGGATGCCAAAATATACTCCAGCAAAAAAACTAATGTTACTTTTTGTTAACAAAACAGCTCTTTTTTGATCTAATTTCCATGGAGTAATTGTTAACACCTATACAATGAATTCCTATTGACGGAACTTGTCAAAACTGCCTTCAAATAAAAATAATTTTAAAAAATGGAAGAATATTCTTATGCAAAGTATGCCGATAGGCATTTAATTTATGGTGAAGCGTTGTCAAATTCTTCGAAGGCAAGAAAACTTAATGCTGAAAGATTTCCGTTTCTGATTTCTCTGATGATCTAAAATATCTACTGTAGTATGGTTTAATAAGTCTTTATGACCTCTATACAACATTAAAATTTCATTAAATTATACAGGTCAGTTCAAAACTTAGATCCGATAAGGTGAATCGCTGGGTACCCATTTAGGGCTCTGTATCTTCGTTAAGGGGCACTTTGGGATTTTTTTTTCTATGGCACAGTAGGGTTATTTTAACCTCCCCTGTATGCTCCAAAGGGACTAGCAGATATTTACCTGATCACCCTGTATATTAGCGCGATAAACTTATTCACTATGTGACACGTTCGAAAGATGTCCAAATAGAGTATATCCAAAATATTTTCTTGTTATATTGAAATCAGTCATTTATAGAACTGACCGAAATCAGAAGATTGAAAAAATATTAAACACATTAAAACAATCTATGAAAACGATCCTTGAAAGTTCGCATCTAGACTTAATGCTGAAATTTCAGAAACTATGATTAGCCCGCTGACAGCTCAGAAGAGTAAAGTTTATTAACATAAAATATCAAATACGAAAATTTATTAAGTAACAGAATGAGCTGCAAAGCTATGGCTAGAGAGTGGCTATACCAAAATAACCGGTAATTTAACATACCTTGATTCAACTTTAACTCAAATAAATAATCGGAATTATTTATGACAAAATTTACATAACTATCATAACTATAAATAATATAGGGTGTACCATTTGAAAAAAGTAATTTATTTTAATTAAAAAATTTTCGAATTTGAACCAATGTGTTAAACACCCTGTAACTTTTATTGCAAATATTTAGCAAAAAGAGTACTTAGCATTAGTTTTCCTTGATTTATTTTATCTGAATATATTTCATGTAAAATTAAGAACGATATGTGACTTTCTTTTTAGGTACAATTATTTCAAAAACTATAAAGTTAAGGTATATCAAACGCTTAATAAAAAAGTTTACAAGTTATAACTGAAATCGAAAAAATTATTCGTATACAAAGAGATATATTAAAAAAAAAACTTTATGCTGTCCTCGTTATTTTGCACACCCTGTATAATCCCAAATTTTTTAAGATATGCATATAAAACAGCATACAGAGTTTCTTGATAAATTTTACCTTAAAGGCATAAATACCGGGTGTCAATGAATCAATTAGACAAGTCATAATTTCTAGAGTATTATGTGTATCAAGATGAGAATTGGTACAGGTAAATGTTATGCGAAGAGGAGAGTTTTCGCATATTTTCCACTTTCCGGTCACTTCCGGTTTCACCGGAAATGGTCCCGGTTTTGAATTCTTAAATAGAACACCCTGTATATTTTAACATCTTTGGATTTCTGAGACAATTCTATATCAGATTGTGACATTTTAAAAACTTTTTTCGTCTACTTCATTTTTTTAGAGCTACATTTAAAATTGCATCTAGGTGGCCATGATCGGACGCAAACTAATCTAATGGCCTTAGGTGATGTCAAAAAAATACAATCGCAAAGTTTTAGTGACTAGTATGAAAGACAGGAATTGGATTAAAAATTTAACAAAATTAACAAAAAACTAACAAAATAAACTAATAACTTAGACGACGCACTTAAAATATTTGAAAGTACAGTAGTTGAACTTGTTAAAAAGTTTAGTGTAGTAAATGTTCAAAGTGCATTCCTTCTTTTTCACGACACATTTCAGCTCGTTCAATTGTTTCTCTCAACACGTTTTGTAGCATTTGGGGCGTTATACTTTATTTCTTCTAATATTTCAAGAGTAGCTGGGGCTGCTCCGTAGTAAACCCTTTCTTTAACATATCCCTAGACAAAGAAATCGAGCACAGTAAGATCCGGTGAGCGGGCTGGCCACCGTACCGGACCATTGGTTGCAATAATTCGATTATTAAAATGCTCTATTAAATAATTAAGAACTTCTCTAGTATTGTGAGGCGGTGCTCCATCTTGTTGAAAGTAAATTCGCCGTAAAACTGCTAAAGGTATATCAGTGAGATGATTTTCGATTTCATTTTGAAGAAAACGTAAGTATCTAACCCCTGTTAACTGACCTTGAAACAATATTGGCCCAATTACTTTGCTTCCAACGATGCCAGCCCAGACATTGACACCAAATCTTTCTTGAAAATTACCCTGTCTCATTTCATGTTGATTTTGTTGAGCCCAGTACCGAGTATTTTGCTTATTGAACATACCATTATTTGTAAATCGGGATTCGTCGGAAAATAGAATAAAATCGTCTATGATTTTGAAGCAGCCAATCACAAAACACTACCCATCTATCGCCATCCTCAGTATACAAATGTTGATGTAACTGATATTTAAATGCTCGATATCCATGCTTTTTCAGAATTTTTCTTACTGATTCATAACCTATCTGCAGTTCTTGACTAATTTTTCTTAACGAAACTGTTTTATCAACCTCAACCATAGCAAGTACGTTAATCTCAGTCTCTTCATTTATGATAAACCTCTGTTCCGCCTCTTGATTTCCTATTTGCCTAAAACGAGTCTCGAGATACGGAAAATACTGATGGGCTGGATGTTGCCGATTCGGATATCTATGAGCATACAACTCGGCAGCATTCCTTGAATTTCTATGACACTCTCCAAATATTAATAACATATCCACTTTTTCACTTTGAGTATACATTATTTTAACGAAAATTTAAACTAAACTTAACGAAAATTAAGAAACTTTTACGTCTGTTCTTAGAGCGTATGTCACTGTCATTATCTACTTAAGTGAGTGCTTTGTTTTCCAAAGAAGACTTGATAAAAACAGTTGCAAATTATTATGTATCATGGCTGTCCATGGCGCACTTGTCATAAGTAAATAAATTATCCAGTATTTTGCTTAATAATATTTAATTTCTGTTCTTATGTCTAATCCAATCGCAAATAAATTAGTACCGTTAGATTCGTCAAAGAATGCTTTTTTCGAAAAGTAGTTGTCTAAAAGGGGTCGCCATTTGAAAATTAATAGTTAGAAATGAAAACGTAATTTTGTCAACTTGTCTTATTCCTGTCTTTCATACTAGTAACTAAAACTTTGCGATTGTATTTTTTTGACATCACCTAAGGCCGTTAGATTAGTTTGCGTCCGATCATGGCCACCTAGATGCAATTTTAAAAGTGTCTTTAAAAAAATGAAGTAGACGTAAAAAGTTTTTAAAATGTCACATTCTGATCTAGAATTGTCTCAGAAATCCAAAAATGTTAAAATATACAGGGTGTTCTATTTAAAAATTCAAAACCGGGGCCATTTCCGGTGAAACCGGAAGTGGCCGGAAAGTGGAAAATATGCGAAAACTCTCCCCTCCACATACCATTTACCTGTACCAATTCTCATTTTGATACACATAATACTCTAGAAATTATGACTTGTCTAATAGATTCGTTGACACCCGGTATATTTTAGCCAATCGCTGACTCACCCTGTACATAATGATAACTCAAATTTTTTGAAATGACGTTCCTTATTTCTTAAGTCGTTTCCCTAAAGAATAATATTTTATTTAATTACACCATTTCCATATAAAAATAAATTTAGGACCAGGTGAATATTCTCTAAAATTTCTTTTAACAAACTTTTTCATGCTCTTCGTTGCAAATGTGGCTTACCCCGCTTTCTCTGTGATTTATTATTATTTTTAACCCTTCAATTATATTTTGCTTGATAAAATGGATGCTAGCGGATCCACAAACTGGCTGGCAATCATTAATTTGTTAGGCGGTAATGGTCTGACGAAAATATAACCGAAACAAAATTAATATGTGTGCAAGCTTGTATCGAAAATACAAAAGCTTGATAAATAACCTGTACACAGGTGGCTGAGTATCACACTACCCTCCATTTAGGAGGATGGTATCTAAGTAATAATAAATTGATTGAAAAGTATTGACTTGAAAATAACCGTTATTAACGGTGCAGTGAGAGAGGAATTAAATTAACAATTCTTAAATTAACCATTTGCAGTAAAGTATTCGCAAAAAGGGAAATTTTTTTGTATATTCAGCCTTGAAATCAGGCGCGGATCCAAGGGAGGCGGGGCGGTGGGGCTTTGAGTTCAGGAAAATAGACCCGATTTTGCCTCTTATACTATAGTTTCTTCAAGAACTAGAGAGAATAATGAATCATTTGTTACCCTTTTTTCTTCGCAAACTACATGTGTTCTTTAGTCCGGTGTCTTTTGAATAATCTGTTAGACACATATATTTTTCAGAGGAATGGGTTAGAAATTTTATAATCAAAAATACCGGTTTATAATAATGGATTATTAATAGATATTTGGAAGTGTGAAGTGTTAAAAAGTATTTTAGTCCTTGTCATAGGCGTCGGAAGGAGGTTTATTTTATCACTAAGTATTTATGGCATAAACATTATTTCTGTAATAAACTTAAAATAAAAAGTTATATAATATAATATTATTTTATTTCTTATGATTTCTTAATAATTCACAAACATTACAAAATATATACAATTTTAACATATTTAACACAAATCACAACTGTAGACGTAGAATTATTCTTTCAAAAAGTTCTAAGGCATAATTTAAATAAATACAAAATACCCATTGCCAAAAATACAAGAAGTTAAACATATATAAATAAAATAAATTCATCCCTATAATATTAAAATTTTTTTGGGGCTATCGGTCATTTTATTATTAATTAAAAACATTTTTAGGACATTTGACGTTTCAGTTTATTTATATCTTAAACCTTCTGCAGAATTACAATTAAACACTAAAAAAAGGGATTCAATTTTAATTAATTTTTATATGTTACAGTTAAAATTAGACCTACTTATTTTTATTTCTATTGGACTGACATCTTAATTGATTTTCTTTATTATATGGAAATCCGATAGTCCCAAAAAAATAAAATAAACATGTTAATTCTCCATGATTAAAAAAAAAACAAACACAATAATAAAATAATAAAAAAATTACGGTTAATTGGAATTAAATATACATAAAATTAAAGAGTGGGACACACTAAAATAAAAATATATAAAAAAAATAAAAAAATACATAAACAACATTAAACAATAAAATACAACATAAACAAAAATTTAATAATAAATTGTGTTTACCCTGGTAAACATTACGTATCTAATTCGCAATCAAAGTCAGTGAAGCTATCTTCGTTCAAATTAATTATAATTGGTTCCTCTATCTCACTGATCATGAGCTCGCGTTTCTACATTTTGTTTTATTCTTTGATTATATGGATTTTTCCCAATTTTCCGCAGTAACTTTATTCAAAAAAATCTTTCAAAAGTCCAGTTAAATTACTAATTTTGTAAGTTGTGTTATTTCTAGCAACTGCACCTTTTACCTGAGAGACATATTTCCTTTTCCAACGGATTTCCTATCTGGTTTTTCCCAGCAAAAATTTAGTTCTCTGGGCTATTTCCAAAGTTCAGTTCTTTTAATTTCAGGTAAATCCCGATTTTCATTGATTTTAGTTAGAATTTTGTCAACGGTTGGGATCTGCTTCTCATAATAAAATGTATATACAACTCCTTTTATTGCAGTTTTCATCTCTTCTTCCAACAAGGTTTTTCGTCTGCCTGTGATCGAATGTGGCTTGGGAGTACTTACAATTCCAGTCGTTTTTGTCTCCTTCAGTATTCGGTACATAGTAGATTTTCCAACTCCCGTCATATTGAAACATATCTCAACAAAGCTTTTAACATTATTATCTAGATCCTAATATCCTAAGGCGTCATAAACATTCATCGTAATAAGTTTTTCGTTGAGGAAAAAATGCCTTGGTTTAACGATTTTGGAATAAATATAGAGGTGAAAGCCATATCTTATGGGTATCTTACTAATCTCAAATAATATATAAAAACAACCTCAAACAAGATAAATCACTAAGGACACACTGTAAGGTGTACTTTGCTCACTGACAGAAATTAAATTGAACTATCAGAAATTTTATTGTTGCAGCAAATTTATTAAAGCGTATAATATTTAAATATAATTAAATATAATTAGATTTACTGCAGTCCTCAATTACTTGCGGCACTAGAGCAGGTACGTTGGAAGTTTCGGTAACAGTTTTATTACTCTCTCTAGTTCTTGAAAATAGTATAGGAATATGTATGCCCCCTCCCTCCCAAGAGCTCGGAGTTCAGGAAAATAGAACCGATTCTGTCTTTTATATTAGGAATGTGTATTGCTGGCACTCCCCCCCTCCCCCGTAAACAACTTGTTTTTCTTGCGATAGCTGCCCACCAAGAGCTTTGAGTTCAGGAAAATAGGCCCGATTCTGCCTTTTATACTACGAATGGGTATGTTGCTGCATCCCCCCTCCCCAAGAGCTTCAAAGTCAGAAAAATAGACCCGACCCTACCTTTTACATTAATAAAATTTTTATAAAAAAATTGAACCGACTTCTAAAAGTGCGCTAAAAAGTGAAAAATAACCATACATTTTTATATGAAATTGAACTTTTTGAAGTCGGCGCCAAACTAATACCTGACAAAATGTGATTTGCATAAACAGATTAAAAATACTTTATTTGTAATTACTTTCTTACCATAATTTGTATATATTAGTAGTTATTTATTTCGTGTACAAATAATTTGGCGCCGACTTCAAAAAGTTCAATTTCATATAAAAATGTATGGTTATTTTTCACTTTTTAGCGCACTTTTAGAAGTCGGTTCAATTTTTTTATAAAAATTTTATTTTTCTATTTTTAGTTTTAGAATTCATTATCATATTCATAAATTATTTGAACTAAGTACTAATCGAGATTAATGTACCTCGCAATGACTCCTAACTGGCAAAAAAGTACCCATTTTATTCAAAGTTGTAAATCACCTTAAAATGAACCACTAAAAATTCTTTAGTTCTTAAAGTTTTCCAAATACCAATCAAATTGGGTCAAACGAATATTTAGTCTGTCATAGAAAATCCACTATCTTAAATTTCAAATTAATTTTAGATTGGTAATATAGGCCCCAAAACCTTCCAATATCGATATTTAAAGAAAATAAATTAATTTTTTATCCACCATATTGGATACGCTATATTGAATTTTTTAAAAATAATTTTAGATTCGTCATATGTGACCCCGAAAACTCTCCTGTACTAATTTGGGTGAAAATCGGACAAAATTGATTTTTTTGTCCGCCATATTGAATCCGCCATATTCATTTTTTTTTAAATAATTTCAGATTGTTTATATGAGGCCTCGAAAACCTCCCCATACCAATTTTGGAGAAAATAGGACAAAATTGATTTTTTTCGTCCGCCATATTGGATCCCCCATATTGAATTTTTTAAAAATTATTTTAGATTCTTCATATGCGACTCCAAAAACACCCCCGTACCAATTTTGAAGAAAATCGGACAAAACCGATGTTTTGTCGGCCATACTGAATCCGCCAAATTAAATTTTTTAAAAATTATTCTAGATTCGTCATATGCAACCCCGAAAACTCCCCCGTACCAATTTTGGAGAAAATCGGACAAAATTGATTTTTCGTCCGCTATATTGGATCCGCCATATTGAATTTTTTAAAAATTATTTTAGATTCGTCATATGCGACCCCGTAAACTTCCCCTTACCAATTTTGGTAAAAATCGGACAAAATTGATTTTTTCGTCCGCCATATTGGATCCGCCATATTGAATTTTTTAAAAATAATATCAGATTCGTTATGTGCAACCTCGAAAACTCCCCCATACCAATTTCGGAGAAAATCGGACTAAATTAAATTTTTTTTGTCCGCCATATTGGATCCGCCATTTTGAATTTTTTTAAAATAATTTCAGATTCGTTGGGTACATCCCCGAAAATTCCTTCATACCAATTTTGGAGAAAATCGGACAAAATTAATTTTTTTGGCCGCCATATTGTAAGCGCCATCTTGGATTTTGCTGCACCAATTTCATCTAAAAAAATATGGGACCACCGCAGCAACTTCCTTTACATAATGTAAAAAATTTCATTCAAATCGGTCCAGCCGTTCCGGAGTAATCGGTGTACATACATAAAAAAAAAAATACATAGTCGACGAATTGAGAACCTCCTTCTTTTAGAAGTCGGTTAAAAATGGGAATGTTTCCGGTGTCCCCCCCGTCGACAACTTGCTTCCGCTTGCCATAATGTACTCTTATGATATCACCGCCCCCCCCCCCCAAAAAAAAAAGTGCTTGTCTGTTTGTCGAAATACTTACAGCAGTTACCGAGATATTTGCAAAAAACATTAGAAGATGGTGTTTCTTGTTATTGTTAATAACTTTTCAGAAAATTGTTGGAATTGGAGTGGATGGTACGAAAATGAAGTTCAAAGAGTCAATAGATAAAGGTAAATAGTTATCATTTTTAATGGCTTGAGAAAACTTATTGGCAAATCATAGGAAGACGCACGAAGGATCATTTTATTTCTTTTTTATTCTTTCACCGCTTATGGACGCCTTGGCAACTATTTTTGCTATTTTTGGCGAGAGCGCAAGATGAGAAATTCCAAGTATTAAATCCAACTCATTCAATAAATTTTGTTATAGTAAATAGTAGTAAAGAAACAAGACATGAAGTCTTGTAGTAACTCTTTTTCAGATGACACTTCTGTGATAGTTGAAGGTCAAGGCGAAAATGTTGTGAATGAAGCTGAGATTGAATATGTACGACAAATATCAACGTGGTAGGAACAGAATGGTTTGTTTGTTTCTTTGTACCGTTGTGTTCAGTATTTGACCATCCTAGAACATTATTCACTTTTTTCTATCTAGAGTTTTGTTTCATCTGAAATTATATCATTCCTGGACGTATTTAGTGACATCGAAGTGAGGACTGAAGTCATTTAATTCATATCTTTATTACTTCGCACATTTTTATTCAGTTGATATTTATTCTCTTCTCAATTGTATCTTAATAACTAAGTATCAGTATTGTATCTTTACAGCTCTTAATTTATATTAAAAAAATATTTGACAAATAAATTTCGAAGCGCCACAAATCAAAGTAAAGGGTCTTTTTTATAGAGGTATAAAACTTTAAGTTGGCAACACTTTTTTAACTGGCGGCCATTTTGTCAGCTGTCAAATGATTTATGTTTAGTTTGGTTTGGCATTTCAACATGAATAGACTGACGCCTGAACAACGCTCCCAAATTGTGCAAATTTATTTTGAAAATCATGGTTCTGTTCGAAATACGTATCGCGCACTACGTCCATTTTACGGTCAACATAATCGTCCATCAGAGCAATTAATTCGGTTAACTATGGAACGTTTTCGCACCACGTGCTGTTGTAGAGCGTAGCGTAGAGGAAGACCCGAATCAGTCTATCCGCCATCGTGCACAGGAATTGGATATGTGTCCATTCACTTTATGGAAGATTTTGTAGAAAGATCTTGGTTTGCATGCTTACAAAATCCAACTCGTGCAAGAATTGAAGCAACACGATCACCTAGCAAGGCGTAGATTCGGTGAATGGGCCCAAAACAAGATTGCCGTTGATCCCGATTTTCATAAGCGAATTTTGTTTAGCGATGAAGCTCACTTCTGTTTGAATGGATACGTCAATAAACAAAACTGCCGTGTTTGGAATGATGATAATCCTCAAGTGTATGTTGAGACACCGTTACATCCAGAAAAACTGACTGTTTGGTGTGCTTTATGGGCTGGTGGAATGATTAGTCCGTACTTCTTTAAAAACGATGCTGGTCAGAACGTTACAGTCAATGGTGACCTCTATAGAGCCATGATTACTGACTTTTTCGTTCATCAATTGAACAACCATGATGTGAAGGAGCTGTAGTTTCAACAAGACGGCGCAACATGTCACACAGCTCGTGCCACAATTGATTTAGTGAAGGAAATGTTTGGTAACCGCATAGTCTCACGTTTCGGACCCGTGAATTGGCCTCCAAGATCGTGCGACTTAACGCCGCTAGACTATTTTCTGTGGGGATATGTGAAGTCGCTAGTCTACGCCGATAAGCCCGAAACGATTGATCACTTGGAGGACAACATTCGCCGCGTTATTGCCAATATACGGCCACAAATGTTGGAAAAAGTCATCGAAAATTGGACCAGCCGTGGCGGTCATATGCCAGAAGTCATATTTAAATTATAATGCCAGGAGGTGGTTATCTTTCGAATAAAGTAAATTTCATGTCAATTTAAAAAATTCATCTTTGTTTTATTCCATACCTCTATAAAAAAACACTCTTTAGTTCTGCATGTCTTGAAAGAATGATTTCGATTTGTATATCATTTTTTTTTTCAAAGTGTGAGCTATGAACATGTCTTTAGCCAAATTTTAATCAAGAAGTTTAGTGATTTTGGAAAAGATAGTTTATTTTTAGATAAAATACACGCGAGATAGTAAATGTTATCAATATGAATGTCATCAGCCCATAAAATTAATGCACGGGACTAATACAAAATTAATTTCAAGCAATAAAAATAACAAAAAATATTCGATAATTTATTTCATGATTCCACGAAAATAAAATGCATTACCATTATTATTATTAATTACTGTAAGTTATTACAACATCGAAAATAATTAGCAAATAGCTAAACTTCGTAGGGATTCTCCGTAATAAATTTCCCAAAGTGCAAATATCGATCAGATATCAACTTGGGGGCCTACCGCGCACTTCAATCCAAATAGCAGGAAACTAATGACAACCGTCGACTTACAAAGACTTTAATTAAGACGGGCCGAGATAAGGCGAGTTGGTAAAAAATGCGAGCAGCAATCGTACATATGCCAAGCTTTGCCGAAAGGGGGAGCCGGAGGAGAGCAACAAAAACCGTACACAGATTTGAAGACCCTCCGACGCATGCAATTCAGAAAATTGCTATCATTACACTCCGCTTTCTCTTAATGAACGTCCTCTTCCGCGATGGCTAGATTATGCAGTGGTTTTAATTACGTAAATAGTCCGTGAAAATTGGTAGGAAAATCAAAGATTACTACATCGTTTGCAGTGAGCCCTTCTCGTCCGAATGTCGTTTTAATTTTATAGGGTAAATGAAAGAGTATCAAGTTACATAGAAGTTACATATTATATACAGTCAGTCACAACGAATCAATTTATTGTTACTGTATAGGGTGTCTAGTAAGTAAATGACTTTTGCCAATATGTACAAAGTGTCAAAATATTTTTTTGTGTCTTATAATGAAGATACGAGTTCCAAATAGGGTCCCCAGCAATTTATTTTTGTGCTGCAGCTTTGAAGCAGACTTGTATATTAAAATTTTGACATGTTGTGTAACTATAAACAACCTTTGACGTTACAAAGGAAGTCGGGAACTGACTTGTCCCTAAACCGACAGGTATCTATTTTAAGAGCTAAAAATTGGTTTTAGATACTTTAAACAATTATATAAAAAAAGGTACTCTATAATTATTTCAATCAAATCAACCATTTTCAAGAAAATCTGAATCATGTAATCCCCAGTAATAGCAGCAATTACACATTATATTGTTAGGATTTTTTCTCTTTAAATAATTGCCTACTGGGTCCAAATAAAACACAACACTACAACAAAATCTTCTATATATGGATGATCTTAAATTGATGGTTGCTACCAGAAACCAGCTAGAACAAATGCTTAAAATTGTAAAGGAGTTCTCCGGGGATATCGGAATGTAATTTGGACTTGTGCAATTTTTTGAACATCGTTAAAGGTAAGATACAACCAGGAGCATTTGAAATGTAGAACGGTGAAAGTATAGCTCTCTCTCTCTCTCTCTCTCTCCCGGGGTGGGTCTTTGCTGACTTCACAATCTGCCTCCACTTGCTGCGATCCATCATCAGTTCCTCCGCGCGTTCGACGTTTAGGGTTTGTAAGTCTACTGCAACGTTATCTCTCCACCTCATCCTTGGTCTTCCTAGCGGCCGCTTTCCTTCTGGGTTCTCTTCCCATACCAACTTGACGATACGTTGATCTTGTCTCATAACATGGCCGGCCCATTTTAATCTTTCCGCTTTTATTGTTTTCACTATATATGGCTGGTTGTATAGTTCCTCCAATTCCTTGTTTGTTCTCGTTCTGTATTGCGGTGTGGTGTAGTCCTTGACCGGTCCGTATATCCCTCTAAGCATTCTTCTTTCTGCGATTTTCAGTCTATTCTCATTTTGTTTTGTCAACGTCCATGTTTCACATGCATATGTCATTACCGGTCTTATAACTACTTGATATATTCTTATTTTCGTGCGGCGGGATATATTTTTCGATTTCATTATCTTTTGCAGCCCATACCAGCAGCGGTTGCCTCCTTGTATTCTGTTGTTGATCTCCTGTGTAATGTTGTTGTCAGAGGTGATCGTAGCTCCCAAATATTTAATGATGGACCCTTTCAAAATTGTAGTGGTCCATAGTCACGTTCTGTCCTATTCTGTCTCGCCGTTCCGTTCTTGTTGTAGCCATATATTTTGTTTTTCTTCGTTTATTCGTAGGCCAACTTTCTTTGCAGCATTTTCCAGTTTGAAGAACTCTTCCTTGACACTGGTAGTTGTATTACCTACAATATCGATATCATCAGCGAACGCCAATATGATGCGCGGACCTTGATTTCTAAAGAGGAGCGTTTTTGTGTTGGTTTTTCGCACGATGCGACGTTAAAGAGGAGTGGAGATAGCGCATCGTCTTGTTTAAGACCACTGTTGATTGTAAAGAAGGTTGACAATCTTCCTTCAAGTCTTACTGCACTTGTAGATCCCTCTACACATGTTTTGGTGAGGTTAATTAGCTTCTTCGGTATGCCCAGTTCTGCCATGGCATTCCACAAATCCACTCTTATGATGCTATCGTATGCTTGCTTAAAATCTATAAATAGCTGGTGCAATGTTTTGTTGCTACTCTTTTGGAACTGTAAAATGGAGCAGGACGGACATTCAAAGCCTGCAAAGAAAAATAAGAACATTCCTACCCAAAGCATAAAACATCACCCTTGAAGTATTATTGAATGTATAAAGACATCAAGGCGGAAGAGGATTGGTGGATATTGGTAAGCAGCTCTATCAACAAATTATAAACTTACGTTCATATTTTCACAGGTTAGCGGACTCTTCCACAGTACATCGAGCAATATGCGAGGCAGACGATTCAACGCCGCTACAGCTGAGGGAATAGAATATTGCTTCTCACAACCAAACAGACCAAGAGAAGTTACAAACCTAGCTACAGAAACCACTTCATAGACGGCATCTAAATGAGGTCAATCAGGACAATATCGACAAGGCATCGTCGAACTACTGGTTGATTTCAGGAGGGAAACGTAGGGCTACTTGTTAGATATCCAAGACCAGGTTATTCCGACGAAGAACTATCGGAAGTTCATCATCAGGGATCTCTCAATAGAAAATGATCAACGTAGATATGGCTGTCGAACATCAGAGACAATCCAGCACTTAACTGGAGGATGCCAAGCGTTTGCCGCAACCGAGACACGACTCAGCCGCTAATATACTCCACCAAGAGTTAGCAGATAAGTTAAACCTATTGCAGATAGGAAAAGTGCCTTATTACAAATACATTCTGGAGCCTATTCTTAAGAACAATCGGTTCAAGTTATATTGTGACCGAACGATTCTGACAAATCAGATAGTTGCTCATAATAAACCAGATAATATACTAACAGATAAAATTTCTAGGCGAACTATACTAATCGACATTTCTGCACCTAACAACAACAACCTAAGGCTAAAATGCAACGAGAAGATCGCCAAATACAGAGATCTGAAGGTGCAAACCCGAAGACAATGGGCAATGAACAGCGTTCAAACGATTTCCATAATTTTACCAACAACTGTGATACCAAAGAACCACTTGCAGAACATCAAGGGGCTGGGCCTTAGTGAGTCTCTGTATAAGCCGATTCAAAAAGCAGTTCTCCTTGCAACCGCGCAAACCGTCTCAAAGTTCCTAGGAAATACAGCAGACCACGACACCTAGGACCCGATAACATGGACAAATCATGAAAATACAAGATAAAAGGAACATAATAGTTCAAAACAAGAAGGATCTTAATCAAGACTATTGAAACATTCTACAATAACTTATATTCATCTAAAATACGAAAATCCCAAGAAAAGAAACAATATCATGAATGTGGAATCCGAAGAAATACCTGAAATTACGGTAGAGGAAATAGATGTTACGTTTTTATTTTTCCTGTCTAATTTCCTATCTAAAATAGCAATTTTTATGCTTACCTCCTTCATCATTTATGTGTTTTTTTTTTTTTGTTTTGGGAACATATTTACAAATGAAAGAAAACATTAGCAATATATCTTGTTTATTAGAATTTGATTCACATATTTAGTTATAAATTCTTAATTTAAATTGTATTTTGCGGTTATTGTTACCTTTATCGAGAGATCTCGAGTGAGCAGATAATCAATTGGCTGCACGATCGACAGATTTCTGAGTGGAAGTTCTCTGAATCCTGATGGATCTTGTATGTCTTCTAGGCAGTTTAATTTTCCCATTATGTCAGTTATCGTGCGACTATGAGAGATTCTATTAAGCTAAAAACGGAAAAACTATCTCATTGTCAAATAAAAATAAACTTGAAGGTTAGAATCTACTCGACTTTTCTTGCGAGACGGTTTTACTTCAACAAAGCCTTTTTACTGGTCTAAAACTTTTTGAACATACCACAATTTTCCTAATTACTTGCTAATAAAATTTCTGATAATAATTTTAAAATTTCGTATTTTTATTTTTCATTGTTTTGAAGGTTTGTCAGTTGCCATTAACTTCGATATACAGATTCCTGTATCTTTTCCTGTCATTTCCTTGGACGTTTTTCTGGGGACAAGAAAAAAATCTTAGAATGATAAGGACTTTCCTTGCAGAGTTGCACTTGGAAAGGTCACTTGGCAATTTTGCTAGATTTTAATGTACAAGATTCGGGTCCTTGACCAAATTTATAGTTAAAAGTTGCTTGGTGTACTTTAAAAGCTGTGTGCTGATTTGGTTTGGTCAGTTCGAGAGACAAAACCAATATCCAATTTTTCAATTTTTTCTTTTCCACCTCAAAAAGGCAACCTAACATCACTGGTAAGTCTTTGTTTTAATTTTGTTTTAGTTCTTAAGTATTAATAATTGTGGATATGTTCAGAAAAGGAATAAGTAACCTACCTCACTCATAACCTAAAAAATTGAGTTTTTTCTAAGTCCATTTTTTGTTTTAGGCCTATTTTTCCCCCTTTTTCTTTTTCCTTTCCTTGCCTCTTGCGGATACCTCTACGGCACCTGCCTTGCATGCTGCACATACCACCACACCGAGTGATCCAGAGCCTCAACATCAGGACATCAAGAAGCCGCCGTTAATCAGGTTTTATGTGTCTGTGTTGTTTTCAGGGAATCATAGACTTTAATGCTTTCGGCATCGCATGTAAAATTTAAAGCCGTTGTATGTTTTTTTCTTTTGGATATAAAAGTAATGAATAACCAGTGTACTTACCTTGGTAAGATCTATTGTGCTTATATGGTACAATTAATCAAATCTTGCAATCGTATGCAGTTGATATCTTTCACATATGTAAAAGGGCACATGTGTTAACTCATTTAAACAGGCCTATTTACGCAGGTAGAGTGCACTTAATACTATCATTTTATATATATAGTTGCCATTTATACTAAATCGCTTTTGTATAGTTAGTACTATAGCCAAAACACACTGATTGAACTAAAATTACTCATTTTATTAGATTAATTATTTAAGTTTGAATTGTCAAAAACCAGCTGACTGTCCCAGGTTTATTCCTTTGAACAGAGAAACGCTGGGCCACTCTCGGTGGTTACATTTACACCGTAACACTTAATATATAAAGGTTTGTTTTTAAATTTTTTGGGTGTTTTCTTGGCGTTAAATTAGATTTCCTGTTTTGTTTTTAGATCGGTCTCTGCCTTAACCTTTAGGGCACCAAAACAGGTGGCTCATTTTACCTCGACCACTCTCCGTTCCTTTGGGAGCTAGCCGAATGAGCCCTAAAAGGTAGAGACTATTCAAGAGCCACCTAACAAGTGTAGATAAACATCTTTCTTTCTATCTTTCACAAGTTAGGCAAAAAATTCACTTTTAGTTTTTTTTTTCCTAACAAATTTGTTACAGACGATTTATTATTTTTTTCCTTACATAGATATAGTTCTAAAACCAATGAAGAACAACAGGTATCTGGGAGAAGACCAAATCACTGTAAAGTGCAGTACATTCACCTACTCAACAACTGGAAAATACCTGGCACAAAATATGCAACCGGCGACTGAAATTGCAAACTCATACCTGAAAAATTCGGATCATCTGCTAAGCATGCTTTGTGAAATCAAAGGAAATCTTACGGAGAAATAGCGAACTAAATTTAGCTCGAAGTTTTAGTTTCATTTTTATAACTAAAATAGATTTGTAGGGGACCCACATAGGTACAAAATCTACACTTCTAACTGACAACATATCCAGAAAAAAATGGTAAAGATTTAGTATTTATTGCATTTTAATGATTGGACTTTTTTACTATGCCTCAAATGGTAACGAAATCTATTTTGCCGCTCTTACAAAATGTTAAAAATAAGGCTAAATTTATTATTTCCATATATATTGGTGGCAACCAGTTTAATAGAAGAATTTCTAATAACTATGGGAAATTTTGCTTTCTACAAATTACCGAAACGGAAATTAAAGAGGCCGTTAAAAAACTGAAAGTTAGTAGATCAGTAGCTACTGATAATGTGCCGGCCTACATTATTAAAGGTTGTATTGATTCATTTATAACACCTTTAAAATATATTTTTAACCTTTGTTTGAAACAATGTATTTTTCCCTCAAAATGGAAAGAAAGCAAAGTTATTCCTATATCCAAAAGTGGTGATAGAAATGAAATTTCTAATTACCGATCTATTAGTATTCTCTCAGCCTACTCAAAAAATTTGGAATTAATTCTTTGTAATAGAGTATATAATGATTGTAAACATAGAATCTCAGACCAACAACATGGTTTCTTGCCACATCGATCAACCGTTACAAATTTAGTAAACTTTGTTCAGTTTGTTCAGGAATCAATTCAGGAAGGATGTCAGGTTGATGCAATTTTTAATAATTTGGAGAAGGCATTTGATAGAGTGAACTTTGGTGAAATAGTACTTGCCCTCCAAGATTTTTCTGCAGATTCAAACATTGTTTCATTGCTGATAACTTATTTGCATGATAGAACTTTATTTGTTGAACTTAAGGGGTATAAGTCTCAAAGCTATGTACCTACCTCAGGAGTGCCTCAGGGTTCAAATCTTGGCCACTTCTGTTTTTACTGGTTATCAATAACATAAGTATAAATGTAAAATTCGCCAAAGGCCTTATTTTTGCGGATAATTATAAAATTTTTCGTGCTATTAGAGATGAGTCAGATGCGAGGGTTCTGCAAGAGGATTTTAATGCAGTTGTGAGATGGTGCAAGGAACATGATTTAAATGTAAATATAAATAAATGTGTAGTAATGCCTTTCACATCTAAAAAGCAAATAATCCATTTTAATTATTGTATAATTAACACGCCGTTAAAAAGAACTGATTTACATAGGGATCCTGGTGTTTATTTAGATACGAAGTTGAGTTTTGGTAGGCACATTGATAGTGTAACTGCAAATGCAGTAAAAATTCTTGGTTTTATTATTAGGAGTTGTAAATATTTCAATAATATCAATACAATGATTGTCTTGTATAAGTCATTTGTGCTTGCTAAGCTTCAATATGCTTGTGTAATTTGGGATCCACAATATGAAAATAAAATTTACAGCTTAGAGGTGGTTCAGCGGAGATTTTTAAAGTTTTTGCATTACAAGGCATTCTCGGTATACCCTCAAAGAGGAACTGATCAGAAGCTTTTGTGTTCTTTATTCAACTTTCCCAGTTTGAAGCACATGCGTATTGAAGCGGGTGTTATGTTTTTGTTTAAATTGATAGGGAACACAATTGATGATAAAGAGTTTTTAGAACAGCTTCCATTTAAAATAGGCCGAGTTAACACCAATTCCAGAAATTTATTTTATATTAATGCCCCTAGGACTAACCTGTATAAAAATTCCCCATTAATAAGATTATGTTCATATTTTAATAAGTATTGTGGTGCCATTGACATTTTTAACCTAAGCTGTAACAGGTTTAGAAGAGAAGTGAGAAATGAGTTATGTAGGCAATTGTAGTGCCTTTTTATTTAGGTTCTAATTTAGATTGTAGTCTTAGTATATTAAGTTTAGTTGTATCTGTAATTGGCTTTGTAAAAGTTGTTGATACAATGAATAAATAAATAAATAAATAAATAAATAAAAATATTAAATTCGAAGAGTTCTTCTTAACAAAACAAACATAATTTAAATATAAATTTAACAATAGTCTAATGTGCATTGCCACGTATTTCTTGATTAAAACAACCTTCACAACATAACATCTTGTCATGACTACAGAAATCCCAGGGGTGATGTGCGACAGATAAGAGCACGTCGAGAGGACGCACCCCGCTAATCTTACATTGATTGCACACGCAATATACGTTCGTATCATCTTTCTCCTGTTACAGGACTGTACAGGGACGATTGGGCACTTCTAAGCGAAATTGCGTTAATGTAGTAGATCATATACTCTGGAATACTATATTTTCAGTAGCATAAAAGGGTCGAAATAGGAATTTACACAATCTAATTAGATGATTTTAGTTTAAATATATGTAACCAGCGTTTACATAGGGCACAATGGAAACACAGAACTGTCGGCAAATATAAAATGGTCAAAGACTCCAAGAGAAGGATCAAGGAAATTAGTTGCACATAACGTTGCGTAAAAGGTCAGAGAAATAGCAGGTCTATATAATAAGAATACCACTAATACCCTTGTGGACCCTGATGGTAAAATTATTTTTGACGAAAAAGAAATTTTTGAAACATGGGTTAAATATGTGAAAGAATTATTTGATGATGACAGACCGAATGAACACAACCCCGATGATCTCGCTAATATAGACGCTAATATAGACATGGGACCGGAAATTCTAAACAATGAAGTTCTATCTGCCATAAGATCTGCAAAAACCAGAAAAGCCACCGGGCCTGATAATGTCCCAACCGAACTGTTACAAATGATCCATGAGGAAAATATAGGAATCTTGGTCAAACTGTTTAATATCGTTTACGCGACTGGAGATATACCGGAAGATTAGCTGAGGTCTGTAGTCGTCCCAATCCCAAAAAAACAGCGAGCAAAGCGATGCAGTGAGTACAGACTAATAAGTCTAATGAGCCAAACTTTGAAGGTCTTTCTCAGAATCATCCACAGCAGGATAAGATCTAAATGCGAAGCAGATTTAGATGAAACCCAATTTGGATTTAGAAACGCCCTAGGTACTAGAGAGGCTTTAGTCGCTCTAAATATACTTCTGCAAAAATGCCGGGACCAACACAAGGATGTATTCGTATGTTTTGTGGATTACGAGAAGGCCTTCGACAGAGTACAGCACAGAAAACTCATAGACATTTTAAGTAACGTAGGGGTAGACAGCAGAAACGTGAGAATTATTAAAAATCTATATTGGCGGCAGAAAGCAACAGTAAGACTAAATGGAAAACTCACAGAAGAAAGTAAAATTCTGTGAGACGTCAGACAGGGCTGCATACTATCTCCATTGCTTTTTAATATATATTCAGATAAAATCTTTAAACGGGCTACTCAAGGACAACGAATGGGAGTACAAATCAATGGAGAATATATAAATACAATACGATATGCTGACGACACTGTTATCCTACTCGACAAACTACAAGAACTGCAACATCTATTAAACTGTGTTAACACTGAGGGTCAAGAAATGGGGCTCAACATAAATATCAAAAAGACAAAATTTATGGTCTTTAGTAGACAACCTCATCTTAACGCTTCAATACATATAGAAGGAAAAAGTATAGACAGGGTGATTCATTTCAAATATCTTGCATGTTATATCACAGAAAATCTAAACCGAGATAAAGAGATAAGGTGTAGAATAGAGAATGCTAGAGCAACTTTTCAAAAAATGAAACCACTTTGCTGCAATGATAACCTCAACCTAAAGCTACGACAGAGAATGATAAGATCATATGTCTGGCCAGTGTTACTATATGGGGCAGAGATCTGGACAATTAAGGCTGCCACGATTAATCGGTTGGAGGCTCTCGAAATGTGGTTACACCGGCGAATGCTGAGAATACCTTGGACAGCTAGGCAGACCAACGAAATGGTACTCAATAGAGCCGACACAATTCGTCTACTATTAAACACTGTGAAGTCTAGAAAAATCTCATATCTTGGACATATATTCAGAGGGGAGCAATATAGAATTCTTCAGCTAATCATGATGGGTAAAGTAGAGGGACGTAGAAGGGTAGGAAGGAGACAGGCTTCCTGGTTGAGGAATATTCATGAATAGACAGGTATACGTAGCGCGGGGAAACTGTTCCAGCTGGCGCAGGACCGTGAAAGACTTGTTAATGTAATTGCCAACGTCAGGGGGACCTGATATGGCACTTGAAGTAGAAGAAGCAAATAACATAGCAGAAGACGTAAGAATAGGGAACCGGTAGAACTAATTCCTAAGCTGATATTGGCATGAGAGCCGCAAAGAAGTTAAACCAAAGGAAATTCCGGAAAAAATAACCGAAAGATGATTTATGGCAATATCGAGACCAACGAAAATAAAATTGTGGAGAAACGTATGCCAATATTTACAAAAAAAAACCTGGAAAAAATTCGTAAATAGTAAAATTATAGGAAAACGACTTTTTTTTTGAAAAAATTTTCATGCATACCCCTATTTCGAGGTCGTAGAACTCGATTCTGACCTCGATTTTCCATAATCTTTCCTCAATTTTGCGGAAAACAGGGAAAATAACTTTTCACTTTAGGTTCAATTTTTTTCATTAAATCGTTAAACTTTTGTTATAACAACGAATTCCACAATGATAGAAGCTTCTGCATTATACAATAATTCAAAAATATGCACTTTTTTATCGAAAAAATCTGAAATATTATCACGACAAAAATCACAACAAATCAAAAGAAAACGGCCGCCATCAACAAATAATAGTTTGCATAGTTCGCTAAATATGGCGTACTTGTTGAAGTCGGCGATGTTGCCACATTGCGAAAACGATTTCTTGTCTTTCTATTTGAATTGGAAAGAAAAGGTCCCAAAAAGAATTTTTTCCTTTCTTTTGATTATTGAAGTACTATTAATTACTCTTATGTCTATGCCTTCGACGTGCGATTTCTACTCTAAATATTAAAGGTTTTAAGGATTATAGTTGCTTTTGTTTGTCTCCCTCCAAATACCAGTACTTTGATGTGCGATTTTGACTCTAAATATTAAAGGTGTTAAGAATTATAGTTGATTTTGTTTGTTTTCCTCCAAATACCAGTAGTTTTAAGCGGATAATATGAATTGATCATATTATGTCCGTTAGCAGAAAGAGTCGAGTGGCAGAGCTTGTCCCGCCTCCACGTGGTCTCTGCTGAACAATAACATTTTTTAATTAATAAATCTAGGTCAATTTACGTTAGTTCAGGTTAATTTCAGTTTTTTAAAGTAACCAAGACTAATGTTAGCCTGTATTTACCAGAACTAACCAAAAATTTTGGAAGGTGAAAAATCATTTCACCCCTTTTTATATGTTACAAACATTAAACCATGTTGTTAACTGCAATGGGTAAATTTTAAAGTTTATACCAGGAAACTTGTAATCTAGGTTCATTTAGAGTAGTTCAGGTTAGTTTATGTTTTCCAAATTAACCAAAATCAAGCTAAACCTGAACCAACCTATCTTAACTAAAACCAACCAAAAATTTTGAAGGGTTAAGATTATTTTTACTTAGAAAATGTTCTGAAATTAAAAAAAAAATTAAACTATGTTGTTGACTGAGAAAGACAAATCTTATAGTTTATATTATGACAAAATTTTACATCTGGCAACGTTGCACCTTACGTGATTCGGCGGACAGTTTAGATAGTCTGACGGTTGATGACGTTTCCGAGACGTGTTTTTGATTTTTCGCTGAAAATATAAGTTTTTCTAAATTGATTTCCTAAAATTTGTGCAAAAATAATTGAAATATATTACGTACAATATTTTTTAACTAGTTCCCTTGAAAATAAATACGTAAATTCGGTTTTTAACTGAAAAGAAAGTGCTTTATGAAGTGAGGCTTTTTTTTTAGTTTTCCGGGAAAGTGAGGAAAAATAGTGAAAAATCAAGGCCAGAATCGTGTTCTACGACCTCGAAATAGGGGGTGAGTGTCGAAATTTTTTCAAAAAAACATAATTTCCATGCTTTTCACGCTTTGCAAATTTTTACCAAAAACCTTATTCTTCTTCTTCGTCTTCATAGGGTTTTAATCCATTTTTAGGGATACACCTCTTTGAATTCTTTCTTCTACAATTTCTGTTTGTGGCAATTTGCATCCAGTTGAACCCTGGTGTTCGTTTGATATCATACACCTTTCACAATCCAATTCTAGGAAATTATCGTACTTGTCAGTCTGGAGCCCGAACATTAAGTTCTTGCACACATGCTGCGAGTACCTTATAGTGTTTGGGTTTCGCAAAACATCCAGAAAATTTTAAGCCGCGTTCATATTAGTAAAAATTTACGTTGTGAGTAACATGCGACAAAAATTTGGGTGGTTTTGTATGCAGCGAACAAGTCCGCACTCGTATAAATCTTATATGTGCGCACACACAATGTAAATTTTTACTAATGTGATCGCGGCTTAAGATATAGGGAGCGTCTGAATCGCTTTAAAATTTGTGTTTCTACATGCATTAGAAGTTGCAAAGAACGCAATTCTTTCTGCTAACTGAAATGAAAGTGGACAAGTCAGTTGCAAAAAGGTGGAACGAGTTAAGGCAAATCTTCATCCAACAACGGATACATTCCGTTGAATCCCGGTATTCGTTTGATATTATCCACCTTTTCTAATCCAATTCTAGGAAATTATCGTACTTGTCAGTCTGGAGCCCGAACATTAAGTACCTGCGCATATGCTGCGTTATAGTATTTGGGTTTCGCAAGACATCAAGAAAATATTAAGCCGCATCCACATTAGTAAAAATTTACGTTGTGAGCAACATGCGAAAAAATTTGCGTGGGTTTGTATGCAACGAACAAGTCCACACTCCCATTTTATATGCGTGCACCAAATTTTACTGCATGTCACACACAATGTAAATTTTTACTAATGTGGACGCAGCTTTAGATATATAACGCATCTGGAATGCTTTAAAATTCGTGTTGCTACATGCATTAGAAGTTGCAAAGAACGCAATTCTTTCTGTTAACTGAAATGAATTTGGACAAGTCACTGTGCGAGAGTGGTAGATGGAAAATGGATGACGAAGACGCTAGAATGGCAACTTAGAAATGAGATTCAGCTAAGATATAAAAACAGTTGCAATAAATTAAATATCCCGGTACAGGATTGAAAAAGATGAAACGAATGAATGCAACTCTTCGTCGAACAACGACTGCTAGCAGGATGATAAATGACGAATGCTTTGCTTAAATAAGTCTCGAAGCTGAACCTTTAATTTTTATTACGGTGGTTCCCGAACCTCCAGAAGTCCAGTGTATTAGCTTGGATTGCATTAACAACAAAGCAATAACTGTAATAAAGGCAAATTATTCTTGACATTTAGGCGAAGTAAGTCAAATTATTTGTTTAACCCGTATCACAGTAAATTGTTTTTCTATTCAATAAATTTTATATATAGAAAAACCCTTCCAATAAATTTGTATGTATATGCATAGTTTACTCCTGCACTACTCGTCCCTGATGAGGCTGTAACTGTTATCGTGTAACCGAGCGTTAGGTGAGGGCCGCAGGATAATATTTTTGTTAACCGGGTTTCCTCGTGGGAATCGTTTAGTCGAATAATAGGGCGATTATTTTAAATCTAGTTAACAGCTACAAGATTTATAAGGTGCTTATTTACACACGCTATTTTCTCGACTTGAAGCGGCAAGGGAACCGAACCAGCATTTATAAGACGAATTATAGGTCCGAAATTGAAATATAATACTTTATTTTTAAAAAATTAAAAACGGAGATGAAGCCAATGAGAATAATAGTTGGAAAAATATTGATAGACAGAATAAGAAATGAAGATCTGAGAGATGAGAATATTTTAATTTGTATCAACACTGTACGCAAAAAAAAGTAGAATAAGCACATAGAACAAATGGGCAACAGACTAGCAAAGAAAGTTAACTCTCATCACTACATAGTATAAAACAAAGTCGCTTTCTCTGTCCCTATGTCCCTTTGTATGCTTAAATCTTTAAAACTACGCACCGGATTTTGATGCGGTTTTTTTCAATAGATAGAGTGATTCAAGAGGAAGGTTTATATGTATAATAACATCCATTAAATAGTGGAGAAATACTGTTATTTTTGAGGTTTCTAATGTGATGTCGTTTATTATCATATTTTTTTCCGCTTACATTGCAAACGCAGGCTGAACCCTACGAGATTTATCAAAATAATGTACTAATTATTTGTACACATTGAAAAGGTCTACAGAAAACTCCGCGATGGTATATGTCTATCTCTCATGGATATCCCACAATAACATTTTTTTGTCATTTACTTTTTACGACAAATAATGGCAAATTTTGAAGCGATTTTAACCAATACAGCATTAATCCTTATCCAATTAAATAGCTTAAATACATTGTTGATTTAATATAGATCTATATGGTCCTTTACAGCACAAGATTTAAATGAATATTTTCGAAGATATTACAGATTTAAAATTGCGGGAAGTAGCGCTTGCGGCGGTACTGGCCGACCGGGGCGGCGGCAGCGTGCCTATAAATAGCGCGTCGGAGGCCGATGTAATAATTGTTGTAAAAATAAAATAAATAGTCACAGTTTTTCTGTAGTGTATTTAGTATCAGCATTGCACCCGTGCGAAGCCGGGGCGGGTCGCTAGTTTGAAATATTTTAAACTGAAGCTCGGCTTAAAATTTTATTCTTTGCACCAGCAGGAAAAAGCGCGCTTTCTTAAGCCAGAGATAAACTTGGCAACGTTAAAACTTTTTTCTCGAGTTTAACATAAAATTTTAGTACGTCCTACCCTATGTTTCTGGTCTCACTTAGTACTTAAAAAATTTGATGGCAAAGTTCTTACAAAATATGAATCTAAAGATTGTCAATGGAGCTATTACACAACAAAGAGAGTAAAGCATGACCTTTATCACCTAGAAGGATATGGAAACCACACGTACATCACAATAGGATAGCAAAAAAACACTAGAAACATGCCCATTTTGCACAGACGTTCTTAAAAATAAAAAAACAGCATCATTTTTTTTAGTATATTAGTTATATAATATTAATATTATTTCTTCATTTGCAGATCTGCTTCACTACTGTGGGTGACAAAGTCGTGGTAACGAGTCTTGAGTGACGGGTTTTTAGAAAAAAATCACTAAAAAATAAGCTTGCCAGTCCGATGTCATTAACTTCACTTTTTAACAGACTTCTAAAAGAAGGAGGTTCTCATTCGTCGACTATGTATGTTTTTTTTTATGTATGTACACAGATTACTCCGGAACGGCTGCACCGATTTGAATGAAATTTTTTACGTATGTTCAGGAAGTTGCTACGGTGGTCCCATATTTTTTTAAATGAAATTGGTGCAGTAAAATCCAAGATGACGCTTACAATATGGCGGCAAAAAAAATTAATTTTGTCCGATTTTCTCCAAAATTGGTATGGAGGATTTTTCGGGGTTGTACCCAACGAATCTGAAATTATTTTTAAGAAATTCAAAATGGCGGATCCAATATGGCGGACAAAAAAATTTAATCGATTTTCTCCAAAATTAGTATGAGGGAGATTTCGAGGTTGCACATAACGAATTCAAAATATTTTTAAAAAATTCAATATGGCGGATCCAATATGGCGGACAAAAAAATCGATAGTGTCTGATTTTCTCCAAAATTGGTACGGGGGAGTTTTTGGGATCGCACATGACGAATCTAAAATAATTTTTAAAAAATTCAATATGACGGATCCAATATGGTGGACAAGAAATCAATTTTGTCCGATGTTCACCAAAATTGGTACGGGAGAGTTTTCGGGGTCACGCATGACGAATCTAAAATTATTTTTAAAAAATTTAATATGAAGTATCTAATATGGTGGATAAAAAATTAATTTTATCTGATTTGTTCAAAAATGATATGATAACACATTACGAATTTGATATTAAAAAAAAATTAAATATGGCGGATTTAAGATGGAGGATTAAAGATTCTACATCTCTCGATTTTGTCTAAAGTCAGTAATGTGGGATTTTTATTAGTGTTAATTACGAAATTAAAATATTTTTTGAAAAACTCAATCTGGCGGATTCAATATGGTGTCCTAAAAATTTTACACTTTTCGACATTCTCCAAAACTGATATAGAAGGTTCTTGAGGGTGTAAATTATGAATTTAATAGTATTTTCTTTCTGGATTCAATATGGCGAACGCAATATGGCTGACTAAAAATTTTACATTTTTCGATTTTGTTCAAAGGTGGAATTGAATCGTTTTTGAGTATGTAAATAGCGAATATAAAATTATTTTAAGAAAATCTAATATGTTAGATGCAATATGACCATGTAGAAAATTAAAATTTCTGGATTTCATCTAAAATTTGTACTAGGGGGCTTTGAAAGGTTTAGATTAGATTAAGACGTTAAAATTATTTTTGTGAAATTCAACATAGCGGATTCAATATGGTGGGTTGAAAATTTTACCTTATTCGCATTTTTTCAGATTTGGTATTAGGGGGTTGGGGGTGGTGTATTACGAACATAAAGTTAATTTTTTACAACTATTAGGTTAATAAGATACAATATGAAGGACTAAAAATTTTACATTTTCCGGTTTTATCTAAAATTGATATTGCAGGGTTTTGGGGCATATATAAACTCAATATGCAATATAAAATATATCGAGCTAACAAATTTACGTCTCAAATTTTTTAAATATCGATATTGGAAGGTTTTGGGGCCTATATTACCAATCTAAAATTTATTTGAAATTTAAGGTAGTGGTTTTACTATGATAGACTAAATATGTGTTTGACACAAATATGAAGTTAATTTTTTACAACTATTAGGTTGATAAGATACAATACGAGAGAGTAAAAATTTTACATTTTCCGGTTTTATCTAAAATTGATATTGCGGGGTTCTTGGGGCGTGTACAACCTCAATATGCAATATAAAATATATCGAGCTAAGAAATGTACGTCTCAAATTCTTAAAATATCGATATTGGAAGACTTTGGGGCCTATATTACAAATCTAAAATTAATTTAAAATTTAAGATAGTGAATTTATTATGATAGATTAAATATTTGTTTGACACAATTTCATTGGTATTTGGAGAACTCTAAGAAACAAAGAATTTTTAGTGGTTCATTTTAGGGTGATTTACAATTATGGATAAAATGGGTCCTTTTTTGCCACCTTGGAGTCATTGCGAGGTACACTAATCTCGATCAGTACTTAGTTCAAATAATTTATGGATACCATAATGAATTCAAAACTAAAAATCGAAAAATAAAATTTTTATAAAAAAAATTAAACTGACTTCCAAAAGTGAAAAATAACTATACATTTTCATATTAAATTGAAATTTTTGAAGTCGGCACCAATTTACTTCGAAATGAAATAAATATTTGTATATAAATTATAGTAAGAAAGCAATTATAAATTAAGGTATTAGTTTGGCGCTGACTTCAAAAATTTCAATTTCATATAAAAATGTATAGTTATTTTTCAATTTTTAGCGCACTTTTTGAAGGCGGTTCAATTTTTTTTTATAAAATTTTATTTATTAAAAATATCCAATTTTGGAAATGTTTCAACTATTATATATTCAAGCAAAAAACTATCATTATACACAATTTTTACATAGATCAAAATTTGACGCATTCGTACAAGAAATTTAGGAACATATCGTATATTTCCACATCTCTGTGGTAAATTTTTCTCATTTTCCCAGGTCTCTAATTCTCCCAGCAATGCTGCACAATGCTATGCAACATTACGACCAGATTGCGAGTCCGTTTAATGCGATTTGATTTGACACTAATCCCGTTATCGAGTCTGCCACCCTACGCGTCATTCAATTATATTAAATAGCATATGCCTACCGCGCTATCCACTTTAGCTCCTTTGGGAGTGAAGCGCCCAATCAATTTATAAATAATTATTATTCTAATTTATTTACTCCTCTTTCGATGAGGGAGGTGCAGACAATTGTCTGCACCCTTGTTGTTTCAGCACATTTTAAAAGTAAATCGGAAAATTTGATTTCGAAAATTGATTTTGTGTTTTAGCACGAGCAGAAAATCTGATGAAATGAGAATTTGGTACATTATTTGCGCATATATAATGGCATTAAAACGTAAAAAAGATATTAATAAAGGTGTTTTATAGCTATTAATTTATTAACTGTGGATTTACTTATTTACTTGGATGTTTTTGAGGTATCTATCGCAATGGTTGAACGGATTATTTAAAAATTGTTTATACGTGGATCGGTATTCTTTCTATTTCATTAATATATTGTTTACGTCGCTTTGACTTGTGTGTTCCATTTCTTTTTATGTTAATTAAAAGTATCTTTGTATAGCTTTAAGGTATTTTTAACAAATTTTAAATTACAATTATTAAATTAATTGTAATATAAAACAGTTCGGACACATAGTAATACTTATTTGAAGGTTGTAGACAATGTTGAAGATTGACTAAAATGTGGTTGTCGGACTTGCATTGTTTTTATTTTTATTTATTTTTTCGAAGTTTCGATTGGGTTGTACCTCTAATCGTTATCAAGTTTATACTTGTTCGGCTTGGAATGAACGTGCTGGTCGTCTGTCGGCCTTTTTATAGTTTGGCGCTTACGTAAGTTGTACTTTTGGCCTGCCTGGTTGGTTTTCTCGCTTCCCTGGATCTGTGCCTCTGCTCAGCTCGCAGCTCTGTTTCTCTGATTTGTTGTTCTGGTTTGGTTTTCCATGTATTTGAGATATTTGTGCATCAACTCTTTTGGTAAAGTTTTTAGTGCTTTCTATTTTGCGAGCTTCTCTGATGATGCGCATTCTATAGGGCTTTATGGGTGCGATCTTTTAGTTTCCTGGAAATGTATAGTATGTCCTGTCTCCGGATGATGTGGACTAAAGCTAATGTCGTTTGCTTATTCTTTATGTTATTGCTATGTTTTTGGACTCTTCTTTTTGTTTGGCAAATGTATTCTTTTTCACAATCTCTACATTTAATGCTATACACTCCCTGGTTATCTAATGGTATTTTGTCTTTGGGTTGTCCAATAATTTGTGTATTATTGTTTGTGGCTTGCAAATTATGCATATCTCATGCTTCCCCAGAATTCTTCCAATTACGTCTGTTACACCTTTTATGTATGGCAGTGTGGTTTTTGATTTGAATTTGTCATCTTCTTTTTTCTCTGCTATTGCTTTTGTGTTCGGTTTTATGGTCTTTTTGATATTGTGTTCTTTGTAGTTGTTTTGTTTTAGAATTGTTTTGATATTGTTGAGTTATTCTTGGCGGTTCGTAAGTTTGGTTAGTTGCAAAGATCTGGAGATCAGTGTGTTGGGGACTGTAACTGTGATGGATGGTGGTGTGATTCCGCGTTCAGGTATCTGTTTGTGTATGTAAGCTTTCTGTAGACCGTTTAATCGATGCTTAGGTCGTCGTTTCTGATAATTGGAAGGTCAAGGAAAGGTAGCTTCTTGTTAACTTCGACCTGCAATGTGAACTGAATGCTGTTAAGTTTCTCTAAGAATATGTCTAGATTGGATCTTCCGTGTGACCAGATGATGAAGATGTTATCCACGTAGCGTTTCCACAGGGATGGTTTCGTTTTTTTTTTCTTAGAACTTAGGTTTCAAAATATTTCATAAAAAGGTTTGCGATGACAGGTGATAGTGAAGATTCCATAGGATCACCATCTGTCTGCCGGTAGAAGTTATTTTCATAGAAAAAGTATGTGTTTTTGAGACAGTGTTCTGAGATGTCGATGATGTGGGAACTCCTTGTTCATAGCAATCTGATCTAGAGCTTCGTCAATCGGTACTCCTGGATACAGGGATTTGATGTCCAGGCTAGCAAGAACGTCATCTTTTTGCAGTTTTAACCCTTGAAGCATGCTAACCCGGTGATCCAAATTTTTCAGGCAGGACTCTGCAATTTCGGTCGTCGGTTACATATTTTGTGCCAGGTATTTTTTCAGTTGTTGAGTTGGTGAATCTACTGTACTTACTATGGGTCTTATCGGTGTTCCTTCTTTATGGATTTTTGGTAGTCTATATAGTTTGGGACATCTGCTTGTTACATATATATATATATATATATATATATATATATATATATATATATATATATATATATATATATATATATATATATATATATATATATAAAACTGAAAAAATAAAAATAAAAAACTTTTTTTAGAAAGTCTTTAAAAAAATTAAGAATACGCCAACACTGGTCAAAATAGAGATAGGGGTGCCTAAACAGAAATGTAATTTAATTAAAATATCTTTAAAATAAGCCTGATCAATATATAAATCTGAGATTTAGTTCGACTAGGTAAATAAAACTTATAAGATTAGTTTACTGTTCTATACTACTTTATATTTTATATGGTTCTTGTCCGTTCTTCCCCATTTTGTAAATATAATAAAATTATCCTGCATAATGCTTCCTAGATATGTTTCTATTTTTTGTGCAAGAGATCTAGCTATACAGTCCTGAGGATGATCTCATAGAGATCGAAACTTTCACAAATACAGTAAATCGATCTTATAAGTTGTTTATTGATCTGGTTCAAATAAATCTCAGATCTATAATTAGGTGAGGTCACTAGCATGTATATATATATATATATATATATATATATATATATATATATATATATATATATATATATATACATTAAAAGAAAATATAAAATTAACTTTTCCTTTACGTATAACGAGAATTGACAAGATATTCCGTGAGTGACAAAATTAAATACCTTATAAACGTTCAGCCAGGGTTAATAAGCTTATTACAGATAGATATTTAATAAATTGCATACAGCTGAACGCCTCATATCACACATAATTTAGGGCTCTTAATAGATATTTTAATATTAAGATATGAAGCATTTTATACAGGGTGTCCGGGAAGTACCTACTAATTTCTCGGGAGTATACAGGGAAGGTCAAAATTACCCTATTTTGTCACCAAATCTTTCAGCATAAAGTCTTCTTGCCTTCGAAGAATTTGACAGCGCTTCACCATAAATTAAAGGCACATCAGCACACTCTGCATATTTTATTTTTACCTGTTTGTGTTTATCATTAGTAGAAAAAAGTTTTCCGCATATAAAAGCTGTCAAATATTAGGCCCAACAAGTGTGGCTACAAGTCCGTTCCTGACTTCTCGGATGATCTAAAACATCTACTGTAGTCTGGTTTAATGAGTCTTTATGACCTCTATAAAATATTAAAATTTTATTAAATTATACAGGTCGGTTCCAAACTTAGAGCCGATAAGGTAAAACGCTAGGTCTCTGTATATCCGTTAAGGGGCACTTTAGGAATTTTTTTCTATGACAAAGTAGTGTTATTTTGACCTCCCCTGTATGTTCTCAAGAAATTGGGAGATACTTACGGACACCCTGTATAGGTTTTTCTTTTCCATGCAATTTTAATTAAATATAATCAGGTAATATTATTATATCCTAATACCTTTGTAATTCAAATGAACTAACGACCTTTATTTACCTATCGATAAATCCTAAATATCAGTATCTCACGCACTGCATCCATAACTTGGGGATGTTAATAACATTTGTAATGAATTGGGTTGGATTAGACTATGATAAATATTCGAGGCAGTATCGGAAACCATATCTCATCGTGTAACGGGCATCACATGTTCCCTCACATGATTATTTCAATCACCCTCAGAAAGGTATGTTTTATGATCATAAATTTTGGTTATTAACTTTTTAAAATACGTATTACCGGTTAGTAATTTTTAAAATTTTTTAATAATTCATAGTCGTTTAATGATACAAAAAGTTTAAATAATTCAGAACGTTGCGTTTTTCCATTCTAAAATGAATAGGTGAATTCTGGTAAGGAGAAAAAAAAATACTGTATCCGAGAAAAATAATGATATTTCTTTATTTCTTTCAATGTGCTAAATTACGAATATGATTTTTGAAGAAAAATATTCTAGGAATCTAGAAATAATAATTTCAATTCCATATCTTAATATCTGTTATTGTTTTGAATAAATTGTTTGTTGTAGATTAGTCCGATTCTGGTGTTTCGGTAAGAGTAAAAGATCGGTTTCATCATCCTATCATGGAGGCTTATTTGTAATACACTGCAATGAAATTTCAATAAAACTACAAGGTGGTTCCAAAGTTGGAATTCCAAGGTTCTCTTTTGTAGCCCGATGAAGAAATAAAAAAGTACCAGAGTTATTTTCATCTGCCATCTATATGCATCGTTCTATATAAACTATAGATTTGGCCAGTATTTGAAATTGATATATATATATATATATATATATATATATATATATATATATATATATATATATATATATATATATATATCCATCCAATTCCACCACCATCGAGATGATGGCCTACCTGTACCACCACACCGAGAAGAAGGTCAAAACCCACCCTCCCCGCCACAATGATACGGCAGAGGCACATGTTTCGTCTCTACTAGACTCATCAGGGTACCGACATGCACCTGGCTGTGCAAAGGACTTCTTGGTGTGGTGATACAGGTAGGCTAGCATCTCGATGGTGGTGGAATTGGATGGATTGTGTTCTGTAGCAATCTATTCAAACTGTGCAACCTCTAACACGGAAAGGATATGATGGAACGAAGTTTGCATTTACTGTTCGCATTTTACTTCACTTATACATGGAGTTGCATATAGTTGTACGTTTGCTGAATGTGATTTCAGCACTACAACGGCATAATGTGGATGTATCCACTGCTATTGCAACTCACACGGAGGAATCCGTGAAAGCCGCATAAACATATGTATGCCATCCGGCGGGAGGTCGGCGAAACCGCGTTCAGTATTTGCGTGCTTCCTTCCGATCTGTCCTTTGCCCAGCCAGGTGCATGTCGGTACCCTGATGAGTCTAGTAGAGACGAAACACGTGCCTCTGCCGTATCACTGTGGCGGGGAGGGTGGGTTTTGACCTTCTTCTCGGTGTGGTGGTACAGGTAGGCCATCATCTCGATGGTGGTGGAATTGGATGGATTGTGTTCTGTAGCAATCTATTCAAACTGTGCAACCTCTAACACCGAAAGGATATGATAGAACGAAGTTTGCAATTACTGTTCGCATTTTACTTCACTTATACACGGAGTTGCATATAGTTGTACGTTTGCTGAATGTGATTTCAGCACTACAACGGCATAATGTGGATGTATCCACTGCTATTGCAACTCACACGGAGGAATCCGTGAAAGCCGCATAAACATATATATATATATATATATATATATATATATATATATATATATATATATATATATATATATAAGCACATTCCATTTGTCAAGCGATATATGGATGACTTATTGCTTGCTGTACCTGCGGGTAGAATTGAGATAGCCCTTGAACTCTTGAAATCTTTTAATCCTCATATTCAATTCACAGTTGGGGTAGAAGCTAACAATACTATTCCATTTTTGGATATGTTAGTTATACGTACAAATGAAAATACTCTAAAAACTAAATGGTATAGAAAACTGTAATATTCTAATAGATTCATCAGTTACCATTCGTACCATCCTATGAGATCGAAAATCAATCTCATCTTAGGCATGAAAAAGAAAGCTGTCAAACTGACACACCCGAATTTTAGAGCAGAGGCATTACGCCAACTTAATGATATACTACTGGAGAATTCTTACCCTGACAACATTATTAAAAAATTTCTTTATAATACTAAATACAATATCCTGGAAAACATCTTTGAAATACCTTCCCAACCGCCTCTGTTACACATTCAATCTTTAAGCCCAGTAAAAACGCTTTCAAATGTAACAGTTCAAATTTAGTTTTTCCGCACACTACCGCATATAGAAAATCTTACTGAAAAATTGATGAATATTTTTAAAAATACAGATATTAAAATAGCTAGAAAACAATTACTCTCTCTCTCTCTCTCTCTAAATTTGTTCTAAATCAAAAACACCGTTACAGCTAAATGAGACGTCCTGCATAGTTTATAAGGTTTCCTGTTCCAACTGTCAATTAGTTTATATAGGCCAGACTTCCAGAAGCCTCAATGGCAGACTCACTTCCCATCGTTGCGATATTCACAGAGGTTTGCCCTCTTGTACTCTGGCTGAACATGTTTTTTTTTATCAAGATCACAATATTAACTGAGATGGCACTGAGAATCTGGAAAAAGTTCCTGCATGTCACAAAAGGCTCTTCCTTGAAATGGTGCACATTAACCAAGAAAGTAACACCATGAATAAAAAAAGTGATACCGAGAGTCTGAATGCCATTTACAGTTATATTTCAAACTTGGATAAAGAAAAGTACTTGAGCTTCCTGGACAGTCCATCCCAGATGAATAGGTTTTCTATTAAATTTTCTTATATTATGTAAAAAATATCAAACAAGTAATTTCTTGACTTTATTTTCTATTTTTGCTAAATCTCTTGCTTGACTACGCCACTGTTTACGGATCTGTATTTTCCCTCACTACTTACACCACCCACGGCAATTCCCGGTTGACACATGACAGATGCCACTATAAAATGGTGGAATAGTCAAGTAGGATTTTGGGCTGTTTTTTCTATCGGGCTACAAAAGAGAACCTTAAGATTTATGGAATTCCAACTTTTGAACCAATTCCATCAAAATATGCCTCTAAATACAGTTAAAAAGTGCTAATGTTGGGTTTTTCCCCCGTTTTTCAAACGTGCACTTGTTTAATATTTAAACCACATTGGTGAGTTACTTAATAATTATAAGTTAGGTTAAGACTCTAACTGTTTAATTAATCTCTTTGGAGGTCTTTATGGAAGAGTTGCTGTTAAAATACCGCTTCTATCAATGAAGAATAGGAAGGCTCGAATGGAGTTTGCTAGAGCTAAACAGCAAATTTTCACTATTTGGATCTGATGGCAGGAAGTATGTAAGAAGACTGGTTGGCATAAGATTCAAGGCAAAGTACCATATTCCTACTGTGAAACATGGAGGATGGAACATAATGGTCTGGGGATGTTTTCTCGATCTGGGATAGGACCCTTCATTCAAGTGCAGGGTAAAGTGGATCGATTTCAATATAAAGAAATATTAGAAAATGCTTCCTTTTGCATAAGAAGAGATGCCATTACGGTGGATATTTGAACAGGATAATGATCCGAAGCATTCGTCTAAAATATTAAAACAATGGTTTGCTACCTAAAAAATCAAGTGCAAAAAACTGTGAAGACTTTCGTACGATTAGCCTTATGAGTCACTCTCTTAAACTTTTCTTGAAATTAATTCATCAAAGAATATATAGGATTTGCGAAGAACAGATTAGTTGTACCCAGTTTGGGTTTAGAAATGCCCTAAGTACTAGGGAGGCACTTTTTAGTATCCAAGTTTTGTTCCAAAGAGCGCGGGATGTTAATCACGATATTTTCGCGTGCTTTATTGATTATCAAAAAGCATTTGATAAGGTTCAGCATAATAAGATGATGGAAGTTCTTGAATCAGCTGGATTAGAAAAACAAGACCTAAGAATTATAGCAAATCTTTATTGGAACCAGACCTCTTCAGTCAGAATAGAAAGTGAGGAATCCGAGGAAGTTATGATAAAGAGAGGAGTTCGACAGGGATGTGTACTTTCGCCATTGATATTCAACATATATTCAGAATACATATTTCGAGAAGCCCTGGAAAATGCCTCCGACGGGGTGATTATCAATGGCGAATGTATGAATAACATAAGATACGCAGACGATGCGATAATTATCTCAAATGATTTAAGAGGACTCCAAAGATTGATGGACAGAGTGGTAGAAGTAAGTTAAAGATACGGACTGCAGATGAATACAAAAAAGACCAAATTCATGATTATTTCTAAAAATAAACGTATACACGGCCAACTACTGATACATAACAGACCCATCCAAAGAGTTAATACATATATCTACTTGGGAACAAATATCAATGAAGAATGGGACCACTCGGTTGAGATAAGATGCCGTATTGAAAAGGCCCGCACTACATTCCTTAAAATGGCAAAGATATTCAAAAGTAGAGACCTATCCTTAAACACCAAAATACGAACATTGAGATGCTACGTATTTTCGACCCTCCTATACGGCGTTGAATCATGGACGCTATCTGAAGCATCATGCAAAAAATTAGAAGCTTTTGAATTTTGGCTATACCGTCGCATTCTGAGGATTTCATGGATAGATCATATTACTAACGAAGAGGTGCTTCATAGAATGAAAAAAGAAATCTTGTATCAAGTAAAGAAGCGTAAACTTGAGTACCTGGGCCACATCATGAGAAATCCTGAAAGGTACCGGCTTTTGCAGCTTATAATACAAGGCAAAAGGAGTGTAGGAAGACGAAGAATCTCATGGCTGAAGAATCTCCGAGTATGGTTTAATACATCAACTGTGGGCTTATTTCGTACAGCAGTGGATAAAGTCCGTATAGCCATTATGCTCACCAACATCCAGTAACGGATAGGCATTAGCAAAAGAAGAAGGTTTGGTGAGAAAAATATAACTGTACTTGAGTGGCCATCCCAATTCCCAGACTTAAACCCAATTGACCATCTTTGGGACGTCTTAGGTCGTATTCGAATATATTCTGATATCAAAAATCAACAACAACTGTTTAATATCATTAAATCAGAGTGGGCGCAAACTCCTCCAGAAACTTTCCAAAAATTAGTTGACTCGATGCCTAGAAGATGCCAGGTAGTCTTATATGCTAAAGGGTATATTCTACAAAATACTAAAAAACTGTTAGTCGTATGTTCACAATAATGCTTTTTAATGAAATTTTTAAAGTCTCCAAACTTATTTCCAACTGTCATTTAAAAATTCATTATAATTTAAAAATGTGAATCTCACGGAAAATAATTTTCTTTAAAAACTAACTAAATATTGCTTTACATTACATTATTATTATGCCTACGCTGTAATAATTTGCAGAAAGAAATACTTTTTTCCTCCACTGTATTTATAAGTTCAGAGCGGTGTTTTCAAATTATTTTTGAGCAACATTGATAACCAAAAATTTTCGATAATTATGTCTATAAGTGTACTTTTACCTTATATAATATATCTAATGGATACGTTCTTCAATTCAATTTAATATCGAAAAATATTGAAACAAACATAGGTATCGATCGAAATATCATTTGGAAGGACGAATATTGGATTGATTTTAGTGCGTGAAAATACAACACGCTTTATCATCACACTAACTAATTAATTATTAGCTTTCAATCCAATGCCATGACTGGACAGTTTGTGGCTGCCTTGGTAACCAACGCTTACACCTACCTGATTAGTTACCTGGCTGTGCGACGTGGTATTAGGTATATGAAAAATGTGTTTTAAATTTCAACGTGCTATTCCAGCGATTTTTTTATAATTCTTGTTGAATTTCCAATATTATAATGTAATAGGAAATTTAGAATCCTGAATTTATTAAAAATTATTTTGGTGTCCTCGAAAGATGTTTTGTAGGGCTTTGAGTTCAGGAAAATAGACCCGATTTTGCCTCTTATACTATAGTTTATTCAAGAAGTAGAGAGAGTAATAAATCATTTTTTACCCTTTTTTTCTTTGCAAACTACCTGTGTTCTTTAGTCCGGTGTCTTTGACAAAATCTGTTAGACACATATATTTTTTATAGAAATGGGTTAGAAATTTTATAATCGAAAATACCGGTCTATAATAATGGACTATTTGGGTTGGATACCAATAGATATTTGGATGTGTGAAGTGTTAAAAAGGATTTTAATCCTTGTCATAGGCGTCGGAAGGAGGTTTATTTTATCACTAAGTATTTATGGCATAGAATATTATTTCGGTAATAAACTTAAAATAAAAAGTTATTTTATTTCTTATGATTCTTTAATAGTTCACACACATTAGAAAATATAGATAATTTTGACATATTTAACACAAATAACAACTGTGTTTTTATTATTTTTAATTTAGGCATAGAAACCGTTTTGGGCACATGCAAACTAAAACGTAGCCTTTTTCTGTCAAAAAATTCTAAGTTATAATTTAATTATAAACATATATAAAAAAATAAATTCGTCCTTATAATATTAAAAATTTTTTGGAGCTATCGGTCACTTTATTATTAATTAAAAACATTTTTCAGACATTTGACGTTTTCATTTATTTATTTCTTAAACCATCTGCAGAATTACAATTAAACATTAAAAAGGGATTCAAATGTAATTAATTTTTATATGTTACACTGGTAAACATTACGTATCTAATTCGTAATCAATATCAGTGAAGCTATCTTCGCTCAAATGAATTATAATCGGTTCCTTTATCTCACCGATCATGAGATCGAGTTTCCGCATTTTGCTTCATTCTTTTATTACATAGATTTTTCCCAATTTTTCGCAGTAACTTTATTCAAAAAAATCTTTCAAAAGTTCAGTTAAATTACTAAATTTGTAAGTTGTGCTATTTCTAGCAACTTCACCTTTTACTTAAGTGAGATATTTCCTTCTACAACGGACAGTTTCTGGACGATCTATAAGAATAAATTTCCTATCTGGTTTTTTCCGGCAAAAATTAAGTTCTCTGAGCAATTTCCACGGCTCAGTTCTTTTAATTTCAGGTAAATCCTGATCTTCATTGATTTTACTTAGAATTTTGTCGACGGTTGGAATCTGCTTCTAATAGCAAAATGTATGTACAACTCCTTTTATTGCAGTTTTCATCTCTTCTTTCAACAAGGTTTTTCGTCTGCCTGTGATCGAATGTAGCTTGGGAGTACTAACAATTCCAGTGGTTTTTTCTCCTTCAGTATTCAGTACATAGTAGATTTTCCAACTCCTATCATGTTGGAATACATCTCAACAGATAGGAGTTGATATTGATATCTTAAAGCATCATAAATATTCATCGTAATAAGTTTTTCGTTGAGGAAAAAATGGCTTGGTTTAACGATTCTTTTAGATATGTCACTAATCTCAAATAATAGGGCTATTCTTTTGAGTCATTATCACTTTCAGTTCTATCACTTGAAGTAATCATGATCACTTCGACCCAATGACAAGTAAATGCATATTCAAAAGAACATGAAGTTATCAGTTACACTTTTTCACTTTGATCAATTGATAATTACTCAAAAGAATATAGCCAATATATAAAAACAAGCGCAAACAAGATAAATCACTAAGGACACACTGTAAGGTGTACTTTGCTCACTAACAGAAATTAAATTGAATCAGAAATTTTATTGCTGCAGTAAATTTATAAAAGCTAAAATATTTAAATATAGTTAAATATAATTAGATTTACGGCAAGCCTCAGTTACCTGCTGCACTGGAGCAGGTACATTGGAGGTTTCGGTAACAGTTTTATTATTCTCTCTAGTTCTTGAATAGAGTAAAGCAATGTGTGTGCTTACAATCGCCCCCCCCCCTCTCAAGAGCTCTGAGTTCAGGAAAATAGAAACGATTCTGCCTCTTATACTAGGAATGTTTATGCTGCTGGCATTTCCCCTCTCCAAGAGCTTCAAATTCAGAAAAATATACCCGACCCTGCCTTTTACACTAGAAATGGGAATGTTGCTTGCCTTCAATTGCAATACGGTACTTTTGCGATATCACCGCTCCCCAAAGAGAGAGAGGCTGAATCCGCCCCTGCATACACATATACACATATACATACATAAGCGCAAAAAGCAACAGCTAACGCATATATCACCTAATAAAGTATCATGCATATTTAAATTAAGACTCAGTATATATTTTGTTAATTTGGCTTATTGATGTATTATTAAACATATCAATATCTTTCTCCGCCAATAATAACCAATTACAATCTAATAACATTCTGTTTAGAGGAGAGCAACTTCTAGGATTAGTTATAAATAAATTGTGCTGCGTCGGCCTTAAATTAATTTTAGGGACAATAAATTTAATAAAGTTTATTAAACAGAAATCTTTGTACTTTATGCTGTTCATAATAAAATATATAAATAATGCAGACTGTAGTGACCTCCGTGGATGCAAATATTGCATTTAGAAAATCCCCAACATGCTTTTATATGATATTAACAAAAAAAACATGTTTTTTGAAATAGTGGTATCTTAAGAATCGTTTTTGAACTTTCTCTATGGGATTGGTGCTGCTTTCCGCTGTGGGTGATCAGATTACTGAAATATACTTTAGGTGCGGTCTGAATAGAGCATAATATAGTGTTTTTTATGTTGAAATATTCTTGTATTCCTTGATATTTCTAACTAGAAAACCTAACATCTTGTATGCTTTATTTACAATATGATTATCATGAAGATTAAAGCTAAGATTGGACTGTAGCATAACTTCCTTGCAGTGATCTCTTCTGTCCAATTTTTTACTGTTAATATTATATTCAAAATCAATTACATTTTGACGTCTAAAAAAAGTTATAGTAAAACACTTGTCAATATTTAAAAACATTCCGTTCCACGAAAATCATGAGATTATGCTGTTAAAATCCTTCTGTAGCTTTACACACTCCACGACCACTTTAGTTTTTTATGTATTCTTTTTATTTATTGATGTATATTTGAAAAGTATGGAGACTTCAATGCTTGCCAAATCGCAAGCTTTTGAGCTTTTTAGGCGTTTATAAAAAAAGAAGCCTCTTTTCAGAACGGGTATTTTCATTTTTTAAGTATCTAAAAAGATTGGAAACTCGGAATTCCACAGACAGTAATTTTTCACAGCATTTTTCAAATTCAACTGCCTGTAGAATTGCCAGTTTTCAAGCTTTTTACAGGCTTAAAAACGAAAGTACGCTTCTTCAAAAGACGCTTATTTTGATTTTTTAAATATCTAAAAAGCTCAAAAACTCTCGATTTGAGAAGCATTTAAAGTTGAAATAATCAGAATCAGTATTTCGATGTTTGATACTTTAATTGTTTGTGGATTCGCAAGTTTTCAAGTCAAAAACCTAAAAAGCGTCTTTTAAACATGAAAATTTTTTTAAGTGTCCAAGAAGCTTGGAAACTGGCTATTCTAGAGATAGTTGAAGTTTGAGTAATCGGTCACCGTGTCATTTTCAATGGTTTTAAATGGGAAATATACGTTTTCTGTCAACATTCAAGAATCCTTGCTGTTTGGATATATATATATATATATATATATATATATATATATATATATATATATATATATATATATATATATATATAATTTGTTTGTTTTTCCTGGGATTATGATCCGTTAAAAATGAAATTAAAATGTAATGGAGGTGTTGTATTTTCTGTATATTACATTTTTTAAAACATTAACGTTTCGGTAATTTTTTTACCTTCGTCAGAATGTGTGTAGCTTGAACATTCTGACGAAGGTAAAAAAATTACCGAAACGTTATTGTTTTAAAAAAATGTAATATACAGAAAATACAACACCACCATTACATTTTAATTTCATTTTTAACGGACCATAATCTCAGGAAAAACAAACAAATAAAAAATATTTTAATAAAGGTCCAAGAAATAAATAAGAAATACCTCATACATATATATATATATATATATATATATATATATATATATATATATATATATATATATGTAAACTCAACATATCTAACAGTAAATGCAAACTGCGTTAAAATCATATCCTTTCCGTATTAGAGGTTGCGCAGTTCGAACAAATTGCTAAGGAACACAATTTATCCTATTCCACCACCATCGAGATGTTGGCCTACCTGTACCACCATACCGCGAAGAAAGTCAAAACATACCCTCCCTGCTTCAGTGATACGGCAGAGGTACATGTTTCGTTTCTACTCGACTCATCAGTGTACCGACATGCACCTGGCTGTGCAAAGGACAGATCGGAAGGAAGCATGCAAATACTGACCGCAGCTTCGCCGACCTCTCGCCGGATGGCGTATATATGTTTATGCGGCTTTCACGGATTCCTCCGTGTGAGATGCAATAGCAGTGGATATATCCACATTTGCATGGTTCCTTCCGATCTGGCCTTTGCACAGCCAGGTGCATGTCGGTACCATGATGAGTCTAGTAGAGACGAAACATGTACCTCTGCCGTATCACTGTGGTGGGGAGGGTAAGTTTGCCTTTCTTCTCGATATGGTGGTACAGGTAGGCCATCATCTCGATGGTGATAGGATAAATTGAGTTCCTTAGCAATTTGTTCGAACTGTGCAACCTCTAACACGGAAAGGATATGGTTGGAACAAAGTTTGCATTTTACTTCATTCATATACGGAGCTGCATATAAGGAGCTGCATATAATTGTACGTTTGCTGAATGTGATTTCAGCACTACAACGGCATAATGTGGATATAACCACTGCTATTGCATCTCACACGGAGGAATCCGTGAAAACCGCGATTGGTCAACAACATGTTATGTAATCCATATTATTACTAAAACAAAAGCAAGTGAGATATAAAGGCATTATTTAATAGTCATGGGAAATATGTATTACCCTATAAGTACAATAATTTTATTTTTATTTTTGATCACATATTTATTTAATGTGTAATCGAGTTTACGTGTAATTAATTTTAAAAGATTTCTGTACTATAAAGGTATCATTTATCGTAATGCCTATAAAAATAAGTTAATATTCTATTTGAAATGGTAACCTTATAAGTTAAGGCTAATAAATCTCACGTTTTGTGAATTTTCAATAACGGCCATATATCAACCCTCCTTTTAATCAATCACCAGAAGGTGGAAGCGAGGTTTGCAAACTCTCAGAAAAGCCCATTCAAAGGTGGTCAAGCGAATGGCAGTTATGAATGGGGAATGGTTCGTTCGGTCTAGATCTTGCTGCTTTCAAAATGCCAATTACTAAAGAACTAAATATTGTTTTAATAGATATGCATTTTTTATCTCAAATGTTTTTGTTATAAAAACTTACAATAAATAACAATCGATTAGTTAATTACTATATACAGGGTGATTCAAAAATCGATCACGAAACTTAAGGGGGTGATTCTACTTGACAAAATAAGGGTAGAGCTTCATATAATTTTTTTTTCAAAATGTCATTCGTTTTCGAGTTACAAGCCGTCCAAGTTCAAGTTTTTATTTTTTGTTTTTTGAATTACTCGCTTACAGGAAAACCGATTTGACTAATATTTGAAAAATAGGCTAAGTCTTCTGCGCTTCATCATTTTAGTAACAATTCACATTGATTGTTTGCCGCTAGAGGGCACTTTACCTACATTGAAAATTGTTTTTTTTTGTCATAATTTTTTAGTGTTGACAGCTACAGTAGTTTTTGGCATAATTTCTGAAAGACTGATGCCAGGCCTTTAAAAAAGGTGCTCTTTATTTACATCGCTAAACCCAACGGTTTAGACGTAAATCACCCTTAAAAATTAAGTGGTAAATTTACTTTTCTCATTTCATTACCACCAGCTACCAGGTAAATAGCTATCAAAGTATACTAGAGCTGTCAGTTCAACATCAAATAAATTCGCTTTTTAAACTATTTAATTTATAATCTTAAAATAACTAATAATGGCTAATCACCAATATTCAAATATCGAATATTGTGATATTCATTTTTGTTATGGAAAAGCAAATGGTAATGCAGAGTTAGCAAGAAGATATTATATGGAGAGTTATCCGGAAAGAAATATCCCTCATGCTCAAACATTTTCCAGTGTGCACAGGAGGCTTGCGGAATGTGGTTCCTTTAAAAGTTATAATGAAAATAGGGGAAGACCTAGAACTGCTAGAAACGTGCAACAAGAAGAAAGAGTGCTTGAAATTATTGAAGATAATCCAGGTATTAGTACTAGAAAAATTGGGAATGAAGTGCGGCTCTGTCAGGCTAGTTCATGGAGGATACTAAGAGAAGAACAACTCTACCCGTTTCATTCAAAAAAGGTGCAGGCTCTTTATGACGATGATCGGCCGAGACGGTTGGAAATGTGCAATCAGATCCTAGCTAAGTATGAACACGATAATCGATTAATTGGCGTCATATTATTCACTGACGAAGCTGGTTTCACTCGTGATGGCATAACAAATCTACACAACATCCACACATATGCTTACGAGAACCCAAACAATGTGGTAGAAACGAAACATCAGCGTAGATTTTCACTAAATGTGTGGGCAGGGATAATAGGAGATTACCTTATTGGTCCTCATTTCTTTGATGGCCCATTAACTGGTGACGTATACTTAGATTTTATCCAAAATCGTCTCCCATTGTATGTGGAAGATGTGCCACTGGAAGTAAGGGCCAACATGTGGATCCTCCAAGACGGAGCTCCGCCCCACTTTAGTATACGTGTCCGACAGTATTTGAATGCAACGTATCCTGAGTGATGGATAGGACGAAGTGGACCATTAGCATGGGCAGCGAGGTCACCAGACCTTAATCCTATGGATTTTTTCTTTTGGGGTCATTTGAAACAATTGGTGTACGATATTCCAGTAATCAACGTCGAGGATCTTCGCTTCAGGATAATCGAAAAGTGCCAAATTATTAAAGAAACACCAGAAATTTTTCATCGAGTTAGGCGACATTTTTTGAAGAGTGTTAGGAAATGTATTGAAGAAAATGGGGGACATTTTGAGAATCTTTTTTAGTTTGTTTAGTACTGTTTCATTAATTTTTATCAATTAAATGTATATCGCAATAATCCATAATATGAATATTTACTGATTAGCCATTATTAGTTATTTTAAGATTATAAATTAAATAGTTTAAAAAGCGAATTTATTTGATGTTAAACTGACAGCTCTAGTATACTTTGATAGCTATTTACCTGGTAGCTGGTGGTAATGAAATGAGAAAAGTAAATTTACCACTTAATTTTTAAGGGTGATTTACGTCTAAACCGTTGGGTTTAGCGATATAAATAAAGAGCACCTTTTTTAAAGGCCTGGCATCAGTCTTTCAGAAAAAATGCCAAAAACTACTGTAGCTGTCAACACTAAAAAATTATGACAAAAAAACAATTTTCAATGTAGGTAAAGTGCCCTCTAGCGGCAAACAATCAATGTGAATTGTTACTAAAATGATGAAGCGCAGAAGACTTAGCCTATCTTTCAAATATTAGTCAAATCGGTTTTCCTGTAAGCGAGTAATTCAAAAAACAAAAAATAAAAACTTGAACTTGGACGGCTTGTAACTCGAAAACGAATGACATTTTGAAAAAAAATTATATGAAGCTCTACCCTTATTTTGTCAAGTAGAATCACCCCCTTAAGTTTCGTGATCGATTTTTGAATCACCCTGTATTTAAAACAAAACTCTATTTAACAGAGATTATTGACTCCTGAGTTCAAAAGGGATTTGTAGGACATTTTGCAGGAGTTATTTTCAAAAATGTTGTTGGTAATCAGGGTGTTAAGAAAAAAAATGGGGTAAATTTAAGCCATTAAAAATCTTTTCAGCAATGCATTTGTTTATACCAATTTTGTAAACAATAGCAGTTAAAAATTAGAAAAAAAATATTATCATATAGCTAATAGCCACAAAAAAATCGTAATAATTAAAAAAAAAATTAGATTGACTTATTTACATATGTAATTTTTTGATGCCTTCAATTGTGAATAAAAAAGTAAAAATTCAAAATTTTTTTTCATTTTAGAATAGCTCCACGAAGTGAAAAAATCCCAGGGTTTTAGTTTACAAATGGTCTGCATTTTTATATTAACTTTCAACTAGCAAAAATTGATTAGTTTACAAAAGCATAGTTAATTGAAAAATTGGGGTAAAAATGTTTTTCCAACGGATTATTGTTTATTTATGTGTCATGTTTTAAGCCTAATTTTCACCCCAAAATTAAAATTGTTAATATTTACAATAATGTTTATAATGTTTATTCGTGATATACATACAAAAAGTATTTTCACAAGTCAAAATAAAACTACACAATATAGTAAAACATTAAGTAGATAACAACAAATCAGTCTAAAATTATTAAAAAAAACAAAATTTTTGCAACAAGTCAAGTTTACAAACAAAACAAGTACATTGAGGAAATCATCCGTGCTTCTCTGTCATTTTAAATCATTGAAATTATTTAAAAGAAACTCTTCAATACTGTAGACAGCTTTTATCTTCAGATAGTTTTTCATTTTGGACTTAAACTGCTGTGTACCAAGGTTTTTAACAACATTAGGAAGCACATTAAAAAATTTCAGCCCATAGTGGCTCTCACCATCCCTGGCTCTAGCAGTTCTACTATAAGTTAAAGTAAAACAATTCCTGCCCCTGGTGTTATAGTTGTGGTAATCACTATTACAGTTATACCTATCGGCGTTCATTTTGATATGCATAAGGCAATTCATGATATAAATAGATGGCAAAGTAAGGATGCCAAGGGAGATTAACCTGGCCCTACAACATTCTCTGAACCCCAGACCAGACATGATCCTTATACAACGCAAATACCCCGGAAGCATGCGATGAATGTCCCCAACACAGGACAGCGTAGCTAAGATGTGAGTAGATATGACCATAGTAAGCCTTCGCAAGAACATCATTAGATACTAGGTTTTTCAGATTACGTAATATAAATGTATTTCTGCTTAAAATACTTATAAGATGTTCAGCATGTCGCTTCCATGTCAGTTTAGGGTCAAGATATACACCCAAGAACCTTACAGCCGATTCACTTAGATTCAAAGCCCTCAGTGAAAAATCCATTGTCTGGGTTTTGGTCTCATTGAGAATTAATTTGTTAGCAGTAAATCATTGCTGAATATCCGACCGCGTGCTCTCCATTTGTCGACTAAGATTTATCAAATCATCCGCTCTCTCGAGTGCCGTTGTGTCATCAGCAAACAAAATAATAGCTGTACCCTCATTTGAAATACATGTGCTAATATCATTCACATATAAAAGAAACAACAACGGCCCAAGAACTGAGCCTTGGGGCACACCGTGAATGACTGGACTCGGGCTTGATGTCTCACCACCAAATGTTACATATTGGAGACGATTTGATAAGTAAGATTTAATAAGATTGACTGTGCAATCGTTAAAGTTATATTTATAAAGCTTTTGTATCAACAGATCATGGGACACGCAGTCGAAAGCTTTTGTTAAATCAAAGAAAGAGACCCGGACATACATTCTCCCCTAAAAACACTCTTGAATGTACGAAGTTAGATGGTTTATGGCAGCTGTAGTTGACATGTTGCAACGAAAACCAAACTGACATGGATCGAACAAACACTGGTGTTCAAGATAGTCACACATCTGATTTTTTAAAGCACTCTCAAAGATCTTACTAAATAGTGGCACAATTGAAATTGGCCTGTAGTTAGCAACATCATCGCAGGCTCCCTTCTTAAAAACTGGCACCACACGAGCCAATTTCAAACATTCGGGAAAAACTGCTAATTTTATACAGTTGTTAATAATTGTAGTTAGCGGGTATATTATAATATTTTTTATAGTCTTGAGTATCCTAATATTTAAACCAAAGCAGTCCTTACTAGGACTATTATTAAGGTTAGACATTACATCCCTCAGATTATTAAAAGTAATTTCATTAAAGTGAAATGTTGGACCCGAGCTATTTATATTTAGGGAGTCTAGGTAGCCAAGTGGGTTGGATATTGAATTCGGAATATTCTGCACTATATTTTCAGCTATATGTGAAAAGAAGATGTTAAAATCGTTAGCATTTAACTTTTCAGTCACTGACTTGTCAATAATGGGGTTGTTGTTTTTAATAACATCCCATACTGCTTTATTCTTATTTTTTGATATGTTAATATGCTTACTGTTCGCTTGTTTTTTGCTTTTTTCAATTTTATTTTTATAGTCCCTTCGAAAAGATTTTAGCATATCATGGGTAACCAAGACTGGACTTGTTTTATTCAGCTGAGTTAGAAACTTTAAGATATCCCTCATCTGCCTCAACTCTTCATTAAACCAGTGATCTTATAAGAATTTCCAAAATTATTCCTGTTTACCAGCTTTGTTTTTACAGGAAACGATGTTTCACATGCATCCTTTATTAAATTTATAAATGTTTCAAACTGCATACTAGGAGAGATTGATGTGTTATTAACAAATGACCAATCGGTATTACTGATATCATTATAGAGATTAAAGAGCCCTAGATCCGTAATCGGTCTATAGGTTACCCTAACATTATTTGCTATGGATGGTTTTTTAGGTTTGTAATTAAATAAAACAGCAGAATGATCCGACATACTTGGGTCAGTAACCTCAAAATCAAAATTACTACTTATATTTGTAAAAACATTATCCAAGCATGCATTATACCTAGTAGGCCGATACACTTCCCTGGACAGTCCGTAGGACTCGAATAAGTTACAAACCATAATATTGCCGGTACAGTTCCGGGAGGCGCAACTTTTTTTTTAGGAAATTTCTTGGTCTTTAAGGACCTTTTTCAAATTTCAGATACCTCAAATAGTTTTCAAGATATTTGCAAAAAACTAAAGCACTTTTTTTACTATTTTTTTTATAACTTTTACAATTTTCGCCGGCCCGTCTCCAAAGTTTTTATAAAACTTTCTAAATATCATTACAAATCGAATGACACCTCAACCATAATTTTCGGACTTGGAGGACAGGTTTTTGGTAAAATGGCACTTGTGAACTAGGCTATATGCCAGAAGTTTTTTTTAACTTATTCGGAAAAACTAGTAAGCAAGCTGTTAGGCTTGCAGCAGGCCTTGATTGAAATAATTGCAGCTGTCAATACTCTCATCCATCGGAATATCTGACCAATCAGAAAAATTAAGTAAAATTTAAATTGTCAATTTATTAAACCAATCACGTTGCATTCTAGCTCAAAGATGGCAACACTTTTTTCCTATTTCGCGAAGCCGTGTTTGTTATGTCGTAGTTGGGAAAGGTTTATTGTCTTTTGGCTGCAATTTATTTGTGTTGTGATAAGAAAATATGGTAGAAACTGCTAATAAGATTTTTTAATTCGGATTTTGTAAGTATGAATCATTTATTTTATGTATTCGTGGTGAACAGTATTTGCATATGAAGTTTCTTAAACGTGGCGATAATATGTTATGGTGTATAAATTTTTTTCAGAAAAAATGAGTCAAACAATATTGTTATATTTTAACACAACATAATTTTAATATAGTAGTGTCAATTTTAAGGTAGTTACCCAAATAGCACACTTCAGTCCACTGGATATCCATCGTTTATCCAAAGCTGGACATACTGGGTATCCATGGGATGTCCAGAATTTGTTCACCGACATTCTATGGATATCCACTGGACTATACGATTCTCCCACTCATGGATGCCTTTTTGGATTACATATATTGTCCAAGTATGGATCATTTTTGGATATTAATAGGACTAATTTTGGATGTCCATATATTGTACATTCTTGACCCGATTGTAGACATATTATCCGATGGTATTGTGCTTTTTGGATAAATAGGTCATAATCTATGGTTCCCTCTTCTTGACGTTCCGGTAACGTGAATGGTAGATATTTTCAGAATTTGCTTAGGGTCCGAGAGCTTACAGTACCTAATTAATCTGCACTTCTAAAGACACAGACCACTCATGTCATCAAAACGTCGATAACAAGTAACCATAGATGGCCCTATTAGTCCCAAAAATTAAACAGATAAAAATTACATTAGCGAACCAGGTAACTGGATCCACATATTACACTTATTGATTACAATTGTCAAGTTTTTAATACAATACTATATAAGAATATAAAATTTTATAATTAGTCGAATTGCAAGTGCTACAAAATATAGCTTCAATTGATTTAAATTGTTCAAGCTGTAGAAGGATCGCTATGAATAAGTTATCTGGTTCCATAATAATAGGTACAATTTCAATTGGGTAATAGAAAATATACCAATTATTTAAATAAAGACTTTTTATTGTTACAATGATTATTCTTTTCTACATTTATTTCTGTTGTTTATTCTCTTCAGCCATTGTCTAATCTCGTCTTCGGCTGTTTTTTATCGGCCCCCCATTCTTCTACCGCAGCTGAAAATTAATAAGGTTTAACGTTAAATAATGCAGTATTTTATGGTTTTGTAGGAATTTAAATCTCCCTCTCTCTCTCCCTATATATAAATATATATATATATATATATATATATATATATATATATATATATATATTTCATGTCGGTACCTTGATGGGTCTAGTGAGAGACGAAACATGTATCTCTGCCGTATCACTGTGGCGGGGAGGGTAAGCTTTGACTTTCTTCTCGGTATGGTGGTACAGGTAGGCCACCATCTCGATGGTGGTGCAATAGGATGAATTGTGTTTTATAACAATTGATTCTAACTGTGCAACCTCTAACACAGAAAGGATATGATGGAGCGAAGTTTGCATTTACTGTTTCGCATTTTATTTTCACTTACATACGGAGTTGCATATAGTTGTACGTTTGCTGAATGTGATTTCAGCACTACAACAGCATAATTTGGATATAACCACTGCTAATGCATCTCACACGGAGGAATCCGTGAAAACCGTATAAACATATAAAGCCATCCGACGAGAGGTCGGCGAAGCCGCGTTCAGTGTTGCATGCTTCCTTCCGATCTGTCCTTTGCACAGCCAGGTGCATGTCGGTACCCTGATGAGTCTAGTGAGAGACGAAACATGTATCTCTGCCGTATCACTGTGGCGGGGAGGGTAAGCTTTGACTTTCTTCTCGGTATGGTGGTACAGGTAGGCCACCATCTCGATGGTGGTGCAATAGGATGAATTGTGTTTTATAACAATTGATTCTAACTGTGCAACCTCTAACACAGAAAGGATATGATGGAGCGAAGTTTGCATTTACTGTTTCGCATTTTATTTTCACTTACATACGGAGTTGCATATAGTTGTACGTTTGCTGAATGTGATTTCAGCACTACAACAGCATAATGTGGATATAACCACTGCTAATGCATCTCACACGGAGGAATCCGTGAAAACCGTATAAACATATATATATATATATATATATATATATATATATATATATATATATATATATATATAAAACCAAATGCACCGTTATTGCTTAGAGTGCTTAAACCAACAGACCAGAAAAAAAATTTTAACACACTTTTTGTCTGGCTATTATCAGAACAAGAGGATCTAGAGTTCAACGTGTGAAATCTGACACCCAATTTGTTATTATTTACGAGTATGACAAATAAAACAGAGAGATTTTTTTCATCAAATTTTTATATTTAAGTAGTAACTTACCTACAATTAGTGAACATAAGTTCTTTAAAGGGCACTTTACTGTTCCATCATATGTATAATTCTTGGAAAGGCTATGTGTCATTGTTACAATTAAATATCTTTTAATAAGTTAATAGGTATAATTTCCTCCAGTTTTCGAAAATTGTAAAACCTAAAATTATATTACTTTATTGAGATAATTAAACGTTAATTCCACATATGCTAACCTAAGAATATTTTTGACTTTAAGAATAAAAGTAAAAAAATATATATAAAATAATCCTGTAAATTAAGTTTTTTTTATCAATAGACTCATACACATAAAGAAGCATTACTCGAATAAGTTTCAGCTTTTATTTCAGGAGAAGTATAATAAACTTACTGCATCTTTAAAGTTTAAATTGTCCTGAAGATCTTATGTGACTTGAGGCAGCTGATGATTTTCTTCGGTAAAAGGATAGTTGAACTCCTGCAGAAAATTCTTTGTAGATACTTGTTGTTTTTTCCCTATTTAAGATTACCTGAACATCCTCTCTAATTTGGTACAAATTGGCTTTCACATAGAAATTTTATTTGGACCAATCTGTGGAAAATTCATCAAAAAAATAATTAAAATAAATTAAATTATAAGTCTAAACCTAGAGTCGAACTGTCAAAACTTTATTATATATTTTTTAACAATTATTCTGCACAAAAATACACATCAATGTAAACTGTTACTAGCGTTTAATCCAAAATAGTCATAAAAAAATTAATATAATTATTCAAATTTGCTATAACTTTTATTCCATTATAAATTTTGATAACATTTATTAATGCCAGCAATCTTATTAGATTGATTACTCAATAATGACTTTGTCAGAGAGAATTTTCTCTAAAATTTACAATTTTATTATTACACAAATTTACAACTCTATCTGTGCTCCATTTTAACCAACAAGATACAAAATTCATTGGCCTATCAAAATATTTGCACTTATTTGTAATAATTTCCATTTAAATAAGTGATTGTATGAAAAAGTATAGCTACAAAAGTTATATTTAAACGTGTTTTGATACTGAATATTTTGTTCACTTTCAAATTTGTGCGAGTTTGATACTAAATTATCAGCTTTTCGTCGGGCATGTCTGTGGTTTCGTTCGGTAATTTTTGGTATAATTAAAAAAATTAAATTAAAAATAACTATTCTTATCTTTAACGGTGGCATCTTCTTCAAATAAAAAGCACACTTGATTTTAGCTCAACTAAAACTCCAAAGGTCTTTTTTAGCTCGACGTCAACACAATAATGAGCACAAAATATCTGAAGGGATATTTTGCGATCATGGCGGGCCGGCGGGTTAAGAAATGACAATTCTACAGGCTGATATTACAGTATCGGATTTTACCGACAACCCTAAAGTTAATTAATGGACGTCTGATGGACTTACACTGGACATCCACATATGGACGTCCATATAGATTACAGGTCATCACATCTACTGGACATCCATAAACGGTCCATGGACATACAGGACATTATATGTACCTATTCTGGATATCCAATGGAAATCTTGTGCTATCTGGGTACTTACCACACCAATATAATTGAACAGGAGGGTTGAAACTTTAGACTCAGTGTAAAAAACTGCAAAATTGTTTATAAAGAATAATAGTTTATTTTATATAAAACCATAAAAATATTAAGTTAGATACTTACCGGGAGATTTTAGTGATTGGGGCTATGTCTAATAAATTATAAGAGTAGTAATGTTTATAAGAGCGATAGCAACAATTTACCGATTTTTAAAATAAATATACTATTTTTTTTTATATTATAGTTTTAAAAAAATATAAAAATTAAAAGGGGTATGTGGCACATCCACCATTTTTCCACCATTACGCTATATAATTAATTCAACTTTATTTTTTATTTGTTTTAGGTATTTATATATCGACTTTTGTACCCGATTTGTGATATTTTTCTTTTGTTTCATATTAAATGTCGACTGAAGTCCACCATGATCTTCACCTAATGAAGATCTATACCTGTACTTTGATTGCGACATCCGCTATGGCTTTACATTTGTGTGGTGCTAAAGAATTCAAGTTTTGTTTTTAAAGATGTTTTATTTTTTCTATATAGTTATTTAAAATATATTTTATATTATTATTATTTATGACAACTAGAAATTATTATTATGTGTTTAAAGGACTAAAAACGTATGCTTTTAAATGTGGAGATTTGAGACAATTAGAGCAAAGTTGTGAAAATTAGTTGCTTTGCTCTGGCTTTTTTGAGTTTCTGTATTTAAGATCAACGGTGAATATAATATGTGTGTTAAACCGTAGACCTTATATAATTATTCTGTTTTTTCTCTTTAATATGAAACAATATGTCCTTTAAAATTTATATTTTTGTATTCCGTTATTATTTATAAATAACCTAAAAAGCTTATATTAATTATATATATTTGTTATTTTTTTGGGAAAAAATATTTTTTGTTTAATGTGTATTTTTGAAAATATTGTTTAATTTTGTTTTATTTATATATGATTTCAAATGTGGACATTTGGGGAATTTAGGGCAAAGTTGTAAAATACTTGGCTTTGCTCTGATTGTATTTATGAGTCGACACTTCATATAATGTAATTTTTTTTATTTAAAGGCATTCAATTTTTCACTTTTTGCCCGATAGCAAGGCATTATCATTTATTATTTTTTGTAAGTTATTAAGAAAACCTAATATGCTATTTTTTGCCTTATGTTTTTACCAAAACTAGATTGAAATTATTATTTCTTTGTTCACATACTAACATCGTTATAAACAATATTTCGTATCTGTATATAGACATATTTTGTATATATATATATATATATATATATATATATATATATATATATATATATAACAAAACATAATTGTTGAAATTTATAGAACCCTCCTATCAATTTATTTCGGCTGTATATTATTTTGTTTTTTTCTGTTTAGCATATGAAATTTTCTCAATAAATTTTATAAAACATACTCTAACCTTTCCAGAAATATGATGCTATGATAATCTTTACCCTTTCAAACTATCAGTTTCAATAATTTAAATAGTTTTAATATTAAGATGGTTTTGATTTTCTTAATCAAATGCAGTATAACGAAACAAAAATATATGAAATCAAGAACAATTGAAGAGAGAGTTTGTTAAAATGCCTATAACAAAAATGTTTTGTTTATAATAATTGAAATGTTAATTTTTGCAAGTTTTGACCAATTCATCAGGAATGTTATTTATAAATATTTAGAAAATATAAATCTATTAAAAAACTATTTTATTTTATATTTCTGAAAAAGTAATTTTTTTATGTGGTATATTAATATTTTGACGTTTTATGCTTTTGTTGTATTTATTTCTGTTTACAAACTTTTTTAATACGACAAAAGTAAAAAACGTCACAATATTAATATTCTTTGATAAATAAAAAATAATTTCCCTCGTGCGCATTAGTTATAGCACCACCGTTGGGGCCGACACCATCGATTTTTACGTCATAGCCGTTTCGACCAATTAGCACGTATATAACGTTTCTTATATTTCGTGTTTTGTGGCTTACAGCGAGCAAGATCTTAGCGTTTAGCTTAATAGAAACAATAATAATGTGTTTGTTAATGTGACGCGAATCGTTTAAGTGTGTTAATTGGGAAAAATATTAAAAATTTCTAAAACCAGGCACCCTACTATTAAGTACAAGGCCTTTGTTCAGGTTAGTGGAACACAAAGCACCGAAAGGAAAACATGTATTTCTCTGAATATAAATAATACATTTATATGTCAGAAAAAATTAAAATTATTACGTTTCTATACTAACCTCTAAGTTACAAAAAATTTATGGAAATATAAAGCCACAAAATTTTAGATGTTATTAAGGATGAGCAACTTTAGAGATTATAAGTGAAAATCATTATATATATATATATATATATATATATATATATATATATATAATATATATATATATATATACATATATATATATATATATATATATATATATATATATATATATATATATATATATATATATATATATATATATATATACATCCTTCTATCGAAGTCAGGCCATTAGGAGTTTCATACGATCCCGAACCACCCATTTCTAGAAGAGTTAGGGGCTCAAAAGTTGAATATAAATATTCAAGTGACATACGTCGTCCATGAAAATCACTATATACAAGCATTTTTTTTATAAATAAAAAAATTGTATATGGTCTAGGAAATAACGTAAACAAAGTATTCTTGAGCCAATTGTTTATTCTTACTTAGTTGAACCTATATATTGAGGAATAAATAATTGTACGGTAAACCTGAGCCAGGGCACTGATGCCAGATTTACAGTTCATCATATTTGTTAAATTACTTTAAAAATAAGGTACTCGTATTTAGAAGGTTTTAACCAGAGTAGAATTTAAAAATTCGGGAGCTTTTCCTCTTCAGTATTTTCATTAAGATTAAATGGAGTTGTGAAGCTGGGCGAATAATTATGCAAGTTGAAATTATAAAGATAATCTTATTGCTTAAAACTTTAAGGAATATTTATCGTAAAAGGTAAAGTTTGAGTTTATAAAAGTTAAAAATTATTATTAACGTTATCTTCTTAATCTTTGATGACAACGGCGTAGTCAGTCGATATCATTGATAGAAATATATATGAGATGATCAGTTATGCGTTGAATATATCGGAAATAAATTTTCTAGTGTATAAAATAACTCTCTCTCTCTCAGATACTCAGTAAATATAACTATATCATTATTTATTGTGTAAATATTTTTTAACAATAAAGGAATCTAGGAAACAAAAAATAATTACTTATGGTTTTCCCCGATAATACATCTTTGACTTTAAATAAAATACCAAATTTTTTTATTTTAAAAAATGTACTAGTTTTTTCAGAATTACGAGAGAGAGAGAGAGTGAGAATAATAAATAAATTGCCAAATAGCTGTAAAGCTAAATAAAACAAATATTTATGTGGTTTCATAATAAATATATTTCCAAAATTCTGAAAGTAGATAAATTAAAAATGTGTACTGAGTTTTCCTGTATACATATTGTAAACTACAACTTTAATACTTGTCCACTTTCTATTCTTGAATTCTTCAGCGTATAAAGTTTTAAATTCTTCTACCTCTTTATGCCTCGGGGCTCGTTTTTGTTCAATATGAACAGAAAAGTAACTTGCAATGATTTGTTTTTCTTTTTGAGACCATTTTTTAATAGGCTGACGAACTTTTACTGTGATTCTTTCTCTTACTTTATCTGGTTTAACTTCTTCTTCCTTTTCTTTTTCGTGATCATCGTAATTGATTGAACTTGTAATTTCTTCTCTTTCGACAACGGGGCTTAAATCAATGTCGATGTCATCTAAATGTTTCCCTTTATATTGTTCAATTCCTCCTTCAGTCATTAAAAGTAATAATTTCGAAACCTTTGCTGTTTGGTATAAATTATCGGCTAATCGATAAACTTTACAGTGGGTTTTCAATGTATGCCCCATGAACTGAGAGAGCTGCTCTAGATCTTTTTCACTAAAGTGTAGCAATTGTGTTATTGTAGCGAGATGTTTACGTAATTTAGTAGCACTTATAGTTTTAGGATTGTCTATTCCACATTTTTGGGCATACTTGAACAAAATTTTAGTTCCATCCAAGCATCCTTTGCCACCTGTATGGAAAATATACTTATTATTTTCAATAAAACTGTTTCTTAATGATGTAACATAATCAAAATGCTTCTTCATATCTGGTGATAATAATATAGGTACCCCACGCCCTCGCTTACCCCTTATGACTATTCGACTGTAGGAGTTAATTAAAATTTTTTCTGTTTCACTTAGACAATTTTCGAACTCGTTCTCTCCAGTTTTATCATTTACGAACTTTATTGCTTGGTATTTATCAATTTTTATTTGAGCAACTTCTGCGGGGCGTCTTCTATTTAGTAGTATTATTTGGCAGTATATAACTTCTTTTAGTGTATTATAGGCAATATTGTTTTTGTTATTTAACTGTAGCTCTTTAAAAGCGTTATTAGCAGCAGTATGTAAAAATTCACTTAGCTTTTTAAGGTCAGTGGTCAGAGGCAGCAGTTCATTTTTGTTCCATTTCTTCTCGTTCAAGTTTAGAGCAGCCTGTGCAGAAATTTCATCGGCCCATTGAGATTCAATCAGTTTCTTTAGTATTTTCAAATCTTTTCTTTGGTTATTAGTCTCCTCAATTTGTATCAGATGTATATAGGCTATGTCACAACATTTTTTTAACAAAGTTCCGAAATTCATAGCGAGCGTAGGTGATTCATAAACATCAGTTTCAGAATTGTACCGGGCAATATAATTAATTCCTTTTATAATTAATGAAAAATGAGACGGCTTTAAAAGGTCAATTAGATGTTTAATAGTGGGTTCTTGTTTTCTAGTAAAATCTAGTAATTTGGCTAAGCGTCGCATGTTTTGTCGCACAAAATCTAAATTTCCTTTACTTTTACGACCCTTCATGTAAGAATATGCATACTGACATATTATCATATCCTGTTTAGCAATTAGGTTAACATTATCTGCTCTCACACGAGGGAACAATTCCTTGGTCAACACTTCTTCATATTTGACAAGCTTGCCAATTAACAATGTTGTCTGACCATCGCTTTGGGATGTTTGCCTTTTTTTACTATTTTCAGTATTTTCTAAACATTTTTTAGTATGCCTATATAAACTTTTTCTTTTATAATAGCCTAGGCAATAGGAGCAAGGAAGAAAATCATTAGTTTGGTTAAGATCTTTCGAATTTAAGCGTTTAACAGGTCTTAAAGTATCTGCTACACGATTGTTTACAAAGTTACCCTTCTTTCTTAAACTGGCAACTAGCTCTCGTCTAGACTTTGATTTTGGAGGTAAGGCTAGTATTCTTTGAACCGTAATTTCAGCTGAATGCCAAGTTGAAATGTGCCTTACAAAGTGACTTACATCCTTGTCGCAGTAAAAATAGTTCAGTTTATCTGCGTAATTGTTTTTTTTTTGTAATCTCCACAAAATTAGGTGCAAGCTAAAAACATAAATTATTAATGTAGTATATGAATAATATAAAAGTTAGGAACTTACAGTTTTATTATCAAGTTGAGTGAGAAGGCGGTCACCCTCAGAAGATGATTTCATTATTAGCATGTGTTCATCAAAGTCATTTATTTTAATAGCAGAAGTAGTATTATTCCTTTTATCTGTCTTTTTGGTAAACTCCTAAAAAACATTGCATTTGTATAAAAAGGCATAATGTTGAAAAACAAATAGAACCAAAAATTATGGCCATTAATATAATAAATCACCATTATATTGAGATAGGGTATCCATATTTGATCAAAAAATTAAAATTGTATATGTTTATTCTTCATGGGTAAGTACCTCATCATCCATATCATCTGTAAATGGGGGAAAATATGAAGGATCTTCAATGGAATTTTCTTCAACTGATGGGCTAACATGAGTTGTGGAACTTCTAGTTGAGGTATGATCTTCATACTCAATACATGTAAGATTATTTCTGGGGTACATATTTTCACCAAAATCTTTATTTCGATCTACTTTGAAGATTTTTTGGTTTTCTAGTTCTTTTTCTGTCGAAAAATTCGGTAGGTTGATAGCTTTTGCATCTTTCAGTACTTCTTTTTCTAATTTTTTTTCGGGTGATGCTGGATGCAAATATTGCACAGTTTCTGAAAGCCATTTATTAACGTCATATGTTTCCAGATTGTTCTGCTTTATAATATCACTATTTTTTTGAACAATATAAGCGTCTTCTGTATTTTCCAGCGCTAAAATAGAAAAACATAGATGTTTATGTACTTCTTTTCTTCATTTTGTCAAAATAAGCTTATGGTACTATATCTTTATTATTAAAGTAAAACACAAAATATAACATCAGCATTATATTCCTTGATTTTTTTTTAAATTAATATAAATGATAATTTTTTCTATATTACAAAAAAAAGCATCCTGAACCTAACAAATTTGTTAAAAAAAAAAGATATTCTTGAGGTTTTGAAAATTTGTGCTCAAATTAACCTTGTGAGTAATGCATGTAATGCAACTCTTTTAAATAATGCGCATTTCTTTCAAAAAAAAATTATTTATATTTTAAGCATTACATTTTTGAAGGTCAAATAAATATCTTGATATGTTTTTGTTAAATTTGTAATTAAAGCCTTTTTTAAGTAGTATATGGATATAATTTCTTTTAAAAAGGAAATCCTTTTAGAACATTTCAATAGTACCACTAACGTAAAACAATAAGATTTTTAATAAATTATTTTCTTCAAAAATTGTATTCACACTCCTTAGTAATAGACTTTTAAAGACTTCATAAATATCTCGAAACGTTTTAGTAGACATTTTAATTCAGCCATCTTTATGGAAAATATGTAATATTTTTTAAAGAACATTTTATTAGTAGACCTTAACATCTGCTTTCTTAAGACGATATTTCCACTCTCTTTACCGATACATGAAAACTTTAATCAAATAATAAAAAAAAATATTGAAGATAATTCTGAAAATTATAACACTCATTTCGAATAAAATTTATTTTAGCTTTTTAATTTTATTTAATCCTCTAGTTATTAATTATACTTTAACCTAAATCGTTTTCAGATAAGTTTTCTTTTTTTTTCAAGAAAAATGCTTTCCAGTCTCAAAAGTCTGTCCATAAATAATATAAGCTTTGAGTTGATATACAATGTCCCAAAATTGAACTGGAGAGAGATTTTTTTATTTTTAAGTTGTGTAGAAGATATGTTAAATGATGAATAAGTAATTTTGTTATAATATTTGCTCCGTAGTATACAGGTTATCAACGACAATTTTAGTAGTAGTTTGACAAGTAAAAAAAATAAATTTTCTTCTATAGCCTATCTTTGGACTCTGGCTTTATAATTTGAAAACCGATTTTTTATGTGATTGGTAAATATTTATAAATTTTTATTACTTTTTACAAAGTACAGCATTTAAAAGCTCCTTAAAGCATAATAACTTTCAAATTCCTATCTTATTTTTCCTTTGTATTCAAAATTATTTACTCAGGATTTATGAATTTAATAAAACTAATAACAATGTTACTAAGCTTCTAACTTCCTATGATCACTCAAAAAATTAACATTTTTGACTAAAAAGTAAAACAAGGATAAGAATATGTAACTAATTTTGACTATGCATCATTTAACAGATATAGTCAGCCTAAATATGAAATCAATCTATATATGTCAATGTGTCAAGTACAACAAAGCTTGGGTATAATATCATTAAAAAAAAAAACGATTAAATTTTATAAGCATATTTCCAAAAAAAAAACAGAGTGTGTCTTTCGAACACAGTTCATTTGAACTACATTTATTAAATTAAAGAAATATTTTTATTCAGATCAATAATTAAAATTTTCTGTTTTTTTAATGAAGTTACCCTTTAAAATTACGCAATTCTTATTCGAGATCGAAATTTTTGCGATCAGGTGATGCCAGAAAAATTCATGTCTTGAAACTTTGCTAAAACACTCCTATTCTTTGTTTGACGTCGTTATTTTCGTAAATGTAATTAATATATAATAAATATATTTAAACACTTACCTTTCAATTTCTTGTTACACCTCATCACCATATCTTTTGTTCTCCTTTTAAGCATTTTAAAAATGAACTGTACTGTAGTATGCACCTTTTAAACACTTTAATACAAACCCAAACCTCTACACTCGCTAATACACAAATTAACATTTAGCTTGTTTTACATTTCTAATCTATTCCAAGAAGAGGAAAAAACCAAAAGTAAATCGAATGTGTCTGGCACTGTTGCCGAATTTACTGGCTAAGGTTTGTCCATTCGTAAATAGGTAAAATCTGCGATAAGAATGCCCTCAAGCGGCAACCTTTACAACTAAAATATTGACAATTAGTACAAAGTCAAGCCATGGTATGAAGATTGATTACTTAAGATAGGATAACTTGTGATAGGTTTTAATATGCGTGAGTGGAGTATTTTAGCGGGATATTTAAAATTATATTCGATTCACTTTTGTTTCCGACGAAATAACAACATTATCAGGCAAAAACCAACTTGAGCCAGATATACGGCTCAGGTTTGTCGACCTGGTTCAAGATAGTGCATTCGAGTTACTATAGTTGGCTCAAGTCGGTATGAAAGATTTATATATATATATATATATACATATATATATATATATATATATATATATATATATATATATATCATGAATAAAAGCTATAAAAGGATTATTTTTTTCTTTATGGTCTTAACGTCTATATTTATTTCTTTTTTTATGGTAGTAGTAAAATTTTTCTGTAAAGATGCGAGGAATAAGATCTTATCTTTGTTCTTTTTGTGAAAGGCCTGTTCGTAGAGAAATTACCAACTAGTCAGCGCCAGTCAAAGTTTACAAAAATAATCAAGTAACAGTTTACCAAGTATTTTTAGACAATTTGCAGTTGACTAGTCATTCTGTGAACGGAGCTATTCCTACGTTCAAAAAGATACGAGTATCTAAAAAAATAAGCTCGATGGCTCATATCTTAAAGTCCTAATTTGTTATTAAATACATTAAAACCTGGGCAAAAATAAGTAAGCTTTCCCAACAATACTGTATGATTTACATTATTAAAAGATCTACTAAGATTATAAATGATTCCAATCAAACTCTCTCCTGAATCCATAAAAATATAATAAAATTTTTCAAACTACTGAGTAGTAAAAAACGCAGTTCTGACTTCTTAAGTTAATTCCAAGAAGAAAAATTTTTAAACTAGTTGGATTTCAATGGACACCATTCAAATATGAATGTACCAATTAATATATTTTATGCAGCTCTCAACCAAAACGTGATACATTTAAAAATTAAGCATGATTTGTCATAAGTAGTAATAAATGACAGATAACTCGAACCGGTAGGTTATCTCAGTGATTTAATGACTTACCGGAAGAGTGCTAATAATTGTTCCCCACTATACTCTCGTAGTGGCTTATCTGATCGTTTGGATTACTGTGCCATTTCCCTGCTTCTCCTAAATTTATTTCATTTCACCCTGAAACAACAGACCAATTAATGAAATGTTTTATAAAGTGGACGTTTTGTTTAACGAAAGCTTTAAAAGTTTTATACAGAAAGTAAATTAATATATATATATATATATATATATATATATATATATATATATATATATATATATATATTCTGTAATATTTTCTTGGGTATAGGTTTTTTCATTTGAAAATCAAAAGACGACAATTTTTCTGACGTTTCGCTCTACATAGTCAGCTTCCTCAAAGTTATGGTATATTTTCTTTCATCTACAAAATTACAATTTTTTTACAAACATATATCTTGGTAATTGTTATTACATTTATATTGTCAGGTTAATATTTAAAATTAATAAAAATAAACAGACAGACAATTTTAAGAAAAAAGAATTTGTCATGTAGTATGACAATGACCAGTGTCGGATTCCTAGTTGTTGTGCTAGTGTTACTTATTACGTGTTCGGTCGCAGAGCTGGCTACAGAATTTGCAGAAGCCAGTGAAGGCAGTACGGCTATTCTTCCATGCAATTTAGCCGCCACAGAATTTCCCGATAAAATTAGTAATATCTTGTGGTATCGTGGTGCCGAGGAATCGCCGATTTATAAATATGAAATGCAAGGAGTGCGTATGGAACACTGGGCGGGACCAACTCTTCAAAACAGATAATTTTTAAGAGTTAACGAAAGACAAGCGTTACTAACAATATCGCCAACAAAAATTTCTGATGAGGGTGTTTTTCATTGCAGGGTTGATTTTCAGTTATCGCCAACAAAAATAACTCATGTCAACTTAACAGTCATAGGTAAGAAAATTTAGCAAACATTTTTACTATATATTTCATTTACACGAATATAATTGTAGGGGCCAAATACAGGGTGAGGCAAGAAACGCATTCTGTTTGCGACTACTCAATTTAAAAATGGCTGGCCGCAGGGCAGTAAGATTCAAATTAAAACAAAACGATACAAAGGTTAATACAGTGAAAACTATAAAATTAGTACATATCCTAAAGGAGCTTTGTGTGTGGGTGTTAAAAATAAATTCACTTATTATAAACTTGGTCTGCAATTGATATGAGTAGATTACTTTTTATAACAGCAAACAATAGGAAAAAAGATAATTTTTTTTAAAACCATATCGTGCCAAGCATCATTACATTATTTCTAATATTTATTATAGTGTCGCTTCAAGTATGTCATATTAAAAAATCAAACTATAATAAGTTTGACTTAGGTTTTTGACATCTTGTTTGTCATTTACAGTATTTTTATCTTTTTTTATATCTATCGTTTCTTTCATGACAAGTTTGTGATAATTTCTGTCTGAATTTATGCTTAGTTGTTCTTTCATGTTTATGTAAAGATGTCGATGCGTTTTTAGTATACTTGTGTCCATTCACTCTATTTTCAATATATTGTATCGCCATGCCAATGTATTTCTTAGGACAGTTTAGGCATAGAATTGCATATATAACGTTAGATCTTTTTTTGGTAGGAACTTGGCTTTTTAATTTCGTATAAAGGGATCCCAGTAAATTGTTCGCCCTGTGGCATACCGTTATGTTATAATTACCTAAAATATATTTCATTTTTTCGGATAGCTGGTTTATGTACGGTTAGATAATAAAAGTGTTTTGTGTTGTGGTATTGTTAATTTTATTTCTTTTTATTAGTTTTATAATGTCGAAAGGTTCTTTGTTTAATTATTTTTTTTATAAGGAGTTTGGGAACATCGTTCATTATTAAGGTTTCTTCTACTTTTTTTAGTACTTCTGGGCGAAATTCGGGTGAAGATAATTTTATAGCTAGATCAACTAAACCAATTATGACGCTATTTTTTTTGTTTATTTGGATGTTATGGATAGTATATAAATTTTAACTCTCAACAACTGTTCCTAATTACCCGCTGTTCTCAATTACCTCACCTTCCCCTATTGTGTGTTGCAGGTGTTCATACATTACTTTTTTTTATTAAGACGTCCAAAAAGGGAAGTTAATTATTTTCCACCAATTCCTGAGGAAACTCTGTCGTTGAGCGTATGGAAGAAATTCCAGATAGCAATTCGGCTGTTGTTTGTTATGACGCTATTTATACTGACCCCGTTGTCCATCGCTTACAGTTTCTACTGTGCATTTTACTCTTACGGGTTGTTAAATGGTGGGCTATTTTGTTCGATATAGAGGTAGTTTTAGAAAAATATTTCCAAGTAGTAGACTCAAAGCTCTCGTTGTGAAAATTGAATATTTCTTTACTAACTCACACTCCGTTGCTGGCATATTTTATATCTTAACTCATACGGGCTTTTGATTAGAACTAATTATCTATAATCTGGTTCGAGACTTTTGCAACTGAATCCGCAATTAAGAAACCAAAGTTGCAGCTTAGATACGTAGACGATATCTTTATTATCTCGAATGCAAACGACGAAGAACTTCAAAACTTCCTTTCTCATCTGAACAATATCAGTCCAACCATTAAACTCATCATGAAGAAAAAGGTAGAAAATAAATTACCATTCTTAGATGTTTTGGTTGATAGAGATGGCAGACAAATTCGAACCTCAGTTTACAGAAAAACCACACACACAGGACAATACTTAAACTACTGATCCAATCACTCCAACAACACCAAACAAGAAATTATACGAAACCTCATAGATAAAGCACTAACTATCCGCAACTCCAAAGAGAACTTGATGAAAGCGATAGATCACATTAAAAATGACCTGATAGCAAACGGATACCCAGTATATCTTGTGGAAAACATTTTGGAACTAAGCAAAAATAAGACAATATCGACAATGAATGAAGAACAAAAACCAATATTGAACATCCCCTATGTTAGAGGCATTTCGGAAAAAGTTAGAAGAATAGGAAAACAATACGAAATCAACGTTGTTTTCAATTTAAGTAACAGTCTGGGAAGTCGGCTCACTAAGGTCAAACCAACAACCCAAAGGGACATGAAGAACTGTGACCCCTTGACGTAAGGATCAAAGAACATCAAAAATATACATATCGAGGAGAAACAGAAAAATCTGGTGCCGCCAACCATGCCTGCACTCATGGACACCACATAAAATGGTCTGAAGCTAAAATACTACACCGAGAACAACATTGGAGAAAACGGAAATTCAAAGAAGCCGCGGTTATATATCAGAACCCGAGTTGTTTTAGTAAACCATCTTTAGATATAAGAGAAGTGTGGAAACCACTTCTTAATAATTGTAAATCAAAACTAAATGCAGCGTAAATGAGACTTTGGTGTAGCACGCAGGAATGCACCCATCTCAGTCACACTCCACTGCACTCACTTTTACCCTAAATAGTACTGTAGCTTTGAAATTTATTTAGTTTCACTTGAAAACGGCTAGAGATAACTACAAGCCGAAACCTAGTGATATTCAACAAAAAATAAAGACAATGGAAATCCAACAGATATGTACTACTTCGCATCTATAATCTATGCTTCACGGTTTTTAATTTTTCTACTAGGTACAACATCATAGTGAAATATTTTACAATGCCACGAAATTAAACACTTAATCTTCCAAATTTTATTGTTTAATTTGTTGTTCAGACGGTATGCGCAATTTGCAAGTTCCCTTCTACAAATTTGTCGCTAGTAGAAACGTCTCTGAACAACATCGCTCTCATGGGCAACATGCGACGTCACAACCATTTTTTTTTTGACTTTTTGAAGCGAAATTTAAAACGGAATTTAGAATATATAATTTTTAAAGTATCAATTGTATTAAAAAATTATTATTAAATGTTTTGGGCTACATATTTTTCATTGTTTTGAACACTTTCCCAAAAATAGTCAACATCGTTATTCAATACTGCCATACAAATATTGGCACGTAATGGTAACCAGCAAGATGATTAAAAATAATTTGTACAAACAGTCCAGTTTTCAACCGACTTCTAAAAGAAGGAGGTTCTCAATTCGTCGACTATGTATTTTTTTTTTATGTATGTACACCAATTACTCCGGAACGGCTGCACCGATTTGAATGAAATTTTTTACGTTATGTTCAGTTTTTTGGATGAAATTAGTGCAGTAAAATCTAAAATGGCGCTGACAATATGACGGCCAAAAAAATTTATTTTATCCGATTTTCTCCAAAATTGGTATGGGGGAATTTTCGGGATCGTACATAACGAATCTGAAATTATTTTAAAAAATTCAATATGGCGGGCAAAAAAATTAAATTTTTTCCGATTTTCTTCAAAACTGGTTTGGGGGAATTTTCGGGATTGCATATAATGAATCCAAAATATTTTTAAATAATTCAATATGGCATATCCAATATGACGAACGAAAAAATCAATTTTGTCCGATTTTCTCCAAAATTGGTACGAAGAAGTTTTCGGGGTCGCATATAACATATCTAAAATTATTTTCAAAAAAATTTAATATGACGGATAAAAATTAATTTTACTCGATTTTTCCAAAATTGATATAGGGGAGTTTATGACATCGCACATTACGAATCTGGAATTATTTAAAAAAAAAATAAATATGGGGGATCCAAGATGTCGGATAAAAGATTCTAAATCTCTCGATTTTGTCTAAAATCAGTATTGGGGGATTTTTGTTAATGTTAATTACGAATTAAAAATATTTTCTGAAAAATTCAATCTGGCGGATTCAATATGGCGTCCTAAAAAGTTTACATTTTTCGATATTCTCCAAAACTGATATAGTGGGGTGCTTGAGACTGTAAATTATGAATTTAAAATTATTTTTTCAGGATTCAAAATGGCGAATCTAACATACCGGATTAAAAATTTTTCGATTTTGTTCAAAGGTGGGACTGCATAGTTTCTGAGGATGTAAATATCGAATATAAAATTATTTTAAGAAAACCTAATATGTCAGAAGCAATATGACGGTCTAGAAATTTTAAATTTCCCGATTTCATCCAAAATTAGTACTAGGGGCTTTGAAGGGTTTAAATTTAGATTAGATTAAGATGTTAAAATTGTTTTTTTGAAATTTAATATGGTGGATCCATATGGTGAAAATTTTACCTTGTTCGCATTTTTTTCAGATTTGGTACTAGGGGTTTTTTCTAGATGTGTATTACGAGGATGAAGTTAATTTTTTTACAACTGTTAGGTTGATAAGATACAATATGACTGAAAATTTTACATTTTCCGATTTTGTCTAGAATTGATATTGGAAGGTTTTGGAACCTATGTTACCAATCTAAAATTAATTTGAAATTTAAGGTAGTGGATTTACTATGACAGACTAATTTTTTGACACAATTTCATTAGTATTTGGAGAACTCTAAGAATCAAAAAATTTTTAGTGGTTCATTTTAGGGTGATTTACAACTTTAGATAAAATGGACACTTTTTTGCCACCTTCGAGCCAATGCGAGGTATACTGTTCTCTGTTAGTACTTAGTTCATGTAATTTATGGATACCATAATAAATTCAAAACTAAAGATCGAAAAATAAAATTTTTATAGATAAAATTTAACTGATTTCAAAAAGTAAAAAATAACTATAAATTTTTATATGAAATTGAAATTTTTGAAGTCGGCACTAAATTATTTGTAAATGAAATAAATAACTACTAATACATACAAATTATGGTAAGAAAGCATCTATAAAAAAAAGTATTTTTAATCTGTTTATGCGAATCACATTTTGTCAGGTATTAGTTTGGCGCCGACTTCAAAAATTTCAATTTCATATAAAAATTTCTAGTTATTTTTCCCTTTTTAGCGCACTTTTCGAAGTCGGTTCAATTTTTTTTTATGAAAATGTTATACATGTCAAGTTCGTGAATATCAACCACTGTAAAACGTTGTAAAGCGATTGTCCACCAGCACTCACTCGATTAATGAAGTTTAACTTACCAAATCGATAGATTTAAGCTGTATAAATAACAATTTTACATGTAATCAAATTGATTTAGAATCCAACAGTTCTCTCGTCATTTTTTCTACGTAAACAAATTTATTTATTCTACATTGTTGAATTCGAAGTATAAAAGAACCGATTTTCTGGGATAATTTTAATTTCAAATTTTCCAAGACACAAAAGAACGTTTAAATATTAACCATTTAAACTACGTACGGCATTATCTCCATATATATATGCTTTACCATCCGGTTTAAAATGAAATCATATACCAATCTGAAAAGTTTCTTGAGAAAAGCTTCTCGGCGACCCTTCTTTAAACCGTGCTGTCGCGATTGCCGACAAGATTATTGAGTTAGCAATGAGCAGGAAGTGGCCGCCTTTGTCTTGGGAGTGGCGGTGTCGGACAGTTACCATTCGCCAGTTAGGTCCGTCCACCATTCTTAACTAAGGCAGCATCATGGCTGGGGTTATGTAAGAGTGTTCAGAGTGCAATCTTGTTTATCAAGGCGCAGGTTATTTTTAGATTCTTAGATGATTGCTTTATACAATGTGTTGGTACACTTTTCACCGCTATACTATTATAGTTCATTTAATATTGTTTTCAAACTAGGCCACATTTTATGGAATATGATAAGCAATATATACAAATTTAAGTTATTTCAAGGGTGGTTAAGAAAATGTATGGCAATTATTCGATGATTCTTTGCATATCTCCTATTTTTGGATCGTATAATACGAATCCGAAATTTTTTTTAACGAGTGTAAACAGTTTCCCTGAAAATAATATTTTTCATTTTTACGATATTTTTACACCAATATCTCAACAATAGGCATGATGACTGATTTTGGAAAAATACTCCACGATGTTTTTATGCACCTACTTTATACAAAATAAATCTTAATTCCGCAAAAAATGTATGTTTTGAAGGAAAAATTGACCTTTTTAAAATACAATTTAAATTTCGCACCAAAAATTTAGAATAGTAATTCCCGTCTGTAACGTCACCCTTTCATAAACATTTGACAAGTTGTATCTTATTGCTTGTTTCGATTGATATTTTCCATTATTTTGTGCGATAATCATGAATTCTAATGTGTATCGATGGTGTGTACTTCCTCGATGTAATATTACATGGATAAAAACTCCAAATAAGTTATTTATTAACGTGCCAATGAAGAAAAATATCAAAAATACATGGCTAAATCGTGCAAGGCGAGACCTAGCTTCTGTATCTGTTAATTCGGTAATTTATTTCTGCTAAGATCATTTTGATGTAAGTATTTATTTTATATAAATAAGTGGCGAAGCTCGCAAACAAAATATATGTAAAGTAAGTATTTGTCATTAACTCTGTCGATCCCGTTTGAGGTTAGGTTTCATTTCTTTATTACTGTATTATATTTAAAGTTCCTAATTAAAAGTTTTTTCTTTTCCAGTTAGCAAATGATAATGAAAATTATATACAGTATCATGTAATAGGTTCAGTTTTACAAGTGCGCATAAAGTCAGGGTGTATATCCACAAAATTTGAATGCTAACCAGGCAGAAGCAAATCAACTTCTGACACCGCTGAGCGTCCCTATGTTTTCAAAAAACAAGGAAGGTGTCTAATTGATGAAAGTGACAAAGATGTAGTACCAACAAAACCACCTACAGAACCTTTAGAACTCGCAGGCACTTCATCAGAAAGTTTAGGTACGTACCCATTGCTTTTTAGACCGGTAACCTGTTTTAGTGAATTCAAGTGTATATCTTGTTTGTTTGCCAGTTTAATCATAACATTATAAGTAGTTATGATTTCAAACAATCTTTGTGGTACGTATTATTATGATTTACGAGCCAAACGGCTTCGCACTCCCTCCAGGGAATATTAACTCATACCAGGTACACAAAGATACCAAAAGTATGAAGCTCTGTGGGAACCCTTTCCATGTTATCGGGTCCTAGGTGACGTGGTCTGCTCTATTTCCTACGAACTTTCGGACGGTTCGCGCGGTTGCAAGGAGAGTTGCTTTCTGCATCGGTTTAAACAGATGCTCACTAAGGCCCAGTGCTTTGATGTTCTGCAGGAGGTTCTTTGGTATCACTCCAGTTGTTGACAGTATTATGGGAATCGTATGGACGCTGTTCATTGCCCATTGTCTTCAGATTTGCACCTCCAGATCTCTGTATTTGGCGATCTTCTCGTTATATTTTGGCCTTAGGTTGTTGTTGTTAGGTACAGCAATATCGATTAGTGTAGTTCGCCTAGAAATTTTATCTATTAGTATAATGTTTAGTCTATTATGAGCAACTGTCTGATCCGTCAGAACCGTTCGGTCCCAATATAACTTGAACTGATTGTTCTCAAGAATAGGATCCGGATTGTATTTGTAATAAGACACTTCTCCTACCTGTAATAGGTTTAACTTTTCTGCTAACTCTTGCTGGAGTATCTTGACGACCGAGTCGTGTCTTTCCTTATACTCGGTTGCGGCAAACGCTTGGCATCCTCCATTTATGTGGTGGATTGTTTCTGATGTTCAACAGCCATATCTGTATTGGTCATTTTCTATTGAGGGATCTCTAATGATGAACTTCCGATAGTTCTGCGTCGGAATAACCTGGTCTTGGATAGCTAACAAGAAGCCCTCCGTTTCCGGAAACATCTGTCTTGAAATCAACCTGTAGTTCGACGCTGAGTTGTCGACATTGCCCTGATTGACCTCATTTGGATGTCGTCCATGAAGTGGCTTCTGTAGCCAAGTTTGTAACTTCTCTTGATCTGTTTGGTGGTGAGAAGTAATATCTTGTTCCCTCAACTGTAGCGGGATTGAATCGTCTGCCTCGCATATTGCTCGATGTAGCGTGGAAGAGTCCGCTAACCTGTGGAAATATGAATGTAAGTTTATTATTTGTTGGTCGAGCTGCTTACCAATATCCACCAATCCTCTTCCTCCTTGGTGTCTTGGAAGCATTGTACGTTCAATAGCACTCCGAGGGTGATGTTTTTGTGCTTTTGTTAGGAATGTCCCTATTTTTCTTTGCAGGTTTTGGATGTCCGTCCTGCTCCATTTTACAATTCCAAAAGAGTAGCTCAGTGCAGAGCAAGCATACGTGCTGAGCGCCTTTAACAAATTTCTACTATTTAAGTTTGTTCGTGATACCCGCCTTACCCTCCTGACAAATTCGGTTGTCAATTCGGCTTTCATAGTGCGATGATCAATTCTTTGAGCCTGTTTCATACCTAGATATTTGTATGTTTTGTCTGCTTCCATTGCAGCTATAGTTCCACAGATCTGCATTTCAAAAGTCCCTGGTTGTATCTTCTCTTTAACGATGTTCAAAATACGGCACTTGTCAAGTTCAAATTATATTCCGATATCCCCGGAGAACTCCTCTACAGTTTTAAACATTTATTCCAGCTGGTTGCTGGTAGCAGCCATCAGTTTAATATCATCCATGTACAGAAGATGATTACTATCTCTTCATTGTTATTTCTAATACTAAAGCCGTATCTGGTGGAGTTCAAAAGGCGTAATAGTGGGTTCACTGCAAGGCAGAACCACAATGGGCTAAGTAAATCGCCCTCAAATATTCCTCTTCGTATCGGAATGGTGTTAGTTTCGATGGTGTCGCTGGATGGCACTTGCAATTGGATCCTAGTTCTCCAGGTTGACATGATGCGTTCTAAAAAGGACATTATTATCGACTCTACACATTCTCAATATAGTTTTGAGCCACTCATGTGGCACTGAGTTGAAGGCCTTCTTATAATCCACGTAGGCAGCAAAGAGGTTTCTTCGGTTGGTACAGGCTTGGTTACATAAGGCAGAGTCAACAATCAATTGTTCCTTGCATCCCATTGCTCCCCTCGTGAATCCTTTCTGTAGAGTTGCAATGATATTATTTTGCTCACAATGTGCATAGATGCGTTGGGTCAAGCAGGAGGTGATCACCTTGTACAGTGTGGGAAGGCAGGTGATTGGCCTATACTTAGCTGGGTCATGTGTGTTGTGTTGGTCCTTTGGTAGGAGGTACGTAATACCTTCGGCCAAGAACAATGGCATTTTTGCTGGATTAACAAAAACATCAATAATAAGATTAGCCATCTGACGGTGCATACACCAGAAATTTTTGAGCCAGTAGCTCTGGATCCAGTCAAGACCTGGAGCTTTCCAGTTATGGGATTCCTTGATTATTCTTGAAATTTCCTCGGTGGTAAATGGCTCAAACTGCATTTGGCTGTAGTCTTGGCAGATTTGGTGTTTTTCATTGATCCAACCAGCTGCGATGTTACAATTGGCTGATGTGGAAAGTAGGTTTCCCCAGAACTCCTCTACCCGCTCTCTATTGGGATATCTATTATTTGCCATATTTGGTGGAGAGTTTAATTTATTATATATATATATATATATATATATATATATATATATATATATATATATATATATATATATAATTTATTAAGTGCAAGCATCTAATCAAAAAACAAATATCATAATAGCATAAGAAATTTCAGTTATTATAACTATTTTTACATGTGTTGGTGCGCTGCTTAAGTTTTCTTAATTCTAGTACTTTCTTTTCTCTACTTTTTAATCGAAAAATCGTGTATTTAAAAAGTAAATATTATCTCCTTCATATATATAATATTCTAGCTTTTACGAAGATATGAAATTCTAGTTAGACATTAAAAAAATAGCATAAAACTTTTCGCTTTGACCAACTTTTCCAGTAATTCTTTGATAACTGTAGTATTGCTTTTCCACATTACTATTTATCAATTAACGTACAGAGCTTTCATGAGGGTCAGTTTACTTATTTCCGCTGTCGTACATCAAAGCATCAGTGACAGTGGCCCAGTCGTCCTCTTTCTCTCGTTGTTATCTAAAATCTCTTTTCATATTGGCTCCGCTTTTCATCTTTAAAACATGTGCTGTGTGTGTCATTGCATTTAGTTTTCATTTTGTTTACAAGTTTTACAACGCTTGTTTTATGCAAATGTTCTATCTACTAATATTTATGTAAATTTTAAAAAATATCTAAAAATATATTAGTTGGTAACATGGCTTCCATCTTAATTTAACATTTAATAAAATAAAAAAGTTAAATCTTTCAAGAAAAAACAATTTTACAGGGTATCCGGGAAAATATGGGAAATTTCCCGGATATGAAAAAACACGTGAAAGAAATACTACAAGTTCATATAAACTTTTTTCGTTTAGGTCTCCTCTTCGAAGATATGGGCTCCCAAATAGCTGCAATGGAATCAAGTTTTTTACACAATTATTGAACCACCAGGTATATTTCAATTTTTTTTAATAAGAAGTATACCAGGTAAGACCCTTCAAATTACTATCCAAGAAAGTGTTGTGAATTACTATATTTACATATATACAGCCAGTGTTCATTGAATTTAATATATTTTATCACATACTTCATGCACTAACCTTATTATGAGTTCAAAAAATTATGCTACCAGGAAAAGGTGGACATTTTTCGCATAGGTAGTGTACCGTCATCTGAAGACTGGTTTAGAACGCATTGGTTTCCTTCATTACCGGCAGACATGTACACCTCATCATAAGAAAATTAAGTCCTTTAAGTAACTTATATCATAATAAATCAAAAATTTCAATACAAGTTGCGCCATCTCCCGGAATCTCATGCAATGTACCATGAATAATAATATAAATTTCTTTAATGTTGTTGTTTTCGGGCATCCCGTGTATGTGCTGAGTCCGTCTCAGGACTGTAAGGCAGCCGACATTTCGGTGAAATCGCATTCACCATTTTCAAAGCTTACCGTACGTACGTACGTATATATATATATATATATATATATATATATATATATATATATATATATATATATATATATATACCTTTTTCTCAGGTGTCATAAATCCTTGATAATGAAAAAGTCAAACAAAAAATGGTCATAAATAATAAATTAATGTATTTATGTGGTAATTGCATATGGTAGGATAGACATTAGTTAATAGTATATAAGAATTTATACTAGAATCATGTTTTAAAAGGACATAAAATGCCAATAATTCTGTAATAACATGATAAAAGGTAAAAAATTAGTGTGAAAGGTTGGACATTAATGCACATAAATTTAGAATTATGAACATATTTGACTCAGAAAGACATGAATCTTATAAACTAATAAATAAGTGATATTTTGAATAAGGTGTGAAGTGTTATTGTCCAGAAATAGTGACTGAAAAAGCAATTTTAAAAACAATATAGTAAAATCCACGAAAATGAGAATCTTAGTCACCCATTTGATAAACAGTGCGGGTAAAGATGATATTAGCGAAAATAAGCGTCAAATAATCACTATTTAGTGAAATATAGACGCTATTCATCAATAGTTATTAATAACATATTAGTTTCTACGCATTACAACAACAATATTTGTTAAAACTTTGTAAAAAACATTGTAAAAATGCAATAATAGTATAAGAAAATATAGATTATAAGTATATTTTAATAAGAAACTAGGATGAAAGAGTACCTAATTATAGGGAAAACTTTGTTAAATAGGATTATAATAAATAAAACCAGAATTATCAATTTCAGGAAGTTATAATTAAAATTTAAATGTATCGGTAAAATATTCTTAGATGTAATCCAATTTTAATTATCAATTTTATGTGGTAAATAATAACCAGAAGTAAAGTTTAGATATATCAAAATGTCAGGAAAAGTCCAAAATTTACATAAATCATAATTTGTTGTCATCAAATTGAATATTTATTTCATAATATCAATAAAATAATCAAATTTTATCATATTTTGACAATTAGGAACCCATTTTGATTTTGTTTCTCTAAGCTTAAAATTTCATCGAGTTACCAATTCACGTCAGATGTCCGACCAATCAGAAAAAATTTATATCACGTGACCACTTACTATAAAACCTAAAATTCCTTTTTTTAAGGGAGTATAGGTCCATCATTTCTACGGGTAACATCATTAGTCTTGCTCATAAAAAATTAACATAACCTCAATATTTTCAGTTGATATTTTGAAAAGTAAAAGAAGGAGTGATTATTAATCAGTTATAGTGTAAAATTCGCTAGTTATTTTATTAACGGGACCATAACCCAAAAATTTTTCAATTGTTATTTCATAAATAAATTAAAAGGAAGACAGTGTAGATTATTCTGTGTTAAAGAAAACATTGCTGGTCTCATTCATTAAATTTTTTTGTAAGAAAAAATAAAAGGAAGAATTTTAGAGCTTGGAAATAAAAAAATATCTGGAGATTGAAAGTCCATTTAGAAAGGAGTAATAGAAGTTTAATAAATCAATAAATAACTTAAGTCAATAAGCAAGCAGCTGTGAAAAATATTTAAATAATTGGCAAAGGAGAAAGGATTTGTAAATTTTTCTTTATTAAAAAAGGAACGAGAAAATATAAAACGTGGATATAAAAAAAAATTCTTCAAGCAAAAAATAGGAAAAAATATCACTTTGCTGTTTTATAAAAAGTAATCTATCTATATCAATTGCATACCAAGTATAATAATTGAATTTATTTTTAACATACACACAAAGCTACCTTCAAGATATGTACTGTTTTATAATTTTCACTATTTTAACCAATGTAGTGTTTTAAATTTTAAACTTTAAGACTGTTGTAAAATCTGTTTTATTTTATTAATTTTAATTAAATTAAAAATGTAAATGTAATGTGTATGTAGGACAATCACTGTGATACATGTTTATTAAAAAAAATTGTATAGTATAGTATAGTAAAGATCTGGTAAATAAATATACCAGATCTTTGAAGAAGCTCACTATATAGAGCGAAAGGTCAGAAAAATTGTGTGTTGTCCTTTGATTCTTTAATGAAAAACCTGAACCCAAGATAATATATATATATATATATATATATATATATATATATATATATATATATATATATATATATATATATATATGTGTGTGTGTGTGTGTGTGTGTGTGTGTGTGTGTGTGCTGTCGATAATTTTTATTTCTCCAATAAAAAACAAACAATTTATATAATTTTTTTACGCAAGCGAAAATATCAACGCAATATATATATATATATATATATATATATATATATATATATATATATATTATTATAGTTGTCGCCAAATTAATATTAAATGACGCAAATGACTACTAACACGAGATACATACAAGTGACGGTAAAAAAGCAATTACAAATAGAGTAATTTTCAATTTTTTTATGTGAATATTGTTATTTTTCTGCTTTTATCGTTCTTTTAAAAGTCTGTTCAATTTCTTTAAAAAATTTTATTATTTTTTAAAAGCATAAAAATGATATAAACTACTTAAAACAACTGTATAAAGTGAGTAGTCCAGGCGACATCATTTGGAATTAAAACTTTTGGTATTCAAATATAAAAGAATATTTATCCCAAAAGAAGTACTGATCTTCGGAGAAAAAAACAAGCGATTATCATAAAAAAATATAACTAAATTACCAATTTTAAATTCTAAATAAGCAATATTAGTCGCAAATCTATCACTCAAGCACAAGAATTCCATAAAGCTCTTTTTCACATTATGTAAATAACGGCTGTTGGTTATAGAGTAATAATATCATAAACAAACAGACAAATCTGACAAATCCATAAGAACCCGGCCATATATAGGCTGTAAATCCGAACTGCAAACGGTATTATGTAATCTGCGGGGGATCACCCCCAAACTTCCCCTTGCTTTTCTATTCTGCCGACTTATCAGATCCTTCTCCTCCTCATGCTCGCTTCTCGCTAATACATGTCATTGTCCACATGTCAATTTTTTTAAATATGTCGATGATATCTTCGTCTGCTAAATTAAAACAAACTCCCACCCGATACCTAATCCACTCGTGTGTTATAATCGATAATATGGCCGACTCGGTGTGTGTGGTTGGTATAATTAAAAATAAATTAAATTGGGGAGATACTTGCCAATATGATTTAGAATGTGATAGGACTTTCGTTTTATATGAAGAAGTCTTCACATCCTCATCTGATGTTTTAAATTCTAAACATATTTTTTGGACAAACCTTCGTGATCCTAGAAAATTCTAAATTTAGAAATATATATATATATATATATATATATATATATATATATATATATATATATATATATATATATATATATATATAAACAGGGTGATTCTCCAGGAAATTTCATGTATAATGTTCGGTACTTAAGTCTTAAGTTTTTTTGACTAAAATGTGGTTGTCGGACTTACATTGTCTTTAAAAATAAGATATAAACTGTTTATACTTGATAACGATTAGAGATACAACCTAATCGAAACGTCGTAAAAATAAATAAAAATAAAGACAATGCAAGTCCGACAATTACATTTTAGTCAATCTTCAACATTATCTACAACCTTCAAACAAACGTTGAAGTCTTTATTATTTAATTTCGGTTGGTTTCCTTGTAGACGAAAATCGCCTTTAGTAGTCTTTTTACAATATTTTGAAAATTATTTGTATAGAGTGGTCAAAAAAGAAAAATAAAAATTCTATTTAAAAAATCGTCAAAAGTCAATTTTTTCAAATAGAAAACACCTATTTTTATAATTTTATCATATTAAGCATTAAAAATAAGGGTAACTTTTTATAAGGTTGTCTATTCGAAAAATTTGTAGTTTTCCGCTTTCCTAATTAAGATACAACACTCAATTGTTTCATATTTTGAAGATCTATTAAAAAAAAATCAATCGTGTGCCGAGAAATTTTGAAAAAAACAATTTTTGCACCAAAAAAATTGCGATAACTTTTTCCCCATTGGATTTAGATGTATCATCTCCGATCTCAAAAAAAAATTAATTTTGGATGAAAGAAACGTTTTTTTTTGTAATTCATAATGGCGTGACAAATGAATATTAATGGCTCTAATTTGCAGAAGATGCTTTTTAATTCTTGTACTTAATCTGTGAATTTTTTTGATCCAAGAAATACACTTCGATACGATCTGTAAACCTTCGAAAATTGGGCCAAATCTAATCGAAAATAGCTGCTGCAGGCCGCTGTCGGCGGGTTGCCATAATTCAGGCGCATTATTCATTGGCGCTTCAAGGAAACTTATGCATCACAAGTAATATTTATAATATTGATCTTGTTTTATTAATTTATATGATAGTAACAATTTGTTTAGTCATATTAATTATTATCTTGTTTATTAACAAAATTTTTACAAAAAATTATGCAAATATTCAATTAAATATTACATATTTTACTCTTTTTTTCCTTTATATTATTTTTATCTAACAGTTTATTAACAAAATTATTACAAAAAATTATAGAGAAAATCATGCAGATATTGAATTATATGTACATATATATATATATATATATATATATATATATATATATATATATATATATATATATATATATTCTGTTTTTTTCCTTTATATTATTACCTAATAGTTTATTAACAAATTTTTTTCGAAAATTTCTATAAGCAAATCATATAAAAATATAATAAAAATATTTTCACTTTTTTTACTTTATTATGGTTAATGTATTTTCATTTTATATAAATATTTAATATATTTTTAAAACCACTTTCACTTACTTTTGTATAGAGCCGTATAAATAAATAAGATTCCAATCAAAGATTCCCACGTGATCTCGTGTTATTTCTCCAATGCTCCAAAATAATACTTATAAAGATTTAAAAGAAAATTATTTTATTTTAGAAAATTAAAACTATCTTCACAAATACCTAAAATAACACAAGACTTGTTTTTCTATAATAAATAAAAAAATAACTGCTGAATACGTTTAGCTATGTAAAAGAGAGAATGTCACAACTCCGAATTGCTCCAAAATGGATACTGCGCAGAACAACCACAGTCATTATACATCCGGTTTATACATCTGCTTCTAACGCGAAAAAAATACGAAAATAATTAGCAACCAATAATATTAATTTGTCCTAATACAGTTACATAATTAAGGAGCATAGTTTTGTTAATAAACTCTTAATGTATTATTAAATATTTACATGACTTGCTTATAGAAATTTTCGTAAAAATTTTGTTAATAAACTATTAGGTAATAATAATATAAACGAAAAAACAGTATAAGCGAGGTTACTGGAAAAAGATCTCAACTGACATGGAGCATGATCTTTATGGAGGGCAGAGAAAAGTCTGGAATATGCTAAGAAACCGCAAAACAACAGAACACTGGGAGAAGTACTTTCACAATCTGTACGACAGCATTGCACCCGTAATAACACAGGAAACCCAGGATTAATATGCGGAAATAAATCAGGCTCCAAAATGGATTATCACAAAAGAAGAAATAAAAACAGCAGCCACCAAATTGAAAAATCGAAAAGCCCCTGGACCAGATGGCATAACAAATGAAATGCTCAAATATGGTGGAATGGCACTACTAGAAGAGTTACATTCCCTCTATGGAAAAATACTCAACGAGGAGAAAACACCAGAACAATGGAGGGAAAGCTTGACCATACCCATATTCAAGAAAGGCAACAAAACTGACCCGAACAACTACAGGTGAATAACACTTCTAAGCTCAACCGCCAAGCTACTAACGAAAATCATACCAAAAAAAAATAGAATCTAGCGGAATCAGTGAGGAGCAGCAAGGCTTCAGACAAAACAGGTCAACAACTGACGCCATATTTATAATTCGCCAAATTACAGAGAAGGCCATCGAATACAACAAAGAGGCATATATGTGTTTTGTCAACCTCACAAAAGCCTTCGACAGGATTAGACTTCATGACATTCTCGAACTACTTAAGGACAGAAACATATGTCATAACATCCTGGAAGTAATTAAAGACTTAAACAGCAGAAATACAACGAAAATTAAAGTAGGCAACAAGACATCGAACCAAATTCCAATATCTACCGGCATAAGGCAGGGAGACAGCCTCAGTCCAATTCTATTCAATGTCATTATGGACGAAATTCTCAGAGAGGTGAAAGAGGCCGGTAGAGGATATAGAATGGGAAAAGAAGAACTAAAGATAATTTGCTATGCCGATGATGCAGTACTGATATCGGAAGACGAAGACAACCTCCAACGGCTCCTGTACAAGTTTGAAAAGACCGCTGAAAAATTTAACATGACAATCTCCATAGGAAAAACCCAATCTCTCACGATCAGTAAAGAACCAAGAAGATGTAAGCTCACTGTACACAATCAAAGCATCGAACAGGTCATGTCATTTTAATACCTGGGAGCAAACATCACCAGCAATAGAAACTTAAAAGCAGAAGTTCAAGAACAAACAACCAAAGCTGCCGTAATGTCAGGATACCTACGTGATATTATATGGAGAAATAAACATATGACGACACAAAATAAGATCAGAATATATAAGACCTGCATACGACCCATAATGACTTATGCCATCGAAACAAGAGCAACCAAAAGACTACTCCAGACAACTGAGATGAGAACGCTAAGAAGTATCACGAGTCATACATTACGCGACAGACTAAGAAACGATGAAATCAGAAAAAGATGTGAAATACAGGACGTCATAAGATGGGGCAGAGGAAGAAGGAGAGCATGGAGGGATCATGTTGACAGGATGACCGACGACCGAGTGGCAAAAATTGCAAAAGAAGGAATACCAAACTCCTCAAGGCTTCCTGGTCGACCGCCTAAAAGATGGAAAGAGAGCTGGACATCGGTGTCACAGGAACAAGAATAAACGAGATGCATTGACAGTCAATACAGGACAAAGTCCTATACTAAGAATAAGAAGAAGAAGAAGAAAACAGTATAATATGTAATATATAATTGAAAATTCATATGATTTTCTCTATAATTTTTTGCAAAAACTTTATTTATAAACTGTTAGATAATAATAATATAAAGGAAGAAAAAACAGTAAAATATGTAATATATAATTGAATATTTGTATGATTTTCTCTATAATATTTTGTAAATATTTTGTTAATAAACAAATAAATAATTAATATGACTAAACAAATTGTTATTATCATATAAATTAATAAAACAACATCAATATTATAATATTATTTGTGATGCATAAATTTCCTTGAAGCCCCAATGAATAATGCGCCTGAACTATGGCAACCCGCCGACAGCGGCCTGCAGCAGCTATTTTTGATTAGATTCGGCCCAATTTTCGAAGGTTCACAGATCGTATGGAAGTAAATTTCTTGGATCCAAAAAATTCACACGTAAAGTACAAGTATTAAAAAGCATCTTCTGCAAATTTGAGCCCTTAATATTCATTTGCCACCCCATTATAAATTTTTGGAAAAAAAACGTATTTTTTTTTTGAGATCGGAGATGATACATCTAAATCCAATGCATGGATTAAAAAAAAATTTATCTCTATCCGGTGAAAAGTTATCGGAATTTTTTTTGTGCAAAAATTGGTTTTTGCAAAATTTCTCGGCCCACGATTAAAAAAAATTTTTTTAATAGATCTTCAAAATATAAAACAATACAAATAATTTTCATCAAAATTGAGCATTGTATCTTGATTAGGAAAACGGAAAATTGAGGTTGAATTTTTAATTTTGACATAGAATTTCTCGGAAAATAAAAAACTCACAGATTCTGGGTTTAACACACTTTTTTTAGAATGAGAATACCTATATTTATGTTAAATTTTAAATCGGTAATTTGTTAATAAATGTCTTTTTAAAAAAAAAACCCAAAACCGTAAATTTTGTCGAAAAAAAATATATCTCGATAATTAGTGGCGCCATTTATAACTTGTATTATATGAATAGATAGGTCTTTTAATTCTCTGCAACTTTTGTTTGAAAAATTTTTCGATACAAATTTTGCTTTTCGAGATAAACTCAAAAAATCGAAAATTGTGACCATTTTTGGTCAGTCATTTTTTTTTGCCCAGGTCTTTCAGAGTTACCATCGAGATATGTTTTATAGGATGCCGAAATGAACACATTCCAGCAAAAAAAAAACAGTGTTTTTTGATTTAATTTCCATGGAATACATGAGAAAACTGAAATATAAAGTAATTTTTAGTGACGCTACTGGTTCTGTGAGTTCTACTATAATATTATTATAGGTATAACTTGTGGCAAGTCAATGTATAAAATGTTTACCATACTTCCTTCATATATATTTTTTACATTTAAGCAACGTATACAAGTCGATCTACTGCATCGTTATATTCCGGTGAAAGGTCATTAAAACCGAAGGTAATTTTAATACCGAAACAAAATTTTTAACACAGAACAAATCCCCAATCATCAGTGATATTAATTATAACTCGAAAGGAGCTAACCGCTAGTCATCGGTAGATAATCATCGCCGGCTTGATTAATAAAATGTTCAGCATCCCCCCGGGGCTGTCATAAATAACCGAGACAGCCTTGATATATGTCCGCACGTTATGATCCATGAATACATCAAGCAAGCGGACCGTATGGCGTGATGCACACACAGTGCGTTTAATAAAATTTCCTCCTGAGCGATTAAAATGTTTAAGCCAAGTTTAAAATTAAAATTATTAAACGCATCGACGGAATAAGTGAAAATGATTGTGAAACCTTAACCTATCGGAGCTAATACTCTGGGATCACGTGACGTTACAACAAAGAATTAAATTATAAATATGCTTTTGAAGGTTGGATTATTAAATAATATTTATCTTTTGAAATTTGAAACTATAGAAAAAGATATATTACGTTAGATTTTTGATAATATTTGTTTTAGAAATATTATCTTCGTTTTAAGCAGACTGTAATTCATTTTATAAATGTAAATGTACAGGGTGAGTCAACGATTGGATGAAGTAGGTTTGTGCCTTTTCGGTGAAATTAACAAAGAAACTATATTTATTGTTTGATACAGTTTATTTTTACGCAGATTTTAAAAATATTTAGGACTCTACAGGGTGAGCCAAAAAACTAGGACAGCATAAAGTTGTATTTTTTAAATAGAACACCCTATGTACGAATCGTATTTTCGATTTAGCTTATAATTTTAAATCTTTTTTATTAAGAGTTTACTATAACAAAACTTTATAGTTTCTGAGATAATTAAGTTGAAAGAAAAAAAGTCACATTTTCAAGCATCAATTCAATCCTAAATAACGTTTTCAATTTTGTGACAAATATATTCAAATTTGGAATTTAGCAAGGCCAAGGACAAGTTAACATAATTTTTACCTAATATTTGCAATAAAAGCTACAGGGTGTTGAACACATCGGCTCAAATTTGAACAAGTTTAAATGAATAAATATCTTTTTTTTTAAATGGTACACCCTGTATATTTTCATGTTATTTAATAGAGTAATAAAAACCCTAAAAGTTTTGTTCAATATATCCTATACCTATTTATAATAGTTTTTGAGATATTTCAGTTTTTCTTATTTTCCATACTTTTTTACAGAAATAGTCTTCATTATCATGTAGCCATGGCAAAAACAATGTAAAAGAACATTTTTCTGTGTGTCAAATTTATAACCGCAATCGCTTCTTTTGGTTTTTATGTAGTGTAGTTTGGTTTTTTATGAATTCATCTTATATTGTAAAATGAATTTTCCAAAGAATGAGTTAATAGATATGATTTATACAATAGGAGAGGCTCAAAAAAATTGCCTTCTTGCTCAAAGAATTTACAAAATGAAGTATCCTGATCGACGCCAGCCTAATACCCATACTTTTCAAAACTTAATGCAAAGATTTGATTCTTCTGGTACTGTTGATTATCCAAAACGTAAAGTGGTCAACAAACCAGTAACTAATGAAGAAAAAGAACTACAAGTATTGTTAAATGTTCAGGAAAATCCTTATATTGGTAGCCGTCAGTTAGCAGCATTATGTGAAACATCACAATCCACCGCTAATCGTACTACCAAGAAATATAGGTATCATCCATATCACATGGAATTACACCAAGAATTGCATGGACAGGATTTTGAAAGTCGTGTAAACTTTTGTCGTACAATAAATTCGGAGATTCAATTAAATCCAAATTTATTATACAAGGTAATGTTTAGTGATGAAGCTACTTTTAGAAGTAACGGTGCCGTAAATAGACGCAACATGCATTATTATGCCACAGAAAACCCATTTTGGGTTAGAGAGGTGCAACATCAAAACCACTGGTCATTAAATGTTTGGTGTGGTATTCATCATAATCGAATTATTGGACCCCACTTTTTTAATGAACCACTAAATGGCCATAGTTACCTGAACTTTCTACAAGAAGAACTACCCCAACTGCTTCAAGGTCTCGATAGGGATGAGCTCGACAGTATGTGGTTCCAGCACGATGGTGCGCCTCCGCATTACCATCGTGAAGTTCGTGCGTTTTTGGACCAACGATATCCGCAAAAATGGATTGGACGTGGGGGTTTCATTGAGTGGCCACCAAGGTCTTGCGACATCACCCCATTAGATTTCTTCCTATGGGGTTATATTAAAAATAAGGTGTATGTTAATCCACCAACAACAGTGGAAGATATGCGAAACAGGATTAGGGATACCTGTAGAACAATAACGCCACTAATTTTGTCCAGGGTCCGAGAAAATCTGCAAAAAAGACTAAATTTGTGCATTGCACAAGAGGGTCGTTTATTCGAATACTTATTAAAAAGAAATAATTAATCTCAGTATTTATTAGGTAATTTTTTTGTTTCAATTTAGTATAAAAGTAAATATGTATTTGCCTTGTCGTTATTGTTGTGTTAATTTTTTCACATTATGTTTAATTAAACTATTGCCGTTGTAATATAACGAATAATGTATTTCATCATATTTAACCACATTCTGTTTGTTTCTGTAGTTTCTTTTTATTATTTTACATGGCTACTATGATAATGAAGACTATTTCTGTAAAAAAGTATGGAAAATAAGAAAAACTGAAATATCTCAAAAACTATTATAAATAGGTATAGGATATATTGAACAAAACTTTTAGAGTTTTTATTACTCTATTAAATAACATAAAAATATACAGGGTGTACCATTAAAAAAAAAAGATATTTATTCATTTAAACTTGTTCAAATTTGAGCCGATGTGTTCAACACCCTGTAGCTTTTATTGCAAATATTAGGTAAAAATTATGTTAACTTGTCCTTGGCCTTGCTATATTCCAAATTTGAATATATTTGTCACAAAATTGAAAACGTTATTTAGGATTGAATTGATGCTTGAAAATGTGACTTTTTTTCTTTAAACTTAATTATCTCAGAAACTATAAAGTTTTGTTATAGTAAACCCTTAATAAAAAAGATTTAAAATTATAAGCTAAATCGAAAATACGATTCGTATATAGGGTGTTCTATTTAAAAAATACAACTTTATGCTGTCCTAGTTTTTTGGCTCACCCTGTAGAGTCCTAAATATTTTTAAAATCTGCGTAAAAATAAACTGTATCAAACAATAAATATAGTTTCTTTGTTAATTTCACCGAAAAGGCACAAACCTACTTCATCCAATCGTTTACTCACCCTGTACTTATTCACTTAGCTTTTTTTTTCAAGTCGACACCGTATTGGTTGAAGGCGTTATTTTTTACTTAATTTTAGATGGATTGGTATTTTTTCTACCTCATTGTTTTATTGATTTTATGGTTTTTGAATCAGGTTTACTTTTAGTAACTAAAATTATCGTGAAAGTATTTAAAACAATATGGTATTATAAAGAACGAAAGCTTTGGTCAAGTCGAAAATCATGATTCTTGGGGTTTAAACTTGTGTCAAATTAGAGTTATTATCCGCCGTTTTGCCTACGATTGCACGAGACATCTTCAGGGATCTTTACTTTACAAGATTAAAATAATGAATGACTATCGAGGAGCAACAGCGCCGTATTTATACCCAACTGGTGCTGAAAGAACCGTGATCCTGCATTCTAATAGATTTCCACGTGTGATGTAGACTGTGACCTGCATCTCTATTAATATTATTTGGATATTTACAAATTTCGATTGATTCTCTAATTTTACGTTTAAAGAAACTGGACACTGATGCTAGCATCTTAGTTTCTTTTACATTAAAAGTGTGACTTGAGCAATGCTAGTGTTCAGCTACTGCAGATTGTACAATTTGTTTCTTTTTAACCGACTTCTAAAAGAAGGAGGTTCTCAATTCGTCGACTATGTATTTTTTTATGTATGATCACCGATTACTTCGGAACGGTGGCACCGACTTGAATTAAATTTTTTACGTTATGTTCAGGAAGTTGCTGCGGTGGTCCCATATTTTTTTGGATGAAATTGGTGCAGTAATATTCAAGATGGCGCTGACAATATGGCGGCCAAAAAAATTAATTTTGTCTGATTTTCTCCAGAATTGGTGTGGTGGAGTTTTCGGGGTCGCACAAAATGGAAACAAAATATTTTTAAAAAATTCAATATGGCGGATCCAATATGGCGGACAAAAAAAATCAATTTTGTCCGATTTTCTCCAAAATTAGTACGAGGGAGTTTTCAAGGTCGCATATAACTAATCTAAAATTATTTTTAAAAAAATTCAGTATGGCGGATCCAATATGGCTGAAAAAAAATCAATTTTGTCCGATTTTCTCTAAAATTAGTACGAGGGAGTTTTCAAGGTCGTACATAACTAATCTACAATTATTTTTTAAAAAATTCAATATGGCGAATCCAATATGGCGGACGAAAAAAAAATCAATTTTGTTCGATTTTCTTAAAAATTGGTACGGGGAAGTTTTCGGGATGGCAGATATCGAATCTGAAATTATTTTTAAAAAATTCAATATGGCGGATCCAAGATTGCGGATTAAAGATTCTACGTCTCCCGATTTTGTCTAAAATCAATATTGGGGTATTTTTATTAGTGTTACTTATGAATTTAAAATATTTTGTGAAAAACTCAATCTGGCAGATTCAATATGGTGTCCTAAAAATTTTACATTTTTCGATTTTCTCCCAAACTGATGTGGAAGGTTCTTGAGGATATAAATTATGAATTGAAAAGTATTTTTTCAGGATTCAGTATGGCAAATCCAAGATAGAGGACTAAAAATTTTACATTTTTCAATTTTGTTGAAAGGTGGGACTGAATCGTTTTTGAGAAAGTAAATAGCGAAAATAAGTCTGGAAATTTTAAATTTCCGGATTTCATCCAAAATTGGTACTAGGGGGCTTTGAAGGCGTTAGATTTAGATTAGATTAAGATTTAAAATAATTTTTTTGAAATTCAATATATCGGATGCAATATGGTGGGTTTTACCTTATTCGCATTTTTTCAGCTTTGGTATTAGAGGGTTTTCGGGGTCGTGTATTACGAATATGAAGTTAATTTTTTACAACTATTAGGTTGATAAGATACAATATGAGGGACAGAAAATTTTACATATTCCGATTTTGTCTAAAATTGATATTGTGGGAATCTTGAGGTGCATACAAACGCAATATGCAATATAAAATATATCGAGCTAAGAAATTTACATCTCAAGTTCTTTAAACATCGATATTGGAAGGTGTTTGAGGCCTATATTACCAATTTAAAATTAATTTGAAATTTAAGATAGTGGATTTACTATGACCGACTAAATATTTGTTTAATACAATTTTACTGGTATTTGGAAAACTCCAAGAACCAAAGAATTTTTAGTGGTCCATTTTAGGGTGATTTACAACTTTGGATAAAATGGGTACTTTTTGCCACCTTGGAGTCATTGCGAGATACACTAATCTCGATTAGTACTTAGTTCAAATAATTTATGGATATCATAATGAATTCTAAAACTAAAAATAGAAAAATAAAATTTTTATTAAAAAATTGAACCGACTTCTAAAAGTGCGCTAAAAAGTGAAAATAACTAATAATTTTTACATGAAATTGAACTTTTTAAAATTGGCGCCAAATTATTTGTAAATGAAATAAATAACTACCAATATATACAAATTATGGTAAGAAAGCAATTACAAATATTGTATTTTTAATCTGTTTATGCAGATTACATTTTGTCAGGTATTAGTTTGGCGCCGACTTCAAAAAGTTCAATTTCATATAAAAAATACATTTTACCACAAGAACATGGTATCTTGTAAATGCCTTCTGTTTAAAATGGCTCTGTATCCTTTGGAGACTTTATACATTGTTCAACTTTCTTACATGTGTTGAAAATTATCCGAATATTTGATTTTCGGAATAATCTGGCAATCTTATCGGTGGTTCCGTGTATATAAGATAAGACAACACTGTCCATAGGAGGTTCATTTATGACATTTTGTTTAGGATTTGAGTTTTTATATTTATTAATAAAACATCTTATATCTTCAGCGCAATATCCATTGCCTTTCAGAGCAGTAGTCAGTTTTTCTGTTTCTGATTTCTGTGATTGTTCGTCACATATTGAAAGTGCTTCATGTACCAAAGAGTTTTTGACGGATTGTTTTAGAGAAAGATGATGATGCGACGTTGCATTGAAATATCGATTTGTTTTCTGTGCAACATTCCGCCATCTGTATTTCTCTTTCATTTGAACTAGTACATTAAAAAAAAGGGAAGGGCATCATTTGATTCAGTTTCCATAGTGAATTTTAAGCTAGGATGTTATTGATTTAAAGACGTTTATATGGCTTATATAACTTATATACGCCACCCAGTGGGAGGTCGGCCAAGCCGCGTTCAGTATTGCATATTTCCTTCCGATCTGTCCTTTGCATAAACAGATGCTTGTGGGTGAGTCTAGTAGAGACGAAACATGAACCTCTGCCATATCACTGTAGTAGGAAGGGTAAGTTTTGACTTTCTTCTCGATATGGTGGTATAGGTAGACCATCATCTCGATGGTGGTGGAATGGGATAAATTGTGTTCTTTAGCAATTTATTCAAATTGTGCAACCACTAATACGGAAAGGATATGATGGAACGAAGTTTGCATTTACTATCCGCATTTTACTTCACTTATATACGGAGTTGCATATAGTTGTACGAAATAATCAATGTACATTATTAACATAGCCCGAAAATGATTTTAAACAGTTCATCATTAGTTTTGACCATTAAATAATGTTTATACCAACTGTAGTTATTATAAACAATTAAAAATAGTTTCTTTCGATTAGGCAGAAAAGATTATTACTGGATATGTTTAGCATTGTCGGAATAGGAGTGTGCATTAGTTTTAATATAGAAGAAAAATGCCAAGAATTCCTATTCTGTGCTATAATTTTGAGGCTCCTAAATGGTACGCAAACTGGTACGCCGTCTCATTCATAAAAAGCAATTTACAATATTGTTAATGATTATATATCAGTATTTTAATGTGATATACATACTTTTGTTAGAAACAACTATAAAAGATTTAGATTTTCGGATTTATGTTGAAGACGTGGCAATTCTAAAAGGGGTAAGCTCCACCTTTTTATCGATTTAAATGTACGGTTGCCGCAGCATAGCGAAGTTTTACTGAAAGGTTTGATCATTACAACGTTCCATTTGTAAACTTAAACAAATATAATAAACCAAAGGATAAAAAAACTTGTACCCGTAGTTTAGATCAACTATCCAATACGGCAACACTGCATATACATCATTCCTTGCCGTTCTACTACTTATAGTAAAAACTACCTTTTATCAATACTTTGCGCTTCGAATCCTCCCATAAGAATGAGCCGTCTTAGTATAATTCTTCAATGGTTTTAACAATTAAATATTGTTTACAACAATTAAATTTGTTATAAACAACTGAAAATAGTTTCTACTTATAAAATGAAAGATATCATCACTGGATATAATTAACATTGACGAGAACTGATCGTATAAGGTGCTTTTGTTAGTTTCACGATTCAATAGTGTTTATAATGGTTCAATTTGTTGTAAACAATGGAAATCTATTTCTTCTTCTAGGTAGAACCAAGTTCTGTTATCTACACAATGCCTCATCGATCCTCGTTTGAGGTCGAAATCCAGCTGTCTCTCCATCTTTTGGGGGGCCGTCCAGGCGGCCGTTTGGTGTTTGGTTTCTCTCTCATCACGGTTTTTGCTAGTCTGTCATCGTCCATTCGTTCCACGTGATCTCTCCACTGCCTACGATGGTTTCGAACCCACTTCACAACATCCCCCACTCCGCTATCCTCGCGTATTTTTGCGTTTCTTATCTCTTAAACTTGTTCCCGTGATCATTCTCAGCGTTTTGATTTCTGTGGTTCTCATAATTTGTTTTGTCTTTGTTGTTTCTTTTCTTGTTTCTGCGCCGTAGGTCAGTATCGATCTTACACAGACCTTGTAAATTCTTGCTTTGCTCTCAACCGTCATATGTTTATTGTTCCAGATTATGTCTCTTAGTTGGCCTGATATCATGGCCGCTTTGTTGGCTTGTGTGCGTACGTCTTCTGTTACTGCCCTGTTACTTGTTATATGTGCTTCCAATTATTTAAACTTCCCAACCTGTTCGATATGTTTGTCATCAACCATTAGTTTGCATCTTACCGGTTCGTTTGCTATTACCATCGCTTTGGTTTTCTCCACAGATATCTTCATATTATACTGTTTGGCTGTTCGATTGAGATGGAAAAGCATTCTTTGTAAGTTGTCCTCGCTATCGTCTGCAAAGCATATAATTTGAACGGTGTTATGTCCCATTTGGTACCCAAAATTTGTGCTTTTTATCTCATCAATGATTTTGTCCATGATTACATTGAAAAGTGTTGGACTTAGGCTATCACTCTGTCTTATTCCTATGGATAGTGGGATTTCCTCTGTTAGAGTGTTATTTGTTTTAATTACCATGGTGTTTTTGGAATTCAGTTCTTATATTGTGCGTATGATTGCTTCGTCTACTTGTTTTCTTCGCAGTAGTTCTGTTATGTGTTCCAGTTTGACTCGGTCGAACGTGTGGTGTAAAGTCCACAAAATAAATGAACAGCGGTTTATCGTATTCGATAGATTTTTCAACCAGCTGTCTGATAATAAATATACCGTCGATAGTAGAGCGGTTATTCCGGAAGCCCTGCTGTTCTTCGCACGCCCCTAACTTGTCTACGATCCGTTATGACAGTATTTTGGTTAACAATTTGGCTGAACTGTTCAGTAGGCTGATTCCCCTGTAGTTTTCGGGTTGTTTCTTTGATCCTTTTTTGTGGATCGGAATTGTGATGCTTTTCCGCCATTTGTTGGATACTGACGTTGTGCGGAGTATTTTTTGAAATAGATCAGTGAGCTCTGTGACAAGGCTGGGGCCTTCGTACTTTAGCATCTCATTCGTAATTTGGTACCAGGTGATTTTCTGTTTTTTAATTTCTTAATTGTCAGGTGCATCTCTGCTACTATTTCTTCCGATTAAATTAAATAGATTATCACTAAATACGATCAACATTGCCGAAACATATTTGCGAACGATCTGAATTGGTTTAAATAATTGAATATTGTTTATAATAATTTAATTTGTTATAAACAATTAAAAATTATTTGTACTGATAAGATGGAAGAGGTCGTCACTGATTTCCTCTTTTATTAGTTTTAACGATTAAATATTGTTTATAACATTTCAATTACATATGAACACTATTTCTACCGATTAGATAAAAAAGAATAATTATTTTGAAAACATTGAAACAGAGGACATTTTTTGATAAAAAACTAAGAAATCTGGTCACAGGACCTTTTACCAAACAAATAAATTTTCTCCTGACTAATTTCTCCACATATATTTATTTTATGGTCAGATTCGGTGTCTCTATGGCCGGAGGGAACTGGACCCTATACATATATTCGGCAATAAAAAGGTCAACTATAGAGGACCATCGGCCGTGTAATCTCACATCCGTTAGTCGTAACAGAGGAGATTTTTTATGTTTAGTGTTAAAAAGTTTTTGTTGATCGTTAAAATATGTAATAAAAACTGTCACTATTTGCTTATATTTTTTTTGTGATAGAATTCCACGTAATTAATATTTTTATAGTTTTGTTGAACTCAGGAAAACATTTTTAAAATGACGATATATGGGTAATTTTATTGAAAATCGCCATTTTTATAAATTATTACAAAACCAAACCGACTTCAAAACATTGCTCCAAAAAGTGAAAAATAAATAAGAAGTAATTTAATAGTTGTAGATTTACTTAACATTTTTTGAATATCTGTTATAGTTTTTTTTCTTTAGAGATGTTAAAAAACAGTAAAATAATTTTGGAGGATGATACCCTCGTCATTTTCGCCTCGCCTCTACTTCCACTCGGTTGAGTCGCCATTTCGGCCCCGGCCGGAAGTGAGCGTATGTATATGCATGAGAGTTGCATTGCGGCTCGTTCCGCTCCATCGGCGGTAGCGCCACGACGCCGGAAGTCCATCTAATGCATCCGCAAGCGTTGGGCTAGCTCCGACGTGCTTGGGGGTGCGACGTCAGTGTTATTGCTACGATAACACTTTTTGTCGAAAGGAAACTAAATCACAAAAACCCAGGGATTTGCTACTCTGACACCGGAAAATATCAGAACTACGTTAGAATAGTTTTAGAAAAATTATAAAATTTACAATAGTTTATTATTTAATTAAAATATTCATTTTGAGTTTACCCCAAATGGCAATTTGTGGTTTAATTTATATATATATATATATATATATATATATATATATATATATATATATATATATATATATATATATATATATATATATGAATAGTTTGGTTATTCCGGGTTTCAATCCGTTCGTTCAAAAAATCGTTTTCACGACGTTTCGCCAAAATCTCATTTGGCATTTTCAAGTGCGGTTCGTCTCGTTACTCGCTGAGAACGAGACGAACCGCACTTGAAAATGCCAAATGAGATTTTGGCGAAACGTCGTGAAAACGATTTTTTGAACGAACGGATTGAAACCCGGAATAACCAAACTATTCATTCTACCATCCGTGAAAATCTACGATATAACATATATATATATATATATATATATATATATATATATATATATATATATATATATATTGTCGTATTCTGCTAAGGTCCCTGTACCCAGCGAGAAATACGAACAAACTGTAAAGTAAAAATTTGGGGTGTTTCGTCCCGGTGCCAGCCTTAGGACTCCTCAGTGGGTATCGACTGACACCTTCTCAGACACCCGTTGTCGTACTATATAATTTTTGATTCTACTATTTGAATTTAAACTGTGGCGGGAATTATCGGCGAGATGTAGTTCACACAACAATATATATATATATATATATATATATATATATATATATATATATATATATATATATATACTGCCCGTCAATCACTTTTGCCATGTCTAGGCGAAAACAAGTAGATCTTCAAAGTTCTGCATTCGATTTTTAATTTTTTAAAGATTGTAATCGAGAATAAAAAAATAAAAAAAAATTTTCGAATTTATTAAATTCAGCGCCATTTTTGTAGAAAAGTTTGTGAGAAAATTCTGATCAAACTGTTTTTTAGAATTTTCCAAGAGGTTTAAATTGTTTTTTAAAGTTTGATCTAAGTGCATTTTGACCAAAATATACGGCCCTTATTACGAAAAACTTTTTTACAATGTTTTGTATATTCTTATCTGAACCAGTTAGAGAAAAACTTCAAAAAGCAAAAATGCCTGTTTTTACATGCAAAATGACCTTCAGTAATTCCGAAATGTTATCCGCAAATTTCATTTAAATTTCTTTTTTTTTTATTTTTTTGAAAATAAAAACGATAATATGCTCAAATGAGCTAAAAGTCATAAACATTGGACCATAGAAGATTGGAAGAAGGCACTCTGGTCTGATGAATCTAAATTTGAACTTTTTGGGTCTAAAAGAAAAATGTTTGTGAGAAGAACAGGTGAAAATTTTATAAGTGACTGTATTATTGTACCTACTGTTAAACACGGTGGAAGTTCGGTAATGGTGTGGGGATGCTTTGCAAGGTCAAAGGCTGGCGATGTCATAAAAATCGAAGGTACTACGAAGAAAGAAGATTATAAAAAAATTTTAAGAGAATATGTAGTTGCATCTGGCAGACGTTTGCTTCAATCTAAATTCATATTGCCACACGACTACGACCCGAAACACTCGTCAAAACTGTGTAGAGATTATTTAAAATGGTTAGAAAAACGAAGACAATTAAACGTAATAGAATGGCCATCGCAATCACCTGACTTTAATCCTACTGAGTTGCTGTGGGAAGAACTTGACAGAGCAGTGAGAAAAGTTCGTCCTAAATCGAAAACTGAACTCTGGCGTATTTTGCAACAGGAATGTAAAAAAATGAAAGCTACAACTTTAGATTTGCTCATACATAGAATGCCATGATTATGTCAAGCTGTGATAAACAATAAAGGTGGTCATTTCGATGAAAAAAAAATGTAAAAATTGTATATGTATATATTATTGTTTTTTTTTTTACAAAAATCTTTGATATTACCTCATAATATTTATAAATTTTATAATATATATTCATAATATTTATATTTCTACCTAATTTGTAAAGTAGTTCTCAATAAATTGGTTACTTTACGTGATTTCCAATTTTTAATTATTTATCATAAAATTTACTGTTTACAACTAAACTGCATATAAAAAAAGGAATAAATTGAATATTTTTTCATGTAAAAACATTTGAAAAATTGTCCAAAACTTACGCGTTGGTATCATACTGAATGAACAGTCCTAAACAGCATATTATCGTTTTTATTTTTAAAAAAATTGAAAAATCAAAAAAAATTAAAAACATTCTCGGAAAACATTTCGGAACTAATGAAAATCATTCTGCATGTAAAAACAGGCATTTTTTCTCTTTGAAGTTTTTCTCTATCAAGTTCAGTTAAGAATATACAGAACATTGAAAAAAAGTCATCTTACCGCGTATAAAACACGCTACACATTGAATTTCTTTCAGTTGATCTACAACCACCAAGCACAGAAGATGCCAAATGAGATTTTGGCGAAACGTCTGCAAACCTCTTCAGGAAACCAAACGAATGAACGGATGTATTGATATATATATATATATATATATATATATATATATATATATATATATATATATATATATATATGATTCAGTATTAATCCGGGAATACATCCGTTAATTGGTTTGGTTTCCTGTAGAAATTTGCAGACGTTTCGCCACAATCCCATTTGGCATCTTCTGTGCTTGGTGGTTGTAGATCAACTGAAAGAAAAGTAAGCTTGCAGCGTGCTTTATACGCGGTCGCAGATAGTAGCGGTTGGTTGGCGTTGGCGTTGGCTCCGCCTCCCTCTCGAGCGCCACCGTTGGTGTCAGTTTAAGCGTGGCACGCGTGTCGGTACCATGGTCCCGCTTGAAGAGAGTTTTCCAAGTAGAGGGCAGATTCGGTGCATCGTCTCTCTTGTTCAGAGTGCCGTTCTTTTCAATTTCGATGGATTCACGAATCAATCTTGCCTTGTAGTGTCCTATATTAGCGATTTGCTGGCTGGCGTCAAAATCAATTTTGTGTCCTGTCTCGTGCTGGTGTCGAAAAAGCGCCGATGTTGTATGTTTGTTTCTTATACCGAGCTTATGTTCTTCTAGTCTACCTGATATTTTTCTGTTGGTCTGGCCTATGTATGTTTTGTTGCAGGTGCCACATGAGACTTTATATACGCCTTGATTTTCTAGACTGATTTTGTCTCTTGGATTTCTTAAAGAAGAGCCTATTGTTTTATGTGGTTTGTAGGCTGTAGATATGTTGTGTTTCCGGAGTAATCAATAAGCTCAACTGCTTCCATGAGTTCCTCAATTCTATACACGCAAAGATACAGTTTACTCTGGAACTAGAGGAAAATAATCAGCTTCCGTTTCTAGACGGCCTCGTAACCAAAACAATGAATGGAGATCTACGACACACAGTATATCGAAAACCAACACACAAGGACAGATACCTGAATGCTGATTCTCACCATCACCCCTCACAAATACAGGGCGTAGCCAATACCTTAATATCAAGATCCCTCCGCCTAACTGATGACCAAGGAAAAGAAAAGAAACTATCACACATAAAAAGGGCCCTCCAACAAAACAGCTACAAGACACTAACAATAAATAAGGCAATAAAATTGCAACAAAAACCAACGCAAGAAACAAGACCACCTGCCGAGGATAGACAAATCACTATACTTCCTTACATAAAAGGCACAACAGACAGAATCGGCAGATTACTCCGGAAACACAACATATCTACAGCCTACAAACCACATAAAACAATAGGCTCTTCTTTAAGAAATCCAAAAGACAAAATCAGTCTAGAAAATCAAGGCGTATATAAAGTCTCATGTGGCACCTGCAACAAAACATACATAGGCCAGACCAACAGAAGAATATCAGCTAGACTAGAAGAACATAAGCTCGGTATAAGAAACAAACAGACAACATCGGCGCTTTTTCGACACCAGCACGAGACAAGACACAAAATTGATTTTGACACCAGCCAGCAAATCGCTAATATAGGACACTACAAGGAAAGATTGATTCGTGAATCCATCGAAATTGAAAAGAACGGCACTCTGAACAAGAGAGACGATGCACTGAATCTGCCCTCTACTTGGAAAATTCTCTTCAAGCGGGACCATGGTACCGACACGCGTGCCACGCTTAAACTGACACCAACGGTGGCGCTCGAGAGGGAGGAGGAGCCAACGCCAACGCTTACCAACCGCTACTATCTGCGACCGCGTATAAAGCACGCTGCACGCTGACTTTTCTTTCAGTTGATCTACAACCACCAAGCACAGAAGATGCCAAATGGGATTTTGGCGAAACGTCTGCAAATTTCTACAGGAAACCAAACCAATGAACGGATGTATTCCCGTATTAATACTGAATCACATGTTCCCATCCGTGAAACACTACGCAACAATATATATATATATATATATATATATATATATATATATATATATATATATATATATATATATATATCTGATCAGTTCTCAGCGAGTAACGAGACGAACCGCACTTGAAAATGCCAAATGAGATTTTGGCGAAACGTCGTGAAAACGATTTTTTGAACGAACGGATTGAAACCCGGAATAACCAAACTATCCATATATATATATATATATATATATATATATATATATATATATATATATATATATATATATATATATATATGGATTCACAATTTCTCCATAATCTTCCGCAAATTACGTAAGTGCATATTTGTCACTAACCTATAACAATATTTCGCCAATAGTTATTTTACAAATTTGAATGTTTAGAAGACGAAAGGTCGGGAGACGGTTTTCTAACCATCTTTGTTCTACATAATAATGTTCATTAATCATTTCTTAATACTTTCCTACAATTATATCAATTTCTAAATGTAACAATACTCTATAAAAAATAATCATAATTACCCATTAATAATCATAAATCTCATCAATAGTATATACATAAAATAACAACACTAGGGAACAAGCCTCCCTGCCTCTTGACTTCATAGTTTCTCTATAATCCTCCACAAATTACGTTGTTTCATATTTGTTACTAATTTATAGCAACTATTTCATCAATGGTTGTTTTATTAAAAAAAGTTTTTTGAATGTTTAGAAGACGGAAGGTCGGGAGACTGTTTTCTAACCTTCTTTGTTCCACATAATAATATTCATCAATCATTTCGTAACACTTTCCTATAATTATATCAATTTTCAAAATGTAATAATACTTTTCAAGAAATAGTCATAGTTACCCATTAATAATCATAAATCTCTTCAATAGTATATATATAAAATAATAACACTAGACAACGAGCCTCCCTGCCTCTTGACTTCACAATTTTTTCTATAATCCTCCACAAATTATGTAAATGCATATTTGTCACTAATTTATAGCAACTGTTTCGCCAATAGTTATTCCACAATTTTGAATGTTTAGAAGGCGAAAGGTCGGGAGACTTTTTTCTAACCTTTTTTTCTAACCTTTGTTCTACAGAATAATGTTCATTAATCATTTCCTAATACTTTCCTACAATTATATTAATTTTTAAATGTAATTACACTTTATAGAAAATAATCACTAATACTCATTAATAATCATAAATCTCATCAAGGTATATATATAAAATAATAATTTTATCAAATACACATCTTCAAAATTAAAATTAAAATAACAGTTCCTGTAAAACATAATGATTCCACATTCAAAATTGCCGCTAAAATAAAGTTAGACATTTCTGACACATCACTTCCACCAAAAAAAGTTGTTTCAAGGATTTTCTTATCAGATTAACTTACTCTCAGTACAACCAAAATAACCCATAAAGTAGATTTAAATATTAGTTTTTAAAAAATTAAATAAAACCATGTAATAGTAAAATGTGATAATGATGCAACAATCAACGGTCTCTGCATGAGTTTTCCGTGTCATGTTCCACGAGCCATAAATGGACTCAATTTGCACGTAAGTCTTTGAATTTCGAATCATTTTCTTTTCATTATTAAATATCATAAATTGTTAAATTTAAAATTATGATCAACAGAACTGTTCTATATTGTAGCCCTGAAGAAGGAAACAATATATTTCCGAAAGCTCGGCGTTTGTAAAAAACAGAGTTTCATTCAGCCCTAGGACCGCTATCCCAAGAATTTGAGTTTTCCTTTCTAACTAGTCGGTCAAGAACTACTCTTCCCCTTATATATATATATATATATATATATATATATATATATATATATATATATATATATATATATATATATATATATATATATATAGGGGGTTATTCACCCTATACGGCACGGAATATTGCGGCCAAATTTTATTAACGCTTATAGTACCGAAACCTTATGGGTTTTTAAATAATTTGAATTTTGACAAAATCTATCCTAATTTTCATGTTTCAAATACTTAAGAAGAATTTACAGTGATGTGTAAAAATAAATCATATTTTATATCCCAATTATAATAAACTTGCTATATTATACAAAATTCAAATTATTTAAAAAACATGCCTTTGATACTTTAGAGCTTTTGGGACACCCTGTATAATATTACAATAATTTTAAAAAGTAACTATATTAGACCCTAAAACTTTTTGAAAGTCATGTATTTTGGCTGCAATATTCCGTGACGTATAGGGTGAATAACCCAGTATATATATATATATATATATATATATATATATATATATATATATATATATATATATATATATGTGTGTGTGTGTGTGTGTGTGTGTGTGTGTGTGTGTGTGTGTGTGTGTGTGTGTGTGTGTGTGTGTGTGTGTGTGTGTGTGTGTGTGTATGTGTGTGTGGGACAATCCATGTCAAAGGATTATTTGACATAATTGTGAAAGTTACCATAGTTTATTTGCTAGATTCTAAACGGCAGATCCAATATGGCGCCCATAAGGTCAAAAATTATCAAAACTTTACAGGATATCCTTATTATGACAACGTTTAAACTTTGAATTTGAACCTCGCTCAACATTATTTCTCACTGGTTTTATCGAATGTCAATATGTCGGATCTAAAAGGAATCGAGATTCACAGAAAATCTATACTATTCAAGTCCCCCAAAACAGAAAACTCAAAAAAAAAATTCTGATATTTTGAAATGCTGCGAAGGAAAGACGTGATATTTCCTAAAATCCTAGCCACAGTCAATGACACGTAGAGTTGCAGAGCACCTTCAGACTTCCGTCCGTTTATTATGTATAGAACTTGTCTGTTAATCCCAAAGGCGCAGTGTTCAAAGTTTTTACACAGGAATGAAAACTTTGATAACTTTGTTCAATAGTTACCATAGAAAGTAAGCGAATCCTACAGAAAAAAATAAGAAAATACGAAATACTATGGGAGAATATTAAAATGCTACAAACGACGATCTTTTGAGAAGATAGAAGAGTCTTAACATTTAAATAGAGTTTTGGAATACATCTTGGTTTTCGGAGAAATGCTCCTAAAACAATAATTTTAATTGTTGACGTTGTCAATTAAGTAAATTAACGAATTACCATTTATTTCAGTTAAATACTCGCCTTGTTTGATTTAAATGCTCAAGTTCTTTTTTTCATTTATATTTAAAAACAAAAAATTCATCTGCTTGTAACAAAAATAAATGCTTCTTCCCGACTTTTAAATTCTGTTAACTTTATTACAGAAATCACAACTTGCAAACTCTCTTTACCACTTGCCGCGCGCTACGGCATCCGTTAGGGTCGCCCTGGCAACCAATTCCGCGTTGTCAAGGATACAGCGGCGTCGCGACGAAAATACTCGCGAATACTTGGAAATACGTAAGTAGCATCAGTAAGCTAACCGTTGGGGTGATAAATGCAAATATTTTTGATTTTATAAACCGTACATTTATAAAAAAATAAACTTACCAACGCATTTTATTATGATTAGGAATCTGTAGACTCTTATTACTAACTGCTTTTTATCGTATGATCAGCTAACAATTCTGGATAGTGACGTAGACAGTAACTAACATCGTTGACTTTGTATTTTTCCAGTGTTTTGACACATTTGCCCAATGAAGTAACCTTAGTTACACTGTCTACTGACAAATTACCTATTTTTCTTACTCAATTTTCTTCTTCTGTTGACAAACCAAAAACCTCTTTTAACGCCAATATCTCCCAAAACAGAATCACAATAACTTTATTTAATGCGGAAAAATCATTGTCATTGCTTGATACACATAAACCTGAAGGACCTGATTCCCTTTTCAAATATGCAGATAAATAACCAAGCTCATTTTCATATATTTATTAATTATATTTACTAGTAATTTTATTGTTGATTTTTCTCCGTATTTTATCATTTTTTAATTATTTGGCATTCCCTCAGACGCGGAGGCAAGGGGGCGGGGGGGGGGGGGCGTTGCACCCCCCCCCGAGCTTTAAGTTTAGGAAAATAGACCCGATTTTTCCTCTTATACTAGGACTATGTATGCTACTGTCATCTCTCTCCCCCCATCGACAACTTGTTTTTTCTTGCAATCGTCCCCTCTAAGAGCTTTAAGTTCAAGAAAATAAACCCGATTTTTTCTTTTATACTAGGAATATGTATGCTGCTGGCATCCCCCCCCCCCCCACCGTCGAAAAACTTGTTTTTTCTTGCGATTGCCTCCCCCGACCAAGAGCTTTCAGTTCAGGAAAATAGACCTGATTTTTTCTCTTATACTAGAAATGTGTATGCTGTTGGCATCTCCCCCCCCCCCCCCCCCCGTCGACAACTTATTATCAAAAAAATAGACCCGACCCTGTCTTTTACACTAGAAATGGGAATGTTGCTGGTGTCTCTTCCCCGTCGACAACTTGCTTTTGCTTGTCATACTGTACTTTTCTGATATCACCGCCCCCCCCCCCCTCCCAAAGAGAAAGGCTGGATCTGCCCTTGCATTCCCTTGAAGCTTTCCTAGTTTTTATGTTGTTCATACCTTATCTTATTTATTCACCTATTATTTCCGGTATTTCCTCAGATCTGACATTCCTTACTATAACTCTGTTTGTTTCGTCTTTTTGTAGCGTTGGTGCTGTTTTATTGCTATAAAGTTCTTGGTAATATTTCTCCGTCATTTTTACCAGTTTATCTTTTTGCGTGGCTTCTTTATTCTCGTCGTTCAACAGTTTTGTTATTTAATATTTTGCTTCACTCATATTTTTCTTTAGATCTCTGAATCTTTAATTTGCATGTAAAGTTTTTCTTACTTCTCGGTTTTTTCAAATTGTTTCATTTATTTCTATAATTTCTATTCTATTACGTATTAAATTCTGTAGAAGCTGTTTTCCTGTTTCTATAACACTTAATGGCCCAAAATTAGTTTTTGTGGTTTTTCTTTTTTGATGTTTTTAATTATTTCTTTTGTAGATGGCAGTAAATTGTTTGTTAAGGAGTGTGTAAAGTTTCAATCTTTATCTATTTGCTGTTCATATCCTAAAAGTTTCTGTTTATATTCTTTTTTTCCTCTACATTCCTCACTTTATTTACTTCTTGTATGAGTTTTCATCTTTCTTTAATTGTGTTAATTCTTATTCGAGTCCTTAGTATTCGATAATCACTACCTGTGTTTATTCTGTTCAGTACGTCCCATATTCTTATTATTACATCAGATGTAATCTACTTCTTTGTTTAAATTGCTATGTCCTTCTTCTGTTTTTTGGTCTTCAAAATAGTGTGTTCGTTAGGTATAATTATATTCAGCAACATAATTTGCTAGTAATTCTTTTTCCTAATTTTTATAGTCCTATGTCATTTTCGTATCGAGATCATTCTTGTTTACCAAGTTTTGCATTGAAATCCCCTATTATTATTGCATGTTTTGTTCTACTTCTTGTCATTACTTTGTTTATGTCTAAAGAATTGTTCTACCTCGTCTTCTTTGTGATCTGATTTCGGGGCATATACCTGAATAATTCTACACCCACATTGTTGTGAAATTTGGATGATTGTTGATATTACTCTAGATGATATAATTTTGGAATCAGTGATATTTGATGTTTCACTTTTGTAATACAACTGATGCCCACTGTTAAATGTGATGCAGTCTACTCCTGTCTTTCTTACTTCGGCTGTACATTGATATTTTTGATTTCTGCTCTAAGCTCTAATACTTTTTCTTTTTTGACTAGTACCTTTCTATTCTGTTTTTCTTGGGGTGTTAAGCCCAGAATACTTGAGACTGACTCAGTTTTCAGCATGTGATTCTGAGTTATCTCTACTCGCTTGGGGATATTCGACATATTCATTTTTTAGTCATAATTTGTCACAAGGGTATTTGTAAGGTATGAGTTGTGACTTTATTTCTTCTAAGGCGGAGAGGTGAAGGAAAATCAGGTTATTTTCGTGATAAGTTTATGCTTGAAGACTAAAAACTAAAATACTAAAAAATTGTTGATTAATGAAATTTTTTTGGTGACTGGCCAAAAAGCTTCATAAATAAGATGTATCAAAAATTGGTTTAATGCAAAGAATTGACGGTTGGTGAATGTAATTTCGTTTTTGTCTCTTTGAGCCATTTCTGTTTGCATCTCATCTCAATCAAATTTATTTTCGTTTTCACTTTAATTGAGTATTTTTTCTAAGGAATAATGGAAATGAGAAACGTAAAATAAATTATTAAAAAAAAAAGAAAATTAATCAACTTCAAAAAAATTGTACTTGGTGAGAAGGGTGACATTTCAGACCAAGCTTATTCCATACCAATGATGTTCTCCAGAAGAAATGTAATTTGACAAGGTCTAAATAGCTCTAGCTGTGGCACAAGGCGGGAGGGAGTTTATTTCCAAATCTTTTTAGTTAGCATTTAATAAATGGACATATTCTGATTTTTCGGTTTTTAATTCAAAGGCATTTATAAGAAAAGTTTTTTTTGGGTTCATTAAAAAGATGTACTTGCAAAATCTCATCTCAAAAGATAGAAAATTGACAAAGGTATTAAGCCGGAACGCATGGTCTTGAGGAAGCTATAAGGATTTCTAGATAGCTACGCAACTCTAAAAATCAACTGGATCTTAAGAATTTTATAAATTTGGTAGTATCTTTGCTAAAATCTGATACTATATTATGAAAATATTAGCTCGATTTAGTAGCAAAAAGTTAACTTTATTAATATTGTATCCGCATATCGTTAACTTTAATAATAATATTGTATCCGCATGTCGTTTTTTTTTGTTGTTTACAATTAAGGGTGTTTTTATAAGGCTTTTTATGAGATATTTTTAATTTTCGGCGAAGCCTTTAAACAGTCTCTTCGAAAGTAGCAAGGATAAATTGAATATTAAGACGATGGCGTCAGTAATGAATCCATAATCTCCACCACGAGCGTCGCAGACATAAGACTGTTTTGTTACACATTTATTATGTTGCAATATGGCAAAATATAAATAAAATTCGTACTTTCTAAAGAAAAAATTAAGTAAATTTTCAATTTCGTATATTTTTGTTTATATAGAATTAGTTGTTTGTAGACTGAAAATTTTCTTTTTTGATTTACAGATGGTGCTACGCCGAGAAAGAATTAAAACGAAATGAATTTAAAATTAAATATTATTAATAATTTGATACAGGTGGTAATTTTTTTCGGTGTTGATCGCTCCTTTTTTTCGGGCAGTGCCTAGGCTAGCATGCCGGAGACTAGGGAGGGGGGGGGTTATATATATTCAAAGCGCCACCTGTTTTTAGGCCCCTTCGGTAAGAAGAAGCGATGATATTTAGCGAAAACAGAAAACAACCAGATTGAAAAATAAAATACCCCGATTCCAAAAACAATTTAAATATATATTTAAAGAATAAGTAAAAAAAAAGGAAGAGGGATTCTGATTTACAAACTATGTGTAGTTATATACTATATGTATCTTAATCTAAATAAATATGTGACTATTGGCTATATGTAATTACAAAAAAAAAACAAGAAACAATGAACAATATTCCTATCGAAAGTATGGCGTCATCTGCGCCAAACGCCAAGTCGGTTAGCTTTAGGTCCAGCTTTACACTGTCAGCTAACCTGCGGCTCTGAATAACCTTACTTTTGTTTTCGTTCAAATGTTTATATTTATTTTGAAAGAATAAACTATCTAGTAGGCCGATTAAGACTAAAATTATGTTTATTTAAACCAAAGTAAATGCGTTGGACTACTAATATGTGATGTTTCAAAATACCTAGTGTATACGTATACCTTCGATTTACAAGATATTTTAAATGAAATTAAATATATAGTGTCCTGTAATTGCTCGCAGAAAGTCTTATTAGTTCCCAATCACAGGGAATAAATGAAAGTATACTTTAAAATCGGTAATATCACTGTTTATTATGAAGTTCTAATACCTGAAAAGTAGTTTTGTCATTAAATCCTTTCGGCAAGCTGGATAGCCGATGACCTCTATGGGAGCAGTTGTGTGTTATGTGCCAGGTTTGGCATGCAAATCCAAACTTAAACAAGAATGCCAAGTTCCAGTATAATAAAAACTGTTTGTGGCATGTACCCGATTGTCTTTGAGGGTGCACCAAGTATTAAAATTTAAAAAGACGGTGAATTGACTTCTTAGGTCAAATCACTTTCACCAGGGTGTATTTAACGAAAAACGAATACAATAAAATCTTGGTTTAACCTCAATATCTGGCAAATGATGCCTTAACACACTAAACTATGGTTTTAGCTGCAAAGAGGAATAAAAGTAGAATTGTACTCATAGGAAATCAGTAAAAAATCTGCTTTCCGGATTTCTGCCAGTTTTTACAACCAAGGCTTGGCCCAAACCCTCTCTACTAATGTTTCTAGAAATCTCCAGAGCGCCAAAAACAAAAAAAAAACAAAAGATTGACTACACCCTTGAGGAAAGTAGCAAAAGTTTGATGCATTTCTAGGCACACTTGAATTTTTTCTACAATACCGGTTTCGATGTGACAGGTGAATAAACTTTTAGCTTTTAATATTTATTAAGGATACTATTGGATGAAAATAAGGGATTAGTTTATGGTGAGTATTGGCTTTATGGTAGGCATTATTAGTATAAATATTTAAAGTCAGATTTACTTAGAAGATTTAAGATTTAAACCCAATCTAGGTCTCATTAAATTTAAATCTTATAGTGGACCAGTTTTGTTTTGCTTACGATATTGCCATAATTTGTATTAGATATGTCAACAAATAAACGCTTATATAGGGATATTAAGAAATTAGGAGAAATAGTTGTATCCCGAAAACAAATAAAGTTCTCCATTTTTGCCGGTTCAGTAATAAATTAAATGATTTTTGATGTTTTTATTTTTGGGGATTAAAATTTACTTGACTTACCATTTTATTTGTCAATTTAAGACTTCAGCTGTTATTTTAGGGCGGTTTTAAATTTAAGCCGTGTTAGTGAATCCTGCTGCTATAGTCTTTATTGTAAAATAAAAAAGCCGTAACAATGGCATCGCATATTTTGTATTATTACAAGCTTTTATCGATCGCATATTGCACACACTTCCACAAGTCGGACTAAGCTGAAATGTAATACGTATAGGTAGTTTTAATGACAATATAATGTTATGGTTCCATCATGCTTGGGCTCGTTTGCTGAAAGATGGTGTCCAGGGCCTGATGATGAAGTCAGAAGGTAGCTAACAAAAGCCTCTGGGTCTAATAGTAGAATCGAAATGCGATTAAAAAGAAACTTATCAATGGATAACACTAAACTCTCACTGTCTTGTAGCTTGTTTAAAGTCCGAAAAAACTCTTAGAAGTCTTCCATGTATCCTAAATACCTAAATAAACGATGTAAAAATTTCATTTCATTATTAATAAATAAACAAAATGTCATGGTATGTACTGGTAAAATTAAATACTTTTTTAGAAATTTGACTATTTTTTAAAAGTGTTTGTTTGTTTTATAAAATTGTAAATATGTTTGTGTATGAATGTTTTTAATTATATAAAAAAATACTTTTAGGAAGATCAATAAATAAAAAAAAACAAAAAATTTTTGAAGATGCCTTAAATAAAAGACGAAACGTCAAGTTACTTTTGATTTTTTGTTATATATATATATATATATATATATATATATATATATATATATATATATATATATATATATTAAATGTCAAATGTAATTATTAATGCGCTCAAATGACAAGTTAATTCATCAAGCATTAAGCCGCCACTACCAAGAAACTGTCACCCTCTTGTGAAGTTGCAGGAGTAGAGAGTGAATTTGCGGTCGCAATGAGTCAAACACACGTGCAGGGGCGGCCACGTGTCCGAAGTGGGTGGCCAATATTGAAAATTGCATAATTTGGATCATCAAGCAACCCTATATATGCACTACTTCTGTTGGGGATTAGGAATTCATTACTAGCGGAAGAGATGGATTATATAATCTTCTTAAAAAAAATGATTATAACAGTAGTTTACAGTACGTCTGTAGCCGAAGAAATTTTAGCTGTTGTTGACTACATATGATATGCTAATTTCAAATATATGAGTAGAATTTTTTTATCTGTTCCAGTTTCTGAGTTTCAGCTATGTAGGTATAAAACAGAAAAAAAAAACATGTATATTTACTAAGAAAAAATTTATTAAAAATCAAGTTAATCATTGAGTTCTAAAAAACTTCGTTTTAAACCTCTTCTCTGATGTGTAGACTTAGGAAAATGACGTGTCACAGACCAACAATAGTCAGTCATCATATTCGTTTTCCAGAAATCCTGACAGCGCTCTTCCATGACGCGTAAGTCCTGATGCATACGTTCTCCCTGCTCTTCGCTCATATCTCCTAAATTTTCCGGAAACCTGTCTAGGTGACTATGGACGAAGTGGAGTTTTATGCTCATATTGCACCCCAAATTTTTTAATTGTAACAGAAGGTTTTCTACTAGTTCAATATAATTTTCTGAATTTTTATTTCCGAGAAAATTCTGCATCACAGAGACGAAAGCTGTCCAAGCCCTTAGTTCTAACTCAGTCATAGAATTTCTAAATTGAGTATCTTTCGTAAGTTGTCTAATTTGGGGGCCATCAAAAATACCGGCTTTAGTCTTTTCGATAGTGAGGTGAGGGAATTTTTAGCAAATGTAAGAAAAATAGTCCCCGTCTTTATCTAATGATGTAACAAACTATTTCATGATGCCCAGTTTTATATGTAAGTGAATTCTGGACTATATTTTGCTTTTCAGGCTTCATATTTTTTTATCAAGGGCCAGTTTCTTCTTACCCAATGCTCTTGTTTAGCTCTACTGTCCCAAAGACATATAAAACAGGGAAACTTAGTATAACCACTTTGTTGATCGAGAAGAATTTTCACCATTTTTAAATCAACACAAATTTGCCACATATGGTCATTGTACTGTATTTTATTTAAGACTAGCGAGATGTTACAATATTCTTTCTTTAACTTTATACTGTGGGCAATAGGTACCCCAGCGTATTTATTGCCACTATATAATAGAATACATTTTAGGCTACGTTTTGAGCTGTCAATGAATAAACGCCAGTCGTTTGCTTCGTATTGTTTCAAGCCCATTTTTATCAACAAGTTTTTAATGTCTGGACAAAAGGTAATACCGTTTTCTTCGGAAAAATAACGCCGTAATTCTTTATCTCTTTCACGATAAAAAGTTATTTTAGTATTTAAGGAAATTAATTTTTTTTCTTTCAGTCTTTGATGCCAAGAATTCTGAAGCTTGTTTAGAAAGATTTAAATCTCTTACAAAATCATCTAACTCATTTTGGGAAAAGCATTTTGGCTCATTTGATATACCTTCAAAATCAGCATCATTTTGTGATGAGTTTGGTCCGTCCTTGTCTTGTTCTAAGGGTTCAGATATACTTTTAGGTACTGAAAAGTGAGGGGAATGGTGCACTGGACGCTGAACACAACTAGTACTTGGGTACTGCTATTTAGCTCGATTTTTAGTATTTAGACCATTTACGTTCACGCTACGAAAGTAACAGTCTTCGAGATGATTTTATGGTTCTCGCCAAATAGTCGGTGTTCCAAATTTAAAGGCACTTCTTTTACCACTTTTCCATAATGTTAAATATTCCACACACGATTTACAAACACATTTAGGAACAAGACTTTTCATTTTTATCTAAAAGCATCCCAAAATCCCCAAAATAGGTATTTGTCACCAACTCTGATATAACTTTTCTACAATTGTTAAACACATATTCTCCGCATATATAGCAAAAATGATTTGGATTGTTTAAACAACATCTCCTTGAACTACTCATGACGCAAAAACTTCAGATACTAATCTTAACACAGTAAAATACGCACGTTATTGATAAATAAATACACATAAATGATAAACATCAAAAAAAAAGTAACCCGAGCTGCACAAAAATTTTTGAGGTTAGATTTGACAAAAATAGGTCATAAGTGAATATTATTAACCATGTAATAAAATAGGAAGAAATTTCTCGACACAGATGCGAGTTGATGGTTTGTACCGAACGCAATGGCCTGATTAGTCCCATATTAGAACGAAACAGCGCTATCGTCATTTTTCGGATCCGGAGCTTACGTTCGGTAAAAACCATCATCTCGCATCTGTGTCCTATAAACAGATTTTGTAGTTGACAAAAAGTAGACAAGACACAGTAGCGACATTTCGATGGATCACACAGTAACACAAGAGCAATACAAACCAATAATGTTGTATAAAACCGCCATGAGATGGCATGACGGTAAATTAAAAAAGGAATATATCAAAACTCGATATACGAAACGTGCTACTCCAAGGATAGAGGTCGCATTATTCGGCATCAACCACCAAACCAACCACGAATTCTGGTTTAAGTAAAGTGTCACTGATTTCCTAATACATTTTAAATTGTTTCGGTTTTTTGAAACCATCATCAACTTTGTTTTTACTTATGACCGACATATTGGTTTTTTCACTCATCGAAAAGTACTTAGTTTTTTATAACGCCATGTAAAACACTAATGCGAGAAATCAACGTTATAACCTAAAAATAACACTTTTTTAATCAAAATTTAAATATTTGACCACACCGAATGTTGGTAAATGTCTAGAAAATCTCACCTTTTCTGATAAAGTTTTCATTGATAGATGAAACACATTTCAGTAACTGCGGAGTTTTTAATAAAAAAAATCACCATTACTAGGCTCTTGAAAACCCGCAACTAAGCGAACCACGATTGCAAGTACGATTTGGTTTTAATGTGTGATGCGGAATGATAGGTAGAAAATATCCCATTTAGATTTAAATAATTAGCATTTTTGTGAATTTACTTATCTTCAAAACGTATTTATTAATATTGTAATAATTACTATTCATCTTTTTTAATAGCCACCATTATTTTTAGTAAATCTTCTGATTGGCCTATTTATTTATGACCAAACATTGATAGGTCTTGCAATTTTAGTTTGAAGGTTGTAGAAAATGTTGAAGATTGACTAAAATGTGATTGTCGGACTTGCATTGTCTTTATGTTTGTTTGTTTGTACGAAGTTTCGATTAGGTTGTACCTCTAATCGTTATCAAGTATAAACTGAATGCTTTAACTTAACGCTACGAGTTTCTATTGGGACTGTTTCCATTGAAGCGTGAAATTGCCACACATTTCCTGAATAATATTAAATTTATGTGATAACATGTTTACTATTATTACGATGATTTTTAACTGACTAAAATAAATATATTTATATCGATTATTATCTTATCTAACGACCCTTCATCTCTTCTGTAACAAAAGCAAAAAATAATTTATGGACCAACAAAAGGATTGATTCAGAACCTTTAAACAACATCAAAAAGTGGTAAACTCGGCGTAAAAGTTTTTAAATTGTCCGTCCCGAGAGTCAATTGTGTCGTGTCGGCGGGAATAAGTGAATGGACTGGCATTATAGACCACTTAGCGATTCAAAGGCCGCATCAGAGCTACAAATATCAACCAACCAATTGTGCTGCAGTCGTCAAAAGGACGTATCATACCTACTCTAATCCCATTGTTATCTTTTATGAACGAGTGGCAACCTAATTATAGAAATTCTGTCTCATAAATAAAACAATTTAACGAGAAGATGAGGGTAAATTTAAGATTATTTTTTCACAGCGTAATATGAGGCACTGATTTTTGAAAAACAGCATAATGGTTTTATTTATGTGACTAAAAGATAATGTACGTACGTACTTACCCCAAAAAATCATAATATTAGATGCATATCTATATATTTCTTTTGATATAATATGCAAAGACAACTATTCAGGAAACTTTTCATCAAAGACTTTCAAATTATCAAGAACTAACGACCCGCCCCGGCTTCGCACGGGTGCAATGCTGATACTAAATACACTACAGAAAAACTGTGACTATTTATTTTATTTTTACAACAATTATTACATCGGCCTCCGACGCGCTATTTATAGGCACGCTGCCGCCGCCCCGGTCGGCCAGTACCGCCGCAAGCGCTACTTCCCGCAATTTTAAATCTGTAATATCTTCGAAAATATTCATTTAAATCTTGTGCTGTAAAGGACTATATAGATCTATATTAAATCAACAATGTATTTAAGCTATTTAATTGGATAAGGATTAATGCTGTATTGGTTAAAATCGCTTCAAAATTTGCCATTATTTGTCGTAAAAAGTAAATGACAAAAAAATGTTATTGTGGGATATCCATGAGAGATAGACATATACCATCGCGGAGTTTTCTGTAGACCTTTTCAATGTGTACAAATAATTAGTACATTATTTTGATAAATCTCGTAGGGTTCAGCCTGCGTTTGCAATGTAAGGGGAAAAAAATATGATAATTAACGACATCACATTAGAAACCTCAAAAATAACAGTATTTCTCCACTATTTAATGGATGTTATTATACCATATAAACCTTCCTCTTGAATCACTCTATCTATTGAAAAAAACCGCATCAAAATCCGGTGCGTAGTTTTAAAGATTTAAGCATACAAAGGGACATAGGGACAGAGAAAGCGACTTTGTTTTATACTATGTAGTGATATCTGCGACAAAATTAAAAATAGAATTGCTTGAACTAGGTTTACTGAGGGTATCAGTAATTATCTAAAGGAATTGACATCGTTGTTTGAACAATAATATCGACCAAAGTTTGAATTTTATTCAAACTGCTAGCAATAAATGGAGTTTTTACTTTTGATATGGAAACACTAAGGTATTGGCAAATGTTATAGCAGAGCCAGGTGTATGTTCAAGCTTAAATAATATTATTTTATCTTCATTGTTCATTGAAAACCAGTCTGTTTTAACTTTAAAAGACGTAAACAAATTTAAAAAATCTTCAAAATTTTTAAAATATGTTGCCCTTTTATGTCATATTCCTGGTTGTTTCTTCAATTCATCGACTTCTTTTAATTTTTTCTCTTTACTTTTACGATTCTGGAAGTTTTTAGTAAAACATTTAGGACAATTTGGAAAATAAAACGGAAAGGAGTCCTATTTCAATCAAGGATTTTTCAAACTACATGAAACAATTTTACCTGTTTGTGAGTCCTTCTCTGAAATTTTTCAAATTATGTTACCTTCAGAAAAGTGTAATTTGCAAACCTTGGAATTTTGATTAGATTGGCAATCCTCTGGAAGGACAGCTTTCAGCCATTTTTATTTGCAAAACACTATCGGTTGAAAAGCCAAAAATATGTACTTTCGCACTGTCACCCCGGGATACAATAACTAGCCAAAACACTTCTGAATTGTACTTGAAGATCTTCTTTAATTGTGAGTTCTACCAGTTCTTCTAAATTTGATGTTTCTGCTATGTATTTCAGAAAAGATCTAAAATCCAACTCAGTATGTTCATGTCTAGAATCTGGAGTATTTGAATTTTAAAAACTATAATATTTTTCTCTCAATGCATAGATAATAGTATGAGGCTTTTCCTTATCAACTCAATCCTACAATAGTCGTTGAAAAAAAGATTGGATGACTCAGATCGTTTGATTTGGCAGGCCATTGAACTTCGTCCTGTCTGCTGATCTACTGGTACTTACAAGTTTCTAAAAATGATTTAACCTGGACCGTAAAACAAATTGGCGACACGGCTTTGTAGCATTAGACTTTAGAAGTGTTTGTTCAACAATATTTCGAATGGAAAGTAAGACTTGATTTCTCAGTAAACAGCAATCGCCTCCTTAACTACACAACAATATACCTGGTATTTTAAGGTTATAAACAATGATGTTTCTTATGAAAGGATAGATATATATTGGAATTCCATTGTCTTTTTGTTGAATACCACGACGTTTCGACTGGTTATCTCTAGTCATTTTCAAGTGAAGCTTAACAAATTTTTAAGCTACACAACTACTTATACTAAAAGTAAATGCAGTGGAGTGTGACCCAGATGTTAGTTTATCATTACCGAGAAGTGGTTTTCATATTTCTCTTAATCGAAACATGGTTTTATAAAACCATTCTGTAGTTTAATCGCAGCTTTTTTGAATTTCCATTTCCCCAGTGTTATTCTTTGTATAGAATTCTAGGTTCAGACTATTTTATGAGATGTTCATGAGTCCAAGCATGGTTGGCAGTACCAGATTATTCTGATTCTCCATAAGATGTGTTCTTCTGGTGTTTTTTAACCCTTACTTCAAGGAGTTTCTTTGTTCCGCCAACGTAGAAGTTGCTATTTCTTTCATGTCATGTGTTGCTGCTATGTTGTCTTCATCTAACTTTTTCCAAAATGCCTGTAAGACAAGGGAAATTCGGCACGGGTTTTCGTTCCTCGTTTGTTGTTAATCTCGTCATATCTATGCATTATTGAAAACGGCTACAGAAACGTCATGATATTCACCAACAAAATAAGGAAAATGGAAGTCCATATATCTACTATTTCGGAACAAAATAATTTGAAGAAAAAATATGTAGGTTCTCATTGAAAAATTTGAGTTGACCTTTAAGTGACTAGTAAATTTCAAAGTTACATCGCGGGGAATTTCTTGATCCAAGCTACTTTTATTCGAATAATTTTTCTTAACTCACTTTTTATAAGGTATTTGTTTCAAAAAGTCATTTGACTTTCAAATAACCCTTTGGGGATACTTCGACCGTTAATATAATCATATAATTATACCGGGTGTCAACGAATCTATTAGACAAGTCATAATTTCTGGAGTATTATGTGTATCAAAATGAGAATTGGTACAGGTAAATGGTATGTGAAGGGGAGAGTTTTCGCATATTTTACCCTTTCCGGCCAATTCCGGTTTCACCGGAAATTGTCCCGGTTTTGAATTTTTAAATGGAACAGGTGGCCGTGATCGGACGCAAACTAATCTAAGGGCCTTAGGTGATGTCAAAAAAATACAATCGCAAAGTTTTAGTTACTAGTATGAAAGACAGGAATAAGACAAGTTGACAAAATTACGTTTTCATTTCTAACTATTAATTTTCAAATGGCGACCCCTTTTTGACAACTACTTTTCGAAAAAAGCATTCTTTGACGAATCCAATGGTACTAATTTATTTGCGATTGGATTAGACATAAGAACAGAAATTAAATATTATTAAGCAAAATACTGGATAATTTATTTACTTATGACAAGTACGCCATGGACAGCCATGATGCATAATAATTTGCAACTGTTTTTATCAAGTCTTCTTCGGAAAACAAAGCACTCACTTAAGTATATAATGACAGTGACATACGCTCTAAGAACAGACGTAAAAGTTTCTTAATTTTCGTTAAGTTTAGTTTAAATTTTCGTTAAAATAATGTATACTCAAAGTGAAAAAGTGGATATGTTATTATTATTTGAAGAGTGTCATAGAAATTCAAGGAATGCTGCCGAGTTGTATGCTCATAGATATCCGAATCGGCAACATCCAGCCCATCAGTATTTTCCGTATGTCGAGACTCGTTTTAGGCAAATAGGAAATCAAGAGGCGGAACAGGGGTTTATCATAAATGAAGACACTGAGATTAACGTACTTGCTATGGTTGAGGTTGATAAAACAGTTTTGTTAAGAAAAATTAGTCAAGAACTGCAGATAAGTTATGAATCAGCAAGAAAAATACTGAAAAAGCATGGATATCGAGCATTTAAATATCAGTTACATCAACATTTGTATACTGAGGATGGCGATAGACGGGTAGTGTTTTGTGATTGGCTGCTTCAAAATCGTACAGTTAACACAAATTTTTGTCGATTTTATTCTATTTTCCGACGAATCCCGATTTACAAATAATGGTATGTTCAATAAGCAAAATACTCGGTACTCGGCCCAACAAAATCAACATGAAATGAGAGAGGGCAATTTTCAAGAAAGATTTGGCGTCAATGTCTGGGCTGGTATCGTTGGAAACAGAATAATTGGGCCAATATTGTTTCAAGGTCAGTTAACAGGGGTTAGATACTTAGGTTTTCTTCAAAATGAAATCGAAAATCATCTCAATGATATACCTTTAGCAGTTTTACGGCGAATTTACTTTCAACAAAATGGAGCACCGCCTCACAATACTAGAGAAGTTCTTAATTATTTAATAGAGCATTTTAATAATCGAATTATTGCAACCAATGGTCCGGTAAAGTGGCCAGCCCGCTCACCGGATCTTACTGTGCTCGATTTCTTTGTCTGGGGATATGTTAAAGAAAGGGATCAGCCCCAGCTACTCTTGAAATATTAGAAGAAAGAATTTTACGGGCATTTAGAAGTATAACACCCCAAATGCTACAAAACGTGTTGAGAGAAACAATTGAACGAGCTGAAATGTGTCGTGAAAAAGAAGGAATGCACTTTGAACATTTACTACACTAAACTTTTTAACAAATTCAGCTACTGTACTTTCAAATATTTTAAGTGCGTCATCTAAGTTATTAGTTTATTTTGTTAGTTTTTTGTTAATTTTGTTAAATTTTTAATCCAATTCGTGTCTTTCATACTAGGCACTAAAACTTTGCGATTGTATTTTTTTGACATCACCTAAGGCCGTTAGATTAGTTTGCGTCCGCTCATGGTCACCTAGATGCAATTTTAAAAGTGGCTCTAAAAAAATGAAGTAGACGTAAAAAGTTTTTAAAATGTCACATTCTGATCTAGAATTGTGTCAGAAATCCAAAGATGTTAAAATATACAGGGTGTTCTATTTAAGAATTCAAAACCGGGGCCATTTCCGGTGAAACCGGAAGTGACCGGAAAGTGGAAAATATGCGAAAACTCTCCTCTTCACATAACATTCGCTTGTCTAATAGATTCGTTGACACCCGGTATATATATATATATATATATATATATATATATATATATATATATATATATATATATATATATATATATATATATATCGTAACTTAAAATTCTCCGCTGTTTCCGAATCTGGGGTCATATCCATGTTTTCACTATAAATTAGTTTTAGGGACGATTCTAGCATCATAATTAATTTAAAATCCAATTTAGATAATTTATATAGAATGAGGTTATCTAAATGAACTTCAGAAAGGTAGTTAACTAATTGTCAGTTAGTTGATAAAAAATGTTTATAAATCATATTTGTTCTGTGTCCAAAATACAGCCAATGTTATACACCCAACATAAAACACTAAAATTCCACTAACTACTCGTTACCAAGGAAAAAAAACTAAATATGAAATATGAAAAACAAATGAGTCAGCAAATTTAGCTACTTTGTATCCATTTTAAGGAACACTTTGCCCAGCGGCAAAGAAATATGACTGGGGATATAAACCTTAAGAGTCGAAACATAAAAATAAACCAGAAGCGCGTCTTCTGTCATATCCTGACTTGTACTTTTTACCCTCGCAAATCGTAATGAAAAATACGACACGTCCCTTTAGACAAAGTGCACATATAAAAATATTTGAGGTTGGAAATCGGTGGTATTTCGAGGACAAATGTCTTCGCAGCGTTGCCTAATATCATATGAAATTTAGTTGGGGAGCCGTTGAACTTTTATACCGCTCAATCTCTGGAACTGAAAATCTTTCTTTAAATACAAGTTAAATGCATAAATGACATTCTTAGAAAAACTTTCTCCTTTAATTACTAGGCTGTCCAACTTTTAAATCTTGAAATAGGTACAGGGTGAGTCAACGATTGGATGAAGTAGGTTTGTGCCTTTTCGGTGAAATTTACAAAGAAACTATATTTATTGTTTGATACAGTTTATTTTTACGCAGATTTTAAAAATATTTAGGACTCTACAGGGTGAGCCAAAAAACTAGGACAGCATAAAGTTGTATTTTTTTAAATAGAACACCCTATATACGAATCGTATTTTCGATTTAGCTTATAATTTTAAATCTTTTTTATTAAGGGTTTACTATAACAAAATTTTATAGTTTCTGAGATAATTAAGTTTAAAGAAAAAAAGTCACATTTTCAAGCATCAATTCAATCCTAAATAACGTTTTCAATTTTGTAACAAATATATTCAAATTTGGAATTTAGCAAGGCCAAGGACAAGTTTACATAATTTTTACCTAATATTTGCAATACAAGCTACAGGGTTTTGAACACATCGGCTCAAATTTGAACAAGATTAAATGAATAAATATCTTTTTTTTTTTAAATGGTACACCCTATATATTTTCATGTTATTTAATAGAGTAATAAAAACCCTAAAAGTTTTGTTCAATATATCCTATACCTATTTATAATAGTTTTTAAGATATTTCAGTTTTTCTTATTTTCCATACTTTTTTACAGAAATAGTCTTCATTATCATAGTAGCCATGTAAAATAATAAAAATAAACTACAGAAACAAACAGAATGTGGTTAAATATGATGAAATACATTATTCGTTATATTACAACGGCAATAGTTTAATTAAACATAATGTGAAAAAATTAACACAACAATAACGACAAGGCAAATACATATTTACTTTTCTACTAAATTGAAACAAAAAAATTACCTATTAAATACTGAGATTAATTATTTCTTTTTAATAAGTGTTCGAATAAACGACCCTCTTGTGCAATGCACAAATTTAGTCTTTTTTGCAGATTTTCTCGGACCCTGGACAAAATTAGTGGCGTTATTGTTCTACAGGTATCCCTAATCCTGTTTCGCATATCTTCCACTGTTGTTGGTGGATTAACATACACCTTATTTTAAATATAACCCCATAGGAAGAAATCTAATGGGGCGATGTCGCAAGACCTTGGTGGCCACTCAATGAAACCCCCACGTCCAATTCATTTTTGCGGATATCGTTGGTCCAAAAACGCACGAACTTCACGATGGTAATGCGGAGGCGTACCATCGTGCTGGAACCACATACTTTCGAGCTCATCCCTATCGAGACCTTGAAGCAATTGGGGTAGTTCTTCTTGTAGAAAGTTCAGGTAACTATGGCCATTTAGTGGTTCATTAAAAAAGTGGGGTCCAATAATTCGATTATGATGAATACCACACCAAACATTTAATGACCAGTGGTTTTGATGTTGCACCTCTCTAATCCAAAATGGGTTTTCTGTGGCATAATAATGCATGTTGCGTCTATTTACGGCACCGTTACTTCTAAAAGTAGCTTCATCACTAAACATTACCTTGCATAATAAATTTGGATTTAATTGAACCTCCGCATTTATTGTACGACAAAAGTTTACACGACTTTCAAAATCCTGTCCATGCAATTCTTGGTGTAATTCCATGTGATATGGATGATACCTATATTTATTGGTAGTACGATTAGCGGTGGATTGTGATGTTTCACATAATGCTGACGGCTACTAATATAAAGATTTTCCTGAACATTTACAATACTTGTAGTTCTTTTTCTTCATTAGTTACTGGTTTGTTGACCACTTTACATTTTGGATAATCAACAGTACCAGAAGAATCAAATCTTTGCATTAAGTTTTGAAAAGTATGGGTATTAGGCTGGCGTCGATCAGGATACTTCATTTTATAAATTCTTTGAGCAAGAAGGCAATTTTTTTGAGCCTCTCCTATTGTATAAATCATATCTGTTAACGCATTCTTTGGAAAATTCATTTTACAATATAAGATGAATGCAAAAAAAACCAAACTACACTACATAAAAACCAAAAAAAGCGATTGCGGTTATAAATTTGACACACAAAAAAATGTTCTTTTACATTATTTTTGCCATGGCTACTATGATAATGAAGACTATTTCTGTAAAAAAGTATGGAAAATAAGAAAAACTGATATATCTCAAAAACTATTATAAATAGGTATAGGATATATTGAACAAAACTTTTAGGGTTTTCATTACTCTATTAAATAACATGAAAATATACAGGGTGTACCGTTTAAAAAAAAAAGATATTTATTCATTTAAACTTGTTCAAATTTGAGCCGATGTGTTCAACACCCTGTAGCTTTTATTGCAAATATTAGGTAAAAATTATGTTAACTTGTCCTTGGCCTTGCTAAATTCCAAATTTGAATATATTTGTCACAAAATTGAAAACGTTATTTAGGATTGAATTGATGCTTGAAAATGTGACTTTTTTTCTTTAAACTTAATTATCTCAGAAACTATAAAGTTTTGTTATAGTAAACCCTTAATAAAAAATATTTAAAATTATAAGCTAAATCGAAAATACGATTCGTATATAGGGTGTTCTATTTAAAAAAATACAACTTCATGCTGTCCTAGTTTTTTGGCTCACCCTGTAGAGTCCTAAATATTTTTAAAATCTGCGTAAAAATAAACTGTATCAAACAATAAATATAGTTTCTTTGTAAATTTCACCGAAAAGGCACAAACTTACTTCATCCAATCGTTGACTCACCCTGTACATACAAATCACCAAAAAAAAAGCTTTTTTCAATTAAAAAAGAATATTTTTATTTTAACTTACTTAATATAAAACAAAATTAGTGTAATAGAAGTAGGTTGACCTAGCACTGCCAACTTAACTGATAAGTCAATAAAGACACAATTCGGTCGATAAGGCAGTCCATTACCGACACAGAATAAGTTACCTTTCCAAATTTGATCCCAAAAATTATAAAAGAGAAACTTATGCAACCCACAACATAAAACTGGTTAAAAGAATATTTCTTTAAGGGTTTAAAATAGCATATCGACGCAAAAAAAGAAGGTGACATATGATCTAACCTAGAATAATATAAGCAAAATCTATTGAATTATCCAAAACAATTTCAGGAAAACTGTCATAAGAAGAGATAAGAGGAAGAATTTCTCTTGAATAGTAGGCAAAAAAACCGAGACCTATCTGAAAAAAAAGGTAACAGTAAATTTAGCACTAAAGAAGAAAACTTCAATCACCAGGGTCGTAATGGAATGGGAATTCCCAAAGGTAATGATTAGCATTTACAAATACACATTTTAGTTTTGTAGCAAAATAGAAGCCAAATAATTGTTAATTATGGGATTATTCTAAAAAAAATATGTTTATTAGGCAAGGCGAAAGGTAATTAAACTCAGCAGAATGAGGCAAGCAAACAGGAAGAACTAAAATTTTATGAAAGTGATCGCATGATTCGTTACATCAAAATGTGCCAATTTTACAGGAAAGAAATGAATCAAGTAAAATGAATATCAAAAATTATCTCACTTTTTGATAATTCTAGAAATCGTGAGAGTTTTCTTTATAAGAAAAACAGTTTTTCTTAATAAATAAAGTAAGAGTGAAATTAAACGATAACATGTTTACTGAATATACCGAAATATAAAAGCTCATTTTTCCGAAAATCATTTTCGTATAATGCCGCTAAACTTTACAATAGTAACGAAACGACATAATTTTTTAATATGCAAACTATCAATTAATAAAATTTTTAGAAAAAGTGAAAAATAACTATAAATTTTTATACGAAATTGAAATTTTTTAAGTCGGCGTTAAACTAATACCTGACAAAACGTGATTCGCATAAACAGATTAAAAATACTTAATTTATAATTGCTATTGTATATATTGGTAGTTATTTATTTCAGTTACAAATAATTTGGCGCCGACTTCAAAAAGTTTAATTTTATATAAAAATTTATAGCTATTTTTCACTTTTAGTGGACTTTTAGAAGTCGGTTCACTTTTTTTTATAAAAATTTTATTTTTCGATTTTTAGTTTTAAATTCATTATGATATTCATAAATTATTTGAACTAAGTACTAATCAAGATTAGTGTATCTCACAATGACTCCAAGTTGGCAAAAAGTACCGATTTATAACTTTGGAAATCACCCTAAATTATTCTTTGATTCTTAGAGCTCTCCAAATATCAGTAAAATTGTGTTAAACCACTATTTAGTTTGTCATAATAAATCCACAATCTTAAATTTCAAATTAATTTTAGATTGGTAATATAGGCCCCAAAATCTTCCAATATCGATATTTAAAGAACTTGAAACGTAAATTTCTTAGCCCGATATATTTTACACCGCATATTAGTTTGTATATTCCCAATAACCCTCAATATTAATTTTAGACAAAACTGGAAAATATAAAATTTCCAGTCCCACATATTGTATTTTATCAACCTAATAGTTGTAAAAAATTAACTTCATATTTGTAAAACACGACCCCGAAAATCCCCTAATACCAAATTTAAAAAATTGCGAATAAAGTAAAATTTTCAACCCACCATGTTAGATCCACCATATTGAAACTCAAAAAAATAATTTTAACATCTTAATTTAATCTAAATCTAAACCCTGCAAAGCCCCATAGTATCATTTTTGGATGAAATCCAGAAATTTAAATTTCTATACCGTCATATTGCATCTGACATATTAGATTTTCTTAAAGTAATTTTATATTCGCTATTTACATCCTCAACAACGATTCAGTCCCACTTTTGAACAAAATCGAAAAATGTAAAATTTTTAGTCCGCAATATTGAATCCTGAAAAAATATTATTAAATTCATAATTTACACCCTCAAAAACCCCCTAAATCAGTTTTGGAGAATATCGAAAAATATAAAATTTTTAGGACGCCATATTAAATCCGCTATATTGAGTTTTTCAAAAAATATTTTAAATTCGAAATTAACACTAGCAACAATCCCTCAATACTGATTTTAGACAAAATCGAGAGATATGGAATTTTGATCCGCCATCTTGGATCCGCCATATTTAATTTTTTTAATAATGTCAGATTCGTTATGTCCCACCCCAAAAACTCCCCCATTTCAAAATTTTTAGTTCGTAATTAATGCTGACAAAAATTCCCCATTATTGATTTTAAACAAAATTGAGAGATGTAGAATCTTTAATCCGCCATCTTGGATCCGCCATATTTAATTATTTTTTAAATAGTTTTAGATTCGTTATATTCGATCCCAAAAACTGCTCATATTAATTTTCAAAAAATCAGACAAAATTTATTTTTTATTTGCCATATTGGATACGCCATATTGAATTTTTTAAAAATAATTTCAGATTCGTTATTTGCGATCCCGAAAACTCTCCTCTATCAATTTTGAAAAAAATCGGACAAAACTGATTTTTTTGTCCGCCATATTGGATCCACCATATTGAATTTTTTAAAATAATTTCAGATTCGTTATGTGCGACCCCGAAAACTTTTCCATACCAATTTTGGAGAAAATCGGACAAAATTGATATTTTCATTCGCCATATTTGAATTGCCATATTGAATTTTTTTCAAAATAATTTGAGATTCGTTATGTGTGATCTCAAAAACTCTCTCGTACCAATTTTGGAGAAAATCGGACAAAATTGATTTTTTTGTTCACCACATTGGATCCACCATATTGGATTCACCATATTGAATTATTTAAAAATATTTTGGATTCGTTATGTTGGAGAAAACCGGACAAAATTAAATATTTTTGTCCGCCATATTGTATTTTTTAAAAATAGTTTCAGATTCGTTATGTACGACCTCGAAAATTCCCCCATATCAATTTTGGAGAAAATCTGACAAAATTAAGGTTTTTGGCCGCCATCTTAGATGTTACTGCACAAATTTCGTCCAGAAAAATATGGGACCACCGCAGCAACTTCCTGTATATAACGTAAAAAAATTCATTCAAATCGGTGCAGCCGTTTCGGAGTAATCGGTGTACATACATAAAAAAATAGATAGTCGACGAATTGAGAACCTCCTTCTTTTAGAAATCGGTTAAAAACTAAAAAAAATACCGCTCAAAAATGAAATCATCTATTTAATATTTCAGCTAATTTCATAAAAATATTTCATACCTTTTTTTTTCCTTCCTTTCTTCCTTTTTCCTGGATGTTGGTGATTTTGAAAAATATAGAAAAAATTTGGCTGGTAGTTTATTTATTATTTACCTACCTAAAAGAATAATGTAAATTTAGCATGCAATTAGGAATAGGTGTAAGAATAGCCAGTATCCGATCTTATTATTCTAATTAGAAAATAGTTTTCATATGATTCAACATTTTTATATTCAAAATCTATAATTATTGCATGACACATTTATTTCTGAACATTAAATTTTTATAATTTCATAAGTGAGCACCTGAATCTAGAACAAACGCCCGTACTAAAGAGCGAGTTTAAAATGTTTGGAACTTGGAAATGGCTGGTGTTCCGCAGAACAAATCTGTGGCACACGAGGGCCGTTTTATTAAAGCGATTCCCTCTGATTTATGGGACCAAAAATGAAAGCGGCATTCCTTCCTGCGCATTGCTAGCATACCTAAAGAACTACTGCCATTCCTGGACCAGCCACCACTGTTTTTCATGTAAATTTGACTACTGCGGCGCAAAGCTGCAAATTTTTATTAGGTTGTACTGGGATTTATATTAAATCTGCGAGAAATAAATGAATATCTGCAAGAGAGGAATAAAGAATAAACATGAATGCCGAGATATCATAAAATGGTAAAATTCGGGAATTTATTCGTCTAATAAAAAGGGAATTTCTGGCTCTGTTTCTCACTTGAATAGTTATTTTATCGCAATTTTTCTGCAAACAAACCGCGCGAATAAGTCGTAGTAATTTAGACGCAAGGAAAACCTTGGAATATTTTAATATAAAATATGTTGTCATTAAATTGTAAGTAATAAAACACGATAAGCAATGATTCTATATGATTCTAGAGTATAATTCATAATTTAAAAAAATATTTTATAACAATGGACTTATTTTAAACAACGAAAATACACAATGCACACAAACATCTCAGAATAAAAAAAGGTTTCTGAGAATATAAATATAGATAACTTTAATACTACTCTTTTGGAATTGTGAAATGGAGCTGGACGGACATCGAAAACCTGTAAAGGAAAATAAGAATACTCCTAACTAAAGCAAACAAAAACACCATCCTAGTAGTGATTATGAACGTACAATGCTTCCAAGACATCAGGGAGGAAGACGATTGGTGGATATTGGTAAGCAGCTCGACCAACAAATATTAAACTTACGTTCATATTTCCACAGATTGCCGGACTGTTCCACACTACATCGAGCAATATGCGAGGCAGACAATTCAACGCCGCTACAGCAGGGTAGCTGTTCTGGTTCTTCATAGGAAGTGATCATTTTCTTGAGAGAAAAGGAACAATCCCATCACACGGTTATTCTCTCGGTCGTGTATTACCGTATTCTCGTAAGATATGAGGTATATTCTTTTGAGTAATTATCACTTTCAGTTCTGGCACTTGAAGTAATCATGATCACTTCGATCCAATGACGAGTAAATGCATATTCAAAAGAACATAAAGTTATCAGTTTCAGTTTGTTCACTTTGATCAGTGATAATTTACTCAAAAGAATACAGCCATGATGGGAGATCGGAAACAAAATCTAGTAAGCTATACTGTTAAACATCTATAGTGTATGTACACATACAAATAGTGCATTTAACCCTAAAAAGAATATGAATATGAACATAAACCTACTTAGCCAGCAAATTTTCGAATTTAAACTAAATATAATTAAAATTTTTAATCTATGTAATATTCTGAATGAGAGAAAAGAACTAGCAATGGAGTTTTATAGAGAAAAAAATAAATATGTAAAAACACAAATCGAAATATTTTACTGGAAAAATATCCGTTATGCATGAAATTAGTATCACCGTCAAAGATGTAAAGGATACGCGAAATAAAATTGACATTTTCATTTCATAAAGTACAAATTTAGTTTTTCTACCGGGTTAAGAAAAGAAAAATTTTCATTATTTTTGTAAAAATGTTATTTTTTATACTCCCTACAAATATCAGGGAATGATTATACAAAGTAAGGAAACAAAATGAAATCCGTAAAAATTTATTTCACCAATAAAATACATTTTGCATACTTGATATACATACATAATATTACGCTAATAGTAAAATTATTAATTTTCCCTAAAGTTGTTACTGCTAATGTGTTATTGGATCTGTCTTACTTCTTGTAGATCAGGGTGTATCTCTTGTTCTTGATGAATATTTCCGATAATAAAAAGTTATTATCAACCTATCTTTCGGAAAACATCTAAATCTATTCTTCTAGACCTCACAACATCTTTCAACGGTACTCCGCAATGAACAGATATCTACTAAATCTTTCCTCTGGTGTTCCCAGTTATGAAACGTCTCCCAAAGGCTATAGCCTTAAAAAAAACCTGTAAAAATTAAACTTGGTTCACTTTCCTGTATATATTTAAACATATTCTGAATTAAAAACAAATTATCAGTTTATTGTACAATTAGTTTACCTGAATCTCCAATGAGGAAAAATAAATCTGGGTTTCTTCTATAGATCATTTCCATTATATTGCAAATGTTAGATTCATTCCAAATATAGGAATCATGGGTACTACAAGGAAATGTAGCATTCTTTTTCAAAAAAAAAAAACAAATTGTATATCATTTTTAAGTTTGTAAAATACATATTACTGATAGCTGTTTATAATTTAGGATTTAACAGAAAATTACCCAGATGGACAAGCTCATAATTCATTTAAATTTTATAGCAATTAGATTCACTCTGAAATAGCATCTTCTCTGTTTAAAGCATGTGAATTTTTCTTCCTGACACTTACTCCAACTGACACTTCCTGATTAACTAGTTCCAGAAATACATTCAACCCAGTAATTTCGTGGTAGCTGCCAGTCACAAAAAATCTACGAATCTACAAATATTAATATTTTAATAAAATTATATTAATATGTGTACCTAAATGTAAAAAGGAAAATTAATATTAGCTTAACATCCTCCAAATTTTTTATCAGTAACTAAAGCAGGTAATATATTACAAATATGTATAATCCAACCAAGTAAAAAATCATTAATGACTTACTGATCATATATATGCTAATTTTATTAACCGACTTCTAAAAGAAGGAGGTTCTCAATTCGTCGACTATGTATTTTTTTTTTTATGTATGTACACCGATTTCTCCGGAACGGCTGCACCGATTTGAATGAAATTTTTTACGTTATGTAAAGGAAGTTGCTGCGGTGGTCCCATATTCTTTTAGATGAAATTGGTGCAGTAAAATCCAAGATGGCGCTTACAATATGGCGGCCAAAAAAATTAATTTTGTCCGATTTTCTCCAAAATTGGTGTGGAGGAATTTTCGGGGTTGTACCCAACGAATCTGAAATTATTTTTCAAAAATTCAAAATGGCGGATCCAATATGGCGGACAAAAATATTTAATTTAGTCCGATTTTCTCCAAAATTGGTATGGGGGAGTTTTCAAGGTGCCACATAAGGAGTCTAATATTATTTTAAAAAAATTCAATATGGCGGATCCAATATGGCGGACGAAAAAATAAATTTTGTCCGATTTTCACCAAAATTGGTACGGGGGAATTTTCGGGGTCGTATATGACGAATCTAAAATAATTTTTAAAAAATTCAATATGGCGGATCCAATATGGCGGATGAAAAAATGAATTTTGTCCGATTTTCTCCAAAATTGGTACAGGGGAGTTTTCAGGGTCGCATATGACGAATCTAAAATAATTTTTAAAAAAATTCGATATGGCGAATCAAATATGGCCGCCAAAAAAATTAATTTTGTCCGATTTTCTCCAAAATTGGTACGGGGGAGTTTCTGGGGTCGCATATGACGAATCTAAAATAATTTTTAAAAAATTCAATATGGCGGATCCAATATGGCGGATGAAAAAATGAATTTTGTCCGATTTTCTCCAAAATTGGTACAGGGGAGTTTTCAGGGTCGCATATGACGAATCTAAAATAATTTTTAAAAAAATTCGATATGGCGAATCAAATATGGCCGCCAAAAAAATTAATTTTGTCCGATTTTCTCCAAAATTGGTACGGGGGAGTTTCTGGGGTCGCATATGACGAATCTAAAATAATTTTTAAAAAATTCAATTTGGCGAATCCAATATGGCCGACAAAAAAAATCTTTTTTGTTCGATTTTCTGCAAAATTGGTACGGGAGAGTTTTCAGAGTCGCATATGACAAATCTAAAATAATTTTAAAAAAATGCAATATGGAAGATATATGGAAGATATATGGCGGACGAAAAAATCAATTTTGTCCAATTTTCTCCAAAATTGGTATGGGGAAGTTTTCGGGGCCTCACATAAAGAATCAGAAATTATTTTTAAAGAATTCAATATGGCGGATTCAATATGGCGAACAAAAAAATCAATTTTGTCCGATTTTAACCAAAATTGGTACGGGAGAGTTTTCGGGGTCACACTTGACGAATCTAAAATTATTTTTAAAAAAATTAATATGGCGTATCTAATATGGTGGATAAAAAATTAATTTATTTTCTTTAAATATCGATATTGGAAGGTGTTGGGGCCTATATTACCAATCTCAAATTAATTTGAAATTTAAGATAATGGATTTTCTATGACAGATTAAATATTCGTTTGACCCAATTTGATTGGTATTTGGAAAACTCTAAGAACTAAAGAATTTTTAGTGGTTTACAACTTTGGATAAAATTTGAACTTTTTTGCCACTTTGGAATCATTGCGAAGTACACTAATTTCGATTAGTTCTTAGTTCAAATAATTTATGAATATCATAATGAATTCTAAAACTAAAAATAGAAAAATAAAATTTTTATAAAAAAATTGAACCGACTTCTAAAAGTGCGCTAAAAAGTGAAAAATAACCATAAATTTTTATATGAAATTGAACTTTTTGAAGTCGGCGCCAAATTATTTGTAAATGAAATAAATAACTACTAATATATACAAATTATGGTAAGAAAGCAATTACGAAAAAAGTATTTTAAATATGTTTATGCCAATCACATTTTGTCAAGTATTAGTTTGGCGCCGACTTCAAAAAGTTCAATTTCATATAAAAATTTATGGTTATTTTTCACTTTTTAGCGCACTTTTAGAAGTCGGTTCAATTTTTTTATAAAAATTTTATAGTTATAAAATATTACCATGACTTTTGGCAAAGATGATGTTGCCTTCTTTCAAGCCCTGAGAATTCTAGAAATTTCTAGTACAAAATATCTTCACAGATCTTTACCAAGCCGGTAAAATAAATTAAACGAAGTAGAATGCGCTAATTTTCACCCATATTTTTATAATAGGTACTTACCTAAACAACCTTATGAATTCCTAATCATTTAAAACTCCAAATTGACGCAACCGTGGTAGAAATCAACGATTATAATTTGCCACTTGTTTTTCCGCTAATATGACATCCTTTGGTCTATCTTGGTTCAAAATTACTTCCTCAATACCCATTTTATAAATGTATATTTGAAACAAAAATATTTTATAAAAATTACAATAATTTAATTTCATAACGATCTTGAATTTTTTTGAACTTTTATAACCTAAAAATTAGGCATAATGATGGGGATGACATTATCGTTCTCTCAAAATCTCTCCGTTTTCTTGGTTCGGACTAGTAGAACAAGTTCTCTCAAGATTTGATGGATGTGACCATCGCTTAAAATTACCGGGGTCTCTATTCTCGTTCTTGAGAGAACGATCACTTGATGGAAAGTGGGCGTGGTTCTCACGAAAAAGTATGAAACGGTATTCTGGGTAGCTTTCTCGTTCTCGAGAGAACGATCATCTTGATGGAAAGTGGCCGTGGTTCTCACGAAAAAGTAAGAAACCGTATTCTGAATACGTTTTGGCTAAGTGAATCGCCCTGAAATATTCTCTTTCGCATTGGGTAAACATGATTCGTGCTGAAAAGGAAACAAAATGATTATAGATCCTATACATTCTCAATATAGTTGTGAGCCACTCATGTGGCCCTGACTCGAAGGCCTTCTTATAATCTACGTAGGCAGCAAAGAGATTTTTTCGGTTGGTACAGGCTTGGTTACATATGACAGAGTCAATAATCAATTTTTCCTTGAATCCCATTGCTCCCCTCGTGCATCCTTCCTGTTGAGTTGCAATGATGTTATTTTACTCACAATGTGGATAGATATGTTGGATCAAGCAAGAGGTGATCACTCTGTACAGTGTGTGAAGGTACGTGAATGGCCTATACTTAGCTACGTTATGTTCTGTTGGTCCTTTGGCAAGAGATACGTAATACCTTCGGTCAAAAATAATGGCATTTTTGGCGGGTTAAGAAAAAAATCGTTAATAAGATTAGCTAGTTGATGGTGCATACACCAGAACTCCTTGAGCCAGTAGTTCAGGATTCCATCGAGATCTGGAGCTTACCAGTTATGGGATTCCTTGACTAGTAGTAGTAGTAGTAGTAGTCTTGTCAGATTTGGTGTTCTTGATCCAGCCAGCTGCGATATTACAATTGGCGGGTGTGGAAAGTTCGTTTTCCCAAAACTCTTCTACCTGCTCTCTATTCGGATATCTTTTACCGGCCATATTAAGTGGAGAGTTTAGCTAACTTTAGAAATTCTTTTCTGATCGTTGGAATAGCGCATTGTCACGTTTTCGGTTATTGCTGGTCTTGTACCTCTTTAGCCGTCCTGCAATAACAGAGAACTTCTGTTTCAGCGTATCAAGGCATTGCTGAGCAGTAACATTCGCTGGATCTTGTTGTGAATGGTATTGAACACGATTTCTGATTTCTTCAACTCATCTTTGCAGTTTACTTGTTCTTGTGCCTCTGATGTACTCCGTCAGCTGTCCTTTATCTTTCCGAAGATTTTCAATTTTCTTATTTATTCGTCTTTCCCATGGTGGTGTGTTGGGTTCTGTTCTTGCTGATCGGCGTTCTGTTGTAACTTTAATTTCTAAAGCTCTAGCTATTGCAGTCGCGGCACAAGATGGTCATATGCAAGGACTCCAGAGTGAAGGCATCTGAAACATAAACTGATAAAATCCGATTGTTCATGTCTAACATGACATCCAGTTTTTTGGATGAATTACCTTTTGACAATACCGGTCTGCTTATTTTTATTATTTATATGATTTACAAGCCAAACAGCTTCGCACTCCCTCCAGGGATTATTCAGTCATACCAGGCATACAAAGACACCAAAAGTATGAAGCCCTTTCCATGTTATCGGGTCCTAGGTGACGTTGTCTGCTGTATTTCCTACGAACTTTCGGACGGTTCTCGCGGTTGCAAGAAGAACTGCTTGCTGCATAGGTTTATACAGATGCACACTAAGGTCCAGTCCCTTGATGTTCTGCAGGAGGTTCCATGGTATCACTCCAGTTGTTGACAGTATTATGGGAATCCTTTGGACGCTGTTCATTGCCCATTGTCTTCGGATTTGGACCTCCAGATCTCTGTATTTGGCGATCTTCTCGTTGTATTTTGGCCTTAGGTTGTTGTTGTTAGGTACAGCGATGTTGATTAGTGTCGTTCGCCTAGAAATTTTATCTATTAGTATAATGTCTAGTCTATTATGAGCTACTGTCTGATCCGTCAGAACCGTTCGGTCCCAATATAACTTGAACTGGTTGTTTTGAAGAATAGGCTCCGGATTGTACTTGTAATAAGGCTCTTTTCCTACCTGTAATGGGTTTAACTTTTCTGCTAACTCTTGGTGGAGTATCTTGGCGGCTGAGTCGTGTCTTTCCTTAAACTCGGTTGCGGCAAACGCTTGGCATCCTCCAGTTATGTGCTGGACTGTCTCTGATGTTCGACAGCCATATCTGCACTGGTCATTTTCTATTGAGAGATCTCTAATGATGAACTTCCGATAGTTCTTCGTCGGAATAACCTGGTCTTGGATAGCTAACAAGAAGCCCTCCGTTTCCGGAAACATCTGTCCTGAAATCAACCAGTAGTTCGACGCTGAGTTATTGACATTGTCCTGATTGACCTCATTTCCATGAAGTGGCTTCCGCAGCCAGGTTTGTAACTTCTCTTGGTCTGTTTGGTGGTGAGAAGTAATATCTTGTTCCTTCAACTGTAGCGGCGTTGAATCGTCTGCCTCGCATATTGCTCGATGTAGTGTGGAAGAGTCCGCTAACCTGTGGAAATATGAACGTAAGTTTATTATTTGTTGGTCGAGCTGCTTACCAATATCCACCAATCCTCGTCCTCCTTGGTGTCTTGGAAGCATTGTACGTTCAATAGCACTCCGAGGGTGATGCTTCTGTGCTTTGCAGGTTTTGAATGTCCGTCCTGCTTCATTTTACAATCGCAAAAGAGTAGCTCAGCGCTGAGCAAGCATACGTGTTGAGCGCCTTAAACAAATTTCTACTATTTAAATTAGTTCGTAATACCCGCCTTACCCTCTTGACAAATTCGATTGTCAATTCAGCTTTCATAATGCCATGGTTAATTCTTTTAGCCTGTTTCATACCTAGATATTTGTATGTTTGGTCTGCCTCCATTGCAGCTATAGTTTCACCGTTCTGCATTTCAAATGCCCCCGGTTGTATCTTCCCTTTGACGATGTTCAAAATACGGCACTTGTCAAGTCCAAATTGCATTCGGATATCCCCGGAGAACTCCGCTACAATTTTAAGCATTTGTTCCAGCTGGTTTCTGGTAGCAGCCTTCAGTTTAAGATCGTCCATGTATAGAAGATGATTCACTCTGACTACCTCTTCATTGTTATTTCTAACACTAAAACCGTATCTGATGGAGTTCAAACGGCGTGATAGTGGGTTCATTGCAAGGCAAAACCACAATGGGCTAAGTGAATCGCCTTGAAATATTCCTCTTCGTATCAGAATGGTGTGAGTTTCGATGGTGTCGCTGGATGGCACTTGCAATTGGATCCTAGTTCTCCAGGTTCTCCTGTTATTTATATTATTTATATTAATATATTTTATAGAAAAATTAATAAATTATATTTTTATTTTTTACGGATAGCGTTCGCTCAAAATTTAATTTATTATTATCAATAATAATCAATGCCCAATAGGTAGGTATAAGATATTTTTGTAATTAAAAACCTAAACCACTTTTTACTTATTTATTATTTAGCATAAATAACTATATTGTAAACTGCGTAGGTTTTCTATTACTTGTCACTTTTTCATTCGCCAAATAAAAAATCAAAGCGTACTTTCATTTTTCTTGTTTTGTCAGAACTTGTCCTTAGCGGTTTAGCGGCTCTTACTGTCAAAAAAATATTGTCAGGACTCGCTTACTTAAATTGTTAAGCGGTAATAATTTGTGCTCATTTTGTATATTACTGGTTGTGTTCTGGTTCTGGTTATTTTCGTTGAAATGACAGAAAAGAAAGAATACTACATACGGCAATTTTGTGTTAAGAAGATACATGTTTACAAAAAATTTAAAAAAATTATAACTTTTTGACTAAAGTGAACTGGGTCAGATGCGCCTAATTTAGCCTCAGGAAGATGCATAGCGTTTTGTACAGACCTTGTAGAGACACTCTGTATATTTACAAAATAAGTTTAGATAAATTAGGTCATGCAAACAATTTCTACCGAGAGCAGTTTTTTTTTGACAATCTATAATAATTATAGCTACTTTATCGAGCAAGGATAGATTTTAAACTTTAAATTTAGTGTTTAGTGAAGTTATGCAAAGTTATTATATTCTATTACCTTCTCGACACTACCCTAACTAAAGACGTCGACTTCTCCCCGAAAATTTGAATAAATCTCGCCACGTTTAGTTCCCCCGGGCGTGCTCTAATAAAATGCACGTTTAATAGTGTAAATTGAATTGAAAATCAAGGCTATGACTCGATGATGAGGATCGACAGTGGTGACCTCAAATCCCTGCTAAGGGCGGCTTCCACCCCTCTGCCTTATGCCGGGGGTGAAATCCCGAGGGAGACCAACGCTCCGCTGCTGTTTACATCCTATCGCATATTTATGATTCGACAGTTGATGAGCGTAGCAATATGCTCCGATATTTAACTGGAGAGACCACAAGGGACAGTTTGCTAAGTCAAAGTCTATAAACGAGCGGGGGAAATTTATATTGCATATTAAAATTTTAAATACTAATTTTTTCGAAGTTTTGTTTTATATTCGAAAGAATATTAAGTTGTTTTTTTAGAGAGAGGAAGGTATTAACAGAACTATTCTGTAATTTTAACTACTACTTGTTACAATAAGAAGAGTGTCCTTTAAAAGTAAATGATCTTTCTATAAAAAAATTAACCCTTCTATATTATTCTTCTTCTTCTTCTTCTAGGTAGAACCAAGTTCTGTTATCTATACAATGCCTCATCGATCCTCGTTTGAGGTCGAAATCCAGCTGTCTCTCTATCTTTTGGGGGGGCCGTCCAGGCGGCCGTTTGGTGTTTGGTTTCTCTCTCATCACAGTTTTTGCTAGTCTGTCATCGTCCATTCGTTCCACGTGATCTCTCCACTGCCTACGACGGTTTCGAATCCACTTCACAACATCCCCCACTCCGCTGTCCTCGCGTATTTTTGCGTTTCTTATTCTATCTCTTAAAGTGTTCCCGTGATCATTCTCAGCGTTTTCATTTCTGTTGTTCTCATATTTTGTTTTGTCTTTGTGGTTTCATTTCTTGTTTCTGAGCCGTAGGTCAGTATCGGTCTTACACAGACGTTGTAAATTCTTGCATTGCTCTCAACCGTCATATATTTATTGTTCCAGATTATGTCTCTTAGTTCGCCTGATATCATGGCCGCTTTGTTGGCCTGTGTGCGTACTTCTTCCGTTACTTCTATATTCAATTCGTAAAATGTCAAGTATCGATCTGTTCAAAGTTTTTACATATATCTTGAGATGTGTGTAAATATGACGAGCCACGATCAATTTTCAGCGCGACCGAGACTCTCCTTAGTCTATTTTCTGTCGGTTTTGATGCGAACTTAAAAAATATTTTTATCTAGTTGGACGACTTTATAGCACGCTCTTTCGAACATATCTACAGCGAGACTAACGACACCGTAAAGACCTTCTGATCAAAAAATGCTCGAAATTCTTCATTAAAACGAAAACGTTTCAATATTCACTCTATTTCCTTCAAAGTAAACTCCATTGCAAGCAATACACATTCCAACGCTTCCTCTAATCTTGAAAACACTTTTCATAGGTCCACTTTGCAATGGCCTTCAACTCCTTCTGCGAATTCTCCTTTTATCGCATCAATCGTCTCAAAACGCCTTCCTCGAAGTGGTAATTTGAGTCGTGGGAATAGGCAAAAGTCACAAGAAACCATGTCGGGTGAATAAGGAGCTTGCGAAATGGTATGAACGTTATTTTTTCTCAAATAATCGCGTACAAGATGAGATGTGTAAGCAGGTGCATTGTCGTGGTGAAGAAACCACGAATTATTTCTTCACAATTCTGACCTCTTGAGACGAATATTTTGCTTCAAATGCTTAAATACGCTCACGGAATAAAGTAAATCATCAACCACAGCTGGGCCCGCTTTAAACTTTTTTTACCAGTCGTACGTTTGTAATTTCGACAGTCCGACAGAGTCCCCCGTAGACTACATTTTCAACGCTTCCGATCATAATATTTTGTTAGAGGCACAACATTTCAGACAAACTCTTTGTTCATCTAAATTTGACATTGCGAAATTCGCAGAACACAACAAACACAGACTTGTTTACAAAGCCATCACGCGACAGATGGCACTCAAACAGATATTTAAGCACCAGATGACACATGTCCCAACCCAGAAAAAAATATTTTGATAATATCTCAAGCGCGATCTGTTTGAACGGGAAATTCCGGGTACTTTTTGACTAGAAGTAATTGTATCTCAGACTCTTTTGTGGTCTCCTTTGACGCCAGCCGCCTAGGGCGCAAGTGTTTCATGAGAAATTCGTATAGTGTCGCGCCCGCGATGAGCCTCCTTTGAATTTTACCGACTACGATTGATGTCATGCATGCGCATATCTTACAAAACCCTTGTAACTTCGGTGGCCAGCATCAAAGGAGATAATAAACCCGTCTGAGAAACAACAAGCTAATTTTATCATATTTTTCATTTCATCAGTCTCGTTTCAAAGTACAATTTTCCGAAAGGGCGTGCCATAAAACCGACTAGCCCCAATCACGCTGCTCGCGAACAATAGAAATATATTAAAATTAGCTTGTTGTATCCCAGATGCTTTTATTATATTCTTTAATGCGCTTGAAGGCGCTCAATATCAATCGAAGTAGATAATATTCAAAGGAAGATCGCAGCAGGCTCGTCTCAGGGGCGGCTTGTTATATTTATACGCACCGTTATCATTATTTTAACCGGTTTTTAGAGCATTCAGAAAAAACAACAAAGTAAATATATCAATGGCTACACAGGTACACCTGAATGAAAGCCAATCTGAACTTAGTCATAAAACAATTGCATATAGAAAAAATATGGTCTGCAGCAACAACTACAAATATGCTGGTTTTTCTAAGACAAAAATATTTCCATGTAACCCAGAAATCTTCCCTGACTACCCGCTTATGCCTGTGATCACCCTTTCACTACAAAAGATCATTAATATTCTGAGGTTGTTGCTTTATTTATGAAATAAAAACGGTTATCTCAATCAATGATACAAGAAAAATTTTTGAATCCAGTTCCACTAACAGAGATTCCTCTTACTCCTAAAAAAATAACTTTTGTAGGACTTTATAAAAGAAAAAACTACTATATATTTCCTAATTGGTTACGTAAATAACTATTATTTAACTTATGTTAGTTTGATTTTGTAGCTCTTAGCAGTCCGTTTATATTATTTGCTAAATATTTTTTTATAATTTCTATAATTACTGGGCTATTTTAATTGAGTTCACTTTTGAAGCACCCTGTACATAAGTTATAATTTAGATTACCATACTTAACGTATATAAAACTCCTGTTATTGCCACATTTTGCTCTATAAAAAACACAGTGTCCAAAAGAGAAAAATATTGTTACCCATTATAATTAATATTTTTAAATCTTCACTTTCCCCATCACTGTCAAAATTTTCCATCTCAAATTTCCCGGTAATTAAAAAACAATTGTTGTAATGAAGGCACAATGTTTACATTTGTATGCTGTCTGCAAACGACAGACCGAGACCGGTTCCCAATCTAATTTGCTTTTCAAATTACTCAGAAGATTACCCCTGCAAATATTAGTTTTATTACAATCAATATTAATATTTCCCGCTATTGGTTGAGTAAACTGGGGTGAATTACTGATTGGTCATGTGGATATTTTTAAGTGAATAGTACATTTTCACACATGCTGATATAAAAAGTCTTTAAAAACTGTATAGCAGCAAACACAAATATATTTTTGTCATTATACATAAACAAGTGAATGTTTTAGAATATACAAATAGTATATTCAGTGAGCATATAGAGATGATCATTACTTATGATGATGAAAGTCTAAGACACGAATCAAAAGCAAAACTATTTAAAGTTTAATAACATATATCTTACTGTCTAGTGTTAAATCTTTTGTCAGAAAATACTAGTTTATTTTTGTATTCCAAGATTCATTTAATATATTATTCATTTGTTAGTTTAGGCTCATGAGCCTACAAATTAGTTTTGGCACAAGTAGGTGTTACCACTTAAACCGAACTTCCATCAAAAACCAAACCGAAAAATAATTACTTGGCCTTCAGAAGTTTCTAATCTGCAGAAACGAATATCATGGTATCAGCATCAGTTTTCACCAAAAAACATACTTTGCCACGAATATGCCATTATAGAAATTTAATTAATATAATCGATAAAAAGTTGATACTAAAGCAATGGCTTCCAATAAACATCTACAATTCTGAAAAGCGATTGTACAACTCACTGTTCAAAGTTGCATTTACTTTTGGTGTAGAAAATAATTTAATTCACTCATAAAAAGATAATAAATATGAAAATTATATTAAAAATTAAAAAAATCATAATATTATATTGGATTTTATTAAACAAATGTTCTTGAAAAATTAATAATCACAAACTGTCTAGAAAATTTTTATTTTTTGAATGCAATATTTGTTTCTAATATTGTATAACTTATTAGAAATTGAATTACTGTCTTTAAGTAACAGGGAGAATTTTCCAGTTATGTCAACTATAACATAAAACTATTAATAGACATTAATAGTTTCATGCTATATTGTATTGTCAAACAGAATGTGAATCGATGACATTAGTCAAAATGAAGATCAAACTATGTCATACTAAAGTGTGACATCGCATACCAGCAGAAATCGAATACTTCAGTATTTGTTTTATATTCACCGTTATTAAAAGTAAAATATATGCATATGAGAATAAATATTGCAATATTTAGGACTTTTTAGTCACAATCAGCATAATTCAAAATTGATGCTAAACGGATAATATTAAACTAGTTTTTAGACCTAAGATTATTTGTGGAACTGAAAATGTAAAATAAAAGTAAAAATACAAAATTTATAAAGTTTCTTTGTAAAGTTATAAATACGCAATTTGCAAGACTTTCATGTTGTTTTTTTCATTCTGTAAAAACATTGTATATTTTTAATTTGCTGGTATCAGAATTTGTATTACATATATATTAGTTTTGCATGGCTGAGTTCTCAAGCGTTTACTTCATTTATAATAATTGTGTCTCTTGTTACTCTTAACAGGTAAGTAATGTATTTATTTTAATTTTTAACCGACTTCTAAAAGGAGGTTCTCAAATCGTCGACTATGTATTTTGTTTTTATGTATGTACACCGATTACCGATTTGAATGAAATTTTTTACGTTAGGTTCAGGAAGTTGCTGTGGTTGTCCCATATTTTTTTGGAAGAAAGATGGCGCTGACAATATGGCGGCCAAAAAAATTAATTTCGTCTGATTTTCTCCAAAATTGGTGTGGGGGAGTTTTCGGGGTCGCAAATGACGAATCTAAAATTATTTTAAAAAAATTCAATATGGCGAATAAAAATTAATTTTGTCCGATCTTTTCCAAAAATTTTACATTTTTGGATTTTCTCCAAAACTGGTACAGGGGGTTCTTGAGAGTGTAAATTATGAATTTAGTAGTATTTTTTGAGGATTCAATATGGCGAATACAATATAGAGGACTAAAAATTTAATATTTTTCAATGTCGTTCAAATGTGAAACTGAATCGTTTTTGAGGATATGAATAGCAAATATACAATTATTTTAAGAAAATCTAATATGTCAGATGCAATATGACGGTTTAGAAATTTTAAATTTCTGGATTTCATCCAAAAGCGGTACTAGGGGGCTTTGAAAACTTTATATTTAGGTTAAATTAAGACCTTAAAATCATTTTTTTGAAATTCAATATGGTGAGTTGAAAATTTTACCTTATTCGCATTTTTTCAGATTTCGTATTAGGGAGTTTTCGGGGTGGTGTATTACGAATATGAAGTTAATTTTTTACAACAATTAGGTTGATAAAACACAATATGAGGGACTGAAAATTTTACATTTTCCGATTTTGTCTAAAATTGGTATTGCGGAATTATTGGAGAGTATACAAACTTAATATGCAGTATAAAATATATCGAACTAAGAAATTTACGTTTCAGGTTCTTTAAATATCGATATTGGAAGGTTTTGTGGCCTATATTACAAATCTAAAATTAATTTGAAATTTAAGATAGTGAATTTACTATGACAGACTTATCAATTCAATTTTCAATAATTCTGAGTCATAGATCCAGCGGAATTTGAGCGATGGCATTGGTTGTGATGGCTTTAAGGCCATTGGTCTTATCAGCATAGACCTGCGACGTCAGGAAACCCCACAAAAAAAATCTACTTGGGTCAAATCACATGATTTTGGTGACCAATTCACGTCACCTTTACGAGAGATAACCATACCCTCAAATCGTGAATGCAAAATAATTATCGTGGCATCCGCTGTATGGCACGTAGCGCCGTCCTGCTGGAATCACATGCCGTCTACCTCCATATCGTTCAATTTGCGCCAAAAGAAATCAGCATAGTTCTGTAGCGCTCGCCATTGACGGTTAGAAAATTAAAAAAAGCCCTATTTTCTCCAGTCCGGGCAGTCCCTCCTAACATTTTTAAGCAAAAATATTTTATATATGAAAAAAACACGACGAAACAGACATAGTCAAGATAGAATCAATCCAATAGAAATCAGTATAGGAATTTGCTCTTGTCAGGAACACCTTTGGTCTACAGATGGTAATGGAGCTGTCAAACAAGAAAGGTCCGGAGTATGCTCAGTACAATATTGGGGAAAATGACGTTTTGGCACGTCAAATGAACCGTCAAAAGTCAAAAAAATAGTGTCCTTGTTGTTATTGTTGTAAAGTTATTGATTGTCATTAAAATCTTTGTTTTTCCCTGGGTTAAATTTATTTTATATGACTTAACAACCAAGTAATGTACACCAAGCCATCAGTCAAATATTTAGATTATCTTAAATTGGCACTTTAGAATTGTTAAACAAATATGTATACAAAAATCCAAATACCTTAGGAGTCTAATAAACACTAAAAAGGTATATTAAGAAAAACAACTCATATCTACAAAGTAATTGGAATTCATGCCCCCTACATATAGTAACTGCAGGACGCCAGTACTGATAAACCTTGAAACGGTTGAAATCGCAGCTCTATATAGTATGCCTAAAATCCATCATCCTAGCAATCTATTACATAAACCATCCAATCAATTATTGTATGAATTCACTGAATGTCTAGCCTCTTACTGCAACACTTCCTGTCCTGACAACTATGTTTGAAAGAAAACCTGAAACTTGACCCGTGATAGAAAAACTGTGTACGACCAGGGACCGCAACCATAGGCCAGCCAGAAGACCTCCATTAATGATACTGGCAGATCTCACATTCAACCTTTAGTATGCTTTTTTATTATTTTGTAAAGATTTGTAGGGGCTTGAAGATCAAATGTACTATAAATAAAGTTTTCATTCTGAGGGATCTCGTCCGTTGGCCTGTAGGATTCAAATTTATATCTTCTTCTTCCTCTTGTTATAGGCTTACAGCCTATTTTTTACAACTCAATCATTCATCTCATTTGATGTTGAAATCCAGGACTCTCTCCATCTTTTAGGTGGTCTTCCTATTGGTCCTCTTGTTTCCGGTGTTCCATCTCGGGCGATTCTCGCTGTCCTATTTTGCGCCATTCTTCCTACGTGCTCATTCCAGGCTCTTCTGCACTTCCGTCCCCATCTTACTATATCCTGCATTCCATGTTCCTCGCGTATTGTTAAATTGCGTATGTGATCTCTTAATGTGTATCCCGATATTCTTCTTAGTACTTTCATTTCGGCAGTTCTTAGAATTGATTTTGTTTTTGTGTTGTCAGCTGTCGTCTCTATTGCGTACGTCATTATCGGTTGAAACAGGTCTTGTAGATTTTTGTTTTTGCGTCCTTGCTGATGTATGTGTTGTGCCATATTATATCCGCCAGGCTTCCTGAGATTCTATTTGCCTTGTTTACTTGGTTTCTTACTTCTCTTGTTCTGTCTTGGTGTGCGGATATCTCAACTCCTAAGTAATTAAAGGTCATGAGTTGTCCTATTGGTTTGTCATCCACTACTAGTTTGCATCTTGAGGGCACTTTGCTTATTACATTCATGTTGAATTGCTTGCTTATGGTGTGTAATGTAAATAGAAGTCTTTGGAGATCGTCTTCATTTTCCGAGACTATGACGGCGTCATCAGCGTAACATATTATTGTTATTTCCCCGGTATTCATTCTGTACCCTAATGCCGCTCTTTTGACGTTCTCAATTATTTGGTCCATTACTATGTTAAACAGTAATGGACTCAGAGAGTCCCCCTGTCGTATACCCGACGCTATCGGTACATCCTTAGTTAGGTTGCCGCTTACTGAGATTTGTGTTGTGGTGTTGGAATTTAGCTGTTCAACTATGTTAATTAAATTGTTTGGGATGCCTTTAATTCGCATTATTTGCAGAATGTCATCCAGACTCATCCTATCAAAGGCTTTAGTGAGATCTATAAGGCACATAAAAGCCGGCTTAGTAAATTCAATAGATTTCTCTGCTATCTGTCTTACGATGCATATGGCATCTACTGTAGATCTGTTTTTACGGAAACCTTGCTGTTCTTCTGATGTTCTGCAATAGTCAATTATTACACCTTCAAGGATTTTGGTGAATAATTTCATTATTGAATTTAATAAAGTTATTCCTCTATAGTTTTCCGTGATTTTCTTATCACCCTTCCTGAAAATAGGTACTGTTATACTTTTCTTCCAATCTCGAGGTATCGCTTGGTCTTTAATTATTTTGTAAAAGAGTTTTGTTACTTCTTCGTGTAATGCATTTCCACCATATTTAATTAGTTCGTTGGTGTATTCGTCATATTCAGATGCATTTTCGGGTGGGTAGTTGTTCTATTGTGATTGATCTATATTTCTCTATAGTGTTTTAAAATGTTCTTCCCATTCGTGCTCAGAAATTTTTTGAGATTGTGTATATTCGTTTATATCCTGTTAGTAGTGAACATAACCCGATTCTCTCAATCCCCCCACTCCTCGACCTTGACCTTGACCTTGCTTCACCCCTCTTTGGCCCCGCCCACATGTCCTTGTCATTGACCTTGAAAGTGCACGTGTGCTTTGGCCTTGGCCTTGTGTTCAAGGTTGTGTGTGTGACCTTGACCTTGACCTTGGTCGAGACGACCTTGACTTTGTTGAAGGTCATCTTGGGTGTGTGACCTTGAAGATATGTTACGTGGTTGGGGGTGACCTTGAATGGTTTTATATAGAGTATGGGGCAGTTTCATTCATCAGTTGGCTCTGACTTGTATAGGTAGTACATGTGTTAATATTTGACAAATCATGGCATATGTTTGTGAAAATTGCGGTTCTAAGTTTACTAAGAGTTATAATATGAGACGTCATAAAAGAGAATCGTGTGCGGCGAGATTTAATGAAGTGCCTGGAGGAAAACGGCTCCGAATTGAAGAGTATACATCGACGATTCCGGTAATTAATTGCGCTACATGTAATGTAGATGTTCCAATAAATCATATGTCAGCGCATAAACGAACACAACAACATAAAAATAATTCATGTTTGCCGGTATGTCATGGTGTGCAACTCGTTCAATGTGCCTTCAAAAGAAGAATTGCAACCTATCGGGTTAGCAGTGATATGGAGCATTCCGATTACGTAATGTTCTTTGCAGACATTAAATCCAAGGTGGTGGAACTTGTTAATAATTTATTGCGTGTGCATCATGCTTTAAAAGTTAACATGACAGCTGTTGGCGAGTACATGCTTCCGTCACAAGAAATATTCAGTGAAAAATCCTTCAACACTGCTAATCAAATAATTAGTGTAGAAAGTGATTTGGATGCCGTTTACCATTCTTTCACCGAATCAATAAAAACGCAGGCGACAGAGTTCCAGGAGAAAGATTCAGGTATGGAAAAATCAAAACCCGATATATTAAACTGATTTTTATATATTATTTTTCTTGTTATAGGATGGGCTCTTGTGCGAATTTTATACTTGGAAGTTGGTATCAACAAGTATATGCCTATGGGTGGCTCATCATACATCAAGTTGCCGTGTTCTATTGAAAAGAAAGGAGCTGTCGTCAATGTGATTAACCAGGACGAATTTTGCTTTGCGTGGGCTGTAACATCAGCATTGTTTCCTCCAACAGCAGAGCCTTCACAGAAGACATCCTACCCCCATTTTTCTAGAGTGCTAAATGTAACAGGTATGGATTTTCCAGTAAAATTACGTGACATTAAAAAATTTGAGGAAATGAACAACATATCAATTAACGTATACGGTCTGGAATCTAAATATGAAAATAATGAAATAATACATGAAGTTATTGGTCCACTGAGGTATGCGTCAAAAAAGTTGGATAGGCATGTAAATTTATTGTTAATTACAAAAGACTGTAGTAGTAAAGATGGCGGTGAACATTTTTGCGATACGACTTGTTCAAAGAGTCATTATTGTTGGATTCGGGATTTATCACGTTTAGTTTCAAGTCAAATTAGTTGTCAACAACATAAAATATATTTCTGTGATGGTTGCCTCATTTATTTTAGTACACCGTCAGCTTTAACTTTACATCAAAGCTACGATTGTAACCACATTTTCACGCAAACACCCTCAGTGGATTTAAAAATCGATAAATTTGGAAAGAGTGTGCCGGAAAATATTTTAAAATTCGAGGGTATAGAAAAGCAAATGCGCGTTCCATTCGTGGTTTATGCAGATTTCGAATCTGTTTTAAAACCCATTGAAACGGTACAACCAAACCCACAAAATTCTTACACTGTAAAAAGTTTTAAACATGAACCATATTCTTTTGCTTATTTAATTAAATGCTCTTTTGACGACTCACTTTCGAAATTTGAGCTATTTCGGGGGAATAATGCAGCTCAAGTCTTTGTGGATCGTATCGAGTGTGATTTAAGGGCTCTATACAACACATATTTAAAAGACATTAAGCCTATGAAACCGTTAACGCCTGAAGAAAAAAGGGAGTTTAATGATGCTAAAATATGTGGTATATGTGAAGGCCCTTTTGAAGAGGGTGAGATTAAAGTACGAGACCACTGTCACATAACTGGTGCAAAAAGATTTGGTGCTGCACATTCCGTTTGTAATTTAAATTATAAATTACCCTCTTTTATCCCTATCATATTTCATAACTTAAGCGGCTACGACAGCCATTTATTTATAAAAGAGTTATGTAAATATGGGGATAAAATTGGTGTTTTGGCTCAAAGTAAGGAAAAGTACATATCATTTACCAAAAGCATTTATGTGCACGATTATTTTGATAGTAAATGTGGAAAAGTCAAGAGGAAATATTTAAAGTTGCGATTTATTGATAGTTTTAAATTTCTGTCAACGTCTTTGGAAAATTTAGGCAGCGGTTTAAACGACGACGATTTTATTGAAACGCGGAAACATTTTTCAAATATCAACCAATTTAATTTGATGCGTCAAAAGGGTGTTTTTCCCTATAGCTTTATTGACTCTATAGAAAAAATGGAAAATACATGTCTTCCAAGTAAAGATGAATTTTATGATAATTTACGGGAAGAACATATTAGCGATGAAAGCTATAGAAGAGCAAAAGAAGTATGGCGCTTGTTTGGGTGTAAAACTTTGGGGGACTATTCGGACGTGTATTTAAAATCAGATGTGTTGCTATTGTGTGATGTTTTTGAGCAATTTCGGAATAATTGCTTAAAATTCGATAAACTTGATCCAGCACATTACTATACCCTTCCAAGTTTATCATTTGATTGTATGCTACGTATGACTAAGGTAGAGTTAGAGCTCTTAACTGATATAGACATGATACATTTTTTTAAGAAAGGTATACGCGGCGGCATAAGCCAGTGTACAGAAAGGAAGCACATCGCTAATAATATTTTTTTACCAGACTATGACCCAACAAAACCTTCTTCATTTATAACATACCTTGATGCTACAAATCTATATGGTCATAGTATGTCACAAGCATTACCATATGGTGGTTTTCGATGGTTAAGCGAGCGCGAAATTCTGGATTTAAATATTATGGCTGTTGGTGATGATAGTTTACATGGCTACGTTTTGGAAGTGGATGTGCATTATCCGACTGAGTTGCATGATGCACATTCTGATCTTCCATTTCTAGTAGAAAATATCATACCGCCAACAGAAAACGCTAAATTACCGAAATTAATTCCCAATTTACAAGATAAAAAAAAATACATTGTACACTATAGAACTTTAAAACAAGCCATCGCCAACGGCTTAGTGGTAATGCAAACCCATCGAGTATTACAGTTTGAGCAATCAAAATGGCTAAAATCGTATATTGATTTTAATACCAATTTACGTAACAAGGCCACCACAAAATTTGCGAAGGACACTTTTAAATTAAAAAATAACGCGATATTTGGTAAAACTATGGAAAATGTGGAAAATCGAAAGGATATAAAATTAGTAACACATTGGGAGAACAGTGTAGGCAGAAATGGAGCTAGAGCACTAATATCCCGCCCCAATTTCAATAGTAGCTCGATATTTACCGAGAACTTTGTTGCTATACATATGAATAAAGTTAAAATATTGTACAATAAACCAATTTATATCGGTTTTTCCATATTAGATATATCAAAGACTGTAATATACGATTTTTATTATAATTTTATTAAATCCAAGTTTGGCGATGATGCTTCGTTACTTTACACCGATACTGACTCGCTTATATTAAAAGTGTATACGGAAAACTTTTATCAAACTATATCAGAAAACCCCGAAAAATTCGATACATCAAATTACCCCGAAATTAATAATTTCAACATAATTAAAAGTAATTCTGTAGTTGGTAGAATGAAAGATGAGTTTCCTGGTGATCCGATAATAAGTTTTTATGGTACCGGCGCGAAGGCTTATTATGTAAAGTCCATTAATAATGAATTAAAAAAAGCCAAAGGTATCAAAAAATGTGTTATCGAGAAAGACCTTCATCAGGAAGACTACCAAAGAATTGTTGAACGGGGTGGTTTGATATTAAGAAAGATGAAGACATTTAGAAGTGAATTACATAACATTTATACCAACATAATAAATAAAGTAGCATTGTCACATAGCGATGATAAACGTTATGTAATTCCCAGTTCAACCAAAACTCTACCTTGGGGGCATGCAGACATAGATTTTTACAAAACAGACCCGGAAGAAAACTTAGCAAATTTAGTCACCGTGTTGGAATCATTTCTAAGTCAGGACAGCACGTAATCTGGAAAATCCATATTTCATTATTTGTATTGTTTTTATTATTTCTATTAAACATACAACATTAATATGTAACGATAGTATTGTAATTTTTTTTTTTTTTTTTTTTAAATAAAAAACATGTATTCATTGATTGATTGCTTTTTTATTGAACCTTTATTTTAAAATTATAAATATAATGAAGTGTCGACAAATAACAAACTGTAAAAGTTATTGTTGAAAAATTTGTCTAATAGTAAATTAAACGCACAGGTCTACGAGTAAATGTTTAATGTGAAACAGGTTTGCTGACAAGATCCTCCATAGTCTTTTCAATTTTCAACATTCTAGAGTTAAGTTCATCACGCAGTTCGTCTTGCCTAAGTTCATATATTGCAATAACAGTATCATCAATGTATCCTCTAAGTTCTTGACCGGTTTCAATTAATTTCTTGCGTACGTAACCTTCAAGTTGGTTTCTGAATATATCTTTAATAACAATTGTTGAGTCATGTAAAGCTTTCTGCGTATCTTGCACACACTGAGCAAGGTTATTATCAACATAATTTCGTGTGGTCGCATCGTCTCCTTCAAGAGGTTCTGCTAAATAGCACAATCTTTTGCTTCCCATGTCGTAATCTCCATTAGGTGTAAGTTTAAAACCTATTCCTGAAGGACCTCGCATAAAGTTAAAATCCTTAAATTTTCTTTTGCGACCGAACTTATCAATAGTGTTTACTTCTGACATTGTTATGTGAGACTGATTTGAAACCATTAGATTTCACCCTAATATATGGTTCTATTTCATTAATAAACGGACTCTGCAGAAAAATATGGATTGCAAAACGTATTTTAGGTGATGTTTAATAAATACACATACAGATTCATTTTACTATTGTTTTATTGAAAAAAAATTAAAATATAACAAAAGATTGAGTTTACTTTTTATTATTAAAAAAAAAATAAAAAAAATAACAAACAAAAAAATTAAAAATTAAGAAATAAAATACATGTTAATTTCTTCTGTACAGGTAAGCTTCTTCTATGACCCAATTTCTTCTCTGGATGGCACGTTCATTAATGTCCTTGTTTTTAAAATAACCTTGACAGGACCAAAAAAAAAATCCTTGAAAATTACAACCTCGAAAACGACCCTGACATTGACGGGTACTTTGACCTTGGCCTTGGCCTCGCATCTAACAAGTTTAGTACTATATTTATATGCTTCTTTAAAATAACCTTGACAGGGACAAAAAAAAATCCATGAAAATTACAGCCCTGAAAACGACCCTGGTATTGCCGGTTACGTCGGCCTTGGCCTTGGCCTTGCATCTGACAAGTTTAAATATTATACTTAATGCATCGAACAAAAGGAATAAAGGCGGTGTAGTGGGGGAAATGGGCATAAAAGCAGACTTGCTGGCTCGAGCTCTTCACAGTTCGTCAGAACAGCAAACAGTACAGTGCTAAGAAAAAGTTAATTGTGTGAGTTTGAATATCGAAAATGTCTAGTGTACGGTCTCTTTTAGATGCTCTTGACGTGAGCTGCGGTTCACAGCAAGGCATGCTGGATAACATGAGTGGTTTAGAGGTGCTAAGTCCGGGGGTGTTCGAGAACTGGAATGGCGTGGAGCATGAAGATGCCGAAGACCGAGCCCTCAACGATGGTCGCGACGAGGAGTTAGTTCAGTCGGCAGCGCAATTCCTGGAATGCTGGACGGAGGAGAAAGAGCCAAAAATTAATGTGATTAGTGATGTGGTTGTGCGAAAAGCATCGCGGCCTAGGGAATCTTCTCCGAAAGCGTCGAAACTGCAAAAGCTCTTGACTATGCGGAAGTCGGAAATCGCCGATAAAAAAACATTTTATTCGGCGATTAAAGGTGTGGGACAAGGGAAGAAGAAAAAGTTTAACTTTAAGCGTCCCTCCACCCCTGTTCCATTACCCGACTTCCTAAAAACAGCACCGCAAGAGCCACTGTCAGTAGAAGTGGAAGTCATAGAAGGCCCCGATGGACCAACGCCACCAACACCGGCCAGCGTCGAGAATGTAATAGTGTCGGAGGTGAAGTCTTCCCCAGCGCCAGCACCACTGTCGCCGATATTGGGGTGCCGGAAACCCATGAAGAAGCGGTTTAAGCGGTGTTTTGAAGGCGATGAAGTTTCCGCTGCTTCGTCGTCGTCGTCGTCGTCATCGTCTTCACCAAATAAAACCGCGTCTTCTTCCGAGCCATCACAACCGGAGTGGGTCGAAGACTTCACCAACTCTCAGAAGACCAAATTGACTGACATTTATGCCATGAAAAAACGGTTAGTGAATGAAGTGAACGAGTGTGCCAGTGACATTATAGAACTTGAAAAACAATTAGAGATAAAAAAGGTGAAATCTGCGCGGTTAAAAAGACAATTAGAGGACTTTAATAAATTATGTAGTAGGTGTTAGGTAGTTGTAGATATTAGCTTTTAATTTATAGTATTAAGTTTGTAAATATATATATATATATATTGTAGTTAATAAAAAAGTGTTTGATCAAATTTTTTATATTTTATAATGAGAATAAAAATGACTTGAAAATTTATTTTTGTGTGTTATTTCATATAGGCCCTGTCCCACATAATATTAGGTAATAAAAAAAAAAAAAAAGTGAATAATCCACTAAAACTACGCAATAGCAATAGTTGGACTTAGAAAAAAAAAAAAAAAAAAAAAAAAAAAAAAAAACCTCCCCCTACAACTTCCGCATACTCCCGTTCGGCGCTCTAGCCTCCTAACTAGAGAATTTCAATTTTTTCATCTAAATTTTTTGTCATTTTTAAGATTTTCCAAATTTTTTTTTCACCATTGTATTCTACTCAAAATTCTAGGTAATTAAAGTGCTTTTATTTTTTCTCTATCTTGAACGGTTCCCGAGCTACAACGCTTTAAAAAATCCAAATTACTAACTTACTATAACCCTTTTCTTAAAATTTCATCTTTCCGAATTTTGAAAAGTACTACCATATGTAGAAAAAAATTCTCTTCCTAATTTCCTAATATCATTTTGCTCCAAAACTTCAACTTTGGCGCGCATTCAACATTTTTCAATTTTTTTTTGAAAAAAATTTTTTTTACGTTTTTACTATCGAGAAAAATGCTTGCTTATAGTACTCGATTTCCTCTATAATTTTTTCTTATAACTTTTTTCCCTATTCCTAACCGTTACTTTCCTACAAATTTTCTAAATCGTTGTTTTCATATTTTGCCCTAAAAATTTTTTCTTGTGTTATTTAAGCTCTTTTTTCCACTTAATAAACCACCATTTTCTAAATTCCCGTACTCTTTTCTTAAAGAGCGGGCTTTTCCGCCAGCTTTTTTTTTTGGTTGGGTTTCAAATAAATATAAAACTACTACTTCACTCATTACAAATTTATTGATTCAAGAATATTATTTTGTGTTACATATAATAGATACATTAAAATATAGATTTATTGGTCACCGAACCGTTTAATACATTATAACTAAAAAATGAGTCGTGAATAACTAATGCGTACACTTTAGTGTCTTTGGGGAATTTATTCTTTCTCGTTTGGAACTCCAATTTTACATCCACTGTCGATGAGTTAATCGCCTCTGGTTGATGACTGCAATTGATAATAAAAACGGGGTTTTTCATATATTCCGCGAACGTTATCATCGGATCGTTTATCTCGCGCCCGTAGTAGCTGCTTTGGAAGTTTTCGTAATTGTAATAGGCTGCTGCGTACAGTTTCTTGGCGAAATCTAAATTCCATCTTTCGTATGGATAAACGGTTGAATTCAGATACAGTCTAATGTCGCATACGTCGGCGTGGGTAAACTGGGTTGCGTTTTTTTCTTTCTTGTCGCAATTATTGCTGTCTTGAAACCCGACGATTATATAGCGCGGTCTTTCCAGACTTGTACTCGTTCTCAAGGCCCACACGTCGGAAGATGTTTGCCTTAAAGCTGGTAATTCGTACAGATCCCATTTACGATATGCCATTTGAATACTGGCGTTGTTTCCTCCTTTATTAATGCGAGACAGTATTTTCAATTTTTGCTTGTCGTCTGGAATGATGTGACGAATTTTCCATTCGATTTTGTCGATACTAATTTCTGCCTCTACTTCGCCGACGTAACAATTGGTAAAAGTGCGAGCTATAATCATAATAAGCTCTTGTTTTACGTTGAAAACACCTTTTGCGTAATCTTCGGCGAATCCCATAAGATATTTTAAGGGTAATTTCCCGGAGAATACGTTACTTGCCGTGTCTACGATATCTTGGTTTGCTTCGTCGAGACCCCATCCGCACGTCATGAGAGATCTTTGTTGCAAACTTCCGAATGAAACCATGGTTTTTAATGTCGTCGTAACTCCAGGTTTACGAACCACGGCGACCTGTTCACCTCCCATCTCGTAGCGAATTTCATCGAACAAAAATGCGAGGGCATTATTTGATAAAAAACATCTTTTCGTTGCGTCTATGGGTTTAAATTTTCCTTCGATATATATGTAACTTTCGGCGATATCCAGTATAATATCTTGAAAATTAATGGGGATACGGACTTCATCCGAATTGTTGAATGATGGAGATCCGTATGGTTTATACGTATGCTCTTCTAGACTAATAATGGAATTGTCCAAGATGGGCTCGGAGAAAACCTCTATTTTATCGCTGGTGGTGGAAATCATTTTCGCACTTTAAGACCGATTGATTTTAAAAATTTATAGTCTTCGGCAGATAACTGTTGAGATGTTTGTGATCTAACGTCTGGACGACGACTAACCTTGACGTTAACTCTTCTTTTACTTTTATTATGTTTCGGCGGTTCCCCCATCTTAGTCGACAGCACACACAATTGACGATTGAAGCAAAAACCCATTTCTATGAAAGTTTCTTCAGTTCCAATTTCACGATTATTTTCTCGCCTTGAAAATTGATTAGATCACCGCTATCGTCCAAGATGCGAAGAGTAATGTTGTCGATAAACTGGCGTCCTGCCGGCATTAACGGCATATAAATATTATTTTGTGGTTCTTTACTGATTTTGTAACCGGGCTCCACGTCGATATCGAATTCGAACAAGGTATGACCTTCCACCGAATTCATATATGCTCCGGAAATTATATTACAATCTACGCGTATGATGCGTACTTTCATTATTTCCACCATCTCGGTTGATTCGTGCTTTTTGTCTCTTTTTAACACTGTATGATTAAATCCTAACATTTTACCGATACTCGCCTCTCCCCGGAAATCTATAGTATATTGGGATTTCAGTTCACATTTCAGCGTATTATTATTAGCAACCAAGTAAAAGATTCCATCGTTCTTTTCTTCAGTTGAAATCCTCAAAGCCTCCAACATAGCTTTACCTATCTCATCTATTTCATAGGCCCCAGGTGGAATCTGCAATTGTATCGGCTCGGTGGTGTAACCCTCCTTCATGTAGGCAAACTTATTGTTGCTTTCGTCCACATTAAAAATTGAATTGTATGTGTAAAATCCCAGCAATGCCAGACCATATTTGTTTTCTCTATTTAATTCGACTGGTGGATAAAAATCGGCGCTTAAGACGCTCGAGTGTCCTGTTAGTGTGAACGTATAAGACATGACTAACCATTAAAACATCACACATCTCGGTTTTATTCTTAGCGGCAACATTTAAAAAGATTCATCGTCACACCTTTTCTCACTGCATTAGATAGTGATGTTTTTATGCTATTTTCTGCTTTTATGCGCACATCGCTGATTTTGCAATAACAACAAAATATTTTTCTAGCCGTAAGATCCTCATCAGTCATAACCTCGTTTAAATTGCTGCTGCTGCTGCTGCTGAAATAATGTTTGCAACCGCACTGATATTTTAATATATCGATATCGCTTTTAAGGTGCTCCGGCAACTTTTCCCAAACGAATGGAATTTCATTTGGGGCTAATGCAATCATTACTTCCTTGGGCATGTTTTCTAACTGTTTCACGGTCATTTTCCTTAATCCACCGGCTAGATGAAATGCTTTCAGTGATTGCAACATTTTAGTATAGTTATTGCGATCCATTTGCGGTGTTAATGGTGACGATGATGATGATGACATCTTTTACGCTGATGATTCGACAAGAAACTTTAAGCACAAATGTCCACACCAGACTGTTCCAAAATCCTGCTGACGATCGTATGTATAGTAAATAATTTTTGATGGTTCCGATCCCGTTTGTAGATATCGTACCAATTCGATCGGTGGGGGTAAATCGCCGAAGCTGTCATAATATGTTACTTTAGAATTATTTTTTCTATAAGCTACCCAATGAGTCCCTGCACCACGCGTACTATCCAAATTCACTATTGCTGCTTCGTAACGTCGAGGACCTTGTCTAGGTAATAAATCCCTCATATAAACGCCTCGAAAGTGTCCTATTCTTTTCTTTTTGGCATATTTTTCTATATCGATGTTAGATAGTGGTCTTCGAGGTAGGGATTCAATTAGTTTTTTGATCTACGATTTAAAAATAATCCCATACCTTTACGATATGGCTTTAGAAACAAACCATTTCCTTTCGATTTTAAATACAGGCCGGCACCGGTTTTATCTTCGCTGCTTTTTTTTACTGCTTTTATGGCGCGCACAATTCCCGCTGCCCCACCGGCTAATGAACCCAAAGCTGATAACCCGGCAAAAATTGGTATTAATGGTAATATTCCACCAGTTTTAGGAATCGGTATTATTCTCGGTGTACGAACCTTCCTTTTGCCACCTGCCGCTTTTACCGATCTACGTGCTGCCGACAGAGCTATTTTAGATGCATTCATGACATTTTTTTCCAACACATTTTTACTTCCGGCTTTTAATAATTCCCTTCGAACTGCTTGTCGAATAGCTGTTCCGAAACTGGCTTTCCGAACATGTCGATTTTTATTAACACCTTTCCTTTTTGTATGACGCGTGCCTTTACTAGATGTTTTTTTTGTTGATAATGATGATGATGGTACACCCATACCAAAACGTTGTTTTCCTTTCATAATGTTTGTAACTAACCAAGCTGCTGTTTTTTCACCTAAACTGGAATCTTTCGATTTTACTCTATTCCAAGCACTTTGTTCGAGCTCGTAATCCGCTCGATGTCTCGCACTTATGTTGTCTTTATTATGTAAATAGGCTAAATCGTGTTTTTTGCATGCGGCATCCAAAGGATTAATGCCTGGATCACCTCTTGTTACACGTTTTATTACTTTTGTTCCGGGTCCGCAATATTGATAACCAGGAATGTGTACCTCGAATGGTAATTTATTTATTAACGAATTCACAATACCGTATCCAGTTTTGTTGGAAACGTGAGACCGTCCACTTCGTTTGACGCTCGGCATCTGAATGACAGTTTTTGTGAAAAATTGCCTATAAAATATCAAATTTTCCTAAGATGCGCGTTATCGATCTTAAACAAAAACTTCCTATTGACAATCTCGATGAAAAAGTCGGACTTGGATTTGAAAAGAAGATAATGAAGAGACACGGTCCTCTACTTCCTTCCTCTATTCGCGGCCTGTTAATTGGTCCATCCAATTGTGGAAAAACTAATGTCATGATTTCGCTGCTTACACACCCCCTTGGGCTACGTTTCGAAAATGTCTATATTTACTCGAAATCTCTGTATCAACCGAAATATGAGTATTTAAGGAAAATTTTAGCGCCCATCAAAGGTTTAGGCTACTATGCCTTTAGTGATTCCAGTAATATTGTGGTACCGTCCGATGCAAAACCAAACTCTATATTTATCTTTGATGATGTTATATGTGAAAAACAAGATGTTATAAGATCGTACTTTAGCATGGGACGTCATAAAAATATCGACTCCTTTTACCTAGCGCAAACATATTCGCGAGTGCCTAAACAGCTTGTGCGAGACAACGCCAATTTTATTATTATGTTTAAACAAGATGAGTTGAATATGAAACACATATTTTCCGACCACGTTTCACCGGATCTAACTTTTACTCAATTTCAAGAAATGTGCTCAAAATGTTGGGATAATAAGTATGGATTTTTAGTAATTGATAAAGACAGTGATGTGAAATCGGGAAGATACCGCAAAGGATTTGATAGCTATATATTACTGTAATAATAAGGGAAAATGCTCATTTGATTGTTGAAACGTCCTTTGTTAACATCATGAATAACGCGATCGACTTAAAACGTAAACTAGTGGAAGCTACCAATGCCGTCAGAAAAAAATTTAAACAAATTAAAGCGGCTAAAGAGTTTAATGTTGTGGAATTGGAAAAGTTTTACGAACCCATTTCTAAGCCGTTGACAACTATATCTGATGTGGTTAAGCAACGTCAGCAGCAGCAGCAGCAGCAGCAGCAACAACAACAGCAACAACATTATCCAGCTACAAAGTCACATAGTCTCAGTACATCAGTGCAGTCGACTCAAATATCAGGTTTTCCCCAACCTACACATTCCTTTCAAACCTCCACACCTATTCAGCAGCAGCAGCAGCAGCATCGCATTTCAAAAGAAGATATTAGCCAATCGGTGTTTGATACACCCTCAACTTCAACTAATACATCTCTCGCATCCGCTGACACCACAACTTCCGATACTTTAAACGCACACCTGAAAGGATTACGTTCGAAACCATCTCTATACGATACTGTATATGGTGTACGTTTTGGTTCAAAAACAGATAACAAAAATTTTATTGGTAATTTAGAGGTGCGTTTTCGAAATGGAAATATTGTCTTATACAAAAAAGGGAAAAATATTGCAGAATATGGTGGATCACCGGCACTTTATGATTTGTTATTTCTTAAAACACCCCCAAGTGTAGGCAAGGAACAACAACAATTAAGTGATAATGTACTTTCAACGTACAAGGAAATTTTGGAATCAACGAGTGCTGTCTACAACAATTTTAAAAAAAGTGATGGTTTACGGGAGACCAGATGGAACAAATATTTACGAATTATTAAACCTCTGATAATGGGCACAAAATTAGGTGGTACTATTACAAGAAAAAATCTCTCGGAAAAACTACAGTTACCCACAAACAAGAAATTATCTTCGAAAAAATTTCAATATGTCTACTGGAACAAAGCTAAAGAGTTGGTGGATCGTTTACGTTTGTTGTGGAGTTCCAAAATGGCCGGTCACACTGGACACGAAAATGAAATTATGTCAATCATAGAGGAATTACGAGAAGAAGATATAATATATTAAGCTCAATATTTAATGATATTATTCAGTTCTTCCTTCGATCTGAAACCTTTAGTATTACTAATAATATGGAGCCCAGTCTAGAAAAAATCAAGATTGTTAATGAACTACATAGAACGGCTAGAAAAAATTTTGTAAGACGGCGCACGATAATAAAAGGATACAGAGATTTGTGGCAAATTGATTTGGCTGAAATGCAACAGTATGCTGATGAAAACGATGGTTATCGTTATATTTTGGTCTGTATAAATTGTTACTCGAAATTTGTCTATACCAAAGCCATAAAAAACAAGACTGGTATAGAAGTTACTAATGCGATGAAAAGCATCATTGAAGAGGCATCATATACACCAACAAATCTGCAAAGTGATCAAGGAAAGGAGTTCTATAATACAAACTTTCAAGCCCTGATGAAAAAATATAATATAAATCATTATTCCACTTACAGCACAAAGAAAGCTGCAATTGTTGAGCGAGTCATAAGGACTTTAAAAAATAATTTATATAAACAATTCTCGACAAGAGGATCTTACAAATGGATACATATATTATCGGCAGTAACAAAAACCTATAACCATTCGAAACATCGCACCATTGGAATGAAGCCTGCAGACGTGCAAGAAAAAACACATATTAAAGCATATGATTATTTAAAAATTGTACCTAAAAAATTTAAGTTTTCCATGGGTGACATTGTGCGTATTAGCAAGTACAAAAGCTTATTCGAGAAAGGATATACGCCCTCTTGGTCAACCGAATTGTTTAAAGTTGTAAAAGTTAACGTTACAAATCCACCTACTTACTTGTTGGAATCGTTAGAAGGTCAGCCTATAAGAGGGTGTTTTTACGAATCAGAACTACAAAAAACAAGCAGTCCTGACGTTTATCTAGTAGAAAAGGTCCATAGACAACGCAAGAAAAATCACATCGAACAATTATTTGTCAAATGGCTAGGATTTCCCAACCACTTCAACTCTTGGATAGATAAAGCTAATATTGTTTAAATAACATATTGTATGACTATATTTTTTATTTAAAATGTAAAATAAATAAACAATATATTGTAAAATAAAGTTTTTTATTTCAATCTTCATTATTAAAAACAATGACAATAAAACATCATACACATAAATAACATTTCAATATTCTTGGAGGGAAGGTCCAATTCACCGACGACTACGACGTTATCTTCAAGGCTATGCCACTCGGAGTGCGTTCTCCTATTCTTTAACCTGCTTTTTTTAGATTTTTTTTGAAGTCGAGTCGTACGACAGTGCGCTTAATGAGTCATTTAAAGGCTGATGATAGAGTATTTTCTGCATAACTTCAATTTTTGTTTTAAGCTCACTATTATTTTTGTATATCATGGGGAGGACATCCTTGTTAAATATGTCACATATTACAGCTGCAAAATTGTAAAACTTTCTATTAACAAAGTGTTTTGTCACAGCGTCGTCATCATCTTTAGGTTCGCCTAAGTTGGTTATGATTTTTCCACCCATATCATACTGCCCATCCGCTGTAAGTTTAAAACCAATCCCTTGTGGCCCAGATAATATATGATATTTTTCATTATATTTCTGACGACCAAATTTATCAATTGTGTTGTTTCCTCGACTCATTTTCAATCTTTACTAAACTATTTTATTTTTATTTGCCCTACTTATATTAAATATTTCAGCTGAGAAAAAGAAACACTGACTATGATCTACTGGGTTGGTATGTTTATAAAAGAAATAAAATAAAACTGTGATTGTAATAGATATTTATTTACAGTTATTTAATTGCACAAATACAAAAATTATAAAAAATTAATTTTCCATGTCTTCGTTTTCGTTGCTCAAAATTCTATCCCATCCGACACTATTTCGATCGTCAACGTCTTGGGCTGTTGCTGTTGCAGAAACCAATTCATATTTTGCAGCAAGCTCACCTGGTAAATGTGGAATATTGACGAGGTATTCTTTTAATTCTTCTTCAACCATTTCAGCACAAAATGTATCCATGTCTATGGAACCATATAAAAATTTGTCGCACAAGTGTGCCCCAGCCATAAAATTGATTGTATCCCTGATCTCGTTCTTATATTGATCTTTGGTTACATCAATATGCGACAAATCATTTACGCTATCTAACATATCGTGAGCCCTATTTCTTAATTCTCTCCCCAACCAAAATATGTATCTATCTACACATTCGTTGGCGGTCGTCGTCGTCGTCGTCGCATCAGCAGACATCTTTAACAGAAATAATGAACACGCGTAAGTATTCTGACATGTGCAACTATATTTTAAATTTAATTACATCCTTTTTTTCAAACAATTTACATACAATTTACTCCAATGAGCCAAAACGTAATAATGTTCGAGTATTGTTTCCAAAAACTCTAGTGCCCTGTCCCAAATAAGTTAGAGTGTATTTATCTTTAGTTTTACTCATAATATCTACAATATCGTCAGGTAGTGTTTCGGCCACACGTTTTGGTAAAAAAGTCTCAAATGTGCTATTATCACCGTCATCGTGTAAAGCCACTAAAAGAGTTTTACCAAATCGTGTAGTCATTGAAACCATCTTTACAATTTTATACACTTTGCCTACAATCATTTCGGTAACCTTTTTTTTCTCTAAAACCTCGAAATCTTTGCTAAACATTTCATTAATTTCATCTAGAGTTTCTTTTGCAATACTCATTATTGAAAAAATGGTATATAAATCCAAAAATTACCGTGAATATAAAAGCACTTTCAGAACACTACACGAACACAATATTTGATGTTTATGCCACTGATATCTGCGACTGTTTGAAGTCACTTCTTCTCCCACGAACCTTTATAGCGAGGTTTCAAGGTCGAATTGTAACAATGGTGGGGGTAGCTTAACGATAGAAATAGTGGGAGGAGTATTCAAGGTCAAATGACGTCACACATTTAAATTGGTATAAGGATAACTTCAAGGACAAAATATAATGAAACAAATAACTACATTTTATGTACTTTATTCATTGATTTTTTTCTGCCATTCTTCTATGCGTTTAACATTATCACCTAAACCTAATTTCCTTAATTTGTTCAATAATAAGTGTTTGTTTTTATTTCTAAGAAAATTCTTACAAACTATACTAGCTAAAAGACACACTTCGGCATGGTCCATATACTTAAAAAATACACTAAAGTCCTGAGCCTCCGAATCTTGCATTTCATATGCGTAAAATTCCGAACCGGCTGCAGAAATTAGAAATTCCTCGTACATTTCTCGCACTAAACTTTCCATATTAACTACTACTACGTTAAACTTAAGTCCTACACTCTAATTTCATCTAACACAACCGGATCTGCAATGAACCTAATCAGTTTTTCCAAACAGTCACTAAACCCCAACTTTTTTATCTCACGAACAAAGTCTTGTAAATTTATTGTTTTGCTGCAATATTTACGACATGCATTCGCAGCCTTTTCATATTCATAAGCCAAATCACAATAGCGCGACGCCCATTCTGCTCGACTTTTCATTGCATCATTGAAATAATTATTAGCCGTTTCAGTGAACTCATCGCCCAATTTTTTTACTGTCTCTTGCAAAGCACTATTCATATTATTCACTCATTTTTACATTCACGACACTTTTTTATTGCTGGTGGTGGCCCATCTATATGATGACGATATATTTGTTCATAGTGAATGTAACAGGGTAAGCTTAACTGTAGTTCCTTGTTACACCGATATGACGCTGGCAGCTTATCCCAAATTTGCCGTAAACTCAGCGTATCAACGCAAGTTTTTAAATATTCGAGAGGAAAAAATGCTAGATCCTTCTCTTCAAAATCACACAAACTTTTTAAATTACTCTGATATAAACAAATTACTCTGCCGACTTGCTCTATAATTTTTTCTTTAGATAGTTCCGTATCTGACATTTCACACTGAATGAATGCAAGTAGACTCACACAATTTATAGAACAATTTGCAAGGTCGAAATCATTTCAAGATCATCCCACACTATTACAATGCACAAATAACTACTTCAAGGTCACACACCCAAGATGACCTTCAACAAAGTCAAGGTCGTCTCGACCAAGGTCAAGGTCACACACACAACCTTGAACACAAGGCCAAGGCCAAAGCACACGTGCACTTTCAAGGTCAATGACAAGGACATGTGGGCGGGGCCAAAGAGGGGTGAAGCAAGGTCAAGGTCAAGGTCGAGGAGTGGGGGGATTGAGAGAATCGGGTTATGTTCACTACTCCTGTTTCCTTCTTCTGATCATGTTCCATACCTTCTTTTATGCCCTGTACAAGTCATGTTCCATATCTACTGTGAACCTTTGCCAATATTCGTTTTTGATTTGTCTTATGTCGGCGTTTACTCTGTTTCTTATTTCTTTGTATCGATTGTGTTCTGTTTCTGACTTGTTATTTCTGTATCGGAGGTAAGCCTGTCGTTTCTCTGCTGCCAATGATTTCACCTCAGGAGTTTACCAGTGCTTAGCTGACGGCTTAGAATTTGTGTTGACTTCTCTGTTTCCCAATGCTTCCTCGGCCGATTTATCTACATTTCCTCTGATTTTTCCCCAGCTTTCTTCAACATCATCTGAATCTTAGAATAGAGTTGTCTTTGATCTTTTCTGCAAGTCTCTTTTTATACAAGTCTTTGGTTGATTCATCACTTACCGATTCAATGTTTAATTTATTTTTAATATTTTTAAAATGTATATGTCCTAATAAATTATAATCATAATAATATTTATTTAATTATAGAGTAGTTTAGTGTTTAGCACAGCGTAAGGAAGTGAAATGTTGCATTTAACGTTATTTGAATATAAAATTAAATGTTACTTATTTAAATAAAAGTTTGAAATATCTTACAAATTGTTATTTCTCAAATTTTTATAAGTTGTGTTGATGAAAACAATTATGTTACACTTAACTATTTAAAAGTAAGATATTCGGCTGTTATTGACATCTGGACACAAGTGTTTATGTTAAATCCATAATTAGAACTAGCCGTAGGAAAACAATTTTTAAACACCACGTTTATACTATTGAGATTTGAACAGAATTTAGTGTAATAATTTTGTATGTCTATAATCTTAAATTTACTTTAAATGTGCGAGGCATTCAACTTTCTAAGGATATTTTAATTAAAAATTAGAAAATACTGAAAATAACGGGGTAGCACCTAATTAACATTTCAACTGTTTTTTTTTTTCAAAAAATAAAACATTGTGAAAAAACGGTTCGTCAACATATTGCTTTTTTTAATGACCAGTTATTTTTAACAACCAAAAATATAATGAAAATTTTTAATCTATTTTTACGACCGACCAATAGAATCGCAGACAATCATAGATTACAACCAGTTCACACGACTTGGATCAGTTGAGTGAGGTTATAATGTAACATTGTCATTTTATCTCTTTCTACCATTCGTTTCGTTCAACTACTTATGTCGATGAAATTTCGGAAAAGTATGTAAATTTCTTCAAACCTTGTCAGTTGGAGGTAAACGATTTCGTTTAGTCGGTATAATTTTTCAATAGCGACAGCGTATTCACTGTTGTTATAATTTTACTTTCCCCAAAATGGGGCATAGCATGCATGATCCGGATATTTTCTGTTTATTAGACGATCAGTACAGTTACGTTAATATGTGCGTGCTTTGGTCGTATTTAGTTAAGATGAAATGTTCTGTGGCGATATTCTTTCTAAGTGTAAAAAAGCGGATCGGAAAGCAAACAAGGTCCCGAAATTTTGTAATTGGAAGAACGCTTTTAGTCGCATCTGTGAAATAAAATAATCTGTGCCCTTATTAATATCACAGTTAAAATGTGAATAAATATAACAAATTTTCCATATTCAAGTAAAGATAGACGAATTAATTTCTATATTTATTCTTACGTAATCCCATAAATGCAAATTATTTGAAGATATCGAGATAAATCTTCCGTGAAATTTTCCAAAATAGTTAGTTAAACAGTTAAACTGTAAATCAATCCACATGATTTATTTTCACGTTAAAAACGAAGACGGTTTTCTGTATTTTATACGAAATGATCACGATCGCAACAACTTATCAATTCCGGTGAAAGTAATGAGTCGTAAAACGAGCGTTTAGACGCGGAAACGCGTAAATAATATAAAAATTTGCGACACTCTTATAGTCATTATATAGGAAACTGCTTTGCATAAAGATCGACGATATCGACGATAAAACGGCACGCTGAATTATGCACCGTTTGGAAATCGAGCACTTATTCCGATTTTGGTTTATTTGGAGCGAAATTAGTATTGATTTACGTCGCCGTTTTGTAGTATTCAATGGGCTACCAGTTGCTGTTCGCGAGAGTTTTTATTAAAAGGACACAATGACGCTTTATTTGGGACAGCTTTTAGTTTAATTTCGTTCATTGCTACTAAATTGAAAAATATTACTTTTTAAAAGGGCAAAATAGGAACTTTAAACTTGCTTTTATATAATTGCTTAAAGAACAATATATTTAAAATTAAATATACGACTACGAGACTAGGAATATATAGGTTCTGCTGGGATCAGGCGCGGATCCAGGGAGGGCGGTGGGGGGATCGCCCCCCCCCCCCCCCAGAAGCTTTTAGTTTAGGAAAATGGACCCGATTTTTCTTCTTACACTACAGTTTATTTAAGAACTAGAGAGAGTAATAAATCATTTTTTATCCTTTTTCTCTTCGCAAACTACCTGTGTTCTTTAGTCCGGTGTCTTTAGCAAAAGCTGTTAGACACATATATTTTTCATAGCAATGGGTTGGGAATTTTATAATTAAAAATACCGGTCTATAATAATGAACTAAAACGTAGCCTTATTCTCTCAAAAAATTCGAAGTTATAATTTAAATACTTACAAAATATCCATTGTCGAAAATACAAAAAGGTAAACATATATAAAAAAATAAATTCGACCATATAATATTAAAATATCTTTGGGGCTATCGGTCATTTTATTATTGATTAAAAACATTTTTAGGGTATTTAACGTTTCAGTTTATTTATTTCTTAAACCATCTGCAGAATTACAATTAAACACTAAAAAGGGATCCAAATGTAGTTACTTTTTTTTATGTTGTAATAAAAATTAGAACTACTTATTTTTATTTCTATTGTACTGATATCTTAATTTAATTTACTTTATTATATGGAAATACGATAGCCCCAAAAAAAATAAGATAAACATGTTAATTCTGCACGCTTAAGAAAAAGACACAAATACAATAATAAAATAATAAAAAACTTACGGCTAATTGGAATTAAATATATATAAAATTAAAGAGTGGGACACACTAAAATAAAAATATATAAAAAAATAAAAAAACATATAAACAACATTAAAAAATAAAATACAACAAAAACAAAAATTTAAATAATAAATTGTGTTTACACTAGTAAACATTACGTATCTAATTCCTAATCAAAGTCAGTGAAACTATCTTCGCTTAAATTAATTATAATTGGTTCCTCTATCTCAGCGATCATGAGATCGAGTTCTCACATTTTGTTTTATTCTTTTATTATATGGATTTTTCCCAATTTTCCGCAGTAACTTTATTCAAAAAAATCTTTCAAAAGTTTAGTTAAGCTACTAATTTTGTTAATGGTGTTATTTCTAGCAACTCTACCTTTTACTTGAGAGAGATATTTACTTCTCCAACGGACAGTCTCCGGACGATCTATAGGAACAGATTTTCTATCTGGTTTTCCCAGCAAAAATTAAGTTCTCTGAGCAATTTCCAGAGATTAGTTCTTATAATTTCAGGTAAATCGCGATCTTCATTGATTTAAGTTAGACTTTTGTAGACGGTTGGGATCTGCTTCTCATAATAAAATGTATATACAACCCCTTTAATTGCAGTTTTCATATCTTCTTCCAACGAGGTTTTTCATCTGCCTGTGATCGAATGTGGTGACTTGGGAGTACTAACAATTCCAGTCATTTTTTCTCCTTCAGTATTCGGTACTTAGTAGATTTTCCAACTCCTGTCATGTTGGAACATATCTTAACAGAGCTTTTAACATTATTTTCTAGATATTGATATCTTAAGGCATCATAAACATTCATCGTAATAAGTTTTTCATTGAGGGAAAATGCCCTAGTTTAACGATTTTGGAATAGATATAGAGGTGAAAGCCATATCTTTTGGGTATCTCACTAATCTCAAATAATATATAAAAACAAGCGCAAACAAGATAAATCACTAAGAACAAACTCTAAGGTGTACTTTACTCACTGACAGAAATTAAATTAAACTATCAGAATTTTAATGTTGCAGTAAATTTATAAAATATATTTAAATAGAATGAAATATAATTAGATTTACGGTAGTTCTCAGTTACCAACGGCACTGGAGCAGGTACGTTGGAGATTTCGGTAACAGTTTTATTACTCTTTCTAGTTCTTGAATAGAGTATAGGAATGTATATACTTGCGATCGCCCCCCCCCCCTTCTCAAGAGCTTTGAGTTCAGGAAAATAGAACCCATTCTGCCTTTTAGATTAGGAATGAGTGTGCTGCTCGCACTCCCCCCCCCCCCCCCATTGACAACTTGTTTTTCTTGCCATACTGTACTTTTGTGAAATCATCGCCCCCCCCCCAAGGAGAGAGGCTGAATCCGCCCCTGGCTGGGATAATATATTTTATTTGGATTTTCATTTCATCAAGACAGAAAAGGTTCGCTCTTAAAAATAACTTTAAGGTTTACTAAAATCAGGTTTTTAGTGAAAATGGAATTGAAAATGAAATTTTGGTTTACAAATCAAAATAAAAATTTTATTTACAAAAGTTAGGCTAATTCATTACGTAAGTAAACAAAACCTATACGTTTTATTTATCGGAACTAAAGTTTAAATTGAAAAAATTTAAAAAAAATGAACCGACTTCTAAAAGTGCGCTAAAAAGTGAAAAATAACTATAAATTTTTATATAAAATTGAAATTTTTGAAGTCGGTGCCAAACTAATACCTGACAAAATGTGATTCGTATAAACAAATTAAAAATACTTTATTTGTAATTGCTTTCTTACCATAATTTGTATACAGGGTGTTTGTTTCATCGATAGAAAGTTTGAAAGTGATGATAGAGAAGGTCATTTTGAATAATTCATGTCGTATATGTCTTAGTACAAAAATACATTGTTGTCGAGTTACAGCACATTTTATAATTTTTCGGTTTTCTGGCAATTGGTGATTGAAAATTTAATTTTTATGATACTGGTAAAATTTTTCGGTTTGAAATATTTTTTTCCTTATTCTTTGGTTCATACGCTATTATAACAACAAGAGGACTAAAATTAAAATCACACACAGAAAACTGTACACTCAAAATTTTTATTCATCTACGAAAATTCAAGTTTCATTCTTCGATTTAAGTTATGTTTTTTTTTCTAACAGTGAGAAAAATAAATGCATTCAATTTATTTTAAAAATAACTTTGTTTAATTACCTTTACAGTGGTTTATCGAACTCCGTATCAATAAAATATTAAATCCATTAAATTCAGGGAAGATATTCATATTAACGAAATTAACAATTTTCTCTATTTATTTTTACTTTCCTAAAATTACCAAAATCACATTAAGTATTAAGTTTTGTTCGAAATGTGGGCCATTATTTCCAATACATTTTCGGGCCCTTTTCCTCACTTGGGTGGTGGTTACGCTCAGTCTCATTTTTTCCCTAAGTGTGACACCTGCTTCATTAATTCTTTCAATCAGTTGATTACGATCCATTATTTCAACTTTATAGACAAGTTTTTTTATACGTCCCCAGATGTGAAAATCTATAAGCGTCAAGTCTGGGGACCTCGCAGGCCACAATATGGGACTGTTCCTTCCGTTTCAACGATTAGGGAATGTTTCATTGAAAAAATCTCTTACGTCAAGCCGATAATGTGCTGGACATCCGTGTTTTGGAAAATTTTTCTGTCTCTTAAGTTCAATTATATTTCATCCACAATGTTCGGCATTTCATTTCGTAAAAACTCTAAGTTTGTCTCCGTTTAAATGTTCAGAAAGGAGATATGGCCCAATGAAAGTTCTTCCGATTACCGCTGCGATACTTTTACACTGAATTTCTGTTGCAAGGATATTTCTTTTTTCATATTCGGATTCTTATCAGCCCAATAATGCAGATTGTGGAAGTTGGTGATTCCCTCCCGTGAAAATTTCGATTCGTCGGACCATAAAATACTTTTTAAGAAAAGTCTATCTTCCATATCAGCATTTAACAAATAATGACAGAACAGAATTCTCCATGCTGGATCCCCTTCTTCAAGGCAGGGCAATCGGGGTGTAATAGAATGGATGTTTTCCTTCAACTCTCAAAACGTTCCACACTTTCCAAGTAGACAAATTAAGTTGATTAGCTACCTTTCTAGTGGTTGGATCTGCATCAAATGAATCCAAAATTGGTTGTTCTACTTCGACTGCATCTCTGTCTGCAAGCAATCTTCCTCTGAAATGAAGTTTACCGGTTTCACACATACGGCGATATGTGTTAATAAAAACTTGTATATTGGGAATTCTTCTTTCAGGAAATCGATCTCAGTATAGTCGTTGAGCTGCAGCTGCATTGCCGTCTGCTCTACCATACATGAAAATTATATCAGCGTTTTCTAAATTGAAAAAAGTAGCCATCGTTTTGTCAACAAGGCAATTTTAAATTTACCAAGTGAACACTGAACTGGTATAAAACACAATTGCAAGACGTGTGCGACCAGCATTAAAGCCGATATCATCTGTGTGGTTGGCTAAAAAAACTAGTTGTTTATGTATTGGTGTTTTTACTTTGTTTATGTTTATTTTACAAATAACAATTACCGGCCTGGGGAACAGAAACACAAAAATTCATCTTTTAGGCGTTCAAAACATCCAATGCAATACATTAGATATTTTGTATTTTAATTAAATAAAGAAAAAGTTAATAGAGAAAATTATTAATTTCGTTAATATGAATATCTTCCCTGAATTTAATATATGTAATATTTTATTGATACATGTTTCGATAAACCACTGTAAAGATAATTCAATAAAGTTATTTTTAAAATAAAATGAATTCATTTATTTTTCTCACTGCTAAAAAAAAACATCACTCAAAACTAAGATGAAACTTGAATTTTCGTAGATGAATAAGATTTTTGAGTGTACAGTCCTCTTGTTGTTATTATAGTGTATGAACCAAAGAATAAGAAAAATAAATATTTCAAACTGAAAAATTATACCAGGATCATAAAAATTAAATTTTCAAGTAATTGCCAGAAAACCGAAAAATTATAAAATGTGTTGTAACTCGACAACCGTGCATTTTTGTACTAAGGCATATATGGCATAAATTATTCAAAATAACATTCTCTATCGCCTCTTCCAAACTTGCTATCGATGTACCAAACACCCTGTATAGTAGTAGTTATTTATTTTATTTAGAAATAATTTGGCGCCGACTTCAAAAATTTCAATTTAATATCAAAATTTATAGTTATTTTTCACTTTTTAGCGCACTTTAAGAAGACGATCCAATTTTTTTTTATAAAAATTTTATTTTTCGATTTTTAGTTTTGAATTCCCTATAATATCCATAAATTATTTCAACTAAGTACTGACGCAATGACTTCAAGGTAGCAAAGAGTACCCATTTTATTAAAAGTTGTACATCACCCTAAAATGAACCACTAAAAATTCTTTGATTCTTAGAGTTCTTCAAATACCAGTGAAATTGTGTTAAACAAATATTTAGTCTGTCATAGTAAATCCACTATCTTAAATTTCAAATTAATTTTAGATTGATATTATAGGCCCCAAAACCTTCCAATATCGATACTTAAAGAACTTGAGATGAAAATTTCTTAGCCCGATATATTTTATACTGCATATTGAGTTTGTATATGTCCCAAGAAACACGCAGTATCAATTTTAGACAAAATCAAAAAAATAATTTTAATATCTTAATCTAATCTAAATCTAAACCCTTCAAAGCCCCCTAGTACCAATTTTGGATAAAATCTGGATTTTTAGACCGTCATATTGCATCTGACATATTAGATTTTCTTAAAATCGTTTTATATTCGCTATTTATATCGTTAAGAACGATTCAGTCCCACCTTTGAACAAAATCGAAAAATTTAAAATTTTTAGTCCGCTGTATTGGACACGCCATATTGAATCCTGAAAAAATACTATTAAATTCATAATTTACACCCTCAAGGATCCCCTATATCAGTTTTGGAGAAAAATCAAAAATTCTAAAATTTTTAGGACACCATATTGAATCCTCCAGATTGAGTTTTTCAAAAGATATTTTAAATTCGTAATTAACACTAAAAAAAAACACACAATACTGATTTTAGACAAAATCAAGAGATGTAGAATCTCCATCTTGGATCCGACATTTTAATTTTTTTTTTAATAATTTCAGAATCGTATTGTGCGATTCCAAAAACTCCTCCATATCAATTTTGAAAAAATTCCGACAATATTAACATTTATTTACCATATTGGATACGCCATACTGAATTTTTTAAAAATTGGATTCATTATGTGCGACCCCGAAAACATCCCCACACCAATTTAGGAAGAAATCGAACAAAACTGATTATTTTTGTCCGCCATATTGGATCTACTATATTGAATTTTTTAAAAATATTTTGAATTCATTATGTGCGACCCCGAAAATTCCCCCATACCAATTTTGGAGAAAATCGGACAAAATTAATTTTTTTGGTCGCCATATTGTTAGCATCATCTTGAATTTTACTGCACCAATTTCATCCAAAAAAATATGACACCACCGCAGCAACTTCCTGAATATAAAGTAAAAAATTTCATTCACATCGGTGCCGCCGTTCCCGAGTAATCGGTGTACATACATAAAAACAATACATAGTTGACGAAATAAGAACCTCCTTGTTTTAGGAGTCGATTAAAAATCTGGTTCAATGTCTGAAAGTTTAAATTTTAGATCAGGTTCTCCATTTAACCTGTTTCTGTGCTTATCTTTCAAGTAGATACGATATTTATTTGAAAGTTGTAGGCCATGTTGAAGATTGATTAAAATGTGATTGTCGGACTTGCATTGTCTTTATTTTTCTTTATTTTTACCACTTTTCGATTAGATTGTATCTCTAATTATTATCAAGTATAAACTTGACGCGTGTTTATATCGACAGACGTTACTCTCATTCTTTTGTGCGCATTCGAGAAAAGTCTTGGTTCGCCGAAGTAGACGCTGCCAGCTAGCGGCATAGCCACTCGTCTCATCATAGATTGTTGCCTATTGCAATGTTTTATTTCGCGAACACCTTTTACAAAGCTCCCGAATCCCTGGGGTTCACTTACCACTGCTTAGGAAACGCTGACTTAGTAGATATAAATTGTGAATAATTGAATATGACCGTATTTCATAATGACACCGTTACTATGATGATTTGTATCATCTTAGGAGGGGTAAGATTTTTTGTAAACATATCCTTAACAAACCGATTACTTGAGATAATATTTTTTTTTTGCTTTTCCGTCCATACAAAACTTTTTAGCCAATGCGTAGTCTTTTTTGTAAATTTATAAAATTATTGTCTTTCAATGATTACCAACTAACGATTAGCTATATCTCCTAGCTTTAACTATCAATTTTTCTATTTCTAATTTATATTGCCCATAAAACGTAGAAATATCATTTAAATCAAATTAAGACGACAAATCAAATTAAAATTAATTTAAAACAATTTTTTAGCGTAATTAAAATCCTGTTCCCAAGAATAGAAACAAGTATTAAGGATTTAATAACGCAGAGGACAGTAGCGTAGGTCCGCATGAATAAACAATTTTTTTGGCGTTAATTATTCCGATGACAGTAAATCTATAGCTAACTTTTATAAATTGGCCAAAAGTTAATAATCTTTACCAGGTAATAAAATATCTCTAATTAGGGAGTAGCAATATAGAGAGATTTTGTTTATATTGGGTGGAGCCTAAAGCTCTTTTGCATATTTTTTTTTAAGTTCCTTCATGTAGTTATATATGATTCTTGCCAACTTCCTAAATAGAGTACATTCCTATTTTTATTATATTGTACCATTTTTTTCTCATCAAAATTTCTTTTAATTTGTTGCGCCACTGACGGAATACATCAAAACTTGTAATAAAAGGATAAAAACCAATTAAATATAATAATAATAATAATAAGACAAAATTAAATACTAGCTCATAAAATCTCACAGCATGTTGATAATGACCATAAAAATCAATATCCTCTATTAAAAAGCAATAAAATAAGCGTTAAAATATTAATTTTGAAATAAAAGATAGTGTCCATTTTTGAAATGAATAGACATTTTAGAAGATCATATCCAAATAAATTTAAGGTTAAAACAGTGACAAAGAGATTCCTAAAAATCAAAATTTCAGTAAGAAATAAAGATATCTTTCTGCCGTATTTAAATAGTTTGTTATATATGTAATTCTCCTTTCAGGCAGAGAATATGAAAAATATATATATATCCTCTCTCCATATGCGTTTCGATCACCTCATGATCTCATTAGTGGAGCTGTATCGGACCGAGAGCAACATTAGCAGAAAATAACTGATATATGAACCATAAATTTCATATATCAGTTATTTCTTGCTAATGTTGCTCTCGGTCCGATACAGCTCCACTGACGAGATCGTGAGGTGATCGAAACGCGTATGGAGAGAGGAGCAGAGCGATATTTGCAGGAAATAAACTGTTTGTATATATATTTTTCATATTCTCTGCCTGAAAGGAGAATTACATATATAACAAACTATTTAAATTCGGCAGAAAGATTTCTTCATTTCTTACTGAAATTTTGATATATATATATATATATATATATATAATAGAATAAAATATTGGCGAAGCGGACGTGAAAATTTGTCAATCTACATGATTCTCGTATTAAAAAGTGCGGAGCACTCCAAAATATGGAAAAACTCCGGGTCCGACAGATGACGACAGCGCTGTTTCGTCCTAATATGGAACTCGTCAGGTCGCCGCAGTCGGTACAAACCATCATCTCGCCTTTGCATCGTATAAAGCTGAATTTATAATCAAAACACAGCAAATAAGACGACAAAGGCGACATCTCGATGGTCCACTTGATAATACAAGAACCACACAGATTAACAAAGTTTGTAAAAGAACCATCATATGGTGGCGCGACGGTGAATTAAAACCGAAATATGTAAAATCGAGTACACGAAACGCGCTGCCCAAAGGATAGGGGTCGCATTTTTCGGTACTGGCAAGCAAGCCTACCGCCTATTTTAGCAGCCAAAGCCACGTGCCGCACCAAACGATCCCACCATGAGAGCATCGTTTAGCATGTTTAAAAGCCAAACAAGTAAATAAATATGTAGATAAGTTTTTGTCCGTGTAATTTAAAATAGGCGGTAGGCTTGCTTGCCAGTACCGAAAAATGCGACCCCTATCCTTTGGGCAGCGCGTTTCGTGTACTCGATTTTACATATTTCTGTTTTAATTCACCGTCGCGCCACCATATGACGGTTCTTTTACAAACTTTGTTAATCTGTGTGGTTCTTGTATTATCAAGTGGACCATCGAGATGTTGCCTTTGTCGTCTTATTTGCTGTGTTTTGATTATAAATTCAGCTTTATACGATGCAAAGGCGAGATGATGGTTTGTACCGACTGCGGTGGCCTGACGAGTCCCATATTAGGACGAAACAGCGCTGTCGCCATCTATCGGACCCGGAGTTTTTCCATATTTTGGAGTGCTCTGCACTTTTTAATACGAGAATCATGTAGATTGACAAATTTTCACGTCCGCTTCGCCAATATTTTATTCTATTTTATTTTAAATTACACGGACAAAAACTTATATACATATATATATATATATATATATATATATATATATATATATATATATATATATATATATATATATATATATATTATATATATATATATATATATATATATATATATATATATATATATATATATTTCATATTCTCTGCCTGAAAGGAGAATTACATATATAACAAACTATTTAAATTCGGCAGAAAGATTTCTTTATTTCTTACTGAAATTTTGATTTATATATATATATATATATATATATATATATATATATATATATATCTATTTCATATTCTCTGCCTGAAAGGAGAATTACATATATAACAAACTATTTAAATTCGGCAAAAAGATTTCTTTATTTCTTACTGAAATTTTGATTTATATATATATACATATATATATATATATATATATATATATATATATATATATATATATATATATCATATTATCTGCCTGAAAGGAGAATTACATATATAACAAAGAGATTCCTGTCAAAAATTCTCGACCTGTGTAAACATTTAGTATCTGGCAGGTTGCTTAGTCCGCGCTATGTTTGTACGAAAATATGAAATTCTTAGGATTTTTAGGAGAAGTAAGAGTAATGAGAGACATCGTGCATGGTGGTCGCCTATACATCTATAAAACTACACATGTGAGAGTCGCGTAAAGGACCCGTCCGCCCCGCTCTGTGTCTCCCGTCTCATTTTGAACGACTCGCGCAAATGGCTCCATGCGCTTTTGAGTCTCTTGTTTTTGCAGCTCGCCGATGTAAATTTTTGTCGGAGGAAAATGAAAGGCAAGTACCGAATTTCTTAAAGTATCAAGACTTTTACATATATATGGTCAGAAATTGAAAATATGCAACAATTTTCTTTTTATTTTTGACATGTTTCTCATTAGTGCCATTGTAAGCAATGAGAGTCACGTGACCCCCATTGCTCGCAAGTGATCATTAATGACCGCAAAGTAATGTGCATGTAGAATTAATTACCTAAATAATTTATGCTGATATTTTTGTTCTAGATGCCTAAAGCCGGATCAAAACTACCGAAAAGGCTAGCTGGCATTCTGATATCCTGGAAAAAGCTGCGCAGTTTATTGAACAACATGGTTATTCAATAAGAAAAGCTGCTAAAACAATGAATATCTCTTTCTCAAGTCTTCAAAAGAGAGAGAGACAAAAAAAGGCTAACTCGGGACCACGCTTTGAACCACATATGGGGTCATCTTTGAAATCTTGAGTCGAGACTGGCCCATGCTTTAACAAGGACTTATAACAGGCTTGAAAAAGATAAGATTCTATTCGGCTTTTAAGCCAGTAAATAAAAATATGAAATGACCACTACTACCGGTCCTGAATCCAATCTCGGAGAAGGCTGTCTGTGTGTCTTGATGAGGCTGTGTGATTGTTATATGAGCGGGTTGGTTGAGGTGGTGGCTCTGTCAATATACCGTGTGAGACTATTTTGTATAAAGACATCGAAAGTGTCGCAATTCAGGTCCCTATGTATTATAGAATTTCGAACAAAGTATGGGGCTCCGCGAAGTACTCGAAGCACCTTGTTTTGGAATCTCTCTAGCCTTCTGAATCTTGTTCTGCCTGTGGTGATCCAAGTTGGAGCACTAAAGGACAGAATAGATCTTATAAATAGCTTGAAAATTAGCAATTTGTTAAGTTAAGTTTGCTATTTTTTTTTAATGATGGGTAAAGAGAAACCAAAGCTTTGCCTTCGAAATATTCAATTCCAATTAAGTCTTCGGTCAAAGACTAGTTCCAAGTATTTTGTATTCGTACGCTGGATGGATGGATAACCGATCTTCAGGTGTCGGAGTTCTGGATTTAGAAAACACAACTGCCTGAGTTTTCTCAGGGTTCAACTTAATCTTCCAATCGGCCATCTATCTCTCAAGCCTATTAATATGGCGCTATAATCAGATGAAATGAGCCTGATGACGTTGCAAAAGCAGTGTCATCAGCAAACAGCTACAACTTACTTCGGTCGTCAACCGGAATGTCGGCCGTATATAAGCTAAATAATGTTGGAGAGAGTGGCGAACCTTGAGGTACACCAGCTCTAACCTGTTTGAATTCGGAAGTTGCACCGTCTAATGACACTGCAAATGTTCTGTTTTCCAGAAAGCTTGAAACTAGTCTGACCAGGTAACTCGGAATTCCCAGTCGAATTAGCTTGACAATCAAACCATTATGCCATATTTTATCAAAGGCTTTGCTGATATCAAAAAAATAGCACCAGTGTGAAATCTTTTGTTGAATCCATGAATTATCGTTGCAGCCAGCCTGGTGGTCTGCTAAACGCTGCTGTGGTTGCTCCGGAGGTAATATGTTTCTCTCTGCTATAAAATCAGTAAGTTTCTTTAGAATAATTCGTTCAATAATTTTTCCTAGATTGGAAAGCAAACTAATAGGCCTATAGCTGTTAATGTTAGTTGCCGTTTCGCCTTTCTATACTATCTTCAGTTCTGAAGTAGAAAACGAATTAGTAAATTTAGTGTTAGTTAATCAGATAAGAAAAGAAGCCCAATTTCCACAAATCTTCATCTTTTAGACTGAAAAATTCCCAGTATCAAAAAACATTAAATTTTTTCCTTAGTTTCTGATGATTACTCAACATTTTATTAAGTATAATGATGAATTATTTATTACGGTAATATTGATCGTAACTGTCTGGCTTTTGTATCCGCCAAGACAAAATAGTCTTAAAAATATTGCACAAAATTTAGTTAAACCAACATTTGCAAAATAAATCATTAAAAAATATAAATCATTTAATATCTGAAATAGCAATTTACCTTCATAAACCTATGTTCATCACAACATAATTTTTTGTATAATTAATCATTATTAGGCAAGCAATATTTCTTCTGCCTACTTAGTTGTGTAAGCTGGGTCCAGGAGCGTAATCCTTGATTTCTTTTTGTAATGATCGTAACAGATTAGTCCAGTAAAATAAGTGAAAATATTTATAACATTATAAATAATTTTATAAAAATTGAAATTTCAGTAAGGACAAATAATTCTATATCGCTCCGAGGTATATTTAGATCTTTGTTTTAACAGTTGATGGTTTACAGTCTAATATTAGGTTATGTGGGTAACATCCTGATTAAACAATGCGACGAAATAGATCTCTTAAACCGTCAGCATCTTCTTCTTCTTCTTTTAGGTAGAACCAAGTTCTGTTATCTATACAATGCCTCATCCATCCTCGTTTGAGGTCGAAAACCAGCTGTCTCTCCATCTTTTGGGGGGCCGTCCAGGCGGCAGTTTGGTGTTTGGTTTCTCTCTCATCACGGTTTTTGTTAGTCTGTCATCGTCCATTCGTTTCTCTTCGTGATCTCTCCGCTGCCTACGACTGTTTCGAACCCACTTCACAACATCTCCCACTCCGCTGTCCTCGCATATTTTTGCGTTTCTTATTCTATCTCTTAAACTTGTTCCCGTGATCATTCTCAGCGTTTTCATTTCTGTGGTTCTCATAATTTGTTTTGTCTTTGTGGTTTCATTTCTTGTTTCTGCGCCGTAGGTCAGTATCGGTCTTACACAGACCTTGTAAATTCTTGCTTTGCTCTCAACGGTCATATGTTTATTGTTCCAGATTATGTCTCTTAGTTGGCCTGATATCATGGCCGCTTTGTTGGCCTGTGTGCGTACTTCGTCCGTTACTGCCCTGTTACTTGTTATATGTGCTCCTAGGTATTTAAACTTCCCAACCTGTTCGATATGTTTGTCATCAACCATTAGTTTGCATCTTACCGGTTCTCTTGCTATTACCATTGCATTGGTTTTCTCCACAGATATATTCATATTATATTGTTTGGCTGTTCGATTGAGATGGAAAAGCATTCTTTGTAAGTTGTCCTCGCTATCTGCTGTCAAAGCAACATCGTCTGCAAAGCATATAATCTGAACGGTGTTGTGTCCCATTGGGTACCCAATATTTGTGCTTTTTACCTCATCAATGATTTTGTCCATGATTACATTGAAAAATGTTGGACCTAGGCTATCACCCTGTCTTATTCCTATGGATAGAGGGATTTCCTCTGTTAGAGTGTTATTTTTTTTAATTAACATGGTGTTTTTGGAATTCAGTTCGTATATTGTGCGTATGATTGCTTCGTCTACTTGTTTTCTTCGCAGTAATTCTGTTATGTGTTCCAGTTTGACTCGGTCGAACGCTTGTGTAAAGTCCACAAAACAAATGAACAGCGGTTTCGATAGATTTTTCAACCAGCTGTCTGATAATAAATATACCGTCGATAGTAGAACGGTTATTCCGGAAGCCCTGCTGTTCTTCGCACGCCCCTAACTTGTCTACGATCCGTTGTGACAGTATTTTGGTTAACAATTTGGCTGAACTATTCAGTAGGCTGATTCCCCTGTAGTTTTCGGGTTGTTTCTTTGATTTGTTTAATCTACACAAAAAACAGAAAGACAATGCTGGCGTAGGAAGAAAAAATGGTAGAGGGATTATTACGGACGATAATGGACTAATCATTGTGGAAGCCGAGCATAAGGTGAAGAAATGGAAAGAATATATGCAATCATTATTCAATGACGAAAACAGAGGTGCACTTACAGAAAAAGAAATAATAACAGGGCCTCCTATCATAAAAGGAGAAATAACAAATTCAATTAGAAATCTTAAAAAAGCAAAGGCCATAGAACCAGATGGAGTTTATGGTGACTTGCTTAAACTAATCCAAGAAGACCATTTAGATATTTTAACCGACCTTTTTAAGCATGTTTATGACAGGAAATATTCCTGATGACTGGCTAGTTTCGTCCTTTATTCCTATCCCCAAATAACCCACAGACAAAATATGTGAGGATTACAGATCCATCAGTCTTATGAGTCATGTTCTAACAGTATTTCTTAAAATAATACATGGACGAATATACCCGAAACTTGAATAAGACATTAGCAATACGCAATTTTAGTTCAGCGAAGTCGTAATGTAAATTGCGGTGCATTTACTCGCTTTATTGATTTTAAGAAAGCTTTTCACCGAGTAAATCATCGAAATCTAATAGAAACACTACAGGAGCATCAATTGGATGATAAAGATTTAGCAATTATTTCTAGCCTTTATTGGAAACAAGAATCTGTTGTTCAGGTGGAAGAAAATGAATCACAAAAATTCCAAATTCATCAAGGTTTCGGCGGGGTTGTGTGTTATCCCCACTACTCTTTCACATCTATTCAGAAAAACTATTTCGGAAAACTCTTGAAGGGGTAAAATACGGTATCTCTCTTAATGGGGTTTTGTTCAGTAATTTGAGATATGCAGATGATACTGTCCTTCTTGCAGACACAGCGGAAGGACCTCAAAGGGTAGATGAGATCTGTGAAAAATACAACATGGGATTAAATATAAGCCAAACAAAAGGTCATGATAATAAGGAAAAACGAACCCCAATGTACAATTTCGCGTCAGAGATTCTCTTATTGAAGCAGTATCATCTATCAAATATCTGGGCGCACAACTACATGATAAGTGGGAGCAACTAAAAGAAATAAAAATACGTATCGAGAAAGCCAGAGCCTATTTCAATCGCATGAAAACACTATCATGTAATATAATACATAAATTTAATCTACAACTAAGAACTCGCGTACTAAAATGCTACATATTCTCTATACTGCTGTACGGTGTGGAATCTTAGACATTGACGGAGGCTGCATGTAAACGACTTGAGGCTTTTGAAATGTAGTGTTACTTACGTATGATGAGAATATCTCGGACACATCACGTGACCAGCGAAACTGTTCTGCAACGCATGCGAAAGGAAAGACAAATCAAGAAGACCATTAAAGAAAGGAAGTTAGAATACTTTGGACATTATTGCGTTACCAAAAATACGAAGTCTTACAATTGATTATGCAAGGCAAGATGGATGGTAAGAAAGGTCCCAAAAGACGACAAATTTCATGGCTACATAATCTGCAACAATGGACCAGTAAGACATCTGTTGAATTATTTAGAGACGCTATCAATAAAGTAATATGGGCCAGAATCATCGCCAACGTCCACTGAGGATAGAGCGCAGGAAGAAGAAGAAGAAGAAATAAACAATTATTTTCTATGAATTTTACTCTTGGTTTTTACAGGTCCGTAAAATTAGGTGGTTGAAACTAGTATGGAGTGAAAACCAGAGTGGAATTCGCAGAAAATAAACTGTATGTCCTTTTCTCAACGGTCTTAAGGATAAAAGATAACTTTTGTGATAACAATTATCAATGACAATAAATTCTTGGTTATTATCCTTACCCTGCAAGAGGAATCAGAAACTTTCGTACAAAAACTTGCACTTGAATACGATAATACGAAAAGATCTATTAGAAGGATTCTCAAAGAAAATAAAATACACCCTTATAAAGTAAATTTGTTTCAGGAACTTCAGAAGAGGATCCTGATAGACTTATGTAATTTTTTAGAAAAATAATCGATATTATAGACCTATAAACTATGTATTTTGTAAACCGTATATTATTTTTGATGAGGCCACATTCTGTGTTAATGGCTTCGTCAACAGGCACAACTGTCGGTATTGGTCTGAGCATAATCCTCATTGCATTATGAAATACCATATGTAATGTTCTCAAAATGTAAATGATTGGGCATACATCACATTATAAGAGCTTTTTTTTATGAAAATTTGACAATTCAGTCTGAGTAATGAAAAGAAATCGATTTTACCGAAAAGTTTATTACAGATATCTGAGGGTTTATAATTGTAGAGGGGGGGAGGCTAGTACGTAAAGAGGTTGGCTCAGTTCTTTTATAAACAACCGCCGAATTCGGAAAATTTGATTTTCTGTTCGTTGAATTCTCCGATAACATTTTAGAGGAAAGTTGTAGGTATTAAAAAGACTTTTAATTTCATATTCCATACGCCAAAATTAATGAAGAATTAATCGAGATAGTGGCGATAAATCCCTCTTTTCTTGCAGTATTTTATAAATATTAATTACTTTTACAATAATGGTCGAAAGTGACAAATAATACCTTGATGATGAGGCGATAATAGGTCTTTATAAGCGTGCTAAAGTTAAACCAGATCGGTTGAATAGTTTATCAGTAATGTCAATTGTTTATTAAAGACACCAAACGTTTAAACAATTGTTGTTCAGAAGATAATGCTTCTAAAAACATTTTTAAAAGTAAAATAGATTCTTGAAAGGTTAAACTACAAGGAGAGTTAAAAACGGTATTCTTTGTAAAAAGTCGGTGGAGAACCACATATTCTAATATTTCGTTTTAATTTTATCATTATTCTAATAAAAAAAATGAATTAACTGAGAAAAGACAGGCTTGAATGTTTCAGGTTTATATAAATTTTAACAGTTGGTATTTTATATCAAATTAATTCATTTAAAGACATTAAATTTGTAGCCTAAAACATAAAGTATAGGAAAAAAACAACTACAATAAAATGATAATCTCAGCAACTTTGAGCTAGTAGGGCACAGAAAAGCCGATCTAAGAAAATTTGAAACTTCCTATAAGGTATTATTGATGTCATTTTCGCGTTATTTGTCTGTCAAATCTCTCGATACTGAGTGTATTGCGGTATTCTTTCGAATTTTTATAATTTTTCCCAGTGTAATAGCGAGTCGAGCAATGTCACGAAAATTTCACCCTTTGACTTCAATGGCACCACCAAAACTGTTCCATCTCTAAGGTGAAATAATTTCTGTCTGAATCAGTAGAGTAAATATTCTAGTTATTTTGTAACAAAGACTTTAATTTTGTATTTAAAAGATGTCAAAACTCCCACAAAACGGGAACTTCTAACATCGACAGTTAGTTAATTCTTAACCAGCCATAATGAATTGTAGATTGTAGCATGCTAGTGGGTAATTAAGGCTTTCTTTGACTCTCTACGGCACTTCGACTTACAAGATCTTTTGCACATTATCCTGATCTCATATAAGATCAGCATTATTCTATTCTTCTTATTTATTCAAATTGCAGGTGTTTTGCTGTTTCAGCTACCTTATCACAGAAACGGCAGAGATTACTCTCAGCTTTTCCCATTTTTTTTTTGGATGATATCTCAGAGAGCAGTGGCCTGTGAAAATATTTCTTATTACTCCAATATCTCTTTTTAGGAGATCGAAAATATATCTTATTACTAGCATATCTCTTTTTGGGAGATTTTTCCGTTCTTTAGCATTGGACTTATGTTTTTTTTTGGCTTGTCTGAGATCAGACATGTTATTGACCTTGATTTTATCTGTTTTTGTTCCTAGCTACAGAGCTAGGAAAACAGTAAGTCCGTTCCTTTCCAGTGGTTATTTTCTTTTAATTCAGTAGTAAAATACGAGGTTATTTGTTTAGTATGGATGACAAAAAATCAGAAAATACCCAAGATGAGGAACAACGGGAGCAGTTATCAAAGCAAGAAAAAATTATGCAAGTTCTCGAAAACAGAGAGCAAATCAAAGCGGTCTTAACAAGATTTGGGATATTTGTTAACAATTTTACCGAAGACAGAATTGTAAATTCGGAGTTTACGTAGCATAGAGAGCTGTTACAATCATAAGGCAGTATTATGAGAATAAGTCAAAAGAAAAGGATAAACTTCAAAATACAGGTCCTTCAACTAATCCTAATTTAACTTCTAATTGTGTATAGAATGTTAGCAGAGGCTTTCCAGCTATCGAATTGGTAACATTTTATGGAGAATATCATAAATGGGCTCAATTTCGAGATCTTTTTCAAACATGATCAAACAATTGATAAAATTAGAAAATTTTATTACTTATTAAGTTCTCTCAAAGATGATGCGGTTAAAATTTTGGAATTAATTCAAGTCACAGCGGATAACTATGATATAGCATGGAGTATGGTTAACGAAAGGTATGAAAATACAAATTTGACAATTAAAAACCATGTCAAGACATTATTCGAATTACCAGCAGTTTCCAAGGATAAATATAGCCTTAAAAATTTATTTGATGAATTTCAAAAACGTTTTAGGGCTCTTAACCTGCTAAAAGAACTGGCAGATTCTTGATCAACTATGTTAATCTGTCTTCTAACGAGTAAATTAGATTTTAAAACATTCATATTAAACTGATCGTTGCAAGCTATTAGAAACGTCTAAAGTGCATCTTAAAATTGACAAAAAAAGATAATATTAATTCACTGATTATGTCTAATAAAACAGTCGGAAATTAAAATATGTTTGATAAAATAGAGAATAAATATCAGTCATATCTGGTTCAAATTAATAAAGGTTTTAATTTGGAATGCATATTTTGTAAGGAACAACATTATATTTATCATTGTAAAAAATTAACTGATCTGTCTGTAACAGAAAGAATGTTTAAATTGTTTGCGTACAAATCATTCATTGAATCAGTGCATTGCACAGGGTTATAAGGTTTGTTCTAAAAAGCATAACACTTTATTTCATATTGATTCAAGTGATACTAAAAGCGTTAAGGAAAATTTGCTACCTACCGAGGTAGTACCAAATGTTCAACCAATTAACAAACGGAAATTTTGCTCTCAACAGCAAACGTTTTAACTCAAGATAGTAATCAGCATTGGCTTCAATGTAGAGCATTGCTAGACAGTGGCTCGCAGTCGAATTTTATCAATAAAAACTTAGCGGAAAAACTTAAAATATTGCCGTCTAACATTAAAATTCCGATAGTAGGTATAGGAAACGCCTCTTCTACAATTTTAAGTCAGATTTATACTAAAATGAAATCGTGTGATGATAAATATAACAAAGAAGCAAATTTTTTTAATAATCGATAAAATAACAGAAAATTTACCATCAATTTCTTTCTGGATTTGCCTAGTAATATTACTTTTGCTGATAATAATTTTAATACATCAAGATCAGTGGATATTTTATTAGGGGTAAACATTTTTTATGATGTTTGCTTCCAGGTTGTCTGCTTCCTTGTTTCTCTTGACTCCCTTTTGCCTGGCACCCACATCAAGGTTACCCTGTTTTCCTTAACAATTTCTTTAAGGCTTGCCTGTAGTCCCAAGTCATCTTAGACTAGTAGATATTTAGCCTAAGAGCTATTGTGTAGCTTGGCTATCTAACAATATGTATCTTTTGGTCTTCTTAGTGTTTCTATTGAGACACTCGTCAGTGCAGATTTGGATTGCATGCATTTCTACTTAGAAGATTATGGGGATAATATATGTTGCACTTACATTCAGTTCTGTTGAACTTATATTCAAAATCTTCATATGTCCGATAAAATGTCCAGGTTTGAGGCTTTCAGTTTGGAACAGCTTGAAGTCACTCGTTGCTGCTGCCCTCATCACAGCTAAATGCAATGGAAGAAGGTTCAACATTGCCTCTATCGCTGAGCTGGAGCACGATGGCATGGTCTCTGTAACTTCTACACAGATTAACCTCTGCATTTTTTAGAGAATTTTTTGGGCTGCTACTTGTTGTATCTTGGATCACTACACTAAGGAGGCGTATAAAACCATAGGTTTGAAGATTGTGCCATAAGACCATAAGGATCATTTTCGTCATCAAACCCCAGGTTTTCCTAAAGATTTTACAGCACTTCCAGCTTGCCGTTGTTGTGTTTTGTAAAACCTTTTCAATATGGCTGTTTCAGGTCAATTTCTGATTTATTATTACTTCCACATATTTAACCTCTTTGTACAAGCTTAATATCGTTCCTTTTGAAGTTGAAGCGTAGAGTCTACTTTCATCTCCTTGTAAATGACACGCGGACTGTTTTGTTTAGATTAATATGCACCAGGTGCTAAATTGGTTTAAGGCAATTTACCTAAGGTTTGTAATAGTTCCTTCGTCCTTACCTGCCAGCCAAGTCATTAGCATAACTGTGGGTTGTTAATCCTTAGTCGTTCAGTTAGCTATCCATGAGTAGGGACCAGAGAAGAGGTGATAAATCTCCTCCTTATAGAAATCCTTTGACTGAAGTGATTGTCGCCACTTCGTTGCGGATAAATACTTTTTAATACTGATATTGCCTTGCTTCCAGGGCTCTAAATAAAGATTTATGTGAGAAGTTGTCAAAAGCTTCCTCTATATAAATAAAGCACTCTTGTCATCAGCGTTTTACCCACTAGACAGTGTAGGGCATTGGCTGTATATTTGCCAGCCTAATAAGCAAATTATTTGTTGTGAAACGGTTTATCAGTGTTTTACTTCTTCGGTGTCGATCGACAATTCTCTCCATTATTTTAGAAGAAAATATGGGAGGCTGTTTGGGCGATATGATTTTCCTGTATAAACGTCACCCTAACCTCTCTCCATGTTTGAGGTATATAACCTCAGGCGCAGCGGAACTTAAATAGCTCCTTTAGCAGAGAGTGTATTATTTCCAGATCGCTCTGTAGAAAGGCTGGGAGAACATTGTCTTTTCCAGACGACTTGAAATGTTTAAGAGCTTTTAATAGTCCATTTTATTTTGGTACAGATGAAGATCTTTTCCTGCTAAACATTCCGTGGAATTATTCGAGCTGTTATACATGGCTTCTTCCCTCTGAGCCTCCTGTAATTCTTCAACAGGTTAATTCTCCACCAGTCACATTGTATACTGGATGTTGCTGGAATGTTTCACCCTTCTTATGAACACATGTGAAATTTCAAGTCGATCTGTCAAACAGTTTTTTTTCTACAGCTGTTTGAGGTAAATGTTTTCTGCTCTTTTCTTAAAATTTCGAAAGTTTCCCGGAAAATCACCTCAAGGATGAGATAAATGAATTGGAAAATCACTAGAAAAAGTGTATTGAACTCAAAAGAGATTACACTGAACAATAGAGGTATTTTCAATCATTAACTAATTTCTTGCCATGCCATAGAAACTTTTTTTAAATCACCTAAAATGTCCTGTAAATTATATTCCTTCTTTACTGGACTAGTATAAAATTTAATATTATCTTTTTTCGTGTTTGTAGGTATATGGCCAGATGCATAAGACGTAATTGTGTGGTTTGAATGGTCAAAGTCGTGATGATCATTTGATGACTTGTACCTTTAGGGGCGGTAATAAAAGACATTCTCTGACTTCTTCGGATTCTGCCGTGACGGGTAATTATTATAAACGAATTCATTTTATTTGATGGGTGATGGCTATAATAGTGACGTTTAGGTAGCTTTTACTCGAACTTTAATAAATTATAGAGAGGTAGGTGAACTCAATGGTACCACACGGACGCGGACGGTCTCTCAAGTAGTTATCGAAAAGCTAAATGAAGTATTTTCAATGTAAACAACTTTTTTTAATTACGGTTAGAAATACGTTAATTAATATTAATAGTTAGGAAGTCCTGTTATGAAAATAGTTGCTAATATAGACGGAATATTATTTATAACCCGAAATTATTTCTTTTTATGGCTTTTTAAATAGTTTTTTTTATGTTAACGTGATTATGATGTAAAAATATTGTAAAATAATTAATAGAGAATTACGCAACTACTGTTAGAAATACTGTTTATTAATCTATACTTAAATGGCGTTCTCCTGATTGACATTAATGCACAGTCTAAACTATTAAGGTTGGAATTATGATATTTTAAGAAAAGCCACCATGTAGACACCCACTAAAAAAGGATTCACCTTCCAAAGGGGTGAAAAGAAGTATCTCTTGATTAAATAGATATATGAACTGGATTTTAGTTTCAAACGATAGCTCATAAAAGTATTTGAAAACTAATTTCTTGTTCAATATTCGCAATTTAAAAGGGAAAAAAGGGGTAAGATGTTGAGTTTTTCTCTACGAAAAATCACATACTGCATACAGTTATCTAAAAAGTATATGCATTTATGGAAATTCCATTTTGTAAAGCTGAAAAGGGTTAAAATGTGTTTTTACTAATTTGCTAAGGCTATTGCATAGGGTCATAGTGGCAACAATGGGTCAAATAGGCACACCGAGTCAGCGTCAAATTGAGCAGAAAAAAGTATAGCAAGGAGCTGAGCCTTTTTCATAGTAAATTTTCGAGCTCTCATAATGCCAGTGATGCCAGATTTTTGGAAAAAATGATTTACACATAAATGTTTTTTAAAGATTGCCTAACACAACTATAAATTTTCTTTTCTGGCTCTACTCTGTGAGGAAAAGTGGTTATCCCGAAAACAAAACCTAGCTTTATATTTTTCTCTTCTAGATCTTCTTCCCTTTACATTTTGTAAGTCTAAACTGTTCAGATTAGCGTGTGTAAATTTTATTGCTACATTTAAAGTTATGTACAATCTTTTAGTTATTTATTTCATACAATTATTATTAACTATACATTCATTTTGAAAGCCAACATTATTAAGTTGATTTAATTTCATCTTTCGAAATAGATGGAGTCGTTAATTGATTCAAATGATATGGAAGAAGAGCCTTCAACTTCATTTTCAAAGAAAAAGAAACAATTAAAGGGCTAGCTTACAAACATAAAGCAAAAAAGTTTGCCAAATGTCGAGCTGCGTTGAAAAATTAAACATTTCTAGCACAAAAGATCCTCTAATAGAACAGGGAAATTCAAAATTTCATTTGAAAAAGTCAAATTTCTGTATGGTAAACAATCGATTGACAAATATGTGGTCGACACGTTAGCGAAAACTATAAGATTAATAAAGATATTTTATTATTTATTCATTTATTTATTTCTGCTGAAACTAATTGAATTACGTTGTTGTAGCCGACATCAGACTATGTATTCTTGTGGCCGAATATGAAGTACCGATAATATTAATGGATCATTTACATAATTTGTGTGCTTCCCCCATTTTCAGATTCACAAATTGCGAAAGGACTAGCTTGCGAAGTACTAAGACAACGGCCGTGATCAATAATATCATTGCTGAAATTCATGATTGTAAATCTAGGTATAAGTTTTTCAAGTAACCAAATATTTTGTCATTTAAAATAGAACTTCTGATGAAGCTACAGTGTTAGCGAAACGCGTCAAGTTTTTTTAGTTAAATATAGTAGAAATTTGACAAATATTCGTCTTTTACAAATCATTGTATATTGAGATGTTCGTTCGTACTGTTGTCGACAACAGTCCGGCATCAAGTTCTGCGGGAATATCCTACCGACATTTTACGATATGGGGATTTTAAGTGGACAATTGTTTTCTGGGCATTTTGCTCTCGGTTCGTTACAGCTTCACTGATGACACCATTAGGTGGTCGAAACTAGTCTGGGGAGGAACCATCATATATATATATATATATATATATATATATATATATATATATATATATATATATATATATAATAAAATAGAAAATTATCGTTTATGGATTGTTGACAAATATTACTCTCATGTTAAAAGTGCGGAGAACTTGATAATGGAAAAACATGAGAATAATATTTATCAGTAGTCTTTGTCCGCATAGCCGAGAATATCTTATATTATTTTAAAATTACACGGACAATAACTACTCTCTTTTATATATATATATATATATATATATATATATATATATATATATATATATGCATCGAGGAGAAAATAATTTTAACAAAGATCTAATCGAAGCTATTTTTAAATGATGAAACCCTCTTACTTTACAATAGATTATGTGGACATTTCGATACCTTACATTAAACAATATACCATATTAATTTATGATAAAAAATTTCTTAATACTTTTTTGGTTAACTTCTTATACTTTACGTCCGAATAAGGATGTAGATTATACTAGTTATTTACAAAAATACCCACTGATTTCCACAATCTTTTCTAAAACAGATATTTAAAAAAAAATTAGTTTCGATTTGTTTTTGGCGCATATTTCACATTTTAGCTATTTTGCTAAGTAACAGTTTTATTGTAAAAAATAAAATATGTAAACAGTCATAGAAAAAACATTTTCATTTGTCTATAAGAATTGATATTTCATGTTTGTTATCTAAAAATAATTAAATTGTTACATATTTACGCTGTTCCAAAGAAGTTAAAAAAAATAGCTTTATTGGAGTTGTTTTCAACAGAAAAATTATAATTTTGAGGGAACTGAAAGTAGAAATTCAACTTAAATATTGTTTTCAGAAACAATTATCCTGGTCTTTTTTATTGAATATACTCAATTAACCTGTCAAGTAAAACAAGGAAGAGCGATTTATTGTTTAAGATATAGTATAGAAAGAGATAGTTATTGTCTAAACCTGTTAGTTAGAATAATAGAATTGACATTCATACACGACACATTCACGCCAATGTAAGAAACTAGCAGGGAATTCAATGTTGCCATACAAATCATTGCACCTAATGGCGACCAATAAGAGGGGGTCAAAAATTATTTTCATGAGCACTCCAGTTTTATATGTCATGTTCGTGGCTTACACACAAAAATAAGGAAAGAAACATTAACAAATACCTACCTATACCTGACAACACTTTGTCGCCCGTGAATCCACTAGGACATAAGCACTGGGTTTTCGCGTTATGTCATTCTTTAAGGTAAGTTTAGTTGTCAGCTTAATGAAATATTACGCAACGGAATAGGTATAATGCCTATAAATCAAGTAAACATATGATTATGACAATGTATTTTGAGATGACGCAGAACTTAGATATCTTTACGAAAATTTGGTTAGCAAAGTATATAAGAGATTTTGTGCAAACAGAACGCGAACTTAAATTTAAAGGCCAATTAGAGGTCAAGGAAGACCTTTCCGAAAAAAATTTGTTAAACAAATGTTTCGTATTTTGTGACGTAGAATCCAATTCCGTTATAAAAATATGTATATTCTATTTAAAAAAACAAACTTTCGGTCTGAAAAACCCACTTCCAGTCAGAACCGGAAATTATAAGTGTCACCAATCGAAAAAGCGTACCAAATATAGTTATACAAAATTTTGAAATTCTCAAAAAAAACCCATTTCTCTAGGTTTTAAAAGGGGTAGACGGGTGATCTGGGACAGCCTGCATCCCCAATAACCTCATTTTGGAATAATGTTTTTTGACTAGCCAGTCGCGACTACTTGCCCCTTATATATATATATATATATATATATATATATATATAATAAACAAGTTTTTTCGAACTTCAATGTTTCTTGTTAAATAAGGCTGCAAATATTTTTTTTAAATGGACACTCTGTATTCCGTATATTGTTTAGTTTATGTATTTAATGCTCTCATAAATACTTGTAAGACATTAAAAAAACTGTTGGTTCAACTTTCACCCGCATCATGCAACAGGTACAAAAACCCGCGTTTAAAAGCAAAAAAAAGGAAAATAAAAACATGAGAATGCTTCTCAAATTATCATGTAAACTTATCTAGACTTTTAATTTGGGAACCGCGCAACCAACTTGTTTAGGTTTGCTCAAGTGAAATCGAGAATTCAGTCTTTATAATTGCGGTTGGAATTCTTATTGGTAAGGGCGGTTTTAAGATCAAACATAACGATATAGGTAGAGATCTGAAGGGTTTGTTGTTTGTTTTTTGTTTTGTTCGCTCGTCTCTACTTGAAATTTATGCGCTCCGAAAATTTCAATAATAAAACTACATATACCTGATATATAAATAAGATCTTTTTATTCTTTTTTAAGTCCAAGAATACGACTATTTAGGAGAACTATTTTTATGTCTTAATGTTAATAAATAAATAAACTTAAAATAGTTACGATAGACATAGTGAGAGAGAGACTTGTCTAGAAGCGTCATCTTCAACCTCATGTAGAAGTACAGAAATGGAAACTGGAATGATTAAAAATCCTACACAAATAATATTAAAAAAATATCAATACTATGCTCGGCAATACCATATTGCGCAAAATTTACTTCAACGCAGAACGTCGAGTAATAGCCTGCAAAAGAGATGTTGACTTTATTTAAATAAAAATATAATTTTGCCGAGAAACGGTGGTTTCCATAGTAGACCCAAGACTTGTTATTTTTATTTGTTTTTGTTTTATAATTTTTTAAGCGTTTTCCTATTGAATTATTTGTTTTGAAGGTGACTCCAATATCTTTTTTATTCAGAAACTTTTAAATTATTTGCATTGCAACTTTACCGCTTTAACATATTTTGGTAAATCATCAATTAAAATTAAAAAATTTCTGAATAAAAAAGATGTTGCGGTAGCCTTCAAAACAAATAATTCAATAGGAAAACGCTTAAAAAATTATAAAACAAAAACAAATAAAAATAACAAATCTGGGATCTATAAATTGAACTGCGGAAGTTGCCCAAAAGTATATATAAGCCAAACAGGCAGATCGTTTAAAAAAAGGATTCAAGAACACAAAAATAATTGTTTACACAATAAAACCAGTTCTTCATACGCAAATCAATTAATAGAACAAAATCATCAATTAGAGGATAATTTTGAAATTCTCCATGTAGAAAGGAAAGGTTATAATCTGAATTTCTTAGAAGGGATAGAAATAAATCGATTAAAGAACACAGGTAATCCATTAAATGACCAAACATATATCAACACCTCACCCTTGCAAAATATCTTTTAACAAAAACCAGTGTGGATTTCCCAATTATTTAAATAATAGGTAATAAAATGTGAATTAGGGTATTGCACTTATTCATTATTGTAAATCTAGGTATAAGTTTTTTAAGTAACCAAATATTTTGTCATTTAAAATAGAACTTCTGATCAAGCTACAGTGTTAGCGAAACGCGCCAAGTTTTTTAGTTAAATATAATGGAAATTTGATAAACATTCGTCTTTTATTCATTATTGAATATGGATTTCCATCAAGTAAAAGCCAGCACCCTACTTAATCTAAATATAACGATAGGAAATTATTAATAATAAATAATTCCGGGGTATATGTATTTGGAAAGTACTGTTTTCTTCTTAAGACCGTTAAGAAAAGGAGATAGACAGCTTGTTTTCTACAAATTTCACTCTGGTTCTCTCTCCATACTACTTTAAACCACCTAAAGGTATCATTAGTGGAGTTGCAATGAACCAAGGGTAAAATACACAGAAAACAACAAAGTCACTACTAAAATTCTGCGGGTAAGATCCTGCTGATATTTTACAAATTTTTAAATCTATATTCAAATTTATTATCGATTTATTTAAAAGAACACTAAACTCCGTTTTATTTATTTTTTTTTTTATTAAAATCGGGTATTTGTAAGAAAATTTTTCAATTTTCTATATTTTAAAAATTACATTAGTTGTTTTAGCCTACCCTTAATCGCTCTCGAACATCTGGATTTGATTAACTGACGGCTGTGTTTGCAAGGTAAATTTTTAATTTTATTTTACATGTGTTTTTTTGACCAGCAAATTGAAAAAGGTCTTTAATATTTCACCGTCGTAATCTGGTAACAGAAGTAATAGGGAACGGTTGAAGACGTGAAAGAAACGAATTGGAAAGGAACTCACGTAGGGGAGCTGCACGTCGATATTCGACGCCTTCACGCGCCATGCCAGCTTTAGTTGAACGACCAAGGGAAGTTTTTCTCGAAAATTAAGTTACATTGATTTGTGTGGAAATTTACTTAAAAATTGTTAGTTTTAAGGGGAACATTATTAAATTTGGAACAGGCGGGTTTTAAAATTGGGTAAATTGTCTTGATAGTGACTGGCGAAAGGGTGGTTATTACAAGTTTACGGCGTTATAAGAAAGTTATTCAGGAAATTAAAGACTAAAGATTTACTATTTATTGTAGAAATTAAAGGAAACGAGAGGAAATAAAAATTAAATACCGAAGTGACTTGTTTTCAGATCATTATAACAATAGAGATGTATCTGCACTGACAATTCGTGCATAATCCACAGTCACCTCCAAGTAAGAACACGAAACACATTGCGAAGTAGTAGATATCTGTTGGACTTCCATTGTCTTTATTTTTTGTTGAATATCACGACGTTTCGGCTGGTAATTATCTCTAGCCGTTTTCAAGTGAAACTAAATAAATCCCTTAGCTACATGACTATTTATACTACAAGTAAAGCAGTGGAGTGTGTCTCGCAACATTTCGTAGAAATTATACGTGAAATAGAAATACAACCGGAAGACCATTTTATTAGTTTTGACGTGGAAAGCCTATACACCAACGTTCCAGTTAAGGAGTCACTAAAAATCATAAGAAAGAAACTTGAAGAAGACCAGATCTTACCAAAAAGAACATGTTTACCACTGTACGCCATTATAGACTTGTTGGAAAGTTGTTTGACTAATTCCTATTTTCAAGAAAAAGAAAAATTCTACATCCAGGATGATGGACTACCAATGGGATCTTCACTATCACCGGTGGTCGCAAATATTTTCATGGAATGGTTCGAGATGTTTGCAATTGAATCCACAACTAAGAAACCAAAGTTATGGCTCAGATACGTAGACAATACTTTTATTATTTGGAGTGGAAACGACGAAAAACTTCGAAACTTCCTTTTTCATCTCAACAATATCAGCTCAACTATTAAACTCACCATGGAGAAAGAAGTAGAAAATAAATTACCATTCTTAGATCTTTTGGTTGAAAGAAATGGTAGATAAATTCGAACTTCGGTTTACAGAAAAGCCACGCATACAGACAATACCTTAATTATTCATCTAATCACTTCAACAACACCAAACAAGGAATTATAAGAAATCTCGTAGATAGAGCCTTAACTCTCTGCAACCCCAACGAGAACTTGATGAAACAGATAAATTACTTTCAAAATGATCTAACAGCCAACGGATACCCAGTAGATCTAATGGATAAATTTCTTGAACAACGCAGAAATAGGACAATATCGACAACGAATGAAGAACGAAAACCAGTATTTAACATCCCCTATGTTAACGGCATTTCAGCAAAATTTATAAGGATAGGAAAACGATCTAAAATCAATGTTGTTTTCAATTGAAATAACTCTCTGAGAAGTCGGCTCACGAGGGTCAAACCAACAACTCAAAGGGACATGAAGAACTGTGTATATCAGATACCATGTGAATGTGGCAATTCCTACGTTGGTGAAACAAAGAGACCTCTTGACGCAAGGATCAAAGAACACTAAAAATACACATCTCGAGGAGAAACAGAAAAATCTGGTGCCGCCAACCATGCCTGGACTCATGAACACCACATAAAATGGTCTGAAGCTAAAATACTACACCGAGAACAACATTGGAGAAAACGGAAATTCAAAGAAGCCGCGGTTATACATCAGAACCCGAGTTGTTTGAGTAGACCATCTTTAGATATAAGAAAAGTGTGGAAACCACTTCTTAATAATTGTAATCTAAAACTAAATGCAGCATAAAAAATGGGACTTTGCCGTAGCAGGCATGACTGCACCCATCTCAGTCACACTCTACTGCATTTACTTTTAGTATAAATAGTCATGTAGCTAAGGGATTTATTTAGTTTCACTTGAAAACGGCCAGAGATAACTACTAGCCGAAACGTCGTCAACAAAAAATGAAGACAGTGGAAGTCCAACAGATATCTACTACTTCGCAAGGAACATCGTTATCTATGACCTTCAAACAAACACGAAACACATTATTATTTTAGGAACTTTATCGACCGATTGTGGGAAAACTATAACTAGGAAGAATCTGAAAATTTGACAGTGTACTAACGTGCATGGGGGACAGCCGGCTAAAATATTTTCAAGATGGCGGCACTGCCAAAATGTACCGGAAGTAGATGTAAACTTGCTTATTTTAAATAGAACACCCAATATATTATTACATTTTTGATTTCTACGTAAAATTCTAGACATATTTTATGAATAATATTCTATACTTAAGTCTCACAGTTTTGGACATATTTAAATTTGTATGTCAAAAATGACGAACACTTAACTATAAATTTTTCCTAGAAGAAAATCTTTATTATTTAATTTGGGTTGGTTTTCTTTTAGACGAAGATCGACTTTAGTAGTCTTTTTGTGATATTTTGAAAATTATTAGTACAGAGTGGTCAAAAAAAAAGAAGAATAAAAATTATATTTAAATAATCGTCAATTTTTCAAATAGAAAGCACCTATTTTTATAATTTTATCATATTAATATTAAAATTAAGGGTAACTTTGTATTAAGTTGTCTATGTAGTTTTTAAGATATTGGCAATTCAACATTTTCTATTGTAAAAATGCTATACGGTTTTTAAATTTTGTTATTAGTTAGCAGAATTGTCACTATTTCTTGTCATTTGGCAATCATTAATAATAATCAGGCTTCAATTCACTTTTTAGCGCTCTTTTAGAAGTCGGTTCAATTTTATTTTTCAATTTTTAGTTGTGAATTCATTACGATATCCATAAATTATTTGAACTAAGTATTAATGGAGATTAGTGTATCTCGCAATGACTCCATGGTGGCAAAAAAGTACACATTTTATCCAAAGTTGTAAATCACCTTAAAATGAACCACTAAAAATTCTTTTACTCTTAGAGTTCTCCAAATACCAGTGAAATTGTGTCAAACAAATATTTAGTCTGTCATAGTAAATCCACTGTCTTAAATTTCAAATTAATTTTAGATTGGTTATATAGGCGCAAAAACCTTCCAATGTTGATATTTAAGAACTCGAGATGTAAATTTCTTAGCCCAATATATTTTATACTGCATATTGAGTTTGTATACGCCCCAAGAATCCCGCAATATCAATTCTCCCTCATATTGTATCTTATCAACCTAATAGTTGTAAAAGTTTAACTTCATATTCGTAATACACGACCCATAAAAACCCTCTAAAACCAAATCTGAAAAAATGCGAATAAGGTCAAATTTTTAACCTTTGAACAAAATCGAAAAATGTAAAATTTTTAGTTCGCTATCTTGGATTTACCATATTGAATCCTGGAAAAAATGTCAGTTTTGGGAAAATCGAAAAATGTAAAATTTTTAGGACACCATATTGAATCAGCCAGATTGAGTATTTCAGAAAATATTGTAAATTTATAATTAACACTAAGAAAAATAGAATCTTTAATCCGCCATATTCAATTTTTTAAAAATAATTTTAGATGCGTTGTATACGACCCCGAAAACTCCCTCGTACCTGTTTTGGAGAAAATCGGACAAAATTGATTTTTTTGTCCGCCATATTGGATCTGCCATAATGAATTTTTTAAAAATAGTTTCAGATTCGTTGTATACGTCCCCAAAAATTCCCCCATACCAATTCTGGAGAAAATCAAACAAAATTTTTTTTGGCCGCCATTGTCAGCACCATCTTGAATATTACTGCACCAATTTTGTCCAAAAAAATATGGGACCACCACAGCAACTTTCTGAACATAACGTAAAAAATTTCATTCAAATCGATTCCGCCGATCCGGAGTAATCGGTGTACATACATAAAAAAAACATACATACTCGACATATTGAGAACCTCCTTCTTTTGGAAGTCGGTTAACAATACTTTTAATTTCATAATTTCCACCCTCAAGAACCCCCCATTATCAGTTTTGGAGAAAATCGAAGAATGTAAAATTTTCAAGACGTCGTATTGAATCCGCCAGATTCAGTTTTTCAAAAAATATTTTAAATTAGTAATTAACACTAACACAAATCCCCCAATACTGATTTTAGACAAACTCAAGAGATGTAGAATATTTAATCGGCCATCTTGGATTTTCTATCTGCCATATTGGATACGCCATATTTAATTTGGAGAAAATTGATTTTTTGGTCCGGCATATTGGATCCGCTATACTGAATATAAAAAAAAATTTTTAATTCGTTATGTGAGACCCCGAAAACTCCGCTATACCAATTTTGAAGAAAGTTTGACAAAATTGATTTTTTCTGTCGGCTATATTGGAGCCGCTAAATTTAATTTTAAAAAAATATTTTGGATTCGTTATGTGCGACCCTAAAAACTCCCCCACATCAATTTTGGAGAAAATCGGACAAAATTGAACTTTTTTGTCTGCCATATTCGATCCGCCATATTCAATTTTTTAAAAATAATTTCAGATTCGTTGTTTACGACCCCAAAAATTCCCACATACCAATTTCGGATAAAATCGGACAAAATTAATTTTTTTGGCCGCCATATTGTCAGCGCCATCTTGGATTTTACTGCACCAATTTCATCCAAAAAAATATGGGACCACCGCAGCAATTTCCTGAATATAACGTAAAAAAATTCATTCAAATCGGTGCAGCCGTTCCGGAGTAATTGATGCACATACATAAAAAAAAACATACATAGTCGACGAATTGAGAACCTTCTTCTCTTAGAAGTCGGTTAAAGAAACAAGATCAGGTTTTTTTTCGAAAAGCGCGAGATTTGCGAAGACACACTAATTAAAATAATATTCATGCGCGAACCAAATCGAAAAAAATTCTACATATTAAAAGGAAATTTATATAGCAAGAAAAATACGTTTATAATTATCTGTCAGTATGCCTCTGATAAAGGTCTTAGCAAAAATTTTAACATTTCATTCCACCGAGAAAATTCCTTTCCCGCTCGGTCGACGGATTGAGGGTGACGGCTGCCTGGTGCGAGATACGCTCGGGTTTCACTTCATCCGGGGGCAGGTTTCAAAAGACTCAAAATTACTTTCGGGATAAGAGGGATTAGGCCCTAGCGCCGCTTGTTTCGTTCCGGCTGTGGAGGCATTAGGCAGGCCACTGCCAATGTCGCCGCCCCCGCACTCCGATCGAATTTACTTTTTTACGAAGCGGATGGATTAATTGCATGAAACGGAAATGTCTGATAAAAATATATTTGAAAGTCACATATTTATTTGCTGAAGCAGGAAAAAATTTTAATTTTTCTCATTCAAGCTTAAAATCTAACATATATTTAAGCTTGGAATATTACTGGAAAACAAAATTAATTCAAAATTGTTTTGTGCTGCCATTAATTTATATAACATCTTTTTGAACTCTCGGCGTCGGAGTAGTTGAAGGAGTTACTAATTTTTTTATCGTTGAATGGTTTACATAGCTTCTGATGTGGATACCATTGTTTTTTCCTTTGTTTTCTTTGTTTACTTTACAGATGTTTTCTATAACATTATTGACCGACTAAAATGTGATTGTCAAACTTGCATTGTCTTTATTTTTATTCATTTTTACGATGTTTCGATTAGATTGTATCTCTAATCGTTATCAAGTATAAACTGAATGTTTTGTCTTAAGACTACGAGCTTATATAGGGACTGTGTCCGTTGTAGTGCAACGTTTCGCTTCACTGTACACACCTGAATGATTTGACGTTACAAAGTAGTGATTGCCAAAGATTAGGTATCTCAACACTGGGCTTACTGAAGATTCCATTATTACTTTTAATGTAAGCTGCTTCTATAAATTTTCTTTTTTTAATGTTGGATTCCATATATATTGCCTCAGCTTTAGACCATTTTATATGGTATTGTTTATCCCAGACGTGTTCTGCAATACCCGATCTCGACGTTTCCCCTTTTTGTGTATGAGTTTTAAGTTCCTTAATTTTAACTTATAGTGGTCATTGACTTTCTCCAATATACATTTCACCACACTCACATGGAACTTTGTAACTTTGTAAACACTTTCTTATCGGTAGTTTTTGGCTTCATTTTTGTTAAATGAGCTCTAAGTGTATTTCCTGATTTAAAGGCTGTTTTTATATTATAACCTCTGGCAATTCGTCTTATTAACCGACTTCTAAAAGAAGGAGGTTCTCAATTCGTCGACTATGTATTTTTTTTTTTTATGTATGTACACCGATTTCTCCGGAACGGCTGCACCGATTTGAGTGAAATTTTTTACGTTATATAAAGGAAGTTGCTGCGGTGGTCCCATATTTTTTTAGATGAAATTGGTGCAGTAAAATCCAAGATGGCGCTTACAATATGGCGGCCAAAAAAATTAATTTTGTCCGATTTTCTCCAAAATTGGTATGGAGGAATATTCGGTGTTGTACCCAACGAATCTGAAATTATTTTTAAAAAATTCAAAATGACGGATCCAATATGGCGGACAAAAAAAATTTAATTTAGTCCGATTTTCTCCAAAATTGGTATTGGGGAGTTTTCGAGCTGCCACATAACGAATCTGATAATATTTTTTAAAAATTCAATATGGCGGATCCAATATGGCGAACGAAAAAAATCAATTTTGTCCGATTTTCACCAAAATTGGTACGGGGGAATTTTCGAGGTGACACATAACGAATCTGATATTATTTTTTAAAAATTAAATATGGCGGATCCAATATGGCGGACGAAAAAATTAATTTTGTCCGATGTTCACCAAAATTGGTACGGGGGACTTTTTGGGGTCGCACATGACGAATCTAAAATAATTTTTAAAAAATTCAATATGGCGGATCCAATATGGCGGACGAAAAAATCAATTTTGTCTGATTTTCTCCAAAATTGGTACGGGGGAGTTTTCGGGGTCGCATATGACGAACCTAAATTAATTTTTAAAAAATTCAATATGGCGTATCCAATATGGTGAATAAAAAATTAATTTATTTTCGTTAAATATCGATATTGGAAGGTTTTGGGGCCTATATTACTAATCTAAAATTAATTTGAAATTTAAGATATTGGATTTTCTATGGCAGACTAAATATTCGTTTTACCCAATTTGACTGGTATTTGTAAAACTCTAAGAATTAAAGAATTTTTAGTGGCTTATTTTAGGGTGATTTACAACTTTGGATAAAATTGGTACTTTTTTGCCACTTTGGAGTCATTGCGAAGTATACTAATTTCGATTAGTACTTAGTTCAAATAATTTATAAATATCATAATGAGTTCTAAAACTAAAAATAGAAAAATAAAATTTTTATAAAAAAATTGAACCGACTTCTAAAAGTGCGCTAAAAAGTGAAAAATAACCATACATTTTTATATGCAATTGAACTTTTTGAAGTCGGCGCCAAATTATTTGTAAATAAAATAAGTAACTACTAATATATACAAATTATGGTAAGAAAACAATTACAAATAAAGTATTTTTAATCTGTTTATGCAAATCACATTTTGTCAAGTATTATTTTTAGCGCACTTTTAGAAGTCGGTTCAATTTTTTTATAAAAATTTTATTTTCTCCGAAATTCCCTTAATATAAGGAATTGTGAAGAAGGAATGTGTTTCTTGATGTCCAGTGGTCGTTGTTCTACAGTTATATATGACGGGGCTTCCGATGGGTTCTTCTCTCTCTCCAGTAGTTATCAATATATATATATATATATATATATATATATATATATATATATATATATATATATATATATAAAGTGGTTCTAATGTATATCAAAGTCTCGAGAAAGCTCTAAAGTGTATTTTGGGCAAGTTCAATAATGCTCAACGATAGAATTTTGGTCCATATATTCATCAAAACATATAAAATTCCAGTAATAATTGATCAAATTAAAAAGCTTTCATAAATCGGAATTTTTCAAGTTGGTAATATTTATCAAGTTATCTGGTGTCACAAATCTGACCAAGCAGGTTGGAGACGATTCAGATGTTTCGGATTCTTTTAAATAGCCGAAGCATAGAAATTTCGTCAGAGTTGAAATAATCCTGTTGCTAAAAGCATCGCGTCTTTAGAGCTCCCGAAATTTTACCATAACCTCAAATTTTCATTTGTTTACCTACGTCATTAAAACAAAAGTGAAATATTTTGTTTTGTTTTATTTTTAATTGAGGTTATGTGTTTGTTTTGATAAGTAAAACAAGTTTAGTATTTAATAAAATTAAATAAAAGTATCGAAATGGGAAATAGTGTTTTGGAAAATACAAGAAAATTAAGTAATATATTCTTAAAGAAGAAAATATTTGTCCGAGTTTTTGTTTGGGAAAAATATTTGTAATTTCCTTACTTGACAGGAAACTATTACAAAATATTTTGGGATATTTAAAACAGTTTTGAAGAAGAAAACGAGTAATCAATCTACTGGGGTTGTGTTTTTGAAATTGGACCAAGGTACAGAAAACAAAACCAAGGTATAGAAAATAAAACCAAGGTACAGATAACAACACCAAGGTATTTATAATAAAAATTTATTTAAAATAAAAAAAAAAAACTAGCATCAATAATAGTATAAGTTTTCACAAGATTAAAAAAAATTACACTAATGAATGATAGCTTGTTATACTAACCTGATAATATATAAATAACATTAATTATCAATAGTAGGTGTCGCTATAATAATAATTAACGATTTATATCACATCGCGGCAAACGAAAATTTTTAAAAATAAACCAAATTTTGAGAAATTAACCACGTTCTACAAATTAAATTGCAATAACGCCATCTAGTGGATGGTTGCAAAATTAAAATAATAAAACGTTGCCAAGGAGTGATACAGGTTGTTAAAAAGGGATAATGCATGGCAAATTGAAATAAATAAATGACAAAATTGATAAGAAGCATAGTTGCATGAAATTTTATAGTATTGTTCTTTTAATTTCATCCAAAATTTTTGAAAATTGTGCCACATTTATTAATTGTTGAATAAAATATTTATATTGTGTTTTAATCTGTTTGTGTATTCATTCATTATCTGAGTGAGATCTTTAAAAAAAATCTGAACAACATCGAAACAACATTCGACCTACAATCAAGTTTACCATGGAAAAAGAAGTAAATAATCAATTACTCTATATAGATGTCATGCTGAATCGTTTAAACAAAACTATTAAAACTTCAGTACACAGGAAGCCAACACATAATGGACAATATCTTAACCATAGTTCTAATCATTCTGTTGTAGCAAAACAGAGAATTATACGCAACCTCTATAATCGCGCTATATCTATATGCAATAATACCGATTTATTGGAAAAGAGTTAGCAAATATTAAACCCGATTTACAACAGAATGGTTACCTTTTAAAACTAATTGACGATGTTATAAATAACTTTAGAACAACGACCACTGGACAGCAAGAAACACATTCCTTCTTCACAGTTCCGTCCATTAAGGGAACTTCAGGGAAAATAAGATGAATTGCCAAAAGTTATAATATAAAAACAACCTTTAAATTAGGAACATAGCGCTCATTTAACGAAAACGAAACGAACCGATAAGAAAGTATGTGTTTACAAAGTTCCATGTGAGTATAGTGAAATGTATATTGAAGAAACTCAACGACCACCATAAGTTAAAATTAAGGAACTTAAAACTCATACACAAAAAAAGGAAACGTCAAGATCGGGTATTGCAGAACACGTCTGGGATAAACAATACCATATAAAATGGTCTAAAGCTGCGGCAATATATATGGAACCCAACATTAAAAAAAGCAAATTTATAGAAGCAGCTTACATTAAAAATAATAATGGAATCTTCAGTAAACCCAGTGCTGAGATACCTAATCTTTGGCAACCATTATTTCGCAACATCAGATCATTGAGATGTATACAGTGAAGCGAAATTTTGCGCTTCAATGGACACAGTCCCTGTATAAGCCAGTTGTCTTAAGACAAAACATTCAGTTTATACTTGATAACGATTAGAGATACAACCTAATCGAAACGTCGTAAAAATAAAGACAATGCAAGTCCAACAATCACATTTTAGTCAATCTTCAACATTGTCTACAACCTTCAAATAAATGTTAAAAATGTTTGAATTTCTGCATTACATAATGTTATATAAAATTAATTTCCAATACAGTTTAATTTCAAGTTTGTAATTTTTGTTGTTATTACAAACCTCGTAATATCTAGCCCAATTTAACAAAAATAAAACCGTGGCTGCAATGCAGCCGTACAATTCAAAACATTATCTTGAAAATGGGATATGGAGAGCGAATTAAAAAAAAATAAAATTTATATTCACATTATTAAATGGCCCTTTAAAGAAGATACTGGTTTGAAGGTAATCTTTATTTAATTAAATTAAGACAAGTTCTATGCATTTTCATAGCAATGAAAACTTCAAATCAATTAATCTTAAAAGGTGATTTTTAAGTTGCTGTAAAAATAGTTGTTCTAAAATAAGTCAAATAACTTGAAATATATATTTTTTTAATAGGATCGTCGGTTCCCTGGGAACTGTTATTTAGCAAGATGAACACATAATGACTGAATGCCGAAGCAGCCTAGACCGTGATAAATTTACTAAGTTACTATTGCCAAATATTGTTCACATGGAAGACTGGCATTTGTAATTCACTCCAAAATGAAAATGTTCCTCTATTGAATTCAAAATTACTGTCATCTGTTCACAGTCTCAACTAAAAACGAAGAATTAACAATTAAGAAGTTGGTTAACCTTTAACTTCTTAGTTTAATTAATTTTTAAGATATGCCTAACATTGTAAACAATAAAAGTTAGTAAAAATTTGTTATAAAGGAGTTCAAATACTTTAGAATAAAATTATTTAAATAATCACAATTGAAAAGCAAAAGACTACGTTTTACTTTTAAGTTAGAATACCAATGAATAGACGATTTTGTTTTGACATCCTTAATTTTTAGTAATTATTAAATTTTAAAGTATGAACGACGATTTTTTATTTCGTAGTGTAAGTGTTGCTTTAGGGGAAATTCTTAGTATTTGTTGTTAATTTTTGAAAGTTTGAACCGATCATTAGGTTCAGTTTTATTCTAAAAAATAATTTCATCTTTTTCGAGTAACATGGGTGATTTTTTAAAAGTTTTTATTTTATTTTTAGTTTCATTTGTTTTTGCAGCATTATTAGAATTCAGTTTTTATTTTTTTTTTACCAAAAACCACAAAGACAATGTATTTCATTGGATTTATTTTTTTTTTACATTTAACTCTTTGTTTCAAATAAAATATTTCTTATTTTGGTTTTCTTTCAATTTATGACTACTTTTTCCTTTCATATACAAAATTCGAATAAAATAGGATTGATACTAATGTATCGATATTTAAAATATCGATTCTTTGACACCGATATATCGGCGTATCCGGAGTAAGAAATTTCTTTAAAAAATCAAAATTTCACTAAAAAATAGATTTCTTGTTTTCTTTTTAGCGAAATTCTGATTTTATTAAGAAATTTCTCACTACTACGGTGATTTATGGATGTCATTCGGCTGGCGATATTTTTCAGTCTGACATCGAGAGGGGTATGTGGCATGTTTGCAATATCCTACCGACATACCTTGGAATTTATATTTCGTAAATCGGTTGTTTCCTGCGAATATTGCTCTTGGTCCGATACAGCTCCACTGGCGAGACTATGAGGTGGTCGAAACACGTATGGAGAGAGGACTAGAGTGGTATTTGCAGGAAATAAACTGTTTGCATGTATTCTTTCTTTTTGTCTTCCTGAAAAGAGAATACATATATAACAACTACTTTGAGCGATATATTACACTGAATGTATCTAAAAACTATGAATATTGAAAATAGAATATTAGACACAAAAATATTTCTAATATTTCAGAAGCTCCAAAGCTTAAAGCATTTATATGATTACAAAAAAGCTTTTCCTTTATATTACCGACGACAAAAAAATTGTTACTTTATTACCTATCTACAGCCAAATCTATATGACATAATGTCTTTTAACTTACATACATTTAAAGTAACAAAAAACGTTTTATCAGATATCGCCAAGTTCAATAGAAAGTATTGTGTCCTCATTACAGGATAACAATACACACACACAGAGCCTCAGGGCGCGTATAGAGTTTGTTTGAGAAGTTGTAGGACGTCGCTGTCGCTAATTGACAAAGTGCTGTTTATTTTAAGGGTTACACATGCACTTTCAATCTATTCGAGTGTGTTTACATGTACGAGTGGGGTGTCGCACCGATTACCTTTGTCACTGTATTACTTTAACTTACTAACGGTTTAATGGCTGTCTTATTCATTTACCAGGGGCGGTTGTTAGACTTTGAGGTCGAACGATGTGAGGCAGATGGCGTAGTTTTAAAAGAGAATAATAATTTACAGATTATGGTAATATAGGGCTAATCAGATCAAAGTATCAGAGAAAACATGATAGTTTTAATATGCACAAAAAGATAAAAAAGATAACTCATAGTAACAGAAAGAGAGAACCGACACTGCTTAGGAATGCAAAAGGCTTACCCCCCCCCCTAGAGAAACTTAAAAAATGGACAGAATACATCAAAGACCTGTTTAAAGACAATAGAGTAGAGCAAATGGAGATTGAAGTAGAAAATAACGAAGCATTAACGATACTGAAAGATGAATTAAAAGCAGCTATAAGAAACAACAAAAATGGAAAAGCACTAGGTCCAGATCAAATCACAGTAGAAATCTTAAAATGCATGAATGATGATACCATAGATATATCGTTAGATCTGTTCAACACAGTATATAAAACGGGCAATATACCCAGAGAATGGTTACTCTCCACCTTTTGCGCTATTCCAAAAAACAAAAATGCAAAAGACTGCAGCGAATATAGTACAATATCTTTAATAAGCCATGTACTCAAGGTGTTTTTAAAAGTAATACACGGACGTATTTATAAAGAACTTGAAAAGGGGATAGATAATAGTCAGTTTGGATTCAGAAATGGTATAGGCACCAGAGACGCGTTGTTTGCACTTAATGTGCCTTCACAGAGGTGTATGGATATGAACACCGATATACACATTTGTTATGTTGACTTCGAGAAGGCTTTTGATAAATTAGACATGAAAAACTAGTCGAGATTCTAAGAAGAAAAAACATTGACAACAAAGATTTAAGAATAATAACTAACCTATATTGGAATCAACGCGCACAAATAATAGTAGATAACGAAACAAGTCCGGAAATTGAAATAGGAAGAGGAGTGAGACAAGGATGCATTTTGTCACCCCTACTATTCAATGCGTACAGTGAATCAATTTTCGAAGAAGCACTGTTGACGAAAGGTAAGGAAATAATAATAAACAAAAGAGCTGTAAACAACATAAGATTTGCAGACGACACTGCTATCATAGCTAGCTCCGCTGAAGAACTCCAAGAACCAGTGAAAGAAACAAATAACATTTGCGAGCAACACGGTTTAAAAATAAACACCAAAAAGACTAAATATATGGTAATAACTAAAAAACAAAACATGCAAACAAGCATAAAGTTGCGAGGTATGAATTTAGAAAAAGTGCAAAAATACAAATACTTGGGCACTTGGACAACAGCAAATAATGAACAACCAACAGAAATAAGAACAAGAATAGAAATGGCAAGAAGTGCGTTTGTAAAACTGAAAACCATTCTGTGCAGCAGAGACATCACTCTAGAACTAAGAATGAGAATTTTAAGATGTTATGTATTTTCAGTGCTGCAGTATGGGTTAGAAGGCTGGACACTAAAACAAGAACACATAAATAAACTGCAAGCGTTTACAATGTGGTGTTACAGAAGGATGTTGAGAGTATCTTGGACGGAGAGAAAAACAAACGTAGAAGTATTGCTAGCGATGGACAAAAACTATGAAATAATTAACAACATAAAAATAAAGAAACTGCAATATCTTGGACATATAATGAGAGGCCAGCGATACGAGTTGCTTAGATTGATCATGCAGGGTAAAATAGAAGGAAGAAGAAATATCGGAAGAAGAAGAATTTCATGGATGAGAAATTTGAGAGAGTGGTTCAACTGTAGCTCAGTAGAACTTTTTCGAGTAGCGGCAAATAGAGTGAGAGTGGCAATGATGATATCCAACCTCCGATAGGAGATGGCACCTGAAGAAGAAGAAGGGCCAATCAATAAGATTCCTGAAATACTTTTTGGAACATTCCAATCCTCAAAAGAGCAGTCTAAAAGCTACCTATGACATTTCTGAAGTCATCGTTAAAGCGTTAACCACAAAAACATCCAGGTTGTCCACATATGGAGGTTTTCTTGCGGATTTTAAAGACAAATACGGTACAGAAACAAATTCAAGAGCAGGGACTCTAGAACCGGTGAGCCTGACATCAAAGGATAAGCAAACCAGGCATCTGGGGTGATCAGAAAGGAACTCATTCATTTGTATAATCAAGACTATGAAAATTAAATCGAATTTCTTCAAGTTCATAATAATAGCATGTACAAAATGACCAGGGTTCTTAGTAAAGGCCTAAAAACTCCTATTGCGCACATTATCGGTAACAATAGAACTATCAGTGACTCCTAGGCCAAAGGAAATAAATTTACAGAAATCTTCTTCAACTAGTTTTTTTTAATCATTTGATCATACAAAAAAGATTCAAATTGACAGAACTATCTTCATTTATAAAATCTGGCCCTGGATAATACCAACTTGGCAAAATCAAGAATGTCACTGCCAGGATCTGCGAAAAGGTCCAAATAAGATCATTTCTATTGACAATACAATAAACCAATAGACTGGAAAACAGCAAATTTTATTCGAAAAGTCTGTTCTCCAGTCTGGAAGTGAATCAAAGCATTATTCTAGATCTATTTCCCAATATCACTTTACATGGGAATTTCTTACTCAGGAAACAATTCAGCGAACATTGGATGCACTTATCAAATTACCAGACTGGCCACCAACATTATCATTTGTTCATCAGTGTTAACACAAGATTAAGCATAGAAGTGATTTTCCTTGACATCAGTAAAGCTTTTGATAAAGTCTGACATAATGTTTTGATTACATAAGTCTACAAGGATCTGTTGTTGGAAAGCTGGGGATCATTTGCTGCGTAGAATCTGCATCCGAGGATTTTGAGATATTTGAGGTTATGTACTCTAAAAATATTTTATTTGACTATTTTCAAAGTTATGTATAGGACGCATAAAATTGTTTTGGTCTTTTTTTCTAGTTGCATGATTTAATACTTTTCTTACCCGTCAAGATTTTTTCTTGTAAGAGTACGGCCATTTAACCTAAAGGTTTTTTTTTTAAATAAAACAAAATAATTTCTTTTCTGGAACTGAATCTAGGTTCCGCAATATTTCTCCTTCATCACCTTGGTACCAGTTTTTTTCCAGAAATTGAATTAAAAACATTGCTCTAATCTAATGATAGATCTACTCCATTCAATGGTGGATCCAGCCTCCCTCTCTGGGAGGGGGGGGGGTGATATCACAAAAATACAATATGGCCAGTGAAAGTAAGTTGTCGACGAGGAGGGATTCCAACAGTCTATTTTTCTGAATTCAAAACTCTTGGAGGGGGGGGGGCGATCGCAAACAAACGCGAGTTATCGACGAGGGGAAAGATGCCAACAGCATTCATATTCCTAATATAAAAAGTAGAGTCGAGTTTATTTTTCTGAATTTAAAGTTTTGGGGGGGGGGGAGGCGATTGCTTCCTCCGTCCCCCCTGGATCCGCCACTGACTCCGTCACATTTTTAAAACCTACGAATGCCTGCAATTACACTGGACAACAGCCAAAATGTATCTAAAAAAATCAATTGAATCTTACCATTTTTGGTGTACTAAAATTGAAACTAAACATATATTTTTAATGTTAGTTCCAGTTTTAGAGATACGTAATGTTATGTCTCCCTATATATTAACCATGTAACCGGAAGAATGCATGTGGTATATTTATATTGTTATTAAAAAAGTTGTTCTTGAAAATTGCAACTAAGTTTTTAATTCCATTATCATTTTTGCGTTCAGCTCCCCGAAGTTAACAAAAAATGTACTTTTTATACAAGACAGAACAAATAAATTAAAATTTGTTGGGTAGTGTTATTGTTGGTGCCATGGGCTCATCTTTTTCTTGAGGATTTTGACTGAGAGTTGCGTGCGATGTACCAGCTTCCCATTCTGGTTTCTCTTGGGACTAAATACAAAATATAAATTTTCTAGTTTTATCTAATTTTTTTACATCATTAAATTTTTTATTTTTATAATATCAGAAAAAAAATAATTCCGTTATACTAAAGAATAGATAATACCATAAAACACTCACCATATGCCAAGCTTAGCCAGCCTTAAGTCTCCACAGCTTCTGTTAACTGCACTCATCATTTTCACTTTAATAAGAGCTTAATAATATGTCATTTAAAATATTACTGCAATAAGGCCACAATTTAAAACTGATTTCAAAAATAATATGAGGTATTCCTGCAACACTGGAAGAACACGAAATGTGACATTAGAGAAAGCGAAATACTTCTACAACACTGACCCAACTCAGTCAGTATTGCAGCCAATATTAAAGACTCGTCACATAATTCATTAGCAAAAGAAAGAATTTTTTCACATTGAAACCTATACTTGAGCCTAAAATCGTGTTTTTTGAGTGGTCCCCTATTGCAGCCCATGAGCATAATTTAAAAATTAAGATTTTAATAAGAAATAAATAAATCTATAGTTGCCTATATTTATTCTTCTTTTTCCAAGCATTTAAAGAAAAGAATTTTTATACACAATTTATTTCCTATAGCTACACTGACGACACCATTAGGTGGTCGAAACAGGTATGGAAAAACACCCAGATTTGTACTTGCACAAAATAAACTGTTTCTACAAATTCTTTCATTTAGCTGCTGGGTGAAACGAAAATAAATAAAGGTAATCACTAACTGGAAAGAAAAAGCAAATACTTTAATCATATAAACTTTTTTTTATTGAAACATTATTTTTTAATTATCAAAGATATTTTAAATTAAAACAAGGACTGGCACGGAGTGTAATTCTTCAAACGGCTGAAGAAGAGGCCATCAAAGAGCACAATGTATTCGTTAGCTCATTTTGCGTGGCTGAGAAGTCGTGAGTCCGGTTAAAACAATTCGAACTATCTTTCTGTCTTTAATGGAAGGCGCCACTTCGTTTTCCGGTGTTAAAAAGTGAGAAAAACTTACCGAATAGTCAAATGTTGAAATAAAATACAAAAATTTCTGCTATGTAACTAAAATTGTATTTATTCTGGAAATTATGCCGTAATGTTATATGATTTAATATGATGTTATAATATTAAACAAGTTTAGATCAGAATATTATCAAAGCTTGTCTAGATCGAAAGATTTATTACATCGTGTCGAGGTAGCTTCGCATTTATTAAAATATAAGAATATGAATAAAAATAACGTTCTTATTTCACAGGTTATCGGGCTCTTCCACTCTACATCGAGCAATTTGCGAGGCAGACGATTCAACGCCGTTACAGCTGAGGGAACAGGATATTGCTCCTCACCACCAAACAGACCAAGAGAAGATACAAACCTGACTACGGAAGCCCCTACATGGACGGCATCCAAATGAGGTCAATCAGGACAATGTCAACAATTCAGCGTCGAACTAATGGTTGATTTCAGGACAGATATCTCCGAAGACGAAGGATTTTTTGTTAGCTATCCAAGATCACGTTATTCCGACGAAAAACTATCGCAAGTTCATCATTAGAGATCCCTTAATAGAAAACGACCAATGTGAATACGGCTGTCAAACATCAGAGACAATCCAGCCCATAAGTGGAGCATGCTAAGCGTTTGCGACAACAGAGTACAAGAAAAGACTTGACTCAGTCGCTAAGATACTCCACCAAGAGGTAGCAGATAAGTCAAATCTATTACAGGGAGAAAAAGTGCCTTATTACAAGTACAATCCGGAGCTTATTCTTGAGAACAACGAATTCAAGTTATATTGAGACCGAACGGTTCTGACGGATCAGACAGTTTGCTCATAATAGACCAGACATTATATTAACAGATAAAATTTCTAGGCGAACTAAATTAATTGACATTGCTGTACCTAACAACAACAACAGCCTAAGGCCAAAACACAACGAGAAAATCGCCAAATACAGATATCTGGAGATGCAAATTCGAAGACAATGTGTAATGAACAGCATCCAAACGATTCCCATAATTTTATCAACAACTGGAGTGATACCAAAAAATTTCCTACAGAACATCAATGGACTGAGTCTTAATGAGCATCTATATAAGCTGATTCAGAAAGCAGTTCTCCTTGCAGGAAATACAGCAGACCACGTCACCTAGGACCAGATAACATGGAAAGGGTTCCCACAGAGCTTCATACTTTTAGCAACTTTGTTTACCTGGTATGAGTCAATATTTCCTGGAAGGAGTGCGAAGCCATTTGACTTGAATTCAAATATAACATAAGAAAAGAGGTAAAAGATGTAGCTTTTTATCACGTTTGATGCTAAAATTAAAGTTATACGGGTCTGTTAACTGAGAGGGCTGATTCTGGGCGGTCGCCCTTTTGAAGCTTGTTCTTACGGCAGCCTTAGCCTAGATCCGCTAGAAAAAGTTTATTTATTCAGGCATTGATCAACCCATAAACAACAAATGAAACTGGAAAGGTCGTATCAATGTGAAACGACCAAATTTCTTCTAAATTTTACAACTAATCCAAACTCAAGAATAAAAAACCTACGGTCATAAATCTTAATATTCTGAAGAACAGGTAGCCAATATACAAATTCAGATTATGAATTTAATTCGTGAATTCAAAACGACTTCCATAGGTGAATTTCTGGCCTAATGATCAAAATATTATTTTCTAAATTGAATAATGGATAGAAACATTCAAAACCTCCTTTCATAATCATTCTATACAACTAAAATAAAATTAATTAAATAATCGCATGTAGAGGTTTACCATAAAAACTTTGCAAATGGAGAATAAAAATAATAATAGTTATTTTATATTAAAAAGCACCCTGTGTTAGTGGGCTTCGATCGATGGACGTAAATATATGAGCACGGGACGTTACGTAATGGAAGAAAGGAGTCAGGAGTCAGTATCATTGTCGCGCCATCCTTCACTAAAAAGTATCATTAGTTACGGCAAGAAGTTGGACCCTCGTCTTTCCAAAAGGATTACTTTTCACCCGGATCAAGATTGATACATCAGCCTTATACATGCGGGAAATTTTGAAATGGGGCACTTAAAACTCGTAAAGTGCGTTTTAATAATGTGTCAGCGGTCTGGAATTTTTTTCTCTACTAGTTCAGGGCATTTATTGTGTCATACGCATTAATAAAGTTTATAATGTTGGGGCATGTTGGAAATATTGGTAATTTTCAACTCTTTTTTAGATGTGAAACTTATCATGGGAAAAATAAGTTAATAAATACTGAAAAAGCATGGAGGTGAGGAAGAATCCTATAGTTTATGACAGCTGTGTCGGCACAATAGATATTCCTGACAAGTAGATCGCACGCGTCAAAATCTATGTAAATAATCCAACATGAAGTCAGTTAAAAATACAAGTTGACCTAGAATTAATTTAAAAAATATTCCTTTCAGTACTACGGTGCCTACTTCAAAAAAAGGCTGAATAATAAGAAGATTTACAAATAATAAATTTATTCAACTTTACAATAGTGTATAATCCATTTTGTACTTTTAAGCGCATATTTTAAAGTCGGATAGTTATTAATTGACCTTTTACAACAAGCGAAATTAATTTTCGCCTTAATGTCCACGACAGAATGTCGGAAATGTGAGTCCAGTGCCAATATTAGATAGTCAGATTAACTGTGTCACTTTTGATTTGCACATAAAATGAGATTCAAACATTTCTTTTATAATATATATATATATATATATATATATATATATATATATATATATATATTAGTATGGTATCAATATCATTTTCGGAGACAGCTGCTAGACAGTCGTCAACGTACCTCTTATAAAATTGAATCGGTATATAAATTTGATTTTTCTAACACAAAGATTCTAACCCAGGAAAGAAACTACCATAAATTTCAAATAAAGGAAATGCTACATATAAAAAAGAAAAACGAGCAATCAATGACAAACAAGATATCAGCAGTTTCATCAAGAAAGAATTTCTATCTATATGGGATCTAACGATCTCATCTGCATACAAAGTATTGGCCTGGCGGGGTGATGTCGCAGATGGCGGCACACTCAGAATCTGGTTTATAGGTTCCGACGCAGAAAGGTTTAAATACGAGTATGTAGATGTAGAAAGTGTACCAAAGGTGTCTGGGGAAAGCTCCAACGGATCCACTGATGAGTCTACCGTCGGTAACTAGGACCAAACACCTCTTTTAGGGTCAAAAAATTAGATTGTGACGAACCAATCGCTTCAACACGGGGGCGGTCTCGTTTACAATACTTTGCATCCTATAAAGCTACATTTAAAATCAAAAAACAGCAAACAAGACAACAAAGGCGACATCTCGATGGTTCACTTGATAACACAATAACCACAGAAATTAACAAAGTTTGTAAAAAACCGCCATGGAGTGACGTGACGGTGAATTAAAACAGAAATATATACAATCGAGTACAACATACGCACTACCCAAAGGATAGGGGTCGCATTTTTCGGTACTGGCAACCACGCCTACTGCTAATTTCAGCAGCCAAAGCCACGTGTCGCACCAAACGATCCCCCATGAGAGCACCGTTTAGCGTGTTTCAAAGACAAACAAGTAAATGAATCAATAGCTAAGTTTTTGTCCATATAATTTAAAATAAAATAGAATAAAATCTTAACTAAGCGGACGTGAAATTTGTCAATCCATATCATTCTACCGAATGCGGTGGTCTGACGAGTTCCATATTAGGACGAAACAGCGCTGTCGCCATCTTTCGGACACGGAGTTTTTCCATATTTTGGAGTGCTCCGCACTTTTTAACACGAGAACGATATGGATTGACAAATTTCACGTCCGCTTAGCCAAGATTTTATTCTATTTTATTATATATATATATATATATATATATATATATATATATATATATATACACATTTAATTTGTCAAAATTTTTCTTAAATCATAAAAGCCCATAAATGTATGGTAACTTCATTGGATTAGATTTCAGATTAATACTAATATTCTGTGCGTGACGTTTCGCCCAACGTAGTGGACTTTTTCAAAAGTATAATCTAAAATAAAAGCAAAATACAACTACCATGGTCACAAACGCACACTCACATGACTTAAATTAACACTTAAACCATACAATCTTAATTAAAAATATTAATCTATAAAATACTGTGAATTAAAAAGGAAAAAAAATAAAAATTATTCCCAGTACGTATCTCAATTTGCTTTTGTCATGTTTTCTAGTGAAATATATGAAGATTCCTTCGGTTACTATCAAGTTGTTATTTTTATATTTGGAAACCTTTTTATTTAGTTTTTTCTGATTTGTAAGTAAATTTAATTAATATCAACTATACAGCGTGTTGCAAAACAATAAGGGTACAATAGGTGGTTTAGTCTATTAGATTAAAATATATTTGGCTTAGGTTTTTGCTCGTGTCTTTTTTATATGTAGCATTTCCTTTATTTGAAGTTTATGGTAGTTTCTTTCCCGGGTTAGAATCTTTGTGTTAGAAAAATCAAATTCATATACCGATTCAATTTTACAAGAGGTACATTGACGACTGTCAAGCAGCTGTCCCCGAAAATGAAATTGACACCATACTAAATGCATTTAACAATTTCTACCAAAAAATGTAATTTACATCAGAAGTCGAACAAAATGAAAAAATTTTCCTTGACCTCACACTATTTCGAAATTATGGAAATAAAAAGATTGAGACTATGTGGTACACCAAAGATACATGGCCGGGACGCTACCTCAACTATCAGTCACATCATCCGAAATCCCAAAAGAACAGCGTAATAATAGGTTTGGCCGATTAGGGCTTTAACCCTAACTTCTCCGAAATATCGTCAAGAAGCTTTAAAGAAAGGCAGACAAATCCTCAGTGATAATAATTTCCCCGAAAAACTCACAAACAAAATAATAAAACAACGAATTTACTGTATAATAAGAACGTCCATACACAAAATAATAATAATAATAACAACTCAAGAACATGTTTTGCAATACCATATATTAATTCATGATCAGAAAAAGCTACACACATTCTCAAACAGCACTATATTCTAGTTTGCCACAAAACATACAATCACTTGTCACCACAAAGTTAAAAAGTAAGATGACCCATAAAATCTAACGTTATCTATTCCATACCATGTCTAAATTGTCCACAGAAATATATTGGAAAGACAACACAATATCTAGACAGCAGATTGAACGGACATATATACACAAAAAACGCAACGACAGCATGACACAAACATCAGACAAATTTTAAACATGAATTTGATTTTTCGAACACAAAGATTCTACCCAGGAAAGAAACTACCATAAACTTCAAATAAAGGAAATGCTACATATAAAAAAAAAGAAAAACAAGCAATCAATGACAAACAAGATATCAAAAACCTAAGCCAAATATATTTTAACCTAATAAACTACACCGTCTATTATAGCCCTCATTGTTTTGCAACACACTGTATAGTTGATATTGATAAAATTTATTTATATATCAGAAAAAACTAAATAAAAAGGTTTCCAAATATAAAAATAACAAGTTGATAGTAACCGAAGGAATCTTCAAATATTTCAGTAAGAAACATAAAAGTAAATTGAGGTGTGTACTGGAAATAACTTTTATTTTAATTTTCCTTTTTAATTCACATTATAGACTGATATTTTTAATTAATATTGTACCGTTTAAGTATTAATTTAAGTCATATGAGTGTGCGTTTGTGACCATAGTAATTGTATTTTGCTTTTAGTTTAGATTATACTTTTGAAAGAGCCCACTACGTTGGGCGAAACGTCAAGCAAGAATAGTAGTGTTAATCCGAAACCTAATCCAAAGAAATTACCATACATTTATACATATATATATATATATATATATATATATATATATATATATATATATATATATATATATATATATATATACAGGGTGATTCAAAAATCGATCACGAAACTTAAGGGGGTGATTCTACTTGACAAAATAAGGGTAGAGCTTCATATAATTTTTTTTCAAAATGTCATTCGTTTTCGAGTTACAAGCCGTCCAAGTTCAAGTTTTTATTTTTTGTTTTTTGAATTACTCGCTTACAGGAAAACCGATTTGACTAATATTTGAAAGATAGGCTAAGTCTTCTGCGCTTCATCATTTTAGTAACAATTCACATTGATTGTTTGCCGCTAGAGGGCACTTTACCTACATTGAAAATTGTTTTTTTGTCATAATTTTTTAGTGTTGACAGCTACAGTAGTTTTTGGCATAATTTCTAAAAGACTGATGCCAGGCCTTTAAAAAAGGTGCTCTTTATTTACATCGCTAAACCCAACGGTTTAGACGTAAATCACCCTTAAAAATTAAGTGGTAAATTTACTTTTCTCATTTCATTACCACCAGCTACCAGGTAAATAGCTATCAAAGTATACTAGAGCTGTCAGTTTAACATCAAATAAATTCGCTTTTTAAACTATTTAATTTATAATCTTAAAATAACTAATAATGGCTAATCACCAATATTCAAATATCGAATATTGTGATATCCATTTTTGTTATGGAAAAGCAAATGGTAATGCAGAGTTGGCAAGAAGATATTATATGGAGAGTTATCCGGAAAGAAATCTCCCTCATGCTCAAACATTTTCCAGTGTGCACAGGAGGCTTGCGGAATGTGGTTCCTTTAAAAGTTATAATGGAAATAGGGGAAGACCTAGAACTGCTAGAAACGTGCAACAAGAAGAAAGAGTGCTTGAAATTATTGAAGATAATCCAGGTATTAGTACTAGAAAAATTGGGAATGAAGTGCGGCTCTGTCAGGCTAGTTCATGGAGGATACTAAGAGAAGAACAACTCTACCCGTTTCATTCAAAAAAGGTGCAGGCTCTTTATGACGATGATCGGCCGAGACGGTTGGAAATGTGCAATCAGATCCTAGCTAAGTATGAACACGATAATCGATTAATTGGCGTCATATTATTCACTGACGAAGCTGGTTTCACTCGTGATGGCATAACAAATCTACACAACATCCACACATATGCTTACGAGAACCCAAACAATGTGGTAGAAACGAAACATCAGCGTAGATTTTCACTAAATGTGTGGGCAGGGATAATAGGAGATTACCTTATTGGTCCTCATTTCTTTGATGGCCCATTAACTGGTGACGTATACTTAGATTTTATCCAAAATCGTCTCCCATTGTATCTGGAAGATGTGCCATTGGAAGTAAGGGCCAACATGTGGATCCTCCAAGACGGAGCTCCGCCCCACTTTAGTATACGTGTCCGACAGTATTTGAATGCAACGTATCCTGAGCGATGGATAGGACGAAGTGGACCATTGGCATGGGCAGCGAGGTCACCAGACCTTAATCCTATGGATTTTTTCTTTTGGGGTCATTTGAAACAATTGGTGTACGATATTCCAGTAATCAACGTCGAGGATCTTCGCTTCAGGATAATCGAAAAGTGCCAAATTATTAAAGAAACACCAGAAATTTTTCATCGAGTTAGGCGACATTTTTTGAAGAGTGTTAGGAAATGTATAGAAGAAAATGGGGGACATTTTGAGAATCTTTTTTAGTTTGTTTAGTACTGTTTCATTAATTTTTATCAATTAAATGTATATCGCAATAATCCATAATATGAATATTTACTGATTAGCCATTATTAGTTATTTTAAGATTATAAATTAAATAGTTTAAAAAGCGAATTTATTTGATGTTAAACTGACAGCTCTAGTATACTTTGATAGCTATTTACCTGGTAGCTGGTGGTAATGAAATGAGAAAAGTAAATTTACCACTTAATTTTTAAGGGTGATTTACGTCTAAACCGTTGGGTTTAGCGATGTAAATAAAGAGCACCTTTTTTAAAGGCCTGGCATCAGTCTTTCAGAAATTATGCCAAAAACTACTGTAGCTGTCAACACTAAAAAATTATGACAAAAAAACAATTTTCAATGTAGATAAAGTGCCCTCTAGCGGCAAACAATCAATGTGAATTGTTACTAAAATGATGAAGCGCAGAAGACTTAGCCTATCTTTCAAATATTAGTCAAATCGGTTTTCCTGTAAGCGAGTTATTCAAAAAACAAAAAATAAAAACTTGAACTTGGACGGCTTGTAACTCGAAAACGAATGACATTTTGAAAAAAAATTATATGAAGCTCTACCCTTATTTTGTCAAGTAGAATCACCCCCTTAAGTTTCGTGATCGATTTTTGAATCACCCTGTATATATATATATATATATATATATATATATATATATATATATATATATATATATATATATATATATATATATAGGAAATGTTTGAATCTCATTTTATGTGCCAATCAAAAGCAACCCAGTTAATCTGACTCTATCTGGACTCACATTTTGGACATCCTGTCATGGACACTAAGGCGAAAATTAATTTCAGTTGTTGTAAAAGGTCAATTAATAACCCTATCCGATGAAGGCATATCAGCGCGAGAAATGTACTGGAAGTATCTGGCTCGAGATGGTAATGAATTCATTCTTTCTTCTATTGTGACGGTTACTATAGTTGAAAAATTTTTCCGATAATAATTTCTATGCACATTTCGATAGGTATTGTGTGTACTGGTAGTGAGTTTAAACTATTATAGTATGCAAGAATACATAGTTTAATGTATAGGAAATAAAGATATGGTTTATTAATAAGTCGTTTGATAAATAAGTGTACAACAGTGCAATTTGATCTAATGTTTAAATTTAAATAAGATTCAGGAGTCAGACGTTCATCGTTTTTGTTATGTCCCATTCCACCTAGATCACATAATTTTTATCTTATAGATCGACATAAAGCGATCTCACCAAAACCAAAATGTCGTGACCTTGCTTGCTTTGTAACCCGCTACAACACAACAAGAATATGTAAAATTAAAAAGAATACATCACAGATTATTTCATCTTAACTAGATGCAATAAAAAGTTTTTCAGCCCAAAACAAACTTCTATGTCAATTTCCGTTGAATTAAACCTAGATTTAGTATTAACGTTTCTTCCTGACATTTTCTATTTATATGTTATGTTTTGAAACTGATCACCGTCCCTCAAAAATTAAAATAACCTTTGGAAGGCTACGCGACAAAGGAGGAACAAAGGAAAATATTAGCCACGAGAGAAACGTTGAAATTAGATGCAGCTTAAAGAACTTAGATCATGAGGGCCTAAAAACACTTTATATATAAAGACTAGATAACAAATTAGAAAGTCTACAACCGAAATATACAAAGCAGTACTACCAAAATATAAAAAAGTGCATACATACAGCACAGAAGTAAATATTAGGATATCAAGGCAAGAACTAACAACAACGCAATACTGATGGAATATAAAAGATAAAAGCGATGGTCAGTATCAGCTCTGAAGAACTCCAGGTGATGCTAAAGAAACTTAGAAAGGTGTCCGAAGAAAGAGACGCTTACATATGGAAATGACATCTTAGAAAGCGTCAAAAGATTCATCTACCTAGATCAAAAATGAAAATTCTGCAAGGGAAACGAAAATGCCAAAATAAGCAGACGAATTTCAATGACCTGAGCAGTTACAAGATTCATTTTATAAGATATAAAAATACCAATTAAACTAAAGCGATGTTACAGTTTTCTTATTTTACGAACAAAACTATAAATAGTTTTACCAATAATATCAACAATAAAGCTAATATTCACCATAATTAATCCCTTATTTTCATCAAGTCTCTTTAATAAATATTAAATAAAAAGCTAAAAGTTTATTCACCTGTCATATCAAAAACCGATATTGTAAAGTGTGCCTAGAAATATATCAAACATTATACTTTTACTACTTTTATCAAGGGTTGTAGTTAATATTTTGTTTTTTTTTTTCTTTTCTTTTTGGCGTTCTGGAAATTTCTAAAAGCGTTAGTAGAGAGGGTCTGGGCCAAACCTTGGTAGTGAAAACTGGCAGATTTTTTGCTGATTTCCTAAGAGTACAATACTACTTTTATTCTTGTTTGTAGCTAAAACCATAGTTTAGTGTGTTAAGGCATCATTTACCAGGTATTGAGGATAAACAAAGTTATTGTATTCGTTTTTTGTTAAGTAAATTGACGTGAAAGTGACTTTTAATACTTGGTGCCCCTTTAAAGACAAGTAGGTACGTGCAATAAACAGTTTTATTATACCGGGACTTTGTCTTCGTGTTTAAGATTGGATTTTCATGCCAGAGCTGGAATATAACACACCATTGATCCCATAGAGGCCATTGGCTATCCAGCTTACCGAAAGTGGTAGACCCAATGACTAAACTGCCTTACAGGTACTAGAACTACATAATAAACAGTGATATTACCGACTTTAAAGCATATTTTCAGTTTTCTCCTGAGATTGGGAACTAATAAGACTTTCTGTGAGCAATTACAGGACACTTTATATTTGATTTCGTTTAAAATATCTTGTAAACCAAGGTTATACGTGTACACAAGGTAATATAAAACATCATTTCACATATTAATAGTCCAACACTTTTAATTAGGTTTAAATAAGTATAATTTTAGTTTACACCGCCTACAAGATAGTTTATTCTTTCAAAATGAATATAAACATTTGAATGTAAAAAGTAAGGTTATTTAACGCCACTATTCAAGATCAGCTGACAGTCTAGGCTGGACCTAAAGCTAAGGCGCGTTCTTTTATTCCATCGATGATTTTGCGCACTAATCTGAAATCCATCAAACCGTTCTTAAAATAAAGCGATAAAAATGCGATTAATTATTACACCGTTCTTTTTTTTATCGATGGATGCATCAACAATCCATCGAATCCATCGGCTTCAGACCCCGATGAATGCGATGGACAGGTAGTGGGGGAAAAAATAACTGTTAATTTTGAAGGTTATGTTTTTATTTCTGTCTTGAAAAGAAATAATTGCCACTATTTTTGATTTATTGTTCGTTATATATAAAAATGACAGAATTTCTATATTATATAAAAATATTTATATAAATATAAATAAACTTCCAAATAAAATATTGGAATTTTTAAGGTTAGGTTTTTGGAAAAATGTCACATGTCAATCGGAAATGAGCGTTCTTAAATTCAACATAATTTCATTGAAAATCCATTTATGACGTCACAAGAACCCATCGGACTAATTCAGCGCTTTTTCATCGATGGAATAAAAGAACTCGCCTCTACCCGACTTTGCGGTTGGCGCAGATGACGTCATACTTGCAATAGTGCTATTGTTTATTGTTTTTTTTCTTCTTGTAGTTCATGGAGTAAATAGTCATATATTCCTTTTAGATTAAGTTAAAATGCACATAGTTTATAAATCAGAATCTTTTTTTTTTACTTATTGTTTAAATATAGGGTAAGAATTCGTAAAGAGTGAAATGATATGAAAATGACGTTTTTTTGAAAAAAATTTGGTACATACCCCTATTCGAAGTCGTAGAACATGATTCTGGCCTCGGTTTTCCGTAATTTTTCTTCAATTTTGCGGAAAACAGCGAAAAACATTTTTCATTTTAGGTGCAATTTTTTTCACTAAATCGTTAAACTTTTGTTATAACCACAAATTCCACAGTGATAGAAGCTTTTGTATTATACAATAATTCAAAAATATGCACTTTTTCTATCGAAAAATCCGAAACATTATCACGACAATAATCACAACAAATCAAAAGAAAGCGGCCGCCATCAACAAATAATAGTTTGCATAGTTCGCTAAAAATGGCGTACTTGTTCAAGTCTGCGATGTTGCCAAATTACAAAAACGACTTCTTTCAAATCCATATATATTTTTCTCTTTCTATTTGAATTAGAAAGAAAAGGTGCCAAAAAGACTTTTTCCCTTTCCTTTGATTATTGAAGTGCTATTAATTACTCTTATGTCTATGCCTTTGATATGCGATTTTGACTCTAAATATTAAAGGTTTTAAGGATTATGTTGCTTTTGCCTGTTTCCCTACAAAAACCAGTAGTTTTAAGCGGATAATATGAATTGATCCTATTGCTTATGTCCGTTAGCAAAAAGTGTTTTTTAATTAATAAATCTAGGTCAATTTAGGTTAATTTAGATTAATTTCAGTTTTTTAAAATAACAAAAACCAAGCTAAACCTGTACTAACCAGAACTAACCAAAAATTTTGGATTGTTAAAGTTAATTTTGCCCTTTTTTATACATTACAAACATTAAACTATGTTGTTAATTCTAATGGATAAATTTTAAAGTTTATACCGGGAAAGTACAAATCTAGGTTAATTTAAATTAGTTCAAGTTAGTTACTGTTTTCCAAATTAACCAAAATCAAGCTAAACCTGAACCAACCTACCCTAACCAAAACTAACCAAAATTTTTGAGGGGTTAAGATTATTTTTACTCAGAAACTGTTTTGAACATTTGAACATTAAAAAAATTAAACTATGTTGTTGACTGAGGACAAATCTTATAGTTTGTATTATAAAAAAATTTTACATTTGGCAACGTTGCGCTTTTTTACATTATTCGGCGGCCAGTTTAGATGACGGTTGATGACGTTTCCGAGCCGTGTTTTTGATTTTTCGCTGAAAATACAAGTTTTTCTAAATTGATTTGCTAAATTTGTGCAAAAATAATTGGAATACATTACGTACAATATGTTTTAACTAGTTCCATTGAAAATAAATGCCTAAATTCGGTTTTAAACTGAAATAAAAGTGCTTGGTGAAGTGACGCTTTTTTTTAGTTTTCCGGGAAAGTGAGGAAAAATAGTGAAAAATCAAGACCAGAATTGTGTTTTACGACCTCGAAATAGGGGGTAAATACCGAAATTAAAAAAAAAACACAATTTCTGTGCTTTTCACGCTTTACGAATTTTTACCAAATATAGATTTTAATTGTTTTTGATATCGGTGTGTTTTATTTTTGAATTTAGTTGTTTCCTGTTTTCGCTAACATCATCGCTTTTTCTTATCGACGGGCAAAAAAAAATAGGTGGCGTTTTGAATATATCGGTATAACCCCCCGTAATCTCCGGCCTGCTAGCCTAGACACTGTCCTAAAAGAAGGAACGATCAATACCAAAAAATAACCATCTGTATCGAAGCTTTTTTATATTTTTAATTTTAATTCTCTCTCGTGCCGTAACAGGGACAAGAAAATAATATATATTTTTTATTAAATGGACATCTTCTAATACTCATACCTCATTTTAAATACTGTTTGTGCACTAAAAGTGAAATTCTTATTTTCACTACATCTATTCTGAACGAGATGTGCACTGACGATGTCACATTTATTACACCTTAACTTTCAAAATTAATTTCGGGAGTTGTAAAAGGTAAATTAATGACCCCGGCTGAAGGGGGAATGTCAGCGCGAGAAATTGTGTCGGAAATACCTGACTCGTGATGATAATAAGTCTATTTTTTCTCCTTTGCTAATGATCGTTAATTTTGAAAAATGTAGGCGGATTACTGGTCATTTAAATATTACTGATGATTATTCAATAAGCATTTCAAAAATCATTTGATGTACTGCTAATAATAAATTGAAAATTTTACTTGGCCTTCTTAATTTATACCTTTTTAGATAATATAGAATTTAATCCAAATATCTAAATCAACAAGATTTTAAAAATAAATTGCCTCATGATCGCAAAGAATTTTTAAGAATTGTTTATCTGATATCGTTGATGATTTTTATAGCAATTATTTCAAGACAGTTATTAGCTCTATTTATCATTAAAAAAGTTTCTATTGTCAATCTATATGCCCCCAAATTTTGAGCCGTACCTTTTGGGACACCCTGTATACAGAGTGTCTAGTAAGTATATATCAAACTCTCGACAGTGTACAGAAGACATCATAATAACCCTTGTGTCTCATTCAATTTTTTTCCTAAGGTGCCCCATAACGAAGAAATGGAGCCCAAAAGAGGTATTCACAAATTTACTTATGAGCAGTAGCTGGTATATTTTAAAGAGATTTTGGCATATTGTATAAAGAATTTAGGCTATAAAAAATGGAGGGGAGCTCCTGGAATGAGGTGTGCTAAGGAACATTTAACTGGGCCTAGCGAACGGCGTACTTAAGAGCTTCTCTCCTTGGGAAGGAAAGAGCTGCGAATTGTGGTGGGATTGTTGACAGGACATTGTCACCTCCGGGGCCATCTTCATATAATCGGTGTCGAGGGGGACCCGACGTGCAGATGGTGTTTGGAGGAGGATGAAACTGTTGACCATGTTCTCAGAGGATGCCCAGCACTCAACGGACTGAGACAGAGATATTTCGGAGATACAATTTTGTTACCGGAGTCAGTTAGGCAAGTTCAACTAACGAGGCTGCTTGGATTCGCATAGGCGATCGGCCTCGAATAACCTGCAGATATGGGATGTAAAGGGCCCAATGGAGGCCTAGGCATCGATGATCTAGTACCACCACCCCTTTTTCATTCATTCATTATTTAAAAAAATTTTACATTACTAAAGAAACCAGAAACGGATTAGCCACTAATCTCGTAGACCCAAAATTTTAACAGGTGTCAATTTTCAGAGCTGAAACCCGATTTTTTGAATACTTTAGACAATTATCTAATAAGAGTACTCTATGTTCCGACGTAAATAAGAAATCTTAAGAAAAACATGTTGGATGAGACACAAATATCGAGAGGTTGAAAATGGCAGCATAATGATGAAATTCGCTTCGACTTTTTCTACTATGTTAATGCTGATTGGTCATGAGTGATTATCTAGCAGCGCAGCGTCGATTCTTCTGAAGTTGATTTAGTAAATTCGATGAAACATCAGAGACACTGAATTTTCCGCTGCACTGTCTGCTAATTCAAATAAAGTACCACGCTTAGCAGAAACTATAGCACTAATCTGCTTAACTCCTTTTTTAGCGGCTATTTTCTTCGGCTTCAACACAGTAGTAACACCGGTTTCATCTAAATTCCATATTCTTGATGAAGACGTTATGCCAGTTCAATGCAGATGCACGTCGAGCACTACTTGTTTCTGGGGTTATTATTGACAAATCAGAGTTTCTCTTCGTAAATCCAGTGAACCAGTCGGTTCGAGTTTCTCGATTTCTGTGCCATGAAGATGGGATTATTGACATATCAACACCAAATAATTTAAGAAACATCTTAAAATATTTTAGTGTTGGCTATTTCTTTTTCTGGTTCCGAGGTAAAAGTTGTCTGTATTTATAACCGATTGCAGGAACTTCGCCAGCCCGTAATTTTTTGACGAATCGATATCACGTCATATGGCAAATTTTTAATTATCTGTCCACAGTTTTAACAGGTCTGCTTTCTGAGATATCATTTGCTGTCTGACGTAGCAATGTTTCGGTGCCCTGCGTTGGTACTTTCACATCCTAAGAAAAATACTAATAAGATCAAAGCGATGAATGAAGGTGAGTGGGGGTAAGTTGTTTCGGGGAATAATCAGACCCTCGTGAGTGGAACTTTTAACATATTCCGCCATAACTACCTAATCTTAGAAAAAAAAACCATAATCATAACATTCCCAACTAATATCACTACAAAAGGTGTAAGGAACGATTGAATGGATCCATAATACACAGAAATAAATCAAAAAGTTTCAACGTAAAAATATTTACGCATGTGGTTGGTAGCACCATCATGGAAGCAACTAAAATGGCTGCCACAGTAGCACGCTGCCTTCCAAAGGTTCCTAAAATGTGCGCTATTCCACCTTGGGGCACAATAAAGAGAAAACAGGGGCGTTGCAAGGCGCTTCTGTTTCCTTTTTTACGGAATCTAAATTTACTTATATTCGCTGGTACAAAATAAACAATTCAAATCGCGCGTGCACTGCATAAATCGTAACGTCGACCGTCATTCACTCAATATTGTTACGGGGGATCAGTTCCCCGTAACCAGAAGTTTGAGTTAGATTTGACAAAGCCGAATTCGCTGCTGGTCGGGAGCGAAATGGAGCGAAGTATGTTCCAGAAGCCCGCATTCGACAGTTGACGGGAATTTTGGCGAGCACTCATTAATAGAATACAAGCTGCCGTTGATCAGTAGGCCGCATTGTCAAGTTAGTTTATTTATTGTAAGTGTAAGCAGTTGAATTGTTAAGATAAATAGAAGTAATAATAAAGTGTTCTTAGTACTGAAAGTAGTGATACAGAGTGTTGTGATTTACAAACACAGGACAGATACCGTTACATTGTAACGGTTACAATATCTTTTTAAATTTTGTGTACGCGAGCAGTTTTAATTGTGCCGCTTTGTTTTTTTTTTGTAAAAAGTTAGTCACAAAATAGAAAGATTTATATTAAATAAACAAATCGATGTGTGCTTTATTTATAGAAGGTGGTTATTTCTGGTTATAAACTATATTTGCTTCCAAAATATCCACCTTTGAAACACCCTGGTTTTCATTCCACAAAACTACACATATATATTTTGTTAAAATTTGAACAGAGCTAACTATGACAATTTGACCACAAGCCAAAAAATTGTCAACTTAAAATTAATGGCGATTTTTTTGATTTTTCTGACATTTCCAAGCTTCAGTTAGGCATGTTTTGTTGTTCACCAGCAAAGTGGGTCTTTGAAATAAAAGAATATAATTTAACTATAAATTAAGCAAAACCCTTTCAAAAAACATAACAAATGCTATGGGAGATTATAACACTGAATGTGTTCTAATCTGCTGGAGTAAAGATTCCTGAAGATGCGTCGTAGGCAAGACGTCGGATAATAATTCCAATTTGCCACGGTCTAAACCCAAGAACCATAATTTCAACTTGACTAAAACGTGAAAGCTTTTGTTCTTTATTAATATATAGTCGTGTTCAATGAAGTGTTGTGGTTTGCTACTATGTTGTAGGCAGGTTGTAAAGCACAAACCTTGTACGACACTATGTTGTACACGACTGTATACATATTTCCACTAAGGCGCTGTGACAAAATACTAAACTATCTCATTTAGTTGCAAAGTTATTGGTATCGGAATAATAGGCATGATGACTGATTTTGGAAAAATTCTCCACAATGTTTTTACGCACCTACTTTATCAAAATAAATCTTATTTCCGCAAAAAATTTATGTTTTGAAGGAAACATTAACCTTTTGAAAATACAATTTAAATTTCGCACCAAAACGCTACAATAGTAATGGCGTCCGTCTATGATGTCACCATTTCGTAAATATTTGACAAGTTGCATCTTATTGCTTTTTTCGATTCATATTTTCCATTATTTTGTGCGATAATCATGAATTCTAACTTATATTGATGGTGTGCAGCTCCTTGATGTAATAATATATCGATAAACATTCCAAAAAACAAGGCGAGACCCAGATTCTGTATCTGTTAATTCAGGAATTTATTTCTGCGAAGATCATTTCGATGAAAGTATTTATTTTATATAAATAAGTGGCGAAGCTCACAAACAAAATATATGCAAGGTAAATATTTGTCAGTAATACTGTCGATCCCGTTTGAGGTTAGGTTTCATTTTTTTAGTACTGTTTTATATTTAATGTCCCTAACTAAAAGCTTTTTCTTTTTCCAGTTACCAAATAATATGGAAAATTATATACAGTATATAATGGGTTTAGTTTTACAAATGCGCATGAAGTCACAGTGTATACCCACAAAATTTGAATGCTAACCAGGCAGAAGCAAACGAACTTTTGACACCGCTGAGTGCCCCTATGCTCTCAAAAAACAAAAAAGGTGTCTAATTAAAGAAAGTGAGACAGATGTAGCACAAACAAAAACACCTACAGAACATTTAGAACTCTCAGGCGCTTCATCAGAAAGTTCAGGTATGTACCCATTGCTTTTTTATGCCGATAACCTGTTTAATTGAATTCAAGTGTTTTATCTTTTCTGTTTGCCGATTTAGTCATAACATTATAGGTAGTCATGATTCCAAACCATCTTAGTGATACCTATTATTGTTATTATTATAGTTGTAAAAATTATAGTACATAATAATGTGTAAATAGTTACAGTTTGTTCACAAGTACTTATTTTTATTTTTTGGCACAATTGAAGATCCAGAAGCACCTACCAACTTTCCAAAATCAACTGATAAATCAGTACAAGTATATATATTATACAAATTCAGGAATAAAGCTGCCCAGACTGAAGTTAAAACAGTACACCAGCTAACCTCGCTCCCAGCAATAAGGAGTCGAATCTTGTCAAATTTGGGCTATTGACCTTGATAAATCCTTGTTCCATGACGTTGTTGTACTTTTGGTTGCACGAAACTGACACACTTGTTAGTTTTATCCACAAAATATCTAATTATTGATGCAAGTAAACACAAATTTGAACGATAAAGGCAATAAACAATAATGACTGATGTGATGTTTACGAAAGCGTGACGTCACGCGCTTCTGATTGGTGTTCGATATAATATGACCGATTTCTATGTTTTATGTTTTTAATTTTACTAAAATAAATATATTCTCGCTTGTAATCTAAAAATAAGTGTATTTTTTAGAATCTGTCTATCCTATATAATTACTTTAAGTCATAATTTCAGTGATTCTTTGATTATATATATATATATATATATATATATATATATATATATATATATATATATATATATATATATATATATATATATATATAAATTCTTCTGCTAACAAAACAGTAACTTTTAAATAATATCATGGATTTATTATGCAACTCCTTGCAGATTTTTCGAATATTTAAAAATCGTTACTACTACAGAAACTCCTACCGAAATACGCACCGAGATAATCATCGGGAGTATTTGTACGAGCCGTAATCCGCCTACATTTTTCAGCATTAACGACCATTAGAAAAGGAGAAAAAATGGACTCATTACCATCCGAAGCCAGATACTTCCAGTCCATTTCTCGCGCTGATATTCCCGCATCAGTCGGGGTTATTAATTTATCTTTTACAACTACCGAAATTAATTTTCAGAGTCACATCCATAACAGGATGACGTGAATGCAGGTCCAATAAATTATGCAGCCACGGACGCTTATTACGCTGTACCGACTGGATCAATCATTAACGCGTTTGTACGTCTCTGTCGACGAGCAGCGGCCATCATCCAACACAGCTCGGATTTATGCTGATGAAAACAGATTAGTTTGGGCGGGCGTGATTTATTATTTATTTTAAAATCCTTGAATTTCAAAGTAAAAAATTCCCAGCTGGTTTACAAAATACACACATTTACCAACTATAAGGTCGGCTACTAATTGTGATTAATTTGATTATTTATTAATTTTAACTTGATGATGATAAATGATTGAAAAATATTTTCGGTCTACCTTAGTACTTCCTCGTACTCGAAAATAACGACGACATGTTTTTCATATTGTGATTTAAATCTATTTTTAAGCAATAAAAATGGCGCCAAATTACTACATGCAAAGTTTAAAAAAATACCTACTACTAATTACTCCACAAGGCAGAAAGTGCTCAGTATATGGGAAAAATGTTTATTTTTCGGCAAAGTTCCGCATTTCTTCAAATCAAAATAGTACCCATCAAATCCAGTGAGTCTTACAATATACGAGGGTGAGTCAAGAATTTGAAGTTGCGCTAGAGGTAAAGTAGGGAAAAGTGGGGTAATTGAAAACGATGGGTAATTAGAAACAATATCAAATACTTCCCCCCGCACTACACGCTTGATCGCCCTTAGCGCGCCCACAAAAATGTGAGTGAGAGGACGCGCGCATGCTCTCACAGTGAGTCAGACAATATTATTACGTACTTTTATTACAATTTTTGTCCTATGTAGAAATCAACATAAAAACCATTTTTTTAAGCTTAAAGACGCCATATTTTGTTACATATTACATGCAGGGGCGGATCCAGCCTCTCTCTTTGGGGGGGGGGGGGGGCGGTGATATCACAAAACTATACTATGGCAAAAAAAACAAGTTGTCAACGGGGGGGGGGGGGTGCAAAGCAGCATACTTATTCCTAATATAAAAGGCAGAATGGGCTCTATTTTCCTGAACTCAAAGTTTTTGGGAAGGGGGGGGGGCGATCGCAAGCATACAGACTCCTATACTCTATTCAAGAACTAGAGAGAGTAATAAAACTGTTACCCAAACCTCTAACGTACTTGCTCCAGTGCCGTTGGTAACTGAGAACTGCCGTAAATCTAATTATATTTCATTATGTTTAAATATATTTTATTAATTTACTGCAACATAGAATTTCTGATAGTTTAATTTAATTTCTGTCAGTGAGCAAAGTACAACTTACAGTTTTTTCTTAGTGATTTATCTTGTTTGCGCTTGTTTTTTATATATTATTTGAGATTAGTGAGATACCCAAAAGATATGGCTTTCATCTCTATATTTTTTCAAAAATGGTTAAACCAGGGCATTTTTTCCTCAACGAAAAACTTATTACGATGAATGTTTATGATGCCTTAAGATATCAATATCTAGATAATAATGTTAAAAGCTCTGTTGAGATATGTTCCAACATGACAGGAGTTGGACAATCTACTATGTACCGGATACTGAAGGAGAAAAAACGACTGGAATTGTTAGTACTCCCAAGCCACATTCGATCACAGGCAAACGAAAAACCTCGTTGGAAAAAGAAATGCAAACTGCAATTAAAGGGGTTGTATATACATTTTATTATGAGAAGCAGATCCTAACCATCTACAAAATTCTAACTAAAATCATTGAAGATCGCGATTTACCTGAAATTAAAAGAACTTATATCTGAAAATTGCTCAGAGAACTTAATTTTTGCTGGGAAAAACCAGATAGAAAATCTGTTCTTATAAATGGTCCGGATACTGTCCGTTAGAGCCGTAAATACCTCTCTCAAGTAAAAGGTAGAGTTGCTAGAAATAACACAATTAATAAAATTAGTAATTTAACTAAACTTTTGAAAGATTTTTTTTAATAAAGTTACTGCTGAAAATTGGGAAAAATCCATATAATAAAACAAAATGTGAGAACTCGATCTCATAATCGGTGAGATAGAGGAACCAATTATAATTAATTTTAGCGAAGATAGTTTCACTGACTTTAATTAGGAATTAGATACGTAATGTTTACTAGTGTAAACACAAATTATTATTTAAATTTTTGTTTTTGTTGTATTTTATTGTTTAATGTTGTTTATATGTTTTTTTTTTATTTTTTTATATATTAGTGTGTCCTACTCTCTAATTTTATATATATTTAATTCTAATTAGCCGTAAGTTTTTTATTATTTTATTATTGTGTTTGTGTCTTTTTCTTAAGCGTGTAGAATTAACATGTTTATCTATTTTTTTGGGGCTATCGTATTTCCATATATAAAAGTAAATTAAATTAAGATATCAGTACAATAGAAATAAAAATAAGTAGGTCTAATTTTCATTACAACATAAAAAAGTAATTACATTTGAATCCCTTTTTAGTGTTTAATTGTAATTCTGCAGATGGTTTAAGAAATAAATAAACTGAAACGTCAAATACCCTAAAAATGTTTTTAATTAATAATAAAATGACCGATAGCCCCAAAAATATTTTATTATTATATGGACGAATTTATTTTTTTATATATGTTTAACTTTTTATATTTTTGACAATGGATATTTTGTTAGTATTTAAATTATAACTTAGAATTTTTTGAGAGAATAATCCTACGTTTTAGTCTATTATTATAGACCGGTATTTTTGATTATAAAATTTCTAACCCATTCCTATGCAAAATATATGTGTCTAACAAATTTTGCTAAAAACACCGGACTAAAGAACACAGGTAGTTTGCGAGGAGAGAAAAAGGGTAAAAAATGATTTATTACTCTCTCTAGTTCTTGAATAAACTATAGTATAAGAGGAAAAATCGGGTCCATTTTCCTAAACTCAAAGCTCTTGGGGGGGGGGGGCGATCGCCCCCCCCCCCGCCCCCCCCTTGGATCCGCGCCTGATTACATGTACTATCTGTTTATAAATTCCGTGTAGCTTTAAGTTCATCGAAGACAATATTGCGAATATAGACCATTTTGATTTGAACTGCCTACTTTGGGAATTAGGAATGGCACCAGCAGGGTAAATGTGAACGTTCCTAATTACCCCCATTAGGTGACTGATCCTGTAAAAATGTTCTAGCCTTAGAACTTGTCTTAGATGCCTAGACATTATGAAAGAAAAACCACAGATATGAAATTGAAGATCTTCGCCGCGCAATACAAGATGTTAGAAGTAAATAGCTTACTTTGGGCAAAGCAGCCATCAAATAGTACGAAAAACCAACGTTATTTAAGTTAATAAAGAAGTATTTAAGAAATCAAAAAAAGGTTGGTACTCTGTCTTTAATAAAAAAAAACCAGGAAGACCAGTTAAAAAGATATATACTCGATTGATGTGAGTCTTTTTATGGCATAACACCAAAGTCACTACAAAATATTGCTTTTATGTTTGCTGAAGCTACCAAACTGAAACATAAATTCATCAAAGAATCTCAGTTTGCAGGCAAAGATTGGTACTATTCTTTAATGTCTAGACATCCTTCAGCCTGCGGATTCTAAAAGGTTCGTCTCTTAACCGAATAGCAGCTTTAAACGCCATTGAAGGTAAACTTTTTCTCGACCAACTAGCTCCAAACAAAATACAGTTTTCCTAGTCATCGTATCTTCAACTTGATGAGACAGGCATAAATACTGTTCAGAAAAATTCCAAAATTTTGGCTCTAAAAGGCTTAAAAGAAGTAGCAAAAGGACAAGTTGAGAATGCGATGTTTCCATAACTCTTGGTTGAGCTGTCAGTGCTAATGGTATATATCTCCAATATTTATCTTTAAAAGAAAGAGAATGAGCGAACTGTTGCTTAAAGATTGTGATAGCAATATGATTCTGATTCCGATTGGATACTTGAATCCATATTCGTTAAACACCTGTAACACTTCATTTTTTTTTAGAACCTACCTAAGAAGAACCAGTCTTTATAATTCTAGATAATCATGAAAGTCACATTAGTCTGGGAACATACAATCTTTTTCGAGAACACAATCTGCATGATCTTTCTTTGCTACTTCATGTATCTCACAAAATGCATCCACTGGACTTGACTTTCTTCATTTCACTGAAAATGACATACAATCGAAAGTCTGAGCTCTACATTGTTAACAATCCTGGCAAAGAAATCACCAAATGCGAAGTTGGAGAGCAAGCAAATGTACATGGCAAAGTAATGCTGTCAGGGAATTTTAAGTGGTTGGAATTCATCCGAATGATACAGACAAGTTTAAAGAATCCTTTGAAAACATGTCATTAGACGAATCTAACGTCAGTCAAACTCAAGTATCAAGTATCTCCGTTCGTAAAATTGCAGCTGTGCAAAAATTGAGTGAACTCATTAATAGTCAGAGTCAAAACCCCACTTCTGTTCCCGAAAATCAAACTGATATGGATGTGACCATTAATACTGCTCCCTCCATCCATTCCTGTGCTTCTAGATGAAATTATCAATGTATCTGTTATTCTTAAAATAACAACTTCCAATAAAAAGCATCCTCAGATTTTATCCAGCACACCTATAAAATATCAATTAGAGAAAAACAGAAAAGACAAGTTGAGAGGAAAATTAAAAAGAGAAAGTTCAAACGAAAAAAGCCACTAAAGCTACAAAAACGAAGCCACAAATTAAGGGTAATAGGGTCAAAAACTTGAAGAGGATGTTCGAAGAAAATGAAACTACTAAGAGGTATTACTATATATTCTGTGGCGATAAATTTGAATCTCCACCTAAAGAAGATTGGATCATGGCGCCATTTGTAACAACATGATAAATGTTCAATCAATCTAGAAGGGTTACGTCTGTGATTCCTGCCAAACAAAGTAATTGTAGTACTGTTGTATATATCTGTTTGCAATACTTCAAAAACGGATATTTATTAGATCACCATGGATCATATTACATGTGAAAAACACCATTTCACTAATTTTCAAACACGATTTCCTTTTCAAATTCACAGTTCAAAAAGCATTAGTGCTTATGGAACGAAATCCAGCATTCTCATTCGTTTATTTTAACTTTAAAGGCGTGGCCTAAAAATTACTATAAAATACGTCGATCACAAGCATCGCTCTTCTCGATTCAACATCCATCAGAAGCACAACAAGCAACGGCCGTAGCGGTTACCAGTTCCAGTACCTTCATACACCAACCACGACGATCTTTCTGAAGGCATCGAAGTCTTCAAGGAACGTCCAGTCTTCGCTTCTGTAAATTTAAAATCATATTCTCGGAGTCTTTGGGCGTTTAGTAGCTATCACTTGCACAAAGATACTGAAAAACCAAAGATTCAAGAAGATTTTAAAGCGAAATGCAAACAACTCGGATTAAATACGGTGTCTGGGAATTCCCCTTGTATAAAACATAGTGTTGGACTTTAGGTAGTATCTGCATACGAACGCCTAGGTAAGTTTCCACAACTACAGGGCCCTCAGACACTATAGTTCGAAAGTCGGGTGTTATTCGTAATTGTATACACGAACTGGTGTTGCAATTACGGATCACCGACACAAACTTCGCGATTTAATTCGAATTAAACATGAGTTTCCCAATACTCAATCAACATAACCTCAAATTCACAAATATGGTATGATTTCCTGTATCATATTTTTTCCAGAAAACTTCATTCAAATTTGTCCAAAACAAATTCACTTTTATTCATTATAACACTCCTATAATATTATTACATAATATTATATTCAATTTTCGCTTAGATAAAATTTTCATATTTTTTCTAAGTCCACATTTACTAGTACTGTTTTAGCACATTCGTTAACCATACATTTTTCACAGCGTTCTAATACCCATATTTATTTTGCGGAATTGAACACAAAACTTCTTTTAATCTGTTCCTTGTTACCTCTACATTTTTTAGCTATTTTCCGATATATTTCAGAACATGAAAACGCCTTGTTGTCGGGATTCTTAGTGTGGGAATACCCGGGAAAAAAGGTCGGTTTCTGAAATATTAATTTGGATTTTATTTTATCCCCCTTCAGCGAATTTAACTGCGGGAATTAAAGGCAACTTATGAGTTACGAAGAATTATAAGATGTATCCCTTGCGAGAGTTAAATGGACTGTTACATTTACGACGTTTAGGAATAGATTACAAGGAAAGATATGTACAGTTAGATATAGTTACACACATCATACGTTAATTAAACACATGGGTAAAAACAACGCTAAACATTTCATTGTGGAATAATTTTTATTCTCAATTTTCAATATGCGCATTACCTTACATCCCTGTAGTGGATTTTATATACAGATTTATGCATAATTCTCATGCGGAACGTTGTACAACAAATTTCTTTTGCGGAAATTTTTATTACAAAATTTTTCTAAATTTTCTTTGCGGAAAATACAAACAAAACAAAAGGCCTATAAACTCAAACACTTGCAAGTTCCCCCTGACTAAGTGTTATTCACCGTAATGCTTAGTTTACCCAATTCTTGATTTTCTCTCAGAATCTCAACCTTGGAGCATTCCAAGCTCAAACATTCATCATGCTTTATGCATCGTCGACAAATGCTTATTTTTGGAAGCAAACTTTACTTCAATTTCCTGAAGTAAACAGAAGAAACAAAAGCCCCTTTTATCATTCACTCCCCTTTGCCCCGGTGAGCGAGAAGAAAGGTGAGGCGGCCAGATTTCCTATCTGGTCGGGTGGTTTAGGAGGGACTCTCACCGCACCCCCCTGCGTTGCGATTCAATAAGGTAGAAAAAATTTAGAAACGACTTTTCACTTTCTAAATCTACCTTATAACAACGACAAATAGCGACCTGGTGGAAATGAACCACGATAGCGCTCGTTACAGGACCAAACACGCATCACGTTACGGTCTAGCGATATAAATTTATACTTGGAAACGCTTCGCCTACGGTTGTTATGGTCCCTGCTTTATGAAGATATCGCACACTATAGCAATTTTAGGAACAACATCAGACAAGTCTGGCGCTTTTGACGACTGACTGAAATCCGGAAAGCTCGATTCAACACGCGTTCAGCAACCAAACCACACATAAATAAAAAAAAGGAGGCGTTCCATAGTGCGATAGTACTAATAAAGATTTAATTATGTCGTTCACAATTACCCCATATCATTCTTATTTCCCCAGCCAATTGATCTCAATTTCCCCACACGATGTCGGGTAAATAAGAACAAAGTTTATTCTATTTGTGATATTCTTTTATTATTTTCGAGTGTGGTAAGTTAGGTATTCCCAATTACCCCACTTTCCTTTACCCCTATTTTTCACCTATGAAAATATTTTTATTAAGAAATGTTGTTTATATTCAAAAGTTATATGTAATTATGAAATTTTGTTCACTTTGGACAAAAAATAAGATTTAACCCTTGTTTCTAAATAACACTTTATTAAAAGTTGATCGCAATCATACGTAAATCCTATACTTTATAGATTTTGTTAGACAAAAGTGTAAATAAAGGGTGTTTTTTTTTTATAGAGGTATAGAACTTTTAAATGGAATAAAACAAAGATGAATTTTTTAAATTGACATGAAAATTACTTTATTCGAAAGTTAACCTTCTGGCATTATAATTTAAATATGACCGCCATGGCTGGCTCGGACGTAGTCTAATCTGGAGGTCCAATTTTCGATGACTTTTTCCAACATTTGTGGCCGTATATCGACAATAACGCGGCAGATGTTGTCCTCCAAGTGATCAATCGTTTCGGGCTTATCGGCGTAGACTAGCGACTTCACATATCTCCACAGAAAATAGTCTAGCGGCGTTAAGTCGCACGATCTTGGAGGCCAATTCACGGGTCCGAAACGTGAAACTATGCGGTTACCAAACGTTTTCTTCAATAAATCAATTGTGGCACGAGCTGTGTGACATGTTGCGCCGTCTTGTTGAAACCACAGCTCCTGCACATCATGGTTGTTCAATTGATGAACGAAAAAGTCAATAATCATGACTCTATAGTGGTCACCATTGACTGTAACGTTCTGATCAGCATCGTTTTTAAAGAAGTACGGACCAATGATTCCACCAGCCCATAAAGCACACCAAACAGTCAGTTTTTCTGGATGTAACGGTGTCTCAATATACACTTCAGGATTATCATCACTCCAAATACGGCAGTTTTGTTTATTGACATATCCATTCAAACAAAAGTGAGCTTCATCGCTAAACAAAATTCGCTTATGAAAATCGGGATCAACGGCAATCTTGTTTTGGGCCCATTCACCGAATCTACGCCTTGCTAGGTGATCGTGTGGCTTCAATTCTTACACGAGTTGGATTTTGTAAGCACGCAAACCAAGATCTTTCCGCAAAATCTTCCATAAAGTGAATGGACACATATCCAATTCCTGTGCACGATGGCGGATAGACTGATTCGGGTCTTCCTCTACGCTACTCTCTACAGCAGCAATGACTTCTTCTGTACGCACTGTACGACGTCTCTGTGGAATCGTATTATCATTTAGAGTAAACGTGGTGCGAAAACGTTCCATAGTTAATCGAATTAATTGCTCTGATGAACGATTATGTTGACCGTAAAATGGATGTAGTGCGCGATACGTATTTCGAACAGAACCATGATTTTCAAAATAAATTTGCACAATTTCGAAGCATTGTTCAGGCGTCAGTCTATTCATGTTGAAATGCCAAACCAAACTAAACATAAATCACTTGACAGCTGACAAAATGGCCGCCAGTTAAAAAAGTGTTGCCAACTTAAAGTTCTATACCTCTATAAAAAACACCCTTTACATTAACAATCATGACTTTACATTTTAACATATATCCACAAGCTAGGTGTCAGTCCTCATGTACATCCAAAGACTCGTTTCCGAGCCCAGCAAGCACATATGGCCTTCTTGGTTCGAGCCTCAATATGATCATTTCAACTCAGTCGTGAGTCCAGAATTACTATTGAAGAGCCCTTCCTGCCAATATAATTGTGGGAAGTGTCCCCATTTTCTTCTTTTTTGTAAAGACTACCACCTCGGCCTTGTCCGGGCCCTTCCTGTGGCACAATCGTTCCGCGATCCGAAGGGCCCGCATCATTGGTCCTTCCAGGTTCCGGATATCGCGACCAGGGCACAAAGTGACCAGGTTATTAGGCATAGGCCTGTGTATGCAACCCAGCATCATTCAGTTCACTCAGCAGGCTATCCACCACAAGGCTTTACCCTGTGGACAGCCCCTATTTAACAATACATTGTTAAGCTCAGCATATATTATTATCCGAGTTAATATTGCTCTGATCCATGCGACTACTGTCGGTTTAGAGCCTCGTCGTTGTACAGTATTACATATTGAATCGTAAGACCAAACGCTCCTTGGATATCGATAAAGGTACCTAAAGCAGATCGGTAACCTAACAGCGCGTTTTCAACCCTTGTGACGAGTCGATGTAGGGCGACATCTATGGATTTTTCTGCCTGATCGGCAAGTTGTAAAGGAAATAGGGGATACTGCATCATTATTCCTTCCTTGATGTGTGGAATCACCGACCTTTCCTGTGTTTTTAATAAGGAACTGGTCAGGCTAATAGGGCGGAAAAACTTAAGGTTTGTGGTAGTCTGTTCTTACTACCCAAGCTCGAACATGCGAGAGAATAGTTTCACCAAGTGGCTTATTGTAATATCTTAGTCATTTTGTAGTAAAGCTGAAAATACACCATCTTTCCCAGGTGACTTGAAGCGGGCAAAGGTTTCCATCCACCATTTCACCCTCTCATACGTCATTATGGTTTTAACTAACTTGTAGTGTAAATGTGCTAAGGTCTTTGTTCTTTAGATTCGCCCTTATATTGATTTGAACCCGGAAAGTGCACTCTTAATAGCTCTTCTGGCTTGGTTTGACATCCTTCAGGAAGAGCCAGTGCTCCAATCCGGGCACCAGAATTCCTAGATAGTATTTTGTAGAGGCAAGATGCTGAGTGCATACCTTCTATGCTCTCGCAATATTTCTTCCACAAAATTTTATGTGGGCAAGATATATTTTGCGAGGCCCTCTGCTCGCACATGAATACAGATTTTTTAAAATAAAAAGCATTTGGCATTATTAAATTTTTATTCATGCAAAATCTAGTCAAACTCACAACTAACATATAAATATTTAAGATATTTAAAGCCTACCAACATTAAAAACAATTTTAATTAAATATTAAAGGAACAGAAATTTTCTAGTTTTTACACTGCTGAATTGTTTAATTACGTGCTCGTAATCTAGCTTGGATGCTACATCAGCCCCGATAGACAAAATTGCGACCGCAGAAAGTCTTTCCTGTGACATTGTACTCCTTAAATAATTCTTAATAAGTTTTAATTTTGAGAAGCTCCTTTCAGCGGAGGCTGTACTAATTGGTATTGTTAATAATATTCTAATGACGATGTATATGTTTGGGTATATTTCTTTTAAGCTATTTTCTGTAATATATTGAAGCAACTGTTTCACATCTGTTACGAAGTTAGGTAAATTAGGGATCATTATTTTTAATTCTTCATATAATTCGTAAGGTTGAAAGTCACTGCTCTCACCCACTCGTAGGACTGTATGTAAATCTTGACATTTTTTAAATATTTGATCGTGTAAAATATTTTTTAATTTACTTATATCATACAGAAAACCGAAATTTAATACATAAATCTCCGTGGCGCGAGGCCCCTCGGACTGCGAGGCCGTGGGCTGTGGCCCACGTCGCCCACGCCCTACGCCGCTTCTGTTCCTCTCTGAGTCCCTTATTAGCAATGACAATAATTACTTGTGGTGTAAGATCCAAGAATTATTGTTCCACAAGTCCGGTTTATGTCCGACTGTCATTTTCTCTCAAATATCTCATAGCTTCCGGATAATACTGTTTCTTGACTGTTCACCCCACAATAATGAAAAACAAGTCTTCACACTCACAATCTTGATTTTCAAATAATATCAACGTGTTTTTTGTTTCGTTTCGTTATCGCAAGCCATTCGATTGTTGGCTGGTTTACATGTCAAACTCATAAATCCACTTCTTACCACCCATTAAGATGGGTGTTATGATTATAAACCACTTCAAAAGAGCCCTTAGAATATGTCGAAAAATTTATTAAAATATCAAACGTCTATCCGAAATTGCGAGTTAACAAACATTAAAATAAATAAATAAATACACACGTCGAATTGATAACCCCCTTTTTTGGAGTCATCTAAAACTTATAAAAATATACGGTAAGTTCAACACTGAATATTTAAATTTTTTGCTCCTCATTTAAAACTAATATCTCAAACTTAGGCCACAGTCGAAATTTAAACCCCCCAAAAAGCCAAACATAATTTTAAAGAATACCTTCTGCTGTTGAAAGTAAGGCGGTATTGTATAACTTTAACAATTTGTCATCCGATGTTTAACCTAACTTGGCTAAATATAATAAATCAGGATCCCCTCTTCTAAAATTCATACCAATATGGAAATATATTTCATAAGCGCTAAAACCACAACAGAATATAAAGTATCCGAACTTTTGTTACTTACGAGGACTAAATCGAAAAGTTCTAACTTGGGTAATGGGAGGAACAAGTTACAAGTTCGAAAGCAGTTTATAAACTACGAGTAAAAGTTACGGCAGCGAAACTTAGGCCAACTACGGTTTTCCGTTGCACCAAAGGTCGATTGATTTCTTTGAAATTGTTTGTTTTGTCGGAACTAGTGCCAATAATACTTAATACTTTAGAAACCTTTGACATACCTAGCAAGGTACAAACGTGATACAACTAAAAATATGTTAAATAAGAGTTATAAAAGGTACGGAAACAATAATGGTAGACGGAATTATCGAATGTTTAGAAATTTTCATATTTTCTTTTCGAATAATAAATATTCTTGACGAATAAAATCGTGAAAATTAAAGATATTTACTTTAAACTTAAATGGCAAATTGCTACGGCGAAAAAGAAAGAATTAAAATAATAAATATTATGCTACGGCGAAAGCAAAATTAAAAGTAAATGCTTCAATACAGGTAGTTATTTTTTTGCATATATATATATATATATATATATATATATATATATATATATATATATATATATATATATATATACATACATACATACATATACATATTCAAAGACCACCTATTTTTAGGTCCGTCGGTAAAATAATAAATGAAAATGACTTGATGTATAAAATTACCTTTATTAACTTAATTTATAAAAATATGTGACTATTTGCTACATATAGTACAAAAGAAAACAAGAAACAGGAAACAACTAGTTTTAAAAATAACACACTCAGATATCAAAAACAAAGTATATATTTAAACAATAATAAGTGAAAATGACTTGATGTATAAAATTATCTTTATTAACTTAATCAATAAAAATATGTAACTATTTACTACATATACTACAAAAAAAACAAGAAACAGGAAACAACTAGTTTTAAAAATAACACACCCAGATATCAAAAACAAAGTCTATATTTAAACAATAATAAGTGAGAATGACTTGATGTATAAAATTATCTTTATTAACTTAATTTATAAAAATATGTGAATATTTGCTACATATACTACAAAAAAAAACAAGAAACAGGGAACAACTAGTTTCAAAAATAATACACCCAGATATCAAAAACAAAGTCCATATTTAAACAATAATAAGTAAAAAATGACTTGATGTATAAAATTACCTTTATTAACTTAATCTATAAAAATATGTGACTATTTGCTACATTTACTACAAAAAAACAAGAAACAGCGAACAATAACATAACACTATTGAAAGTATGACGTCATCCGCGCCAAACGCAAAATCGGTTAGCTTTAGGTCCTGCTTTAGCCTAGACTGTCAGCTGGTCTTGAATGTCAGCGGCATTTAATAACCTTACTTTTTTATATTCAAATGTTTAATTTATTTTGAAAGAATAAACTATCTAGTAGGCCGATTAACAGCAAAATTATGTTTATTTAAACAGCAAAATTATGTTTATTTAAACCTAATTAAAAGTTATGAACTATTAATATGTGAAATGATGTTTTAAATTATCTTGTGTATACGTATACCTTCGGTTTACAAGATATTCTAAATCAAATTAAATATAAAGTGTCCTGTAATTGCCCACAGAAAGTCTTATTAGTTTCCAATCATAGGAGAGAAATGAAAGAATGCGATAAAATCGGGAATATTACTGTTTATTATGTAGTTTTAATACCTGAAAGGACGTTTTGTCATTGAGTTCAAGCACTTTCGGCAAGCTGGATGGTTGATAGCCTCTATAGGAGCAATGGTGTGTTATATGCCAGCGCTGGCAGGAAAATCCAATTTTAGACACGAAGACAAAGTCCTGATATAATAAAAAGTGTTTTTGGCTTGTACCTCTCTCTTTTTAAGGGTGCACCAAGTATTAAAAGTGACAAAGATGGTGTGTTGACGAAAAACGAATAAAATAGTAAGTTTGTTTATCCTCAATATCTGGCAAATGATGCCTTAACACACTACATGGTTTTAGCTGCAAACAGAGATGAAAGTGGTATTGTACTCTTAGAAAATCAGCAAAAATTCTGCTTTCTGGGTTTCTGCCAGTTTTCTCAACCAAGGCTTGGCCCAAACTCTCTACTAACGCTTCTAGAAATCTCCAGAGCTGCAAAAATCTCCAGAGCACACTTGAATTTTTTTACAATATATTTTCAGGTGACAGGTGAATAAACTTTTACGTTTTGATTTAATATTTATTAAAGAGACTATTTGATAAAGATAAGGGATTAATTTATGATGAGTATTAGCTTTATTGTAGGTATTATTGGTATAAATATTTATAGTTTTTGTTGTTAAATAACAAAAATGTAACAAAATACTAGTTTTTGATAAAAATAAATCCATAACTATTAATAAATTTTCATTCCTCAAGCTTTAAATACTATTAGCAACCTTAAAACCATGCTACTAAAAAGAAGGACCCAACCCGAACTCATTAATCTCGATGATTTTTGACTATTTTGTATAGCTTGAAAAAAGAAGAGATACGTATAATTTTTTATCTGCTCTTGAGCATACTTTGAAGGTGAAAATCATTCCAAAAGGTCCCGCAGAAATTTTATGGGAAATGGCTTTGGGTTAAACTCTTTGAGACCATCTGGTTTTGGTAGTCCTTGATTAGTAGATTAAAAGTATCAATGGTTACTAAGTCCAAGAAACTGGTATAAAAATATAAATCACTGAAGTTGCATTATTTTGTGCTTGAAAGCCTGCACGTATGCTACTACAGCCTACAGCGGTGATAAACTTCACTTTGCCCTCAAGGCCAAAGGTTAAGATCCACTCAAGGTCAAATTGGTATTGAGTGATAATTAAATGTCGTTAGACTAGCGACATTTTTCCGTCCAACATCGAAATCGGCAGGTTTTTAATGTCCTGCTGACACTTCCAATGACAGAACCATGGGGTGGTCGAAACGCGTATGGAGAGAGGACCAGAGTTGTATTTGCAGGAAATAAACTGTTTCTTTACTGTAAAAAGGAAATGAATTAAATTTAAGGTAAATATGCCGGAAGCAAATTTCATAAACGTTTATTATATGCATTTAATGTAATTAAATTTACTAATTTACATTAAATCTAATGTAATCATACACAGTGCTGTCAAATGTTCCACAGAAAAATACTTGCAAGCTTTATATTTATTCCTGGCAAAATGTATGTGATAAGAAAAAGCTGATATTGCTCAATTAAACTGAATATTAGAAAAAGATAGATGATAACAAGATTGTCCATCCTTTAAATTTTGGACTGCAAAACCATAAAATAAAGAAAAAAAATAACTACATATGAGAGTAAAAAGAAATAGTGGAGAGATTTAATTTTAAAGATGGGACATCTTATCGATTTTCATACACTTGTCATCCATTGTATGTACATTTCGCCTTAATATTTTATCAATTTTTGAGTACAAGACTATTCCTGGCAAATCCCAGGCATGATAGTATTCCTGGAAAAATTACTGGCACAGCTAATTATTCCTGGCAAATGCAAATTTCAACAACAAACTGATATTTGAATGAATTGCTTTAAATTCAAAGTAAATGTAAATTATCCATTATTTTAGGTACAAAATTATTAAATTTAATGTAGAATGGACATTAAATTTGCATTAAATTTAAGGTTCTTTGTAACAGTGTATATATTATTATCTTTTTCTCTGCTTGAAAGGAAAATAACACATAGGCAAAATCGAAATTATTGCGTGTAAAAGATGTCAGCTGTAGTTTCAGCCGTGGGGTAATTTGTTCTTTTCAAAAATCTAAACCTTGTAGAATTACTTCTATCACGACAATTGTAAGGAGGAATCTTAAGAAAACACAACATACAGCCCATATTTAAACCACAAAAAACAATAGTCAACATCCTGGGAAATCCCAAAGATAAGACCAACCTTGAAAATCATGGTGTTTACAGCATTCCATGTGCAGATTGCCATCAAACTTATATAGGACAAACAAACAGGCGCATATCAGCAAGATTCCAAGAACATAAAAATAGCCTCAAAAACAAACGGACAACCTCAGCCCTATTTCAACATCACCAAACAACCGGACATACTATCGACTTCGAAAAAACAAAAGAAATAGCACCAGTACAGAACTACAAGGTACGCGTCATAAGAGAGGCCCTAGAAATCGAAAAAGCGGAACAGCTAAATAAACGAGACGATGCTATAAATTTTTCATCTACATGGAAAACATTAATAAAAAATCAAGAAAGAAAACAACAAAAATCAACTAGTACACGAGAGACCTACATACAAGAACAAAATATATCGCACTCGGGAGAGGGGAGGAGCCTGCGAAGCCGCCCATCCAATCAGGCAGCGAGCCAGCTAAACAAAACTCGAAATTCTTCAGAGGCTACCATCAGTTCTCAGCGAGTAACGAGACGAACCGCACTTGAAAATTCCAAATGAGATTTTGGCGAAACGTCGTGAAAACGATTTTTTGAACGAACGGATTGAAACCCGGAATAACCAAACTATTCATTCTACCATCCGTGAAAATCTACGATATAATATATATATATATATATATATATATATATATATATATATATATATATATATATATATATATATGTAATTCTCCTTTCAGGCAGAAATACAGCTCCACTGACGAGATCATGAAGTGATCGAAACGCGTATGGAGAGAGGACCAGAGCGATATTTGCAGAAAATAAACTGTTTGTATATATATTTTTCATATTCTCTGCCTGAAAGGAGAATTACATATATAACAAACTATTTAAATACGGCAGAAAGATTTCCTTTATTTCTTACTGACATTTTGATTTTTTAAAAATTTCACGTTACTTCAGTTATTCATAGATGTCGTTCGACTGGCGATATTTTTCAGTCTGACATCGAAGTTGGTAGATGGTAGGCGCAATATCCTGCCGACATACCTTGAAATTTATGGTTCATATATCAGTTATTTCCTGCTAATGTTGCTCTCGGTCCGATACAGCTCTTCTGACGAGATCATGAGGTGATCGAAACGCGTATGGAGCGAGGACCAGAGCGATATTTGCAGGAAATAAACTGTTTGTATATATATTTTTCATATTCTCTGCCTGAAAGGAGAATTACATATATAACAAACTATTTAAATACGGCAGAAAAATTTCTTTATTTCTTACTGAAATTTTGATTTTTTAAAAAGTCAAGTTTGATTAAATTCTTGAGGATTTGAGTTCCATTTATATTATGCCGTCAACCAAAACTTTTCTATTACACTTGACATCGAATTTATTCGAAGTCACATCTCGGCTGAACTCACATGTACAATATTCGATTTAAGTTTGGACTGTGTGGACCACATCGAGGTAATTAGTTACTGTGGCGGCTGCAAGTGCTCGAGGATTATCGGGCATTGATATGACTCTTTCGTATCCAATATGGTCGACACATGGCAAAACGTGATCTTGTAGGATGTTGTCGATATAAAACTACGCAGCTGTAATTGAGCCAGATTTTAACTTTCCGTGGCAAGTAATTTCGAAGAAAATCAAATGTGACAGACGGATACCGAAGTGGTTCCGTATTTTCAATTTTGGTACGGAACACTAAAAACGGCCATCGGTAATTGTCGAAAGAAAAAGTAGATTGTGATTATTTTGATCTCCCCTGTATGCTCCCGAAAAACTACGAGTTACTTATCGAACACCCTGTATTTCAAGTACCTATATGGCCGCCATCCCAAACAGCACAAATACGTCTTAAAGACGTCCATAAAACGTTTGATCTCAACATTCAGGACGTTGTATGGATGTCCATAAAAGACGAATGACGTCCATAAGACGTTGTATAGACGTCTTATGTTACAAAAGGTAACGTCTTTAAGACATTTGCTTACAACGTCTTATGGATGTCCCTTCCCAACATTAAAACAAATTATTCCACCATTAAAATTGTGTACATTAAAAAGGGTCCCTTTAATTTTTTTGTTTGTCTTGTTTACAAAGTCAAACCGTAATTATTCAAAAGTCCAAGAAATAACTTTTATTAAGAAAAAATCAAGAGCAAAATATACACTACCATTTTAAACAACTGCAAGTTCCTCATGAATAATTTGCTTTAAAAAATATGTTCAACATAATCTCTTTATATAAAAAAAATACATAACTTAAGCATAATGTAAACTTTTTCTAATTTGAAATTTAAGAAGTGAGGTAGAAGAGCAAATATTTTCAGAACTACTACTGTTCGAACTATAAGTGAACCTATCAAATTTAAGCCTTAGTTTATCCCTTCGATATAATAACTCTAAAAGGTAGACTATCAAGAAAATAAAAGTTTATTGAAATAAAAAGTACACAAATCTTTAAATAGTTTTAAAAACAACAATTTTTATTTAGTCGAATAACAAATCTGGTCTGATGCCCTTTTCAGCCATGTTTGGATTGAAATTTCCTCATTCATCCGACTTTTTGCCAGTCCTGTTGTATCTGTAGATCCTAATAACAAACTGATTTTAATTTTATAGGATAAAGTTTATCATTTGTGGGAGTAAATTTTTTGATATTTTTGCGAATTTTTATAATTGTCCTCTACTATAGAATCGTGACAGAACTTACTCATAATAAGTCTCGCCAAGTTGGAATCGTAGAACTTTCTCTTTTCTTTTCGTACTAATCAACTGTACATGGTAATTTTACAAGCTCGCTTTACAAAGTCATAAATGCTCTCTACTCCCAGTTTTGAAATTTCTAAAACCTTAAACAAAATTACTGCTTGTAATTAACAAAATTCTATTTTCTATGTTCTTTAAATATGAACCAATCATCAGGACCAAAATAAATCTTACAGGTTTCATTAGTGGAGCACTCCATAAACAAACATTTCGCCTTCCACTTCATTAGTAATATTTCTTGTAATATTTAGGACCGGGTCTGGATGAGCTGTGCAAGCCTTTTTCGCACAGATAATATTTTTGAAGATTTCATTTCATACTTCTAATAACATAGAGTTACTACAAAAATATAAGCGGTAAAGCATTCGGGAATTTCCTGTAACACAACCTATAAATAACGTTACTGTTTTTCCTAAGTACATATGATTCTCGATCTTACCTTAAGTATTACATAAACACGAATAAAAAAGATTTTCGGAAGCACATAGATAAATCAACTATTTTAATAAAATTCTTTTAAAAGCTAAATTTTCACAGTCGGCACCCCAACAACATTAAAAATGAATAACGACATGACGAAACACAAATACAAAACTGAAAAATGACAGTTGACAGAAACAAAAGGCGGGTTTTTTAAAGTCATAGTTTCGCTGGCATCATATTGTTATTGTTATCGGTACATCAAACAGTCTGTGACAAAAAGCACCAAAGTATTGATAAAAAAGATTACGCAAAAGTTCCATTAACCAAGGTCGTAGAAAGGCTACTAAAAATTTGTCGTTCAATCAAATATTTTAACCTCAACGTGTATTCAGCTGAGCTCTATGCGGCGTTGCAAACTTATTTATTACCCAACTGCGACAAAATCCATCGGGAAGGAAATGCTTTTTAGTTTTTATCAACTAAATTATACAAAACTGTATTTATTTTTATATAAAATGTAGTATGTAGACTTTTAAAAGATATCTTAAAGACGTATATAGACGTCTTATGGACGTCTTTAAAACAACGTCTATAAGACGCCTTATTTATATCTTAAGACGTTCAGACATAATCTGGACATAAAAATGACGTCCATAAGACGTCTAGTGCTGTGTGGGATGTTGGATCTGCCATCTTCAATTTTACAATTTGTACGTCTGATTCATATTTTATGACCTGCAATATGCTTGTATGAAAAATTTTAACCTGATGTGCTCATTAATGTGAAATAAGTTCCTTAATGAAGCAAAAGTCCTTCACGGAAGTCATTGTATTCAACGGCCATATTGTATCAGCCATGTTGAGAATTAGAAAACGCCACTTTGAATAATCTTGAAGTAGGGGATTAAAATTAAATTTTGCTTTCCAACTTGTTTAGTGCAATACGAATAATGTTTCTCGAAATCATTTTTACCCATAACAAATTTATTAATTTGGATATGAAAATTTCCATGGTTTCAATCAATAGGGCCTCTAAATACCCTTGAAATTTTACTCCAAAGTCAGTATCAAGATAACCAGCTGATATCCGTCTTTTAACCCAACACTAGCCCACCTATCTTGCGAAATATTTACGTACATTAATTAAAAGAGTTCACTCTCTAATATAAATTGACAATGAACTGCATTATTGTTTTATGGTTTATTATAACTTTTAATTTTGTCATTACATTTCTTACGATATCCTTACCCTTTGTTTCGAAATATATTCAAACCCTTGGCGCAAATACCGTTTTCGTGTTCCCAAAACTGATCAACGGTTGAACGCCGACAACAAACAAGGGCAAAGTTGGTCAAACTTTTCGCCCTGACTGTATTCTTTTGTTCTAGACAGTGATTGGTCGGCAGTTAGGTCGCGAGGGTTGGTTGGACCTGAACGCTCGCACACTCCCCATTTTCTTGCTCCTCGTCTTGTTCAGAAACTTAATTTTAAATTATAGATTGCTTGCCAGCAAATCCTTTAACGGCTAAAGACGGATATTTCAATCTGTGTAAAATACACCCCAGTTGGAAATTGAAATATTTTATGAAATTAGCTTAAAATATACTTTATATATATATGTATATATATATATATATATATATATATATATATATATATATATATAGTATAGATAAATGATAAAACCCAATATGGTTTTGAGATCACACGATGAAAACAATGCACAGATAGATTAAAATCAAACTTTGATACGTAACAAATTTGTAACTACAGAGTAAATTAACGTATTAAATAGAATTAAGTATAATTTAAGATATTTTGTATAAAAAATAGAATAGATAATAAGCAATAGTTGTAAGAAAAACTCACTAGCCAACAAAATGTTGGTCCAAGCAGATAAATCTCGAAATGTTTGTTCTGTAAAAGACTTGACTTAGTTTCCTCTTTAGAGACATACGTTCAATTAAAAACTGTATAAAACATATTGAACAACAAAGAGGAAACATTATTGTAAGTTCATATATTTCTTAGTTGGACTATAAGTGAGTGAAAGCGTAAGAAAAACAAAAAATCAAGTGCCTAAGCATTTATTCTAGTTCGAATATAAACAATCACAGTGATACCTAAAAATGCGCGAAATGTACTATCAGTGCGGATATAAAAAAAAACACAGTGATAAGTGAAAAACATTCATAAATGTTCCTTTTGAAACAAAAATGTAATAGTTTTAAGTGTAGGAAACAAAACATGGCAAAATTAAAACCATATATGATGCAGATTTGAAAAATTTGAGACAATTTTATTTAGATTATAAGATAAATTTAAGTATTTTTATAAGCAAAATTAGGTGTAAAATATCTAAAAAATGTTATTTAGTATATAGATATCAATATCTATATAATAAACATTTTAGAGTTTTTTTAGAACAAAATAGAGTCAAATAGTCATAAATTTCTATGTGCAAGCCGTTTATTTTGTTCAATTTTATTATATAATTAGTATCAAAGTGTCCAGAAAGCTCTAAAGTTTATTTTGGGCAAGTTCAATAATGTTCAACTAAAGAATTTTGGTCTATTTATTCAGCAAAACAAATAAAATTCCAGTAAAAATTGATCAAATTAAAAACCAAGGTACAGAAAACAACAACAAAGGTATTTATAATAGTCTAAGAAAGTGAATGCTATTAGTTATTTGTGGAAAATAAAATAAAAAACACTACCATCAATAATAGTCTGAGTTTTTACAAAATAAAAATAAAATTGTACTAATGAATGGTAGCCTGTCAAACTAACCTGATAATATATTGAAACATTAATCCTCAATAATAAGGGCCATTGTAATAATAAATAACCACTTATATCACATCACAGCATACGAAAATGTTTAAAAATTAACCAAATTTTGAAAAATTAAATACGTTTAAAAGATTAAATTGCAGTAACGCCATCTAGTAGTAAGTTGCAAAATTGAAATAATAAATAGTTGCCAAGGTGTGATACAGGTTGTTGTAAAGGGATAATGGATGACAAAAATAAATAAATAAATGATTATTTGATAAGCAGCATAGTTGCATGAAATTTTATAATATTGTTGTCATAATTTCATCTAAAATTGTTGAAAATTTTCCTATATTTATGAATTTTTGAATAAAATATTTATATTGTGTTTTTAATCTGTGTGTATTCATTATCTGAGAGTGATCTTTTAAAACAACTGAACTCACCTGAGAAAAGGGTACAATTAACATAGGAACGTTCGGTAAGAAATAATTATAATTTTCTTATAATTATTTTTACCTGGCGCCCAACAAATAAACATTAAGTACTTTTGATTAAATTTTCGTAATTTCTTTCGATAATTAAAAAAAAATAAATAATAATAATAATAAACAATTTTCCTACCAAATCCAATTATTTTCTTTTTAACCGGGTAAATTTTTGTGCGGGTGAGTATAGCGCTAGAAGGTTCATACAGGCCCAGAGCCAGATAGCGCGACCACACAGCGATAATCGTCACACTATATATATATATATATATATATATATATATATATATATATATATATATATATATATATATATATATATATATATATATATATATTACACAGTGTCATCAGTAAAGTCTGTATTAGGTGAAAAATTAATTTTTATTTAACTTTTTTTTATATTATGATTTTTTTATTAGAAAATTTGAGTCTTCTCAATTAAACTGTTTTCTAGATATTAATGTGTATTACTTTAAGATACCAAATACGTTTTCAAAAATAGTTATTTTATGAGGTTACCTTATACAGGGTCAAAAACAAATAAATTTCGCATCACATGTGACCAAATTTTAATATTCCTATTTGGATTTTGTTCTGGTTGGTCTGAGAGGTGAATTTGGTTTGTGTACTGACCACTTGTTTCAGGCATTAAATCCCCATTTTATAACCTGTCCAAGTACTTATCAAATTGCCTAACAAACATCACAGGAAAAAATAATCACTATGTGAGGGACGCTTTCACATTTAAACAATTCATTGATACAACAGAAATACCAGCAAATTAAAAATTAGTTTCACTAGATGTAGTTTCTTTGTATACAGATATACCCAATGACATCATTCCCAAAGTTTTAGAAAAAAATGGGACGATTTAAAAGAACATCCAACACTGACACTCAATGAATTTATAGAATCTGTAAAAATAATAATTATTTCCAGTTCAAAGACAGTCTGTACCAACCATTAGAGGGTTGTGCTATGGGTTCACCAATCTCCTCAACAATAGCACAAATAGTTATGGAATATGTAGAAGAAGAAGAAGAATTGAAAAAATTGGATTTTAATATAATATTTTTTAATGACTGTTTGGCTGTTGTAGCCGAAAACAAAATAGATAGCAACAATATTTTAATAATTTCTACTCAAAACTAAAATTTATTTCTGAAATTGAAATGAAACAGAAAATAAATTTTTTAGACTTAACTATACACAGAAATAAGACGAATAACACTTTCATACAAAATGGTACACAAAAGGTACATGGTCAGACCAGTATTTCAATTTTAACTCTCAACATCCAAATAAACAGAAAAATAATGTCATAATCGGTTTAGTTGATCGAGCTATAAAATTATCTTCACCCGAATTATACCCATAAGTGCTAAAAAAAAGTAGAAGAAACCCTAATAATAAACCATTTTCCCAAACTCCTTATAAAAAAATAATTAAACAAACAACTTTTTACATTATAACACAAACAAAAAAAAATAAAATTAACTATACCACAACAACAAAACACTTTCATTGTACTACCGTATACAAACCAACTATCAGAAAAAATAAGATATATTTTAAGTAAGCATAACATAACGGTATGCCACAGGGCGAACAAGTTACTTGGATCACTTTATACGAAATTAAAAAGCAAAGTTCCCACCAAAAAAACGATCTAACGTAATATATGCAATTCCATGCTTAAACTGTCCCAAAAAATACATTGGCATGACGACACAATATATTGAAAATAGAATTAATGGACACAAGTATACTAAAAATGCATCGACATCTTTATATAAACATGAGCAAACAACTAAGCATGAATTCGATATTAAAAACACCCACATTTTAGATACTGACAAAAATTATCACAAACTGGTCATCAAAAAAATGATTTATATAAAAAGAGATAAAAATGCTGTAAATGACAAACAAGATGTCGAAAACTTAAGTCAAATATACTAGGATTTGATATTTTAATATGGCATACTTGAAGCGACTCTATAATAAATATTAGAAATAATGTAATGATGCTTGTCACGATTTCATATAAACTCATGAAAATAAAAGAACATTATTAATAAAAAAAAAAAATTCTATTTTTTACTGTTTATAAAAAGTAATCTATCCATATCAATTGCATAGCAAGTTGTAATAACTGAATTTATTTTTAACATACGCACAAACCTATTTTCAAGATATGTACTATTTTATAGTTTTCACTATTTTAACCTGTGTATTGTTTTAATTTTAATACTGTTGTAAAATCTATTTTATTTTTACTAATTTTAATTAACTTAAAAATATAAATGTAATAGGCATGTAGGACAATTATTGTGACATATGTTTATTAAAAAAAATTGTAATTTTGTAGATTTAAGATAAATATAACATAACTTTGTAGAAGCTCAGAGTGAAACGTAAGAAAAATTTTATGTTCTTTTGATTTTGAAATGGTAAAACTTATATCCAAGAAAATATTACAGAAAAATATTACCAGAAGATTTAAGATACAAAAATAAATTATATATATATATATATATATATATATATATATATATATATATATATATATATATATATAATTACTGTTTAACTTTTTAGGTATAGGTTTCTAATTTATTTGTTAAATAAATGAAAGGTTATTTATCGTTTTGCCAGTCATGGTAGACTTTATCAAAAATTTTTTCTAATTTTGATTTTACTTTTAAAATGAGTATTGTGAAAAACCTCCAAAAAAGGAATGGCGTCAACTAACATTTTTAAGATACACTATTAAAACTGATGAACACAACAAAATGACAAAGCCACACAGTTTTTGTATTAATACAATCACACCTTACATAAAAATCTTTATAAATTTAAATGTAGGCACACATCTCCAGAATGCATGTTACAGGTCTTAATACTACTGTCGGAGATTTTTGAAAAAGTATTTGAAAAGTGTAGATTAAATCCAATTTGTTACACAGAGATACATTTTAAGTTTAAAAGATTATTTAATTTAATAGTGCTAAATTCGGCTTAAATTGCTAATGTCAATATTGTTTTTTTTTCTCTGATATTGCATTTGTGTTCTTTTTTTTTGGCCTTTTTGATATTGTATTTTTTGTTGTTGTTTTCTTTTAGGCTATTATGTTGTTGTTGAAGTCTTAGTGGTTCGTGGGTTTGGTTAGTCGCAGGGATCTGTTGGCGACTGATTGTAACTGTGATAGTTGGTGATGAGATTCGGCGTTCAGGAATCTGTTTGTATGTGTGGGTTTTCTAAAAACCATATAATCGATGGTTAGGTCGCCTTTTCTGGTGATTAGAAGGTCAAGAAATGGTAGTTGCTTATTGAATTCGACCTGTAATGTCAAATATATGCGGTGATGAATACTGTTTACTTCCTCTAAAAATATCTCTAGGTTCGATCTTCTGTGTGGCCACATGATAAAGATGTCATCTACGAAACGGTTCCAGAAGGATGGTTTTGTTTTGGTTTTTCTTAGGGCCTCTGTTACGAAATATTTCTTAAAAGGGTATGCGATCACTGGTCATCGCGAAGATTCCATAGGAGCACCATCTGTCGGTCGGTAGACGTTATTTTCATAGGAAAAATATGTGTTTTTAAGACAGCGTTCGGAAAGGTCGATGGTGTGATGTGGGAACTCCTCGTTCATAGTTATCTGATTTAGACCGTCGTCAATTGGTATGCTTGGATATAGGAATTTGAGGTCCAGGCTAACAAGAATGTCATCTTTTTGCAATTTTATCTCTTGTAGTATGCTGGCCAGGTGACCTGAATTTTTCAGGTGTGAGTCTGCAATTTCGGTCGCCTGTTGCATATTTTGTGACATGTATTTTTCCGGTGGATAACTAGATAAATCTACCGCACTCACTATGGGTCTTATCGGTGTTCCTTCTTTATGGATTTTTGATAGTCTATATAGTTTGGGACATCTATTTGCTATTTCCCGCCGAACGATGCGCGTCTCCTAGTTTGGCGATTTTGATAATGTTTTTTGTCGTTTTATGCTTGATTATGGTGATTTGCTGGAGGCTGAGACCCAGGAAAACAAGGAAACCAACCAGGCAGAACCAAGGTATAACATGCGTAAGCGCTAAACTACAAAAAGACAAACAGAGGACCCGTACGCTCATTTCAAGTCCAACAGCCGTCAAGGAAGCATGCCTTGAAAATGCCAGCTGAGATGTTGGCGAAACATCGTGATGAACGGACTGAAAAATTGAAAACCGAAAAAATACCAGTGCACATTCCACCATGCATGAAAACATACATCTAAGCAGCAGTGAAATCATGTATCTAAGCAGACAACGGATAAGGCTGGTGACAGGACTAACAACTGGCCAGTGCAGCTTAAGGAAAATCTACACGCAATGGTCATCTTCAATGAAGAACCAATTTATAGACTGTATAACGAAGAGGACAAGCCGGACGCACACATAATCTTCAAAAAGGAAGCTTTAACAGGTGACACCTTCAGGAATCGATCAGCTAGGAAGGCTTATACCCAGATAACAAACTAGTGAACATGCTGTTAAACCTGATCAAGGCAACCAATCTGGCTACATAGAACAGATATAACAAGCGACAAAGTAAGTCTCAAAGTTGCAATGTAAGAGCTTCTGAACCCTGGCCTGCTATGTCACTAAATCAAACAATCAATCAATGTTTAAACCCTGCATTGTAATTAGGGATTAGCGTAAAGTTAGGTATAATAAGTATTTTACTATCTTCTTATTTTAGCCGCTGTTAGACTTCTCAACAGCTTTTGATACTATATGCCATGATTTATTATATTCAGCCGAATAATCAAAATAATGCTTAATCCTAACTAAAGACTATACCAAATCCAATAAAATACAATGATTTATGATTATACTCCCAATTAAATAAAAAAAATGTGAAAAAGTTGAAGTACCCGGATATAGATACGCTAGTTTTTGTAAGAAACGCTAATATGCGGGATATACAAAATTTACGGTGGCAGGACACAGAACCGTTCTTTGAATTTGACATCGTTAATCAACAAAAGAACGAGATTCTATTGTCACCAAATCTAAATTATCGTCGAAAAAGTCTCGTAGTAGGTCAATTAAAACACAATAAAACATAAAGAGGAAATAACGTTTTGACGAAACGTCGAATTATTACTACTGATTAGTTCGCTTTGTGTTTGTTCCAGGACAAAGGAAATAAAAATCAAGTATCACTATCTTATGTTCTACGTATTAAAATCATAAATTAAACATTGTTACGACAACTATTGGGATTTACAAACAATTATTAGAGTATAAGGGTCAATATCTGTTAATGTTATGTTAATTAAATTGATTATAAAGGATAAAGAATTGTTAAAAATTAATATATTAAGAGCATTTATATACAAAAGCCGAAAAAAACAATGAAATAAGATGCGAACAGTAAATGCAAACTTCGTTCCATCATATCCTTTCCGTGTTAGAGGTAGAGAGAGATGATGGCCTACCTGTACCACCATACCGAGAAGAAAGAGTCAAAACTTACCCTCCCCGCCACAGTGATATATATATATATATATATATATATATATATATATATATATATATATATATATATATATATATCAATTTGATAATAAATTCTACAAACAGATTCTTGGCACTTCTATGGGAGCTGATATATCACCGATCATTTCTCAATACGTAATGGATGACCTACTTAATTCATGTATCCCAGAATTAGGCTTCCAACCACCTGTCATAAAGAAATTTTTGGACGACATTATTACAGCAGTACCACAAAATAATATTGAAGAGACCTTACAAATCTTCAATGCATATAGTCCACACATTCAATTCACAGCAGCATGTGAAACTAATAACAGTGTACCTTTTCTTGACACTAAATTAATAAAGACTACCAACAACCAAATAATGGTGGACTGGTATACTAAGCCGACGTATTCGGGACGTTACATGAATTTCCACTCCTACCATAATACTAAAACTAAAATAAATCTACTAATTCATTAAAAAAAAAAGAATTACATCAATTTGTCATCCTACTCTCATTCATAAAAATAAAAACAAATTATATAAAATACTACAAGAAAATAGCTATCCTCAGTGGTTTTTAAATAAGTTTTTACACAACACCCCCATCACTCAACAGGAACACAGCTCTCCACACCCCACACAACGCAGATCTATTCCACTACATCTTAATGTCTCACCAGAGATATCTGCCTTCATAACATCAACACATTCACACATAGAGAGTAATACTAATCAAAACACCAGTGACTTTTCCCCTGAAATTTCAGCTTTCTTAGAAGAAAACCAACCCACATATTATTTCTCATTACCTTACATCAACCAAGTGACACAAAAATTGAATAAAATTCTTTCTATGCATAATAATGTAAAAATATGTGGTAAACACATATTGACGGTTCGCCAAACCGTCTCCAGACTGAAAGACACGGATAGCAACCTTAACAAATCAGGGGTAGTATACCGTTTAAAATGTATAGACTGTGACAAACATTACATAAGTCAAACATCAACTGTTTTGAAAGATAGAATCACCAGACACAGGAGTGATTGTAGATTGCAAAAGAAGACATGCACCTTATCGGAACATGTAATCGATGAGGATCACAGGTTTAATTTTGTCAATGTAGAGGTTATCAACAAAGAACAACATAACAATAAAAGGCAATTTCTGGAGATGGTAGAAATTTATTTAGATGATAACTGAATCAACAAAAGAAAAGATATTGAAAATCTCAGTGTAATGTACTCTCATCTCTTGTCCACCTAACATAATAAAAATACAAGACAATAGGTTTCCCAACCTCTTGACTTCACAGTTTCTCCATAGTTGTCTACAAATTGCGTAAGTGCATTTTTGTCACTTCCCTATAACAACCACATTGCTAGTAGATATTTTACAATTTTGAATATTGTGGGGGCGAGAGGTTGGAGAGATGTTTTCTAACCTTCTTTGTTCTATATAAATAAATTTATTAATCATTTCCTTATTACCTTCCTACAATTATTACAATTTTTAAACGCAACAATACTCAGAAGGACTTAATTACTCATTAAATAAACATAAATCTTATAATATAAATACAGAAAAAAATTAATATTAATAAATACCTAACTTATAAATTAAAATTAAAATCAACATTTTTTGTAAAACATAATGATTCCACATTCAAAATTACCGCTAAAATAAAATTAGATATTTCTGAAATATCCCATCTACCAAAAAAAGAGTATTTCAAGAATTTTCTTATCAGATAAACCTACATTCAGGACAACTAAGATGACTCACAAGATAAAATTATATATTAGTGTTTTTAAAAAAACATTTTAATAATAAAATTTAATAAATAATTATGCAAAAATTAACAGTGTCTACATGAATTTTCCGTTTCATTTTCTAAAAGCCATTAATGGACTCATTTTGCACGAAAGTCTTTGAATTTAGAATCATTTTCTTTTTATTATTGAACACCATACATTGTAAAATTTAAAATAATAATTAACAGAACTGTTCTGTATTGTAGCCCTGAAGAAGGAAATAATAAACTTTCGAAAGATTGGCGTTTGTAAAAAACAGACTTTAATTCAGCCCTAGGACCGCTATCCCAAGACGGTCAAGAAATACTCTTCCCCTTTATATATATATATATATATATATATATATATATATATATATATATATATTATTTTCCAGATTTTTGAACCATATATTATATCCTTTTTTTTTTTATTTTGTCTTTTCTTGGGTCTAGGTTCTTTATTGAACAAAAAATCCAAAACAATTGGACGTTTCGCCCTTTATTTAAGGCATTTTCAAAATTTTTCTTCGTTTTTTTATTTATTTATCTGCCTAAAAATATTTTTTATATAATTAAAAACATTCATACAAGAACATATCTACAATTTTCAAAAACAAACAAATACTTTAAAACACTATTCAAATTTTTAAAAAAGGATTTAATTTTACCAGTACACACCTTGACATTATGTTTATTTATTAATTATGAAATTCAACTATAACATCGTCTATTTAGATACTGCGGATACATGGAATGCGAATGTGTTTTATTTTTTATATTTTTCAATTTACCAAAAAAACCGAAAAAACGCACACATTTAATTTTATGTTTAAGAGGATATTCAGTTTTTGATGTTTATTAACAGGATCGAATACTTATTATCTTTGTTTAAATTAGGCTGGTGTAAATTTGGCTCAAATTTCCTATATTCGTTCTGTCGAAACAGTGTTTTTATCTTTTTTAACTTCTAACATTTCTTTACCTGCGATTTTTGGTAATTCATATCTTATATATCTTTTTAATTATGGTACTGTTATAACCAAAGATATGTTTTTTGTCCTCTGTGTGTTTGTTTAACGCTATTGAAGCATTTTTTGTATATTTACGACCATTCAATCTGTTCTTTAGTAATTGGCTCGTCACACCTATATATTTTTTGGGACAATTTGTGCAAGGGATCGAATATACTACATTTGATTTATTCATGACAGGAGTTTTACTTTTTAAATTAGTGAATATTGTATTTAATGTATTATGAGACCTGTGGTATACGATAATATCATGCTTTTTTTTAAATGTGTTTTATTTTCTCTGACAGCTCACTAGTGTAAGGTAATGCTACATATTTTTGCTGTTTATGTTCTATGTTTCTTGTTATTAGGTTATTATAAAATTTATATGTTCATTTATTAATTATTTCGGTGATAGTCTTTTCATTGAAATTGTTATTTATTAGTGTCTTTTTCACTTTTCGCAGTATTCGCATTACTTGAAAGAGGTGTTTTTTTGCTTGTATTTTTAGGGTTTAAAACTTGCTTGACTTATTGTTTCTCTTATCACTTTAAGCCCTCTGCTCTCAGCTTAGGATGATTAAAATTATTTTTATCTAAATTATCTAAGAGCACAACTATCGTAACGTAAAATACGTCTAATCATGTAAAAGACCATCACAGTGGTTAAGGCCAAGCATAGCTATACGACAGGGAATTCCAAGGCGCCCCCTATTCGTCCTTTCAATCTTTTTTGCACGTCTCCCTCCACTTCTCCATGTACATCTCTTCTCTACCCATACATTGTAAAATTTGATCACTGATTTTGAAAATATAACTGTCTAAGTATCAAATGTCCTTGGATTTGTTTCTTAATTATTATGAACAGAAAGACTGCGATTTAAAAGAAAAATCTTGAATCTTAAAATCAGCTATTCGAATTTTGAAATTAAAAATGTCCATCATGTAAGGGGGAGGCTTCAGCTCTACTTTTTTATGAAAAAACACTTCCTTTTTTAACACCATATTTAAGGGGTTGAAAATTAATTTTTTAATTTGTCCCTAATAAGATATGAAAACTTCTTCAACGAAGAGATTGGGCCATTGTGGAGGTCAAAATGTTTACCCAAAAAAAATTAGAGCAATCAACATTTTGCGTCTTGGGACAAACAAATAGCAATATCTCAGCAACAATTTATCCGATTTCTTACTAAAAAATAACATTTTGTTCAGAATGACGAGGGCTTCCTACAATAAAGTAGAAAAAAGTTAATGTTGCAATAAATATAAGATATGCAAAAAATGACCGATTCTGAGTGTTTTTTTGGCTTTTTTGCAATAACAAATTGACGAAAAGGATTGCACAAAATCTCAAATTATAGGTTTTTAAAATCTGTACAACTTTTATTTGAAACGTTTTTTTCAAAATGCGTTCCTTGATTTGTAGATTCAAAAAATCTGTTTTAACCAACTTTGACACCCTCTCCCTCTTGGCCCAAACCTATTTTTTGCCGTTATATTTTATCCATCTCGGAATTTACGGCACAAACAAAAATAATTTTTACCTATATCTTGGACTATCAAGGATTCTAATGTTCATTCTATCTTTCCCGTTTACCAAATTGTAAAAGTAAATCGAAATAAAAGTTACCTTATTCAACAGAAAGCGGACGGCAAATTCATAAAACAAGTCGTTTCCTTTCTATCCAGTATGGGATTTTTAGTGATGCATGTCCGGAAACTATTAGTAGAAATGGGGCGAATGGTCCGTAGTATCTCCGATCGACCATAAAAATATTAGCGGTCAAGATTCCGGCCTATGGGAATCCCGTTAGTGTCACTAGGGGGATGTTTAGTGCAGATTGATTGTGCGCTCCTCTTTCCCTAATCTTAGCTGTGTAAATAATAAACATGCTATTTTAGCGAAATGACCCAAGAAATAAAATTGATGGATCGTGGGAGATTTCATGGTTCAGGTTCATATTAAGTGATTAATTAGGAACCTTTTCGGAATTTACTTTACTTATTATTTATATTGTTTCATATTGCCAATAAATATAGAGTTGTGATAAAGAAATGGTTCAGGTTTACATCTAAAATACTGCTTATATTTGAAAAGCTCATGAATTGAGACAAGTAATCGTAAAAATCAGACTATATTAACCAGGGGCGGATCCAGCCTCTCTCTTTGAGGGGGGCGGTGAAATCGCAAAAGTACAGTCTGGCAAGAAAAACAAGTTGTCAACGGGGGGGGGGGGGAGTGGAAGCAGCATACTCATTCCTAATATAAAAGGCAGAATGGGTTCTATTTTCCTGAACTCAAAGCTCTAGGGAGGGGGGAGGGCGATCGCAAGCATACACATTCCTATACTCTATTCAAGAATTAGAGAGAGTAATAAAACTGTTACCGAAACCTCCAACGTACCTGCTCCAGTGCCGCAGGTAACTGAGAACTGCCGTAAATCTAATTATATTTCATTATATTTAAATATATTTTATAAATTTACTGCAACATAAAATTTCTGATAGTTTAATTTAATTTCTGTCAGTGAGCAAAGTACACCTTACAGTTTGTTCTTAGTGATTTATCTTGTTTTTGTTCCTCAACGAAAAACCTATTACGATGAATGTTTATGATGCCTTAAGATATCAATATCTAGATAATAATGTTAAAAGCTCTGTTGAGATGTGTTCCAACATGACAGGAGTTGGAAAATCTACTATGTACAGAATACTGAAGGAGAAAAAATGGTTGGAATTGTTAGTACTTCCACGCCACATTAGATCACAGGCAGACGAAAAACCTCATTGGAAGGAGAGATGAAAACTGCAATTAAAAGGGTTATATATATATATATATATATATATATATATATATATATATATATATATATATATATATATATATATATATATAACCCTTTTAATTGCAGTTTTCATCTCTCCTTCCAATGAGGTTTTTCGTCTGCCTGTGATCTAATGTGGCGTGGGAGTACTAACAATTCCAACCATTTTTTCTCCTTCAGTATTCTGTACATAGTAGATTATATTTTATTTTATTATGAGAAGCATATCCCAAATCAATGAAGATCGCGATTTACCTGAAAGTAAAAGAACTGATCTCTGGAAATTGCTCAGAGAACTTAATTTTTATTGGGAAAAACCAGATAGAAAATCTGTTCCTATAGTTCGTCCGGAAACTGTCCGTTGGAGAAGTAAATATCTCTCTCAAGTAAAAGGTAGAGTTGCTAGAAATAACACAATTAGTAATTTAACTAAACTTTTGAAAGATTTTTTTGAATAAAGTTACTGCAGAAAATTGGGAAAAATCCATATAGTAAATGAATAAAACAAAATGTGAGAACTCGATCTCATGATCGATGAGATAGAGGAACCAATTATAATTAATTTGAGCGAAGATAGTTTCACTGACTTTGATTAGGAATTAAATACGTAATGTTTACTAGTGTAAACACAATTTATTATTTAAATTTTAGTTTTTGTTGTATTTTATTTTTTAATGTTGTTTATATGTTTTTTAATTTTTTTATATATATTTATTTTAGTATGTCCCATTCTTTAATTTTATAATTATTTAATTCTAATTAGCCGTAAGTTTTTTATTATTTTATTATTGTATTTGTGTCTTTTCTTAAGCGTGTAGAATTATCATGTTTATCTTATTTTTTTCGGGCTATCATAATTCCATATAATAAAGTAAATTAAATTAAAATATCAGTACAATAGAAATAAAAATAAGTAGGTCTAATTTTAATTACAACAAATAAAAAGTAATTACATTTGAATCCCTTTTTAGTGTTTAATTGTAATTCTGCAGATGGTTTAAGAAATAAATAAACTGAAACGTTAAATACCCTAAAAATGTTTTTAATTAATAATAAAATGACCGATAGCCCCAAAAATATTTTAATATTATAAGGACGAATTTATTTTTTTATATATGTTTAACTTTTTGTATTTTTGACAATGGATATTTTGTAAGGATTTAAATTATAATTTCGAATTTTTTGAGAGAATAAGGCTACGTTTTAGTCCATTATTATAGACCGGTATTTTTGATTATAAAATTTCTAACCCATTTCTATGAAAAATATATGTGTCTAATAGATTTCGCTAAAAACACCGGACTAAAGAACACAGGTAGTTTGCGAAGAGAAAAAGGGTAAAAAATGATTTATTACTCTCTCTAGTTCTTAAATAAACTGTAGTTTAAGAGGAAAAATCGGGTCCATTTTCCTAAACTCGAAGCTCTTGGGGGGGCGATCGCCCCCACCGCCCCCCCCCCTTGGATCCGCGCCTGATATTAACTGGTTCTAATCAATTCGCAAACACGTTAGAATGATCCGATTTTCATGATTCAATATGCATATGAATTATTGATAAATTGCATGCGGTAGTTAACTATTGTCGTGGAACGAACATCTTACCGGCATGTTCCGACCCGAATTAACTTTAAATATAAGTTCTGACTTATAGTAAGTACGTAGATGGGAGTCTGGGGAAGGCGCCGGCAGAATGTTATATATGTAATAATAAAGGACTTTGGAAATGCGTGATGAATGGACCCACAACTGATGCGTCTATTGCCGGCTTCGAGGAGAAATACCCATACTTTTAGTGGTCGAAAATCAGCTTGTACTTATGTAGTAACATCGCCGATATATTTGCAACGCCATGTCGGATGTATTTGCGTTGAAGCTATTATAGTAATAAAGGTTTTCACCGGAATGTATATACGAACAGGCACGTAGGAACGTGGTTCAAGAATTTCATTGGCCCAATTTCTTGAAATCAGTTTAGTTGAAAAAAAAACTATATAATGGCTAGAAAACAATCTATTTCGTCAAGATTTAGTAACGGTGTAAGTTATAACACAGCATAGTTTTACGCCATTTTCTAAAATAACGTTCAAGACATATAGATTAAATGAAAAGGAAACAGCGGAGAAATTCCAAAGGAAATAGAAGGGAAATGAGAGAACTACCAATAGTGACCTGGGACATGAAATTAGAAGATCTGTGAAATAATTCAGAGAAATCGTAATTCGCCACGCCATATATGGCTGTGGAACTATTGAAATAAATAGAAACAAAAGAGAGACAAGATGGTGGGATAAAGAAATAAAGAAACACATGAAAATCAAGAAGGAAAAATGAAAAATACACCTAAATAAAAATAAAACAGAGACCACTTATAAAGAATACAAGTAAGAAACAATATTAATTAAGAAGATAGTTATTCAAGCAAAGAACATGGAAATAATTTGGACAAAAAATTGAAGAAGACAGCAAAACTAACCAAAAATTGTTTTATAGAGTACTAAAATCGCTACGAAAAGAAAAAACATGAAAAACAGAGACAGTTAAAGACAAAGAGGGACTACGGATAATAGAAATTGACAAGATTATGAAAAGATGAAAACAATATTTTGAGGAACTATCAAATAATGAAGTCTAACTGAGACTGGAGAAAAAAAGTAATAGGATAGACAGGGATCCTTGTAAAATCGAAAATAATAATAAAAATGGAAGAAGTAGAAGAATAAATCAGAACTTTGGAAGATGAAAAAGCGACTAGACGTGATGGAATAGTGACGGAAATACTGAAAAATTTAGGACAAATAGGGAAAGAAATACCAATATGCTTAACAAAGCCTGCAAATAGGAAGAATACCTGACGATTGAAAAGTAGGAATAATAATACAAATACATAAGAAGGGTCACCTTAGAATGTGTGAAAATTACAGAAGGATCATCTTTTTTGTATATAATATTAAAGACTAATAAATGTAGAAGAGTAGTTAGATGAAGCATAATGTAGCTTCAGGAAACCGTGAAGCACTCAGAACCATATGTTTTCCATAAGACAAACGATAGAAAAAAAACATTGAGCAAGCAAGGTATTCTTGAGTATGGAAAAGGCATTTGATACAGTGTCACAAATAGAAATATAGGATAATCTAGAAAAAAGAAACATAGATAAAAAAAATAATAACAGGGTTCCAAAGGTTTATACGACGATAATAGAAGTTTCGTGAGAATGAACAAGATGCAATCAGGAACCTTTTATAGAAAAGACGAACTAAGATGGAGTTATGAATCCAGCATTATTTATCATAACATTTGACGATAGAATTAAAACAACACACATGAACATAAAATAGTGACGTCATAACGAAGTTTGCATTTACTGTTCGCATTCTACTTCATTTATATATATATATATATATATATATATATATATATATATATATATATATATATATATATATATAGAGAGAGAGAGAGAGAGAGAGAGAAACAGAGGTGAGGGGCACTCGCAGGCGATGTAGTGATAAGTATGAAATTCGAAACAAATCTGCAGGAAAAACTGCAAAGATGGGAAGAGACACAAAAGAGGGAAGGAATAAAAATAAATATAAAAAAGACGAAGAAAATTTATATAGGTTGAGAGAAAAAAGGATAAAGTTGAATTATGAGGGTGGATGCAATTAAATATTTGAATACAATATTGGACAGGGGCGGAAACATGGAAGAAGAAATTAATGAACGAATACAGGTAGCTACCAAAATATACCACAGTCTCTGTAATTCACTAATTTAACAAAAAAAAAAAGATAAATAAGAGGACGACAATAACAATAGACAGGACAATCTATAAGCCCATTATTTCATATGGAAGTAAAAGCTGGATCCTAATAAACGCAATGAAAAGCAAAATAAACCACTGACATGGATTTTTGAAAAAAGTAAAAGGAACAGCTAAGAAAGAATAAAATACGATAACATCAGGGAGGAACTGGAAGTTACAGAAATACGGGAACAAATAAACTGGAAGCAGCTAAGATAATTCAGTTACTTGGAAAGAATGAGAGATACTAGAATAGGAAAACAAAGACACAGATATGTTGTAACGTAGGTTTTCACGGATGGTGAAATGTGCCCTGGTGTTTTTCAGATTTTCAATCTGTTCGTCAGCAGAAAAATCCTCACGACGTTTCGCCAACATCTCATTTTCAAATGATGCTTCCTCGATGGCTGCTCGTCTTGGAGCATAAGTTGTTTACTCTGGTTGTAGAGAATATATTCAAAAAGCTGCATAGAAAGAACAAGACTTAACAACTTCAAAATTCTCCGACGATATAGTCATATATATATATATATATATATATATATATATATATATATATATATATATATATATATATATATATATGTTTATGCGTCATTCACGGATTCCTCCGTGTGAGATGCAATAGCAGTGGATATATCCACATTGTGCCGTTGTAGTGCTGAAATCACATTCAGCAAACGTACAACTATATGCAACTTCGTGTATAGATGAAGTAAAATGCGAATAGTAACCTTTTCCGTGTTAGAGGTTGGACAGTTTGAATGAATTGCTATAGAACACAATTTATCCTATAACACCACCATCGAGATGATAGCCTACCTGTACCACTACACCGAGAAGAAAGTCAAAACTTACCCTCCTCGCCACAGTGATACGGCAGAGGTACATGTTTCGTCTCTACTAGACTCACCAGGGTACCGACATGCACCTGTTTGTGCAAAGGACAGATCGGAAGGAAGTATGCAACACTGAACGTGTCCTCGCCGACCTCCCGCCGGATAGAGTTTATATATAATGCGGCATTCACAGATTACTCCGTGTGAGATGCAATAGCCGTAGATATATCCACATTATGCCGTTGTAGTGCTGAAATCACATTCAGCAAGCGTACAACTATATGCAATTCCGTGTATAGATGAAGTGGCGTGATAATTTTAAGTTAATTTCATGGGTAACAAATTTAGGGAAGAAATAGAGTCGCAAAGTTTGCATTTGTACATCCACCTTGAACTTAAAAAGTCGAACGGAAAAAAGGTTCTATTTAGCAATAAAACGCGTTATAAGAATGTTAATTATAATGGAATCAAGTGTACAAATTAGTCAATCAATACAACGCTTCCAAATATGTTACACTCTCAGTTAAAACATGGCAAAAGCAGCATTTTTTTGTGAGGTGGTTTTTCAAGGAATGGGGTAGACATAATATTTGGGTTATTTGTAGTAAAATATCAAACGTCATATTAATATATAAATATTCATATAATTGTGCTGAAAATATTTAAATAAAATTAACTAGGAATCATAATACACTTATAAATAAAAATGTATTTGAAATAAAAAAAATAGACAGTGTTGAAAGTCTTTAAAATATTATTATTTGAGCACGCATTTTAACAAAATTTCTCGCAATTAATCACCTAGCTTTAAAAATCGCTTAAAAACAACATCAAAACTCCGTGTAGCACCAAAACACATTAATTTATTATGGTTTAAAGTTGACGAGACACGGTATATTTTACGAAGGGTTGACTGTATGGCGACAATTATTTTGTGACCATGACAACTCGAATGCTGAGGGATTAATTAACCCCTTCAGTTACCCCTAGATGAAGGTTATTAAAAGTTACACGCAAATGAATATGACTCATTGAACTATTTTTCAAGTGGTTTTGGAGGCTTTATAGTGAAGGGGAGGGTCTGCGATATGAATATACGATTGCAACGGTTTTATAAAGCGCATTGAAAAATTTTAACTGTGTTTTATAGAACTTTTTTTTTGTTGGATATACATACACTCCTAAACGATTTTCATAATTTTTTGTCAAGTTAAAGGCGCTTTCTTCTTAATTATTGTTTTATATTAAGGTAAGTATCTATGAAATTTTCGATATTATTTTAATAGTGCAATGAAACCTCTTTCCATTATCTTGAATCTCTGCCTAAATAATTCACAGTTTCCTGATAAATGGAAAATTTTCAGAGTTTCCCAGTGTTTAAAAAGGGAGACAAACAAAATATAGAAAACTACAGACCAGTCTGTATAATAAATAATTTTTCTAAATGTTTTGAAATGTTTCTGCATGAACATCTATTTTTCAAGCTGAAACACCTATTTAGGGATTCCTAATAGGGTAGGTCCACAATGTCCAATCTTTTCTGCTTTACTCAGTTTGTGGCTGATGTCTTGGACAGGGGAGGTCAAGTAGACACAATATACACAGACTTTTCAAAGGCGTTTGATAGGCTTGATCACGGCATTCTGCTTGATAAAATGCATTGTTTTGAACATTCGCAAAAATTAATTCTATTTTTTAAATCATATCTCTGCGATAGGCAGCAAATAGTAGAATGCTGTGGTCAGTCCTCAGAACCCCTGTGTGTGACTTCGGGAGTTCCTCAAGGGTCAATACTCGGTCCTTTATTATTTAATATATTATTAATGGAAAAGTGGGTGAGTGTACAATGCTACTCTATGCAGATGACGCTAAAATTTTTACTTCTGTAAAAATCGATGCTGATTGTCAAAGACTACAAATAGCAACAAATACCGTCACCGATTGGTGTAGCGAAAACAGACTATCTCTAAACGTTGGTAAATGCAAAGTCATGACTTTCATTGGCTGTGTATGTGCTGGTGTATGATTACAAAATTGATGGAACATGTGTTCTACGAGTAGAATGCTTTAGAGATCTGGGTGTGACATTTGATAGCAGACTTTCATTTGTTCCTCATATAAATGATCTTATACAGGTGTGTTTTAAATCATTAGACTTTATTATTATAAACTCAAAAACATTTTCTAATCAAAGTACGCTCATTTTACTTTATTACGCTTATGTAAGATCTAAATTGGAATATGCTTCCATAATATGGTCTCCTTATTATGAAAACCATATTAATGACCTTGAGAGAGTTCAGCGGCATTTCTTGAAATACCCAAGCTTTTGGATTGATGGACATTATCCTGAAATAGGGTTTCCGCATGAAATCTTACTTCAGCGGCATTCTTTTTGTTCTGTAGAACACAGACCTCAGAGTGGAATGTAGTGACATACTGGAAAAAATAAGTTTTCTTGTACCTAGGACTTCAGCTCGCCAATCTGCCACATTCTATTGTCCTACACCTCGTACAAATGTGTGTAACTACTCTGCTTTATATAGGATGTGTAGAAACTACAACGAAAATCAAAATAAATTCGACATATTTAGCTGCAGAATGGCACAAATAAAAAAAAAATTAAGTATGTAATATTTTGTAGTTTTGTTTCTAGTAATTTGTGTATGCTTGCTTTGTCATTGTAAATATTAAAGTTTTTTTTTCCTGTTGTACCCATTTGTTAATTGGTTTTTTGAACTGTGAAATGGGTTTAAATAAATAAATAAATAAAACCATTACATGTGCATTATTGAACAATTACCCTAATTTTCCGGAAGTTTAGAAAAGTTATACCTGTACCCTAATTAGGATATTAATATTTATTACATTCCATTTACTTTTATTGGTGCAATAAAATAATCAAACCTGCATAACGGGACAATGTTTAGTAGGGATGATATTTTGGTGTTATTCTCATTTCAACTGAAGACTTCGAAAGAGAGAGAGAAAGTTAACTTTAGAAGATTTTATAAACTCAGCAGTTCTTAAGGTGTGGTCTTGTTTCTCTGAGATTCTTTTTTATGACCGTTTGGATTGTCTTGTCTATATACCCGAGTAGGGGAATGATGAGGGAGCTTTGAGAGGAGGAGTTTTACTCCTCATAATTATCTTTATTTATTCCTTAATTTATTCAGGTTGTTTTATACCTCAGTTAATAATATTTTGTCCTTCGTATATTCTTTTAGCCTTGAGTTAATTTTAAAGGTTAAAAATCTGTATGCAACTTAAAGTTATTAACTTGAACTAACTTTGAAAACACCTACTTTATCTTGCCTTGTCTTTAACTTGCGACTCAAAAGTCCATCACAACTAAAACTATGGTTCATTATATAAGTTGAATGAGGTAGAGAGAATGTCGATAAAATAAAAGTCAAAATATGTTAAAACTAAATATCAAGAAACAGTAATAAAATGTAATTAATTTTATGGAAGAAATAAATGAATTAGTGCCTTATTTGGATTACAACACCGATCTTAACGATCAACAGTTTGAAAACAATTTTCAAAAATTTTTAAATTAAGATATAAACAATTTTGTGCGATTTGATGGAGACTCTGGAGATTCGGATATTGAAGAAGATCATGAAGAGGATAGTGCTAGTGCCAACTTTTCTTTAGTGAAATATAAACATTCAGAAACCTTAGAAAGTGTTTCTTGTGTAACACAAAGTTACTGTGTAATTTTTGCCGTAAGTGTGAGTATACTGCCTACTTTAGTATTTGAGGAATATTTGAGGAAACTGAATGATTTCGTGTCACATTTAAACTTCATTTGCTCAACGATTAATAGGCCGGCGGAGTGATACGAGGTGATTTTGAAATTCATTGGAATAGACTTTTGATTACATAGAAACCTTCAAAATAATAATAGTAATTATGTAATATCTTATGTCTCATTTTCTTTTTTAGGAAAAATTTTTTATATAACAGTTAATATGTGAAAAAGCAGTTTTTTCGAGTTCTAGGAATAGCTATTGTTTTTCAGTAAAAAAGTTTCAAAAAAAAAGATTTGCGCATTGAGAATACCTACAAAATGAGCTAAGGATCATCCGAATAGGATAATTTGTTCGTTAGTTACAGCAAAAAAACCTGCTAAAACGGCTGTTTTTTCAGTTGTTTATAGAAATAGAAAAATTAATTGCATTAACTTTGTACTGCAATTAAAGTTGCATACAACAAATGTGCAAAATTTCAAGTAAAAATATTCAATGGTTTTTTGCACAGTGAATTTGTTTATAACTTTTTATGTTTATTTTTATCGTTTATTCTCAGCGATCTATCTCTCTTTGGAGGGGGGCGGTGATATCAGAAAAATACAGTATGGTAAGCGAAAGCAAGTTGTTGACGGGGGGGAGACACCAGCATCATTCCCATTTCTAATGTAAAAGGTAAGGTCGGATCTCTATTTCTGAATTTGAAACTCTTGGAGAGGGAAGGGGCGATCATAAGAAAAAACAAGTTGCCGACAGGGGGGAGGATGCGAGCAACATACACATTCCTATTATAAGAGGCAGAATCGGGTCTATTTTCCTGAACTCAAGGCTCTTGGGAAGAGGAGGGGCAATCGCAAACATACACATTCCTATACTCTATTCAAGAACTAGACAGAGTAATAAAACTGTTACCGAAACCTCCAACGTACCTGCTCCAGAGCCGCAGATAACTGAGGACTGCCGTAAATCTAATTATATTTAATTATATTTAAATATTATAAGCTTTTATAAATTTACTGCAACAATAAAATTTCTGATAGTTCAATTTAATTTCTGTCAGTGAGCAAAGTTTATGATGCCTTAAGATATCAATATCTAGATAATAAGGTTAAAAGCTTTGTTGAGATGTGTTCCAACATGACAGGAGTTGCAAAGTCTACTATGTACCTAATACTGAAGGAAAAAAACGATTGAAATTATTAGTACTCCCAAGCCACATTCGATCACCGGCAGACAAGAAACCTCGTTGGAAGAGGAGGTGTAAATTGCAATAAAAGGAGCTATACGTACAATTTATTATGGAAAGCAGATCCCAACCGTCGACAAAATTCTAACTAACATCAGTGAAGATCGGGATTTGCCTGAAATTAAAAGAACTGACTTCTGGAAATTGCTCAGAGAAGTTAATTTTTGTTGGAAAAATGCAGATGCAGAAAATCTGTTCTTATAAATCGTCTAGAAGGAAATTTCTCTCTCAAGTAAAAGGTAGAGTTGCTAGAAATAACAAAACTTACCGAATTAGTAATTTAACTGAACTTTTGAAAGATTTACTTGAAAAAGTTACTGCAGAAAATTGGGAAAAATCCGTATAATAAAAGAATAAAAGAAAATGTGGAAACTTGATCTCAAGATCGGTGAGATAGAGGAACCAATTATAATTAATTTGAGCGAAGATAGCTTCACTGACTTTGATTACGAATTAGATACATATTGTTTACCAGCGTAAACACAATTAATTTTTTAAATTTTGTGTAACATATAAAAATTAATTACATTTGAATCCCTTTTTAATGTTTAATTGTAATTCTGCAGATGGTTTAAAAAATAAATAAACTGAAACGTAAAATGTCCTAAAAATGTTTTTGATTAATAATAAAATGATCGATAACCCCAAAAAAAAATTTTAATATTATATGGACGAATTTATTTTTTTATATATGTTTAACTTCCTGTATTTTTGACAATGGGTATTCTGTAAATATTTAAATTATAACTATTAATTTTTTGAGAGAAGGCTACGTTTTAATCTGAATGTGCCTAAAACGGTTTTTATGCCAAAATTAAAAATAATAAAAATACAGTTGTGTGTTAAATAAGGCAAAATAATCTATATTTTCTAATGTATGTGAACTATTAAGAAATGATAAGAAATAAAATAATATTATAAAAACTTTTTATTTTAAGTTTATTACCGAAATAATATTCTATGCCATAAATACTTAGTGATAAAATAAACCTCCTTCCGACGCCTATGACAAGGATTAAAATTTTTAACACATCGCACATCCAAATATCTATTGTTATCTAACCCAAATAGTCCAGTATTATAGACCAATATTTCTAATTATAAAATTCCTAACCCATTCCTATGAAAGAAATTATATGTCTAACAGATTTTGCCAAAGACACAGGGCTAAAGAACACAGGTAGTTTGCGAAGAAAAAAAAAGGTAAAAAATGATTTATTACTCTCTCTAGTTCTTGAATAAACTATAGTTTAAGTGGTAAAATCGGGTCAATTTTCCTGAACTCAAAGCTCTTGGAGAGGGGGGGGGGACGATCGCCCCTGTCGCCCCTTCCCCTTGGATCCGCGCCAGTATAGCGGTGTGCGGGTACGCAAACAAAAGTTCCAGATTTGTACTTAAATTGTTGAACAGATAAATAAAACTAGGGTTCGTTTTTTCGTTATAAACAAATAGAATAACTCTTCGACAATTGTTGATATCGAAATGCCGATATGAGGACGCGATAGCTGAGATTTTGACGCATATTTTGAAAAAAAATTGTGTACGACTACTAGAAGCTGAGATAGAATCTCTTTGTCAAAGAATTGCTGCGGAGTTGTTTGTTAACATTAAGGAATTATTTAAGTAGAAACTCATAAGCAGATAGCTAAACTATTGTATGAAGCAATTATTTCAAAATTGTTGATGTAGCAATAGTTTCAAATTGCACCTATTCCGAGAGTCTGAAAATAAGCAGTGGAGGAGGGCATTCCTTCAGCCTGCGGCACGTGGAAAAAAACGTAACTCGGACGCTTCAAATTCGAACAATGAATGATATGTTTTTGTAATCCAATTATTGTTAAACATGGCAATAAACAAATTGTTGCACTTTTATACGTTTTATGCATAACTATAATTTTATCGTACTTACGTGCTTTTCAAATTGCGAAAAAATTGTTACAGTGGTCAACATTATACTATTAATTAGGAATATTAAAAATTAGATTTATTTGTAATGCACCATTAATATTTTCAAGATATTAAAAAAAATTCTACGACCTATATTCACCGAGATAATTCCTATTTCCGGCGAAACGAATGTGAAGGGTCTGAATCAAGTTTGTTTCCGCGCGCCGCTGCTCACTTTCTGATTCTTGGAGTAGGTACAACTTTAAACTATTGCAACATCAATGATTTTGAAATAATTGAGTTGAAAATTGCTGCCTACAATAGGTTAACCATCTCCTTATGAGTTCCTACTTATATAATGCCTTAATGTTAATAAACAACGCAGCAGCGATTTTTTTGAAAAAAAAATTCTAACTCAGCTTCTAGCGGTCGTACAGAATTTGCATATTTTTTCAAAATATGCGTCAAAATCTCAACTATCGCATCCACACAAAACTGTTTTTTTCACATCTTAATTGTTAAATAAAAAATTTTCCCCAGAAAGAAAATGGGACATAAGATACTACATAATTATTATTATCATTCCGAAGGTTTCTACGTAGAAGTCTACTAACAATAAATTTTTTCCAGATGCTAATTTCGCTGACCTATAAGTCTATCGTGGAAAAAAGGGAAAATGACCAGTTGCCCTTCCTGGATGCCATGGTTAATCGTTCAAATAAAATTATTAAAACATCAGTATACTGGAAGCCAACACATACTGGACAATACCTCAATCATAGGTCCAATTATTCTATTGCAACCAAACCAGGAATTATACGCAATATCTATATGCACTAAATGTACTTTCCGTTATTTAATCAGCATTAAATTCAAAGATTTTTTCTAAATAACCACATAAACAAGCTAACAATGCCCTCTATTAATAGAACATACACAAAACTCTTATTTTCTTGCAGTACGCTCAAGAACATAAAGCTCTGCCTTTTTCTTTAGTATGGTCTCGGTACTTTTTACGAAGCAGTATTATTGTTTATGAAACTAGGTCAACAGGTTGCTATTTTATTGTTGGTTTATTGGCATTACCACAATATTATTCATTTGCCACGATAGGGAGCAAATGAGATAATGCTACGCAATCAGGACATCAAAAAGTTGTTGATTTTAAAATTGATTTTAAATCACTTTAAATGGACAGGATGGCGAATTTTCGATGTTATTACGGGTTATCTCCGTTATTAGTAATAAAATTTTTATAAAAAAAATTGAACCGGCTTCTAAAAGTGCACTAAAAAGTGCAAAATAACTAGAAATGTTTATATGAAATTGAAATTTTTGAAGTCGGCTCGTAATAAAATGTGACTCGCATAAACAGATTAAAAATACTTTATTTGTAATTGCTTTCTTACCATATTTTTTATATACAGGTCTGGAAAATCCAAACCAGAAACTGGACGTTTCTTAAGTAAGATAAAGAAAGTACTATATTATTCATCAAATCAGAATGAGACAGTCGTAAGCATCGACTTACGTGTAAATTACCACTTTAGCCCTAGGGTGAGGGGTAATACAATGCTGGCGCGGTGAGAGCGGGCGGCAGCATACGCCACGCCCTAGCACAACAAGAAGATTCCAAGTTATCTGCTTTCAATCAGGCCGTTGAAACGTAAGTACCGTATTTCGTACCAAATTTTTTTGTTACAATGAGAGTTTATTCCACGGAACAAAAAGAACAGATTATTAAGTAGTACACTATTCTGGTAAATAATCAGCAGATTTGTATTTACGTGCGAAAATCATCCTGTTCCTTGAAAATTTAGAATTTCGGAAATTATTAAAAAATTTGGGACAATCGGTTGTCTAAAAATTTGTCAAAAATGCACTGATAATAATGAGGAGCAACCGGTTCCTCAAATTACTGAAGAACGAAAAAATCGGGAGACTGACGTTTGTAGTTTGGCAGAAATTAATTTTCCTTGCAATAGTACCGTAATTGCCGAAGAACTTGATATGAACGCTCGAACAGTTCGGAATATTTTAAAGCGGAACAAATATCGTTGTTACAAATCACTACATAGTATAAAACAAAGTCGCTTTCTCTGTCCCTATGTCCCTTTGTATGCTTAAATCTTTAAAACTACGCACCGGATTTTGATGCGGTTTTTTTCAATAGATAGAGTGATTCAAGAGGAAGGTTTATATGTATAATAACATCCATTAAATAGTGGAGAAATACTGTTATTTTTGAGGTTTCTAATGTGATGTCGTTAATTATCATATTTTTTTCCGCTTACATTGCAAACGCAGGCTGAACCCTACGAGATTTATCAAAATAATGTACTAATTATTTGTACACATTGAAAAGGTCTACAGAAAACTCCGCGATGGTATATGTCTATCTCTCATGGATATCCCACAATAACATTTTTTTGTCATTTACTTTTTACGACAAATAATGGCAAATTTTGAAGCGATTTTAACCAATACAGCATTAATCCTTATCCAATTAAATAGCTTAAATACATTGATGATTTAATATAGATCTACATGGTCCTTTACAGCACAAGATTTAAATGAATATTTTCGAAGATATTACAGATTTAAAATTGCGGGAAGTAGCGCTTGCGGCGGTACTGGCCGACCGGGGCGGCGGCAGCGTGCCTATAAATAGCGCGTCGGAGGCCGATGTAATAATTGTTGTAAAAATAAAATAAATAGTCACAGTTTTTCTGTAGTGTATTTAGTATCAGCATTGCACCCGTGCGAAGCCGGGGCGGGTCGCTAGTTGCGAATAAATCAAGAAATTTTTCCGAAAGACCAGGAAACACGTGTTATTTTTATTTTTTACCAGAATAAAAGTTTATTTTTGAGAATGATTTTTAATTTTAGAGTAATCTATTAGCTTATTTACTTAGAAATTACTGTTGCGTTTCACTAGTATTTTTATTAGAATAAATGTTTATTTTGTAACAGAAATATCAATTTATTTACGCTTAATGCCCAACAAAAACTATTTTTTTTTTGTATTTCGACGATTTGATGTATTTAAAACAATAAATGTATCAAATAGTCATTAAATATTCCAAATTCCGTCGATTACGTTATAAGTTTAGACGAAAAGTAAATACATCTTCTCGTTCATTTCAAGATACTGCTCGTCTTCGTGTCGCACGGAAGTTAGCGGGGGTAATATTGCGGTACGCGTTCCCTACGATCTTCTATCCCGAACTAAGTTAGACGGGCTTAATGGGTTAGAATTTGAGGAAACGGCCAAAATAATTTGTAGTTAAGAAATTTAAAATAGAAAGTTGGCTATAGTATCGTTTCTATTAAACCTCGGTTATATGCACAGCCAGTCTATTCTTTCTAAAGTTTCGTCTCAGGTCAAAGGCAACAGTGTTATAGTTGCGTCGCGCCCAGTTACAATTCAACGATTACAAAATTGGGTTAAACAGAAAGGCAGTACTATATTTTCGCCTTACTCTGGCGTATAAAATACAAAAAAAGCATGTTATCCACATGACTTGGCTAACTTTTACTAAATCAAAAGCCGAGGTTAAATTCGAAAGCTTACTGGGTCATACAGTGGATAGAATTATATTGCTTCAATTAGACGCCCTTGAACCAATCGATAAATTAGATTTGTAGATATGAGTTTCATTTGCAAATGGGGCTTCGATAAACCGTCAGGTCAGAGCCAATACAAAATGAAATTCACTGATCTGAATATTTCTGATACAAATTTATTCCTAACCTCCCTTATTCCACTTCAATTAGCAGGTATTAACACGCAAACTCAACAAGAACAGATTGTGTTGTACAATTCCAAATCCTCCTCTACTATGAATTGGGGGCCTCTAAAATTTGAATTTATTAAAAAAACCGAACAAAAGTCTTTGACGAAAATAGAAAATTATGAACTCGAACCAGAAAACTTGCACCATATAAAAGAGTTTTCTTTGCCACCCGAACTTCAGTACAGTACAACTTGTCTATGACGATGATAGACGGCTAGGTGACTGCTTTGGCTGGAGCGAAATCGGTCCAACGTTGTTACATCTGCTAAACAACATCCCAGTTCAACAACATTGATACTGTGTCCCAGTAAATACAGAGTATTTCAAGCTACAACTGTTAGCTTAACACGCGTGTATTAGATTCTTCGAATGCTGCTTGTATTTGTCGTCGTATCAACGTGACACGCAGCAGTGGCATGCTCGTAAGCAGAAAGACAAAGAGGTGAAAGCACAGACAAAGGCTACCATCCAACAAGCCTACCATATTTAATTTTTTTTTAATAATTTCAGATTCGTAATGTGCGATTCCAATAACTACCCATACCCATTTTGAAAAAAATCGGACAAAATTATTTTTTTTCCGCCATATTGGATACGCCATATTGATTTTTTTTAAAATAATTTCAGATTCGTTATGTGCGACCCCGAAAACTCCCCCACGCCAATTTTCGAAAAAATCGGACGAAATTAAATTTTTTTCTCCGCCATATTGGATCTGCCATATTGAATTTTTTAAAAATAATTTCAAATTCGTTGTGTACGACCCCGAAAATTTTCCCATACCAATTTAGGAAAATATCGGACAAAATTAATTTTTTTGTCCGCCATCTTGGATTTTACTGCACCAATTTTATCAAAAAAAAAAAAACATGGGATCACCGCAGTAACTTCCTGAATATAATGTAAACATACATACATAAAAAAATACATAGTTGACGAATCGAGAACCTCCTTTTTTTGTTTTTAGTTGATTAAAAAATTGCAGTGTCGGGACAACAGAAATAATCCATCAAACAATCGAAAATTCGACACCCTGTACATTCTATTGTTAAATTAGCATTAAATCCAAAGTTTTTATTCAAATCACCACGTAAACAAACAAATAATGCCCTCTGTTAATAGAACAGGCACAAAACTCTCATTCTGTTGCAGGACGCCAGAGAACAAAAAGCGTCGCGTACGCCGCCGACATCTTTTGTGTCGTCTCGGTATTTGTTATCAAATAATTTTGTTGTCCGTGAAACGAAGTCAACAGGTTGCCGCCGCATTGTTGGCAGTACACTTAATGGCATTACCATAATAATATTGCCATTCTTATACATTTACCATAATAGAAAAAAGCACAGGCAACAGCGTATAAGGGTTATTTCGGTGATGTATTGAAAGCATAGAATGAATCTCGTGTCAACCGGATTGCACAAAGAATATTTGTGTACGAAGGATTTGACGTAGGTAAGATTTTTTCCTTTGCTAAAAAAATGATTTGAAAAAGCGAATTTAATATGACGATTTCTTTGTTTGAGTTTGATTTTTTAAAAAATGTAAACACTTGTTAGACCAGGGCTTATCTGTTTTTAGGTGGATGTGAAATGGAACATGGAGATTTTGCATGAGAGCCTTCAGAACACTAACTTGAGATATAAAACTGGACTGCTCATGAAAATAATTTTTGACCCCCCCTTATTGTTCGCCATTCGGTGCAATGATTTGTATGACAACATTGAATTCACTGCTAGTTTCTTACATTGGCGTGAATGTGTCGTGTATGAATGTCAATTCTATTATTCTAACTAACAGGTTTAGACAATAACTATCTCTTTCTATACTATATCTTAAACAATAAATTGCTCTTCCTTGTTTTACTTGACAGGTTAATCGAGTATATTCAATAAAAAAGACCAGAGCTCTGATTCTGCAAGCATATTTTTTGATATTCTCTTTCCTTATCTCGTTTAGGACAATGATATACTTAAGTTTTAATACAGACTGAACAAAGTTAGGAGATCCTTATTATGACATTCTCTTTCCCTTTACTCTTATAGAATCGCAGCCCAGGATAATTGTTTCTGTAGAACAATATTTAACTTGAATTTCTACTTTTAGTTCAGGTTAGTTTCCTCAAAATTATAATTTTTCTGTTTAAAGCAACTCCAATAAAACAAATTTTTTTAACTTCTTTGGAACAGCGTAAATATGTAACAATTTTATTATTTTTAGATAACAAGCATGAAATGTCAGTTCTTATAAATAAATGAAAATGCTTTTTCTATGACTGTTTACATATTTTATTTTTTACAATAACACTGTTATTTAGCAAAATAGCTAAAATATGAAATATGCGCCAAAAACAAATCGAGACTAATTTTTTTTTTGAAATATCTGTTTTAGAAACATCCTTATTCGGACGTAGAGTATAAGAAGTTAACGGAAAAAAGTATTAAGGCATTTATTTTTAAAAATTGTATATCATGAATTAATATAGTATATTGTTTAATGTAAGTTATCGAAATGTCCACATAATCTATTGCAAAGTAAGATAGTTTCATCATTTAAAAATAGCTTCGATTAGGTCTGTTAAAATTATTTTCTCCACGATGCTTTTAGGGAACTGATATGTTAGGTATTTATATAAGGTTAACTACATTCATAATAATGTTGACATTCCTTCATAATAATGGAGCTTTAATTTAAAGGAAGTAAAGTAACATTATGTACTAAACCATTTTTATAAAAAAAAAAATTAAACCCTAAAGGGGATAGTGTTAAAGCAGTTTATATTTAATTGTAAACAAAACAATATTTATTAAGACACTTTAAATATAAAGAAGCTTGTAAATACAAGAGAATTCTTACATTAATACAATCATTTTTAATCTAAATATATACATAAAGTTTTATTAGCAACTTTTAATTTTTACACTAGGTCAAACTTTCAATTTACTTAACTGTTTAAGGATCTGGAATTGACCTTTCCTAGAGTTGAATTTTTGAAATGGTAATCAATCGCAGCTTCTCACTACTTTGACAAAGGATTTTCATGACACAAATTTAATATCTGAGCTAAAATCAAGAATTTTTGTTTTATTAATTAATAACATATTCAAAGAAAAGGTTATTATTTTATTTTTAGACAAAACAAATACATAAAAGTAAAATTTATGTAATTTCCAAACATGCTTAATAATATTGAAAAATTTCAAATTATATGCAATCATTTATTTCTAGTTTAATATGGCATATTGGTTTTTAAACGTATAATCATTTAAAATTTTAACACCATACCAGTTTCGATATTCAGCTTTATATGTCAGTGGAACATTAACTTTATGGTAAAACGATATTGTTGTTGGTTAATGCACACCTAATTTAGGACTTTTTTTTTGTAGAGCCAGTGTATGTTATTAAGTCCAAGTTTAGTTGCTTCAAGATGTTTACATCAAACAATGCTTCGTAGTTTTTTTCAGGCAGTTTATTTGTAAGAAGCACAACACAAACTTTTTGCTCATCTTCTTGTATAAAACAAGTTCTAGAAAAATGCTCTGAACAGAGTTACTTATCTGATGTATAAAAGAATTATGATCATGACCAAGTTGCTTCAGCTCTTGAATTTGAAGATTCTTTTCTCTTAGAAAACTAAAATATTGATAGCATTTAATAAATATCATATCCATAAGATTAAACTTGTTACCCTTAGATTTACAATTTGATTCTAAGATAAAATTTTATATAATTATTATTGAATGCTTTATAACTTACCAATTAAATAAATTCCAATTTACCAGATGAGGTATTTGCACGTCTTACGATAAAGAACCACATTTTTTAAAATACAAAAAAAAACCTTAAAGTTCACATTCCTGTTTGAAATTTTCAGGAAAACGTTACATAAAATGTGATAAAATCTATAAAACAGCAAAATCAAAAATAATTTTTTGTCAAAATGAAAAGAAGTCAGTCAATGTCAAAAATACACTTTCACCAATATCATAAAAATTTAGGGAATTCATTGTTGCCAAAGCAATTATTTGCACCTAATGGCACGGTGCACGGTGGGGTCATTTTTTTTTATATGGGAGATATGAAACACGAGCAGTCCAGTTTTATATCTCAGGTTCGGGCTTCAGATAACCTGAATAACGATAAATTTGATATGTGTCAATTCAAAAAGTTGGACAACATTGCTCTTATTAATAAAAATTTAAAATTAACGAAAAAAAAACTTTTTTTTCAACTTTTCTCTCGTGTTACTTTGAAGGTATTCATTTTAGAGGAAATTTGAAGAGGAAAAAGTTTCGTAATTAAATTTTTCATAAGATAGGGTTGGTCGGAAATCTCAAAATATATTTCCCTTATTGCAAAAGAGCAATAATTAAAAAAAAAGTAAAAAAGTAATTTTTTAATCAATTTTTTTCGACCATTTAAATTTCTCCGAGGACCTTCATATTAAAGCAAAGAAAACTTTATGCCATGATAAAATAACACGCTAAAATTCGTCCAAAATATCACGTTAAGGTATTTAAATTTATTTTCGATATATACTAGGGGACCTAAGTTTTCCACCGCTTTCCTCAGAATCAAAATCGGATAATTTGGACGCCCTCAGGAATTGTTTAAAGACATTGTTGATATTTTTGCTTAGAAACAAATAGGTTATCTCGGCGGATTTTCATTGGATAATTTTTGTAATATATGGCTTGAAAGTACTTGGAAAGATGCTTCTTTTCGTGAAAAACATTTCAAATCCGTCAGTTGGTTTCCGACATACAAACTGTCAAAGTTGACAGCCTGTTACGGTGATTCTATAAACAAAACAGACCTGATTCTTGAACCAAAAACTTTGTCTTGCCGAATTCTTTTTTGATATAAATATTTAAATGTTTATATTATCGGAAAAACGCATGAAAAGTGAAAAAAAGAGGGGTGGGGAGCTCTCATTTTAAAATTGAGCATTCTGCACCCTATAGTATTGGACTTTCCAAGCGAATGTTAGTTAATAAATATAATTAAGCATACTGTAACGATATATATTTACTTTAATTATCAAAATTATTTAAACGGACATTGTTTAAACAAATTGAAAAATTTTTGGTTTTAAATTATTTTATTCGTAAAATACAGTTTATAATTGCGAGTCATTTGATCATTTTTTAAATTTGGAAGTAGATGTCAGACGAGCTTTCGTTTCTTTAGTAGGTTTTGTTCATGCCTTTTCTGGCTGTAATACAACATCTGCATTTTATAACCACGGAAAAAAAATATGCAAACTTTTATTAAATGACACAGATTTAAGGAAAGTAGCTTTAATTTTCAACCAAACTAATTTTTCCCAATACGAAATAAAAAATGGGGCTTAAAAATCATAACTGTAATGTACAGTGGGAAAAGAAGCATTAATATAAATTCAAATGAGCTGCGATGTTTGTATTTTAAGAATGAAAGTAGAAAGGAAAACTTTAATTTAACACAGCTCCCGCCACCAGAATCTGCAGCTGCACAGCATTGCTACAGAGTTTACTATCAGGTGCAGCAATGGCTTGGTAATAATGAATTGGACATAAAAGACTGGGGTTGGGAAGTGCAGAAATCATGTTTGGAACCAGTTGAAACCACAGATATACTGTTGCCAGCTTGTCTATTGAAAAAAATAAGCTGTATGTATATGTGTAAAAGAGTGTTCCAAATTATGTGGCTGTATTAAGCATGGACTAAAATGTACTGATTACTGCTCAAACTGCAACGGACAAACTTGCAAAAATGCACAAAACCGATATATTTTCGTAGAAGAAATTTCTGAAAATGTAATTGATTTTGAAGAAGTTGACAGAGAAATAGAAAATGACTGTTTCGATTTCGATATACAATTAGATGACTAAGATTTCAATGAAAATGATGATCCGGACATTCCACAGCCTAAGAGAGCCCGATTCAAATGAAAGAAAATTTTCAATGTAAAAAAAAATGTTTTTCTGCACTCTGTTAAGTTTGTACTATAATATTTAGTGTTAAAAGTGTGAACTAACCTGAAATTTTTGGACATAATTTATAAAGGATAACTATTTTATTTTTATCTGTATTTTATGAAAAAAAAAACAATGATTGTTTAAGCAATTTTTATAATTAAAGTAAATATATATCTTTATAGCATGCTTAATTATAATAATAAACAAAAATTCGCTTGGGAAGTCCAATACTATAGTGTGCAGTTTGCTGTAAGTATAATGCATAAATAACATCATTTGTTTATAACAAAATGAATGCATTATGGGTATATGGTATTATGATATTTGAGCTCTATTATTCGCGGTATATCCGTTTAACAAACAATGATCAAAATCGCTCCATTAGAAGCCGAGAAAATGAAATTTTTTTTCAGGTACGTATTCTGAATCTTAGAATTTAATTTTAAAATGAGAGCTCCCCACCCCTCATTTTTTTATTTTTTACGCGCGTGGGCGATATTCTTTTCATTTTTTATTAAAGTTTCCGATAACATAAACAGTTAAATATTTATATCAAAAAAGAACTCAGCAAGACAAAGTTTTTGGTTCAAGAATCAGTTTGTATTGTTTACAGATTCACCGTAATTTTGACGGTTTGTATCTCGGAAACCAATTGACGGATTTGAAATTTTTTTTCACGAAAAGAAGCGTCTTTCCAAGTACTTTCAAACCGTATATTGCAAAAAAAAATCCAATGAAAATCCGCCGAGATAATCTATTTGTTTTTAAGCAAAAATATCAACAAGGTCTTTAAACAATTCCTAAGGGCGTCCCTACTACCCAAATAGCACACTTCAGTCCACTGGATATCCATCGTTTATCCAAAGCTGGACATACTGGGTATCCATGGGATGTCCAGAATTTGTTCACCAACATCCTATGGATATCCACTGGACTATACGATTGTCCCACTCATGGATGTCTTTTTGGATTACATATATTGTCCAAGTATGGATCATTTTTGGATATTAATAGGACTAATCTTGACCCGATTGTGGACATATTATCCGATGGTATTGTGCTTTTTGGATAAATAGGTCATAATCTATTATTCCCTCTTCTTGACGTTCCGCTAACGTGAATGGTAGATATTTTCAGAATTTGCTTAGGGTCCGAGAGCTTACAGTACCTAATTAATCTGCACTTCTGAAGACACAGACCACTCATGTCATCAAAACGTCGATAACAAGTAACCATAGATGGCCCTATTAGTCCCAAAAATTAAACAGATATAAATTACATTAGCGAACCAGAACTAGAGTTCAACGTGTGAAATCTGACACCCAATTTGTTCTTATTATTTACGAGTATGACAAATAAAACAGAGATTTTTTTCATCAAATTTTTATATTTAAGTGGTAACTTACCTACAAATAGTGAACATAAGTTCTTTAAAGGGCACTTTACTGTTCCATCATATGTATAATTCTTGGAAAGGCTGTCTGTCATTGTTACAATAAAATATCTTTTAATAAGTTAATAGGTATAATTTCCTCCAATTTTCGCTAATTGTAAAACCTAAAATTATATTACTTTATTGAGATAATTAAACGTTAATTCCACATATGCTAACCTAAGATTATTTTTGACTTTAAGGATCAAAGTAAAAAAATATATATAAAATAATCCTGTAAATTAAGTTTTTTTTATCAATAGACTCATACACATAAAGAAGCATTACTCGAATAAGTTTCAGCTTTTATTGCAGGAGAAGTGTAATAAACTTACTGCATCTTTAAAGTTTAAATTGTCCTGAAGATCTTATGTGACTTGAGGCAGCTGATTATTTTCTTAAGTAAAAGGATAGTTGAACTCCTGCAGAAAATTCTTTGTAGATACTTGTTGTTTTTTCCCTATTTAAGATTACCTGAATATCCTCTCTAATTTGGTACAAATTGGCTTTCACATAGGAATTTTATTTGGACCAATCTGTGGAAAATTCATCTAAAAAATAATTAAAATAAATTACATTATAAGTCTAAACCTAGAGTCGAACTGTCAAAACTTTATTATATATTTTTTAACAATTATACTGCACAAAAATACACATCAATGTAAACTTTTACTAGCGTTTAATTCAAAATAGTCATAAAAAAATTAATATAATTATTCAAATTTGCTATAGCTTTTATTCCATTATAAATTTTGATAACATTTATTAATGCCAGCAATCTTATTAGACTGATTACTCAATAATGCCTTTCTCAGAGATAATTTTCTCTAAAATTTACAATTTTATTATTACACAAATTTACAACTCTATCTGTGCTCCATTTTAACCAACAAGGTACAAAATTCATTGGCCTATCAAAATATTTGCACTTATTTGTAGTAATTTCCATTTAAAAAAGTGATTGTTTGAAAAAGTATAGCTACAAAAGCTATATTTTAACATACGTCTTTTGATACTGAATATTTTGTTCACTTTCAAATTTGTGCGAGTTTGATACTAAATTATCAGCTTTTCGTCGGGCATGTCTGTAGTTTCGTTCGGTAATTTTTGGTATAATTAAAAAAATTAAATTAAAAATAACTATACTTACCTTTAACGGTGGCATCTTCTTCAAATAAAAAGCACACTTGATTTTAGCTCAACTAAAACTCCAAAGGTCTTTTTTTTTAGCTCGACGTTAATACAATAATGGGCACAAAACATCTGAAGGGATATTTTGTGATCATGGCGGGCCGGCAGGTTAAGAAATGACAATTCTACAGGCCGATATTACAGTATCCGATTTTACCGACAACCCGAAATTTAATTTATGGACGTCTGATGGACTTACACTGGACATCCAGATATGGACGTCCATGTAGATTACAGGTCATCAAATCTACTGGACATCCATAAACGGTCCATGGACATACAGGACATTATATGTACCTATTCTGGATATCCAATGGAAATCTTGTGCTATCTGGGTATATGTCGAAAATAAATTTAAATACCTTAACGTGATATTTTGGACTCAGACAAACTTGAAAAATGGTCGATTTTTGTAAACGAAATCGGATTGCAAAATTATTTTGCAAAAACTATCGATTCGATCCTAACGAATTTTAGCGTGTTATTTTATTATGGCATAAAGTTTTCGTTGCTCTAATATGAAGGACTTTAGAAAAATTTAAATGGTCGAAAAAAATTGATCAAAAACCTGCTTTTTTACCTTTTTTTTCTAATTATTGCTATTTTGCAATAAGGGAAATATATTTTGAGATTTCCGAACAACCCTATCTAATGGCAAATTTAATTACGAAACTTTTTTTACTCTTCAACTTTCCTCTAAAATACATTCAAAGTTACACGAGGCAAAAGCTAAAAAAAAACGTTAATTTTAAATTTTTATTAATAAAAACAATGTTGCTCAACTTTTTGAAATGACGCATATCAAATTTATCGTTATTCAGGTTATACTGAAGTCCCTCATGCAAAAATCTCCATGTTTCATTTCACATCTACGATTCTCCGATATTTTACAGATAAACCCTGGTCTATTGTTTTAAGTATTAATTTAACCACCTCATTTTATGCTTCACAAATTAAAGCGGCTTAATCTGCTGTGAACTCATAACAGCAATTGCAGTTATACTCTTTTACATAATATAAGTTATACAACTCCGCGATAGTCAATATTGACAAAATTATATCGTTTCATTTTTTACTCACCACAAACAATAAATAATCAGAAATTGCAGCTAGATTTTTTATGTAAGCAAAATTATATAACAGTAACACTAAAGACTAATGAAGTATTGCACTTTGCACTGCTGATCGATCAGTTTTCTTAATAATAATTTACTAAAAAAAAATAAACAAACTGTTTTAAATTGATATTAATTTAATAATTGTAGATTTAATGCTTGTAGTTCTTGACTTCAACTATCAAGTGCTGGAAAATATATATAAAAAAAACTTTGATGGAACCATGCCTCTTCATTGGCCACGAAAATGTATTGAGCTCATGGACTATAAAGCTACCGAAAAAATGTTAATACGAAATCCTCTTGATAATACTCACTTCTATCAAAAGCTATATGCAAATGAAATCGATTAAAAAGTTCATTTACCAACAAATCTCTTTAGTTTTCTATCTCCTTCAAGATACTGAAAATTTTTCGCAACCAACAATTTTTTAGCATATAGAACGTCAAAAACGCCGGAAGCATACAATAGGTACAAACTAATTCGTAACGAAACTAATCTACTAGTCAGGCAACTAAAAAGTGAACATTGGGAGCAGTTCTCTAAAAGAATGGAAGGAGACTTCTATAGTGTACAAAAACAAATGTGGCGACTGATAAGACAACAGCGCAAAGAAATATCTGAACTCTCCGAAACAAACAAAATATCAGAGGAGAAATGGATAGACCACCTAACAAAATTATTTGAGGGAGATGCTAACATTGGAAAAAACAACATACCAGCAATAAGGAATAATGTGGAAGTAGAGAAAGCTATAAAATCCTTAAAAAATAGAAAGTCTCCCGGACAAGACGGAATTCATAACGAATTGTTGAAATACGGAAGACAGCGACTAACACAGGAACTCACAAGCTTCATTCGAAAAATCCTGACACAATGCAAAGTACCAGATAGGTGGAGAACCAGCACAATGATGCTTATGTTTAAGAAAGGTGACAAACAAGAACCAGGGAACTACAGGGGTATTAATCTACTGGACACAACTCTGAACCTCGTTACGAAAGTAATCAAAAATAAAATTAATTCGGTTACAACACTGGAAGACGAACAGCAGGGATTTAGATCAGGAAGGTCTTGCGTGGATGCAGTATTTATTCTACGACAGATAGTCGAAACATCTATAGAATACAATACACCAACATTTTTATGCTTTATAGATCTAACAAAAGCATTCGATCGCATAAAGCTAGATGACGTAATCCACCTGTTATATAAGAGAAATATTCCTATCAATATAATTCAGACCATCGAAAACATATACGCAAACAATAAAGTTCAGATTCGCACTAACGGTAAATTATCAACACCCATACCAGTCAACAGCGGTATTAGATAGGGAGACTCGCTTAGTCCTTTGTTGTTTAACATGATAATGGACGAAATAATAAAGGAGGTGCGACTTGGTAGAGGATATAAAATGGGTGATACAGAAATAAAAATTCTCTGTTACGCTGATGATGCTGTGATATGTGCCGAAAATGAAGACGACCTCCAGAGATTGTTAAATACCTTTAATCTTACGGGAAGAAAATATAATATGATTATCTCAGCCGAAAAAAACTAAATGTATGACAACCTCAAAAGAACCCCTCCGATGCAAACTAGAACTAGACGGTCAAATAATACAACAAGAAATGAGTTTCAAATATCTAGGAATCGACATGACTAGTTATGGCAACATCGAAGATGAAGTAAGAGGGCAGGTGGCCAAAGCAAACAAAGTGGCGGGTTGCCTCAACGACGTGATCTGGCGAAACAAACACTTACAACAAGAAACAAAGGTTCGGATCTACAAAACTACAATTAGACCTATTATGACATACACCTCAGAAACACGGCCAGAGACGACAAAAACGAAACAACTATTGGAGACTACAGAAATGAGAATACTTCGACGAATAACAGGAAAAACGCTACTAGACAGAGAAAGAAGCGATAACATCAGGCAATCATGCAACACAGACTGCATTAATGAGTGGATCCTACAACGTAAGACACAGTGGAACAAACACATAAGCCGAATGACAGAGAATAGACTGGTAAGGATCGCACGAGATAAATCGCCTAGTGGTAGACGCAGTAGAGGTCGACCACGGAAAAGGTAGAGCGATAATTTAAGTCCAGAATGACGAAAATCGAAAAAGGAACAGGTCAGGGACCTATTATAGAAAGAAGAAGAAGTATCTCATTCCTGTCATAAGTTAAATATGAATTACTTCTGTTAAAAATTTCGCTAGCAAACACTTTTTTTTTCAGTTTTTAACCCCGTTGCAATTACTCCAGTAACAAAAATGTAACATTAGTTTTTTTGCTGGAATGTGTTCATTTCGGCATCCTATAAAACATATCTCGATGGTAACTCTGAAAGACCTCTGCAAAAAAAAATGGCGGACCAAAAATGATCACGATTTTTGGTTTTTTGAGTTTATCTCGAAAAGTAAAAGTTGCATCGAAAAATGTTTCAAACAAAATGTAAAAGAAGAATATGTAATATATAATTGAATTTTTGTATAATTTTCTCTATAATTGTTTGTAAAAATTTTGTTTATAAACAAATTAATAATTAATATGGCTAAACAAATTGTTACTATCATATAAATTAACAAACAACATCAATATTATAAATATTACTTGTGATGTATAAGTTTCCTTGAAGCGCCAATGAATAATGCGCCTGAACAACCCGTCGAAAACGGCTATTTTCGATTAGATTCGGCCCAATTTTCGAAGGTTCACAGATCGTATGGAAGCGGATTTGTGCGATCGCAAAAATTCACAGGTAAAGTACAAGTATTAAAAAGCATCTTCTGCAAATTTGAGCCTTTAATATTCATTTGCCACGCCATTATGAATTTTTGAAAAAAAAAACTTTTTTTTCATTCAAAATTAATTCTTTTTTTGTTAAGAGCGGAAATGATACATCTAAATCCAATGCACGCATTAAAAAAATTTTATCTCCATACGGTGAAAAGTTATCGCAATTTTTTTGGTGCAAAAATTGGTTTTTGCAAAGTTCCTCGGCCCCAGATTGAAAAAAAAAATTTTAATAGCTCTTCAAAACATAAAACGATACAAACAATTTCCATTAAAATTGAGCATTGTGTCTTAATTAGGAAAGCGGAAAATTGAGGTTGAATTTTCAACTTTGACATCGAATTTCTCGGAAAATAAAAAACTCACAGATTCCGAGTTTGACATACTTTTTTAAAATGATAATACATACATCTATGTTAAACTTAAAATCGGTAATTTGTTAATAAATCTCTTTTTTCTAAAAAAAAAAAACAAAAATTGTAAATTTTGTAGAAAAATATATCTCGACAACTAGTGGCGCCACCTATAATAACTTATATTATATAAATCGATAGGTTTTTTAATTCTCTACAACTTTTGTTTGAAACATTTTTCGATACAACTTTTAGTTTTCGAAATAAACTCAACAAACCGAAAATCGTGACCATCTTTGGTCCGCCATTTTTTCTGCTCAGGTTTTTCAGAGTTACCATCGAGATATGTTTTATATGAAATGAAATGAAATAATTTGCCATAAGACTGATACTTCAGTATTGGTTTCGTCAATAGTATACAATTAAATAAAAAATATATACATAACATACCTTAATGCTAGAAAAAACAAGAAACAGTTATATTAGTTAGTATCATAAGATACTTGTTATAATATAAAAAATGTAAAATAACTTAATCTAATATTTAATAATAAAAACCACAGATTAAAATCCTAAAACAACTAACAGGAAAGAAAAAAATATAACGATAAGAACTCAATCCGTAGCGAAGGACGCAACAAAATAATCACTCAGTACACAGTAAAAGAGTCAGTACACCCTACAGGCTTAAGTATTCGTTTAAAGAATAAAATGATCCCTGAACAAGAAATTTTTTTATTTCTGTTTTGAATTTATTACTGTTTGATATGTTTTATAATTTTGCAGGCAATTCGTTAAACAGAATAATGAAATTATAAATTGAGGATTTCTCAAAGAATGCCGTTCTATGCTTAGGTATACTAAGAATGTCACTATTTCGTTTATCATATCTGTGACCCTGGCCAAGAGTTTTAAAAACAAAGTCAAAATGCTGTTTTCCTTAAAAATGGGTCTACACGAATCCGTCGGCTTAAAACCAAATATCAAGCTCAGTATTCTTTTCTGAGCCAGAAACACTCTATTCACCTCACACCCTCTTCCCCAAGACATGACATTGCTTGACAGATGACTGTATGCCAGAGAATAATACACAGTCAGCAATCCAACCCGGTCTAGAGATGACCTCATCTGCAAAATAGCAAAGAAGGCAGAATTTAATTTTTTACAAACATGTTCAATATGGGAAAAGAAATGCAGCGTTTCATCAAGCCACGTGCCTAAAAATTTAGCATAAGCTGAGGTTTCAATATCATATGTTGCTTTATCCTCTACCAGCAATGGTTTTTTAATATTGAAATTAATATATACAGTCTTCGTTGGGTTAAGTATTAACTGATTACGCTGACACCAAATAAAATAGGATGCCGAAGTAATCACATTCCAGCAAAAAAACCAATGTTACATTTTTCTTAACAAAACAGTTCTTTTTTGATCTAATTCCATGGAGTAAATAAACACATTGCGGAAATATTTTCATAGGTCAATTACCGATAACTCTTTAGAATATTTTAAAAGTTTCATCAAAATATTTCACACTAATCGAAAATTATGCATGTACAAATATTAAAAAAATATATATCCACGTCGAATTGATACCCTTATTTTTTTTTGCAGTCCGTTAAAATCAAATTTATTTAAAATAATATATAGTTATACTATACTACTAAAAAACCACAAATTTCTTAATTCTATTTTATACATCTATTATTATAAATAAGTATATATGTCTAAAGCATAAATATTTTATTATTAAAACGCTATACACATAAAACACCACATAAATAAATAACGAAATGAAATAATGCCACAAACCTATGTGATTTTTTAACTGCAGACTTTCTCCATGTAATAACAAGCAACCTCGCGATCCAGCTTTACGCTGTCCTGTTATTAGTTCCGAAATAAAATACTGGCGCTAGTGTTAGTTCAAGGCGTTACATGTAACCGACCGCCTTCTCCAGCGGGGGGAGGGGCTTTAATTTCCCCCACTTAGTTATGAGGCAATATTGGATGTGGAGTTGATCCCCGTTACATCAAGCTGTAACTTCACATGTTATGTTAGATTGGACTATGTAGTGAGCAGCATATCATGTTGAAGCTATTGCAAGACAGATTTGTCGGCCATGGTTCACACTTTTCCGACAAATAAACGTATAATGTAAAGTTATATCTCGATAAATTAGTTTTATATATCTGTATGGATATATTATTTTGTTAAAATCGTGTCATTTTTGTTATTATTGTAGGTAATTTTGTAGTTCTGGTACGGGGAAGTTATTGACGATTATAGGTAGTTTAAAAGGGTTACAAAACTAAAAAAAATAAATATGAAGGTTCCAGAAATATATAAAATTTTAATAATAACAGGTTTACAGGTTATATGCCGGAGGAATTAGCCTTATGAGAGGTGATTTTGAAATTTATTCTTAGTAGACTCCTGATTACGTAGAAACCTTAAGAATGATGATAGTAATTAGGTACTATCTTATGTAATTTTGTTTTAACAATTAGGATGTGAAAAACAGTTTTTTCGAGTTTTAGGAGAAGCCACTATTTTTCAGTAAAAAAGTTTCAAACAAAGATTGTGCTTTTTAAAAATACCTACAAAATGAGTTAAAGCTCATCCAAATCGGATAATTTTTTCGTTAGTTATTGCAACAAAAGCCTGCCAAAATGGCTGTTTTTTCAATTGTTTAAATACAATAGAAAAACATATTGCATTAACTTTATGCTGCAACTGAAGGAGCCTCTTGTTGCATACAACATATGAGCAAAATTTCAAATAAAAATATTTAATAGTTTTTTGTACAGTGAATTTGTTTATAAGTTGTTATTTATTTATTTATTTTTGATTGTATATTCTCAGGGATCTAGAGGTCGTACAGCGGTCTGCGGGTACGCAACTGAAAATTCCAGACTTACACTAACAATAACAAAAAAGAACGAAATGAATTGTTGATCTTAAATTGTTGAAACAGATAAACAAATTTGGGGTTCGTTTTTTCGTTGTAAACAGATAGAATTACTTTTCAACAATTGTTGATACCAAAATGCCGATAAGTGGACGCGATAGCTGAGATTTTTGTGCACATTTTGAAAAAAAAATTGTGTACGACCCAGGGGCGGATCCAGCCTCTCTTTTTGGGGGGGGCGGTGATATCACAAAAGTACAGTATGGCAAGAAAACAAGTTGTCAACGGGGGGGGGGGAGAGAAGGGGAGTGCAAGCGGTATACTCATTCCCAATATAAAAAACAGAATGAGTTCTATTTTCCTGAACTCAAAGCTTTTGGGAGAGGGGGGGGGGGCGATCGCAAACATACAGACTCCTATACTCTATTCAAGAACTAGAGAGAGTAATAAAACTTTTACCGAAACCTCTAACGTACCTGCCCCAGTGCCGCAGGTAACTGAGAACTGCCGTAAATCTAATTATATTTCATTATATTTAAATAAATTTTATAAATTTACTACAACATAGAATTTCTGATAGTTTAATTTAATTTCTGTCAGTGAGCAAAGTATAACTTATAGTTTTTTCTTAGTGATTTATCTTGTTTGCGCTTGTTTTTATATATTATTTGAGATTAATGAGATACCCAAAAGATATGGCTTTCACCTCTATATTTATTCCAAAATCGTTAAACCAGGGCATTTTTTCCTCAACGAAAAACTTATTACGATGAATGTTTATGCTGCCTTAAGATATCAATATCTAGATAATAATGTTAAAAGCTCTGTTGAGATATGTTCCAACATGACAGGAGTTGGAAAATCTACTATGAACCGAATACTGAAGGAGAAAAAACGACTGGAATTGTTGGTACTCCTAAGCCACATTCGATCACAGGCAAACGAAAAACCTCGTTGGAAGAAGAGATGAAAACTGCAATTAAAGGGGTTGTATATACATTTTTTTATGAGAAGCAGATCCCAACCATTTACAAAATTCTAACTAAAATCATTGAAAATCGCGATTTACCTGAAATTAAAAGAACAAATCTCTGGAAATTGCTCTGAGAACTTAATTTTTGCTGGGAAAAACCAGATAGAAAATCTGTTCTTATAAATAGTCCGGAAACTGTCCGTTGAAGACGTAAATATCTCTCTCAAGTAAAAGGTAGAGTTGCTAGAAATAACACAATTAATAAAATTAGTAATTTAACTAAACTTTTGAAAGATTTTTTTGAATAAAGTTACTGTGGAAAATTGGGAAAAATCCATATAATAAAAGAATAAAACAAAATGTGAGAACTCGATCTCATAATCGGTGAGATACAGGAACCAATTATAATTAATTTTAGTGAAAATAGTTTCACTGACTTTGATTAGGAATTAGATACGTAATGTTTACTAGTGTAAACACAATTAATTATTTAAATTTTTGTTTTTATTGTATTTTATTGTTTAATGTTGTTTATATGTTTTTTTATTTTTTTATATATTTTTATTTTAGTGTGTCCTATTCTTTAATTTTATATATATTTAATTCTAATTAGACCTAAGTTTTTTATTATTTTATTATTGTGTTTGTCTTTTTCTTAAGCGTGTAGAATTAACATGTTTATCTTATTTTTTTGGGGCTATCGTATGTCCATATATAAAAGTAAATTAAATTAGGATATCAATACAATAGAAATAATAATAAATAGGTCTAATTCTAATTACAACATAAAAAAAGTAATTACATTTGAATCCCTTTTTAGTGTTTAATTGTAATTCTGCAGATGGTTTAAGAAATAAATAAACTGAAACGTCAAATACCCTAAAAATGTTTTTAATTAATAATAAAATGACCGATAGCCCCAAAAATATTTTATTATTATATGGACGAATTTATTTTTTTTATATATGTTTAACTTTTTGTATTTTTGACAATGGATATTTTGTAAGTATTTAAATTATAACTTAGAATTTTTTGAGAGAATAATCCTACGTTTTAGTCTATTATTATAGACCGGTATTTTTGATTATAAAATTTCTAACCCATTCCTATGAAAAATATATGTGTCTAACAAATTTTGCTAAAAACACCGAACTAAAGAACATAGGTAGTTTGCGAAGAGAAAAGGGTAAAAAATGATTTATTACTCTCTCTAGTTCTTGAATAAACTATAGTATAGGAGGAAAAATCGGGTCCATTTTCCTAAACTCAAAGCTCTTGGGGGGGGGGGGGGCGATCGCCCCCACCGCCTCCCCCTTGGATCCGCGCCTGGTACGACCACCAAAAGCTAAGATAGAGTTTTTTTTTAAATCGCTGCGGAGTTGTTTATTAACATTAAGGAACTATTTAAGTATTTAGAACTCTTAGGGAGATAGATAAACTATTGTATGCAGCAGTTTTCAACTCAATTATTTCAAAATTGTTGATGTGGTAATAGTTTAAAGTGGCACCTACTCCGAGAGTCAAAAAGTGAGTAGTGGAGGGGGGGGTGTTCTTTCAGCCTGCAGCGTGCGGAAAAAAAACGTGACTCGGGCGCTTTAAATTCGAACAATGGATGATATATTTTTGTAATCAAATTATTGTTAAACATAGCAATTGAATCCACAACTAAGAAACCAAAGTTATGGCTCAGATACGTAGACGATACTTTTATTATTTGGAGTGGGAACGACGGAGAACTTCGAAACTTTTTTTTTCATCTCAACAATATCAGCCGAACTATTAAACTCACCATGGAGAATGAAGTAGAAAATAAATTACCATTCTTAGATGTCTTGGTTGAAAGAAATGGCAGATAAATTCGAACTGTGGTTTATAGAAAAGCCACGCACACAGACAATACCTTAATTATTAATTTAATCATTCCAACAACACCAAACAAGGAATTATAAGAAATCTCGTAGATAGAGCCTTAACTCTCTGCAACTCCAACGAGAACTTGATGAAAGAGATAGAATACATTAAAAATTATCTGACAGCCAACGGATACCCAATATATCTAGTGGATACATTTCTTGAACAATTCAGAAATAGGAGAATATCGACAACGAATGAAGAACGAAAACCAGTATTGAACTTACCCTATGTTAAAGGCATTTCAGAAAAAGTTAGAAGGATAGGAAAACGATGTAAAATCAACGTTGTTTTCAATTCAAATAACTCTCTGAGAAGTCGGCTCACCAGGGTCAAACCAACAACTCAAAGAGACATAAAGAATTGGGTATATCAGATACCATGTGAATGTGGCAATTCCTACATTGGCGAAACAAAGAGACCTCTTGACGTAAGAATCAAAGAACACCAAAAATGCACATCTCGAGGAGAAACAGAAAAATCTGGTACCGCCAATCATGCCTGGACTCATGGACACCACATAAAATGGTCTGAAGCTAAAATACTACACCGAGAACAACATTGGAGCAAACGAAAATTCAAAGAATCCGCGGTTATACATCAGAACCCGAGTTGTTTTAGTAAACCATCTTTAGATATAAGAGAAGTGTGGAAACCACTTCTTAGTAATTGTAAACTAAAACTAAATGCAGCATAAAAAATGAGATTTTGCCACAGCAGGCATGACTGCACCCATCTTAGTCACACTCTACTGCATCTACTTTTAGTATAAATAGTCATGTAGCTAAGGGATTTATTTAGTTTCACTTGAAAACGGCTAGGGATAACTACTAGCCGAAACATCGTGATATTCAACAAAAATAAAGACAATGGAAGTCCAACAGATATCTACTACTTCGCAAGAAACATCATTGTCTATGACTTTCAAAGAAACAATAAACAAATTGTTGCACTTTTATACATTTTATGCATAATTATTATTATACCATACTTTTCAAATTGCGAAAAAAAGTGGTTAACGGTATACTATTAAAAATTAAAAGTTAGATTGATTTTTAATGTACTATTAATATTTGTCGAGATATAGCATGAAACAAATAGCAACATTTGTTGATCGCATTCTTATTTTTCGAGATGCAGAATAAATTATATTTGACAATTATATTTTACGCGATTATCTAATCGAGAATTATTGTAATATTACTTTCAAAGACGATGAAAATAATAGGGGAGAAAATAATTATGATTATAATAATAACGATGATAATTATGTCAATGATTAGAGTGATGATGATGATGATGATGATGAGAGTGATAATGATGATGATAGGTGTAATAATATTAATGAAACCAATGAAGGGTTATAACCATTGCTGCAATGGAAGCAGAACAAACATACAAATACCTAGGTATGAAACAAGCTAAACGAATTGACCATCGCACTATGAAGGCCGAATTGACAACCGAATTTGTCAGGAGGGTAAGACGGGTGTTACGAACTAGTCTAAATAGTAGAAATTTGTTTAAGGCGCTCAACACGTACGCATGCTCTGCCCTTAGCTACTCTTTTGGTATAGTAAAATGGAGCAAGACGGACATCGAGGGCCTGCAAAGAAAAATAAGAACACTCCTAACAAAAGTACACAAATACCACCCTCGGAGTGCTATTGAACGTACAATGCTTCCAAGACACCAGGGAGGAAGAGGATTGGTCGATATTGGTAAGCAGCTCGATCAACAAATAAGAAACTTACGTTCTTATTTCCATAGGTTAGCGGACTCTTCCACACTACATCGAGCAATATGCGAGGCAGACGATTCAACGCCGCTACAGCTGAGGGAACGGGATATTGCTTCTCAAAACCGAACAGACCAAGAGAAGTTACAAGCTTGGCTACAGAAGCCACTTCATGGACGGCATCCAAATGTTAACCAGGACAATGTCGACAACTTAGCGTCGAACTACTGGTTGATTTCAGGACAGATGTTTTCGGAAACGGAGGGCTTTTTGTTAGCTATCCAAGACCAGGTTATTCCGACGAAGAACTATCGGAAATTCATTATCAGAGGTCCCTCAATGGAAAATGACCAATTTAGATATGGCTGTCGAACATCAGAGACGATCCAGCACATAACTGGAGGATGCCAAGCGTTTGCCGCAACCGAGTATAAGGAAAGACACGATTCAGCCGCTAAGATACTACATCAAGAGTTAGCAGATAAGTTAAAACTATTGCAGGTAGGAAAGGTGCCTTACTACAAATATAATCCAGAGCCTATTCTTGAAAACAACGAGTTCAAGTTATACTGGGATCGAACGGTCCTAACAGATCAAACAGTTGCTCATAACAGGCCAGACATTATACTAACAGATAAAATTTCCAGGCGAACTACACTAATCGACATCGCTGTACCGAACAACAACAACCTAAGGTGAAAATACAACGAGAAGATCGCCAAATACAGAGATCTGGAGGTGCAAATCCGCAGACAGTGGGCAATGAACAGCGTCCACACGATTCCTATAATACTATCAACAACTGGAGTGATACCAAAGAACCTCTTGCAGAACATCAAAGGACTGGGCCTTAGTGAACATCTGTATAAACCGATTCAGAAAGCGGTTCTCCTTGCAACCGCGCGAACCGTCCGAAAGTTTGTAGGAAGTGCAGAAGACCACGCCACCTAGGAACCGATAACATGGAAAGGGTCCCCACAGAGCTTCATACTTTTGGTGTCTTTGCATACCTGGTATAAGTGAATAATCCCTGGAGGGAGTGCGAAGCCGTTTGGCTTGTAAATCCAATAATGAGGTTTCCAAAATGAGTGTCAATCGATGTCTAAGAAACGGAGAACAGAATAAATATTTTGTATAAATTTAAGCAAAAATATATATGTTAGCAAAAAATTTTGTATGTGAAAAATGTTCTTCCAATAAAATAAACAAAAAAGTTAACATGTGTTTTTCTTGTACAACCAATAATTTGGCGGTAAATGACAGTGGCAATTTTTTTCATGCTATAACTCCATAAATATTAATGGTACATTAAAAATCAATCTAATTTTTAGTATTTCTAATTAGTAGAACACTGTAACATTTTCTTCGCAATTTGAAAGGCACATGCAACAATTTGTTTATTGCCATGTTTAACAGTAATTTGATTACAAGAGCATATCATCCATGTTTTATATCTCGTCGAGAAACCAGAAATTAAAAAAAAAAAAAAAAAATCTACGATCAATATTCGTCGAGATAATCCAAATTTTTCCGGCGTCACGTTTTTTTTTCGCGGGCTGCAGGCTGACAGAATGCTCCCCTCCACTGCTTGGAGTAGGTGCAACTTTAAACTATTGCAACATCAACAATTTTGAAATAATTAAGTTGAAAATTGCTGCATACAATTGTTTAACCATCTCTGTATGAGTTCTTACTTAAATAATCCCTTAATAATAAACAACGCAGCAGCGATTTTTTGAAAAAAATTCTATATCCGCTTCTATTAGTCGTAAAGAATTTGTTTTTTTTCAAAATATGCGTAAAAATTTCACCTATCACGTCCCCTTATCGGCATTTCGATATCAATAATTGTCGAGGAGTTATTCTATTTGTTTATAACGAAAAACTCAACCAGAACTTTGTTTATACAACAATTGAAAAAACAGCCATTTTAGCAGGTTTTCTTGCAATAACTAACAAACAAATCATCCGATTTGGATGTGGTAGGTCTTTTTAAAGTGCATAACTTTCGTTTGAAACTTTTTTTACTGAAAAACAATAGTTTTTCCTAGAACTCGTAAAAACTGTGTTTTCACATCTTAATTGTTAAATAAAAAATTTTCCCGAAAACAGAAAATGAGACAGACATAAGATACAACATAATTATTATTATCATTCTGAAGGTTTCTACGTAGTCAGAAGTCTACTAACAATACATTTTTTCCATTCCGCTGACCTATTATCTCAAAAAGCTACTGCTTTTTTATTCAAAAACTGAAGTCGAGCCGAAGCATTTGGAAAGCTTATTTTTATTTCTAGGTAAACTAGTATTACTCTACATCATTATCACATGTTCTACATACCTTTTGATTTTGTCCCATGTCTCTTTGCCTCTGTTAAGGATTTGGTATAGTTTTAAATAGGATTGAGTTGATTTTCATCAAATGATTTAAAAAATCACGATTTAAATCACTTTTTCAATAAAAATAATGATATAATAAAAAAATATTTATTATATTTCTAACAACTTGCGAAAAAAATCGCAAAGGGCTTAATCGTTACAATACAATGCCTCACAACTTAAAAAAGGTAAATTTTACCTTTATTTCATATATTGCTTTATTAAATTTAGCGAAAAAAAATTTTTTTATTGTAAATTGGCTGCTAAAGTACTATAGACACATTTTTTTCAAAATTTTATATTATTAAGAAAAAATATTTTTTGTTCCCAAATGGAAACGGTATGCATACAAAATATCAAACTACTTACTACGACTAAATTTTCTTTAGAACATATTTCTTATATGAAAATATATGAAAATATATGAGTGGAAATAGAATGAAATTCTTTAAAACAATTTTTTTTTTAAAATATAAATGTACTTACATTTGTCGCACATTATGCCTGATTTTCCTTTACAACTGTATTTTTTACACCTTTGTCGGTTTTTATTGTGTTAGTTGGACGAGGTTCCAAATATCTTCTTTTCGGAATAAATGGCACAGGTGCATCAGGGGCGGATCCATCATCTCTCTTTTGGGGGGGGGGGTCGGTGATATCACAAAAGTACAGTATGGCAAGCGAAAGTAACTTATCGAGGGGGGGGGGGGAACACCAGCAACATTTCCATTTCTAGTGTAAAAGGCAGGGTTGAGTCTATTTTTCTAAATTTGAAGCTCTTGGAGAGGCGGGGGGACGACGACGATCAGAAGAATAAGCAAGTTGCCGACAGGGAGGGAGGATCGGGTCTATTTTCCTGAACTCAAAGCTTTTTTTTTTGGGGGGGGGGCTATCACAAGAAAAACAAGTTGTCAACGGGGGACAGTGCCAGCAGCATACACATTCCTAATATAAAAAGCAGAATCAGTTCTATTTTCCTGAACTCAAAGCTCTTGGGAAGGGGAGAGGCAATCGCAAGCATACACATTCCTAGACTTTATTCAAGAACTAGAAAGAGTAATAAAACTGTTACTGAAACCTTTAACTTCAACTGAGGACTGCCGTAAATCAAAATTTATTGAATAAATTTAAATATTATTTGCTTTCATAAATTTACTGCAACAATAAAATTTCTTATAGTTCAATTTAATTTCTGTCAGTGAGTAAAGTATACCTTACAGTGTATCCTTAGTGATTTATCTTGTTTGTGCTTGTTTTTATATATTATTTGAGATTAGGGAGATACCCAAAAGATATGGCTTCCACATCTATATTTATTCCAAATTCGTTAAACCAGGGCATTTTTTCCTCGACGAAAAACTTCTTACGATGAATGTTTATGATGCCTTAAGATATCAATAACTAGATAATAATGTTAAAAGCTCTATTGAGATGTGTTCCAACATGAGAGGAGTTAAAAAATATACAATGTACCGAATGCGGAAGGAGAAAAAAACGACTGGAATTGTTAGTACTCCCAAGCCACATTCGATCACATGCAGATGAAAAACATCGTCGGAGGAAGAGAGAATAAAATCACCCTCGTGTGAGTACCGGGACATACCTAGATTGAAGGTAATGACAGGCTCGCGAGGAATCGGGCTGAGATATCATTTCTGGGGTTAGAGCTTTTCTGTGGAATCAGTAGCAGCTGCAAAGATTGAGACAAGCGATAATACTTCTGAGGAACTACTACCAGAAGAGATTTAAAGATTGCATAAGCTTGAGTAAAAACCGACTTAGAGTTCTGACAGTCCTGAGTCCTGACGGGGCATTGACACCTTAGGATGCGGTTCTTGGGAACACACCAAATCGAAGAAAGGGAGCTACCCACCTTGAAGCCGTCCAGCATCCTGAAATTCCTGAGGGAAATAGGAATGGAGGATCTGCTCTAGCCGATAAGGTAACTCTTACGACTCGGCAGCATTAGGGGAGCACAATAGATCTACCAGGTCGCAATGTACAGACCCTCAACTCTACGCATATACATACATAATAACATTATTCATATGACAAAATATACTCATATACTATTTCCTACTCTTTAGTTTAATGGAAAACAAACCCAAATGAGAATCTTACAAGTCTACACCGCCCATATGCATGTTGTACATACATACAATTTATAATTTTAAGGCCATAATTGATTTAAAAATTAAGATTGCAAAAAAATATATCCTTATAGAAACGTCGAGATTAGATTTATCAAATTAAGCCCTAACGCATTCAATTATTCAATTGGTCGTATCATAAATATGATTGGACCATATTAGCTTAATTGGGTAATTGATTAGACGACCAGTCAGAAAATAATCTCGAGTAATTTGTGCATTAAAATGTGAGAAACCTATTGTAGTCTGGTTTATTGTTTAAAAATAAATTGCCTCCATTAATATGTATAAATAACCTATATTAAATAATAGGTACGTATACTTGCGCGTACATCCAACAAAATATTGTGTTATTTAGTCGTAAATTTTACATGTGTAACAGAAAAGAATCTTACTTTTTGGTAAATGAATTATAAACTATTGGTCAATTATCAAAACTTACCCCAGCGCTGATATAAACTCAAACCATAACTTACTCTGCTCCAAAATACAAATTAAATTAAAGAAATTAACAAAGCCATCTAAACAAAACAGGATGTGCCTCGACCCCCTCAGAAATCCTCAAACACGTGAACACATATCGCAGCGAATTAATAACGAAATGCACAAAATATCGAAAATACCAAACGGAAACAGAACCATTAACGAATGTTGGTACGATATACAAAACTCGATTTTGAAAGAAGTGGAAGAGTCTCTGAAAACACCTAAAAGAATGGCAAAAAATGAGTGGATGACACAGGAAGTTCTTGACCTTATGGAGGTACGACGGAAATATAAAAATATAGATACTGACAAATATAGTGAAGTCAATAAACTCATAAAAAGAAAAATTAAGCAAGCCAAAGAACTCTGGCTCGAAAATTCCTGTAAAGAAATAGAGAACCTCCAAAAAAAACACGACAATTTCAATCTCCACAGGAAACCTAAATATACCTCCGGAATCAGAAAACCAAAAAATCCTCATTTACTCAAGGACGCCGACGGAAGAATCTGTAATCACGAAGAACAGTGCAGAGAATGGGAGAGATACATCAGTGACCTTTTTGACGATGCTACTCGAGAAAACGCTGCACATACACATACTATATGCAGCAGCGAGATAGGCAGGGGCCCCAGTATATTGAAGTCGGAAGTCAGGAAAGCAATACAGCAAGCCAAAAATAATAAGGCACCTGGACCAGATCAGATCCCTGCTGAGTTGCTTAAACTTCTAGATGAGGAAAATATTTCTTACCTAACCACTTTCTTTAATAAAATCTACAACGAAGGAACAATACCAGATGATTGGTTAGAATCGCTGTTTGTAACATTACCAAAGAAAAGTAGACCCACCAAATGCAGCGACTTTAGTCTGATTAGTTTAATGAGCCACACACTTAAGATACTGCTACGAATTATACAGAACCTAATATTCCTTTTATGCGAAAATAGAGTGAGTGATAAGCAATTTGGATTTAGAAATGGTCTAGGAACAAGAGAGGCACTATTTTGTATGCGCGTTCTCCTACAAAAGAGCTATGAATTCCGAAAGAACATCTACGTCTGTTTCATCGACTTTGAAAAGGCATTCGACCGAGTACAACATGATAAACTTTTTGAGTGCCTACAAGCGGCAGGTGTAGACCACTACGATATAAGACTGCTAAAACATCTATATTACAATCAAGTAGCCTCTATCCAAATTGAAAACAGTCGTACTGAAAACCTACCCATCAAACGTGGAGTAAGACAGGGTTGCGTTCTGTCACCCTGTCTCTTTAATGTATACTCTGTAGAAATCTTTAGGGAGGCTTTGGATGACAGACAAGAAGGAGTAAGACTAGGCGGAGAAGTAATCAACAATATTAGATTTGCTGATGATACGGCCATTCTTGCGGAAAGCATCGAGGATCTCCAAACATTAGTAAACCTAGTCAATGAAGCGAGCTGCCGAAGAGGCCTTAAAATCAACATCTCAAAAACAAAGTGGATGGCCGTTGGAAAGGTTACTGTAGATGAATGTCAACTTTGGCTCGATGGGAAGAGGATAGAGCGTGTAAACCATTTCAAATACCTTGGCAGTTGGTTGAATGTAAATGGGGACTCAGATGAAGAGATAATAGCTAGGATAGAAATATCGCGGAAGGCCTTTATGACATGGAAACCAGTTCTATGCAACAGGAACCTATCAATGCATATTCGTAAGAGGGTCCTGAAGTGCTATGTATGGTCTATTCTATTATACGGTTGCGAGACATGGACACTAAAAACCACAACGCTAAACAAACTGGAAGCATTCGAATTGTGGTGCTACCGTCGAATCCTAAAGATATCATGGGTTTCGCACACTTCCAACGAGGATGTTCTCAGAATGATGGATACAGATCGACTGCTCTTGAACATTATAAAGAAGCGGAAAACAGAATACTTCGGTCACATAATTAGAGGACCTAAATACCAGCTACTTCGCCTTATAATACAAGGAAAAGTGGAAGGAAAAAGATGGATAGGCCGAAAGAAGCTTTCATGGCTGCGTAACATCAGGCAGTGGTGTGATTGCACGGTAGAAGAACTATTTCGCGCAGCAGCCGATAGAGAAAGATTTCAGGAAATTGTAAACATGATGACGACCAACGTTTGAATACAGGCATGGCACCTAAAGAAGAAGAAGAAGGTCAATTTTTTAGAAGGTTTTTAATAAATAAACTAATCCCTAGATTTTAGGAAGCCGTTTCGTTTCAGTTTCATGACAGACCCAGAAGTGGTAAATCTCGGATTAGATCACAATGTGATGATGATTTTATCAATGGTCTATCCCCTCATTGCCGTTTAAGTTCAACAGCAGCTTTGCGAATTCCGAGGGTTGGCTATTAGTGAATGGACAACAAGACGAAGACTTTATCAACAATTCCTTTTAGACTAGCATTAGTTGAGATCTTACCATAGCTTATCGACAAAGAAGACTTCAATTTGCACGAGAATATTTTGATTAGGGAATTAACTAATAGCGGAGCCGTTCTCTTTTCTGACGTCTCAAAAATATGTCTCCATGATTGTGAGGAAAGAGGATGAGTTTACAGGTTACCTGCAGACCGATATGCCAATGTTATAGAGATGAACATGTTATCTACGGAGATGGATCTTGTATTCTATGGGTCGCATCATTGAATGGTAAATCTGAACTTTTCTTTATCGAGGTAAGTTGACACTCACAGGAGAGAAATAATAATGGCTAAAACATATATTCATGAAATCCTGGCTGACAACATAGATTCTCCTTTGTTGGTATATATTTTCTTTTTATGCACCATAATGTATAATCATAATTCAGAGATACTTGGGAAAAGTTGAAATTTCAGTTTTGGAGTAACTAGCTTCCATCTCTCATTTGATGTCTATTGAGCATTTATAGGACGAACTAAAGATAAGGAAGCAGGAATCCTGCTGCAATGACCAATCAACAACAGCAAGACGCTATACAGGAAGAGTGGAACAACATCCAGACTAGGCTGAGAGAATGTACTTATATAATTATTATTTATTGTAAAAAAAAAGATCGGTCCTTATATCACAAAATTAATGGTGAAAGAGCTTTGAATCATATCATTTGTAAGATGAATCTAACAGAATCCCTCTTGACTAGTGTGGCCTGCTCTCACCGACAAAAATAGGACTAAATTCATTCAAATTATATTTCGGAGTCTTTCAATTGCTTTATAGACATCAAAATCTGCTTTAATAATGAACACTAATAACCTTAATTCAGTTCAATGAGCAAAAACTAATTGATATTCTATTATTTATTTTTCACCAAAGTTTTTAGTAACAGAGAAATTGGGGGCTGGTGATGACACCAGCTATATTAAAACAGATATATTCGTCAGAAAAATATAAAAATAATTAGGTTTTTCTACTTTTTGATTAAGGTTTTATTTCATTTCAGTGTTGTTATATAAATATATGTACTTCACACATAAAATTCATTTTGATTATGACACTATAATTATCGCCATAATTTTGACAATGTTTCGTTTCGAGTAAAAAAAATGGCCACGTTAGTTATAACGTTGTTGCGATATATTTCATAATTTAAAATGGCCGTAACTTTCCAAAAAAACTCTGAGGTGACCGCTCATTAGCTGATTTTGATGGGTAAGGATAGTATTAAATGATACAAATAGAAAAAAAGACCAGAAAACTTCCTTCATCCTATACGTAACTTCCAGAACAGTCAAAATACCCATTTTTTGAGTACATAACCTAAAATATCTCCAAATCCTAACATGATGGGTCAATTCGCTTCAAAATAAATCCCAACTGCTCAACAACAGAACCTTGTACACTTGCACACTGAAAGGAAAATATTATTTTTCTCGAAAAATTGTCCAGAATTAAAACTTAAACTCAATCTAAGAGCCATGGAAGTAAGATTTTCTAGTTGGCCAGTTTCGTTTTGCTTATGATATCGCTGATATAGAAAAAGGACAAAAACCGGAGGATAAAGCTTTGAAATTGGTAAGACAAATAGAAGTCTCCTGAAAATAAACAAAAGTGTCAATTTTTCACGGTTTAGTAATATTTACCAACTAATTTTTTATTCTTGTATTTTTAAAATTTAAACCTTGTTTGACTTATTGTTGTATTTGTTAGTTTAAATAGGGATGCTGACTGTATTTAAATAAAAATATGATTTTGCCTCGAAAAGATAGTTTTCATAGAAATCCCAAAAACACAATATATTTCTTTATTTTTAAGGAATTTAATTTTTTTTAATCATTAAAATGTAATTACATCACTTTCAAGTCACATGACAACGAAATCCAATCAGAGTGTATAACGTCACTTGTTCGCAAACCATCGCTGTAAAAGGCTACGTTATTTGACTAATATTATTTTATGGTGATTCTCGTGCAATTTCTTTGAAATTTGCGTACTACTCCCTTTGAAAACGATACTAAGAAATTTTCCCATGATGGAAAGTGCATTTATTAAGGTAAATAGTTAAGATTTGCCGAGAATTCATTATTTTACGGTGGCTAATTTCTTCGCAACAAACAGTAACATCTGTTCGGTTGAATTTACACATGTGAAGACCTCCATGTAAGTAATACACCAAAAATTATTATTTCTGCAACCAATAATGAATATATATTAGAATTCTATATAGTTCTCCACATCATTTAGCAAGTAAAATAAAACAATTAAAAAACATTGTTTTATTTTAGACCGTGTCAAATTGGAATTATACGATGCTTCACCTACGATTGCACGAGTCATCTTCTGGGATCTTTACTCCACGAAATCAGAACACTGAATGACTATCGAGGAGCAACAACCCGGTATTTATACCTGTCTGGTGCTCGGCGAACTGTGCTCCAGCGTTACAATCGATTTCCACATGTGATGTAGACTGTAACCCGTATCTCTATTAATATTATTTGGATATTTACAAATTTCAATTGATTCTCTAACTTTACGTTTAAAGAAACCAGGCACTGATGCTAACACCTTCGTTTCTGTTACATTGAAAGTGTGATCTGAGCAATGCTGGTGTTCAGCTACTACAGATTGTACAATTTGTTTCTTTTTTATACATCTTTCACGTTCTTTAAGCCTAGTGGATATAGACCGTTCTGTTTCACCTACATACATTCATTTTTGGAGCAATCTGGCAATCTTGTCGGTGGTTCCGTGTATGTAAGGTAAGACAACACTATCCATAGGAGGTTCATTTATGACATTTTGTTGAGGAGTTGGGTTTTAATATTTATTAATAGAACGTGTTATATCTTCAGCGCAATATCCGTTGCCTCTCAAATCATTAGTCAGTTCTTCTGTTTCTAATTTCAGTGATTGTTCCTCACAAATTGAAAGTGCTCTATATACGAAAGAGTTTATGACGGATTGTTTTTGAGAAGGATGATGGTGTGACGTTGCATTGAGATATCGATTTGTATGTATTGGTCTTCTGTACAGGGTGAGTCAACGATTGGATGAAGTAGGTTTGTGCCTTTTCGGTGAAATTAACAAAGAAACTTTATTTATTGTTTGATACAGTTTATTTTTACGCAGATTTTAAAAATATTTAGGACTCTGCAGGGTGAGCCAAAAAACTAGGACAGCATAAAGTTGTATTTTTTTAAATAGAACACCCTATATACGAATCGTATTTTCGATTTAGCTTATAATTTAAAATCTTTTTTATTAAGGGTTTACTATAACAAAACTTTATAGTTTCTGATATAATTAAGTTTAAAGAAAAAAAGTCACATTTTCAAGCATCAATTCAATCCTAAATAACGTTTTCAATTTTGTGACAAATATATTCAAATTTGGAATTTAGCAAGGCCAAGGACAAGTTAACATAATTTTTACCTAATATTTGCAATAAAAGATACAGGGTGTTGAACACATCGGCTCAAATTTGAACAAGTTTAAATGAATAAATATATTTTTTTTAAATGGTACACCCTGTATATTTTCATGTTATTTAATAGAGTAATAAAAACCCTAAAAGTTTTGTTCAATATATCCTATACCTATTTATAATAGTTTTTGAGATATTTCAGTTTTTCTTATTTTCCATACTTTTTTACAGAAATAGTCTTCATTATCATAGTAGCCATGGCAAAAACAATGTAAAAGAACATTTTTCTGTGTCAAATTTATAACCGCAATCGCTTCTTTTGGTTTTTATGTAGTGTAGTTTGGTTTTTTTTTTGCATTCATCTTATATTGTAAAATGAATTTTCCAAAGAATGAGTTAATAGATATGATTTATACAATAGGAGAGACTCAAAAAAATTGCCTTCTTGCTCAAAGAATTTACAAAATGAAGTATCTTGATCGACGCCAGTCTAATACCCATACTTTTCAAAACTTAATGCAAAGATTTGATTCTTCTGGTACTGTTGATTATCCAAAACGTAAAGTGGTCAACAAACCAGTAACTAATGAAGAAAAAGAACTACAAGTATTGTTAAATGTTCAGGAAAATCCTTATACTGGTAGCCGTCAGTTAGCAGCATTATGTGAAACATCACAATCCACCGCTAATCGTACTACCAAGAAATATAGGTATCATCCATATCACATGGAATTACACCAAGAATTGCATGGAGAGGATTTTGAAAGTCGTGTAAACTTTTGTCGTACATTAAATGCGGAGATTCAATTAAATCCAAATCTATTATGCAAGGTAATGTTTAGTGATGAAGCTACTTTTAGAAGTAATGGTGCCGTAAATAGACGCAACATGCATTATTATGCCACAGAAAACCCATTTTGGATTAGAGAGGTGCAACATCAAAACCACTGGTCATTAAATGTTTGGTGTGGTATTCATCATAATCGAATTATTGGACCCCACTTTTTTAATGAACCACTAAATGGCCATAGTTACCTGAACTTTCTACAAGAAGAACTACCCCAACTGCTTCAAGGTCTCGATAGGGATGAGCTCGACAGTATGTGGTTCCAGCACGATGGTGCGCCTCCGCATTACCATCGTGAAGTTCGTGCGTTTTTGGACCAACGATATCCGCAAAAATGGATTAGACGTGGGGGTTTCATTGAGTGGCCACCAAGGTCTTGCGACATCACCCCATTAGATTTCTTCCTATGGGGTTATATTAAAAATAAGGTGTATGTTAATCCACCAACAACAGTGGAAGATATGCGAAACAGGATTAGGGATACCTGTGGAACAATAACGCCACTAATTTTGTCCAGGGTCCGAGAAAATCTGCAAAAAAGTCTAAATTTGTGCATTGCACAAGAGGGTCGTTTATTCGAACACTTATTAAAAAGAAATAATTAATCTCAGTATTTAATAGGTAATTTTTTTGTTTCAATTTAGTATAAAAGTAAATATGTATTTGTCTTGTCGTTATTGTTGTGTTAATTTTTTCACATTATGTTTAATTAAACTATTGCCGTTGTAATATAACGAATAATGTATTTCATCATATTTAACCACATTTTGTTTGTTTCTGTAGTTTATTTTTATTATTTTACATGGCTACCATGATAATGAAGACTATTTCTGTAAAAAAGTATGGAAAATAAGAAAAACTGAAATATCTCAAAAACTATTATAAATAGGTATAGGATATATTGAACAAAACTTTTAGGGTTTTTATTACTCTATTAAATAACATGAAAATATACAGGGTGTACCATTTAAAAAAAAAGATATTTATTCATTTAAACTTGTTCAAATTTGAGCCGATGTGTTCAACACCCTGTAGCTTTTATTGCAAATATTAGGTAAAAATTATGTTAACTTGTCCTTGGCCTTGCTAAATTCTAAATTTGAATATATTTGTCACAAAATTGAAAACGTTATTTAGGATTGAATTGATGCTTGAAAATGTGACTTTTTTTCTTTAAACTTAATTATCTCAGAAACTATAAAGTTTTGTTATAGTAAACCCTTAATAAAAAAGATTTAAAATTATAAGCTAAATCGAAAATACGATTCGTATAATAGGGTGTTCTATTTAAAAAAATACAACTTTATGTTGTCCTAGTTTTTTGGCTCACCCTGTAGAGTCCTAAATATTTTTAAAATCTGCGTAAAAATAAACTATATCAAACAATAAATATAGTTTCTTTGTTAATTTCACCGAAAAGGCACAAACCTACTTCATCCAATCGTTGACTCACCCTGTACACAGACTTTTTAACAAGAGATTCGGTTTTTCCTGTAAAGGGATGTAAGAACTAAACCCAAGAACCATCATTTTCAACTTTTTAACTTTTCGGGTGTTTTAATTCTAATACTGGTACATTAAGGCACTGTACAATATTTATGAAACATCTCTTATTACAAAAATTACGAAAAATCTTCATATCACCTAACCAGTATACTGATGTTTGGGAACATGTGACGTCATAGCGGTCGCGTGACTAGTATTGGCTTTTTGGAGCGAAATTTGAAACGGAATTCAAAATACATGATTTTTAAATTATTAGTTTTATTAAAAAAATAATATGATATATTTTGAGCTATATTAAGTACTTATGCGTGGTTGTAAGCACTTTCCCAAAAATAATCTACGTCCCTATTGCCTAATGTCAGCTTAGACTGGTTTTAAAGTTAGACGATGTTAATGAATTAGGCGGTTAAGGTTTAAGTTAGACCTCCCTCAAAAAACATTCCAGTAGACGTCAATTTTAAATTGCTCAGGATTCAGACATAATATAAATCAAAATAAATGCTATAATTCACAAGAAATTGTAAAGTTTTGAAAAATAAAATAAGGAAATTGAAAAATGTTGAACGTTACAATTCAGAATAGCAAATATCTGATATAAAAAATCCATCAAATCAATTTCAAATTAAGGTGGCTACCGAGGATATAAATAATTTAAAAACAATTTCGGCTCGTTGGCAATAAGTACCTACCTTGAACGCGTTTTATAAATTTTAAACTTACATTTACCCTTAGAATGCACGTGAACTTCGAAGGGTCCCAGAACATGAACAATAGGCTCCGTACAAAGAGGTAGACCATGAAAATATCGTAGTATTTTCATGGCGTATTGCTGCAACTTCCAGACGGTTAGTAGGAATGGTCCACTGGAATGTGTCGAGATTTTCGCACACCTGGGCTGCTCGATTTGAGACGGGGTACATTTCGAAAGTGATTGTTGCGTATTATATTGTACAGCACCGAACATAATACTTTAAAAGGACATGGGTATTTTAGATGCGAGGAATAAAAAGAAGTAAAACGGGCAAGTTAAATGCTTGTCCTATAATTATTTTAAAGTAAAAAACTAAATAATATTCTAAATATGGCTCAAAATAAATTGTGTTTGTTCAGGTAATGTATGGTAGAGTTTTTTATAATTGGGAATAAATTACGATCTCGTTACAGCGAATACACAGATCACACTGATAAAAATAAAATGTTTATCTCAACAGTCTTAAAATTTATTTGGAATAATTTATTTTTGCATTTTGTAGTAACATTTAATTTCTGTTAAATTTCATTTGTCATTTAACGTTTAAAATATTGTTTCAAAATTTACATTTCTTTAAAATATATCCTTTTAAGGGCGTTTATTCAATAAATAATAAAATATTGCCGTAAATACTTTTATAATGTATTCAAATTATGTGTAAGTTAATTTAAATGTCATAATTATAAATTCAACATTTTCTATTAATTAACAGAGATGTAATTGAGCAGAATAAAAGCTTAGAAGAAACCTGGCAGAAGGAACAAAAGAAATTTATAAACTCCGCGATGCAGCAGGTAGAATTACAACAGATAGAGAAAAAATACTCCAAATAGTGTAAGATTTCTACAGCGCGTTATACAAAAAGTACACCATTGACAATGATCTAACAAACATTCCAAATGTCTGCAATCAAGGCTCAGAAGATATACCAGAAATTTCATCATCAGAAATTGAAGTGGCCTCACAAGAAATGAAAAACAACAGAGCCCCAGGAGAAGATGGCATTGTTATTGAAAGTATTAAAGCAGGAGAGGAAAAATTAATAAATGCTCTCAAAGTCATATTTAATAGATGTTTAGAGACCGGACAAATCCCAACCTCATGGAACAATGCCATAATGATAATGACGCATAAGAGAGGCGATCCCACCGACCTAAAAAACTACCGTCCAATCAGTCTCCTCTCCCACAGGTACAAACGATTTATAAAAATAATAACAAGACGATTGACTCCCAAATTAGATTTCTACCAACCTAGAGAACAAGCAAGTTTCAGATCCGGTTATGGTACAAACGACCACTTGCTAGTTATGAAAACGCTCATAGAAAAAACAGTGGAGGACAACAAACCACTGGTCTTAATATTTGTGGACTACCAGAAAGCGTTCGATTCAGCGGACCAAAACAAAATATTTGCTGCACTAGCTGATTGTAGAGTCGACCACAGATATGCAGCTTTAATTAAGAACATATATAATAGCGCAACAGCAAGTGTGAAAGTCCATTCCAAAATAACATCTACATTTAGAATGGAACGTGGCGTACGATAAGGTGATAACATCTAACCAAAACTATTTACAATGCTGCTAGAATACATGTTTAAAAAAATACGTTGGGGGAATATGGGAGTCAATATAGATGGTCAACGATTAAACTACCTACGCTTTGCTGACGATATCGTGTTAATTTCTGACAACCTTGAAGAAGCCCAAGAGTTACTAAGGACACTGAATGCAGTGTCAGATGTGGAAGGTCTAAAGATTAACCGTGCAAAAACTCAATGTATGACAAACTTAGTTCCAAGTAGCAACATATCCCTAAACGAATCTGAAATCGAGTATGTAACATCTTATAAATATTTGGGCCATGAACTGAGAATAAACCGAGATAACCAGACCTGCGAAATTCAAAGACGCATAACACTAGCATGGGCGGCGTTCGGCAAGCTGAGAAAGGGCGTATTTAAAAGCAAAATACCGACTTGCTTGAAAAGAAAGATTAATGAACAGTGTGTGCTCCCTGCGCTCACGTACGGTGAAGAAAGTTTAACACTCACTAAGAAAAGCTGCGAAAAAATTAGAGTGACTCAGCGAGCCATGGAGAGGTCGATGTTAGGAATAACACTGAGAGATAAAGTTCCAAATGTAATTATTAGAACTAGAACAGGGATCAAGGATGCTCTATAAAGTATAACACATATGAAATGGAACTGGGGCGGACATGTGGCGAGAATGGAAGACGCTAGGTGGACTAAACGCATTATAGAGTGGTGTTCTAAGTTCCAGGCATTTAGAAGTAGGGGCAGACCTCCAACACGGTGGACTGATGATATCAAAAGAATTGCAACAAACTGGATTCAATCAGCACAAGATCGGAAACATTGGAAACGATTGAGGGAGGCCTATGTTCAGCAGTGGACGCTACAGGCTGTGTGATGATGAACAGAGCTGTACAAATACATTAAAATGATATGACCATTTTATTATATAAGTTTAACATTTTAAAATGTTGAATGAACGACCTGGATTTTAAACTTTTGAAATCCCACCCTCTGTACCTCTGAGGTCGTCCGCTATAGGGCATGAAAGGGAGACAAGAAGACGTAGCCATATTGTTTTCTCGTGATTGTTCCAGTGAACGTGGCTTTACTTTTACAGCTAACTTTCTTGTTCCAGGCTTTCCAATTATTAAGGTAAGCATTATATTTTATTTTTTAAAACTTCTTGTTAACATTATTTTTTGGTATGAATGTTGTTTATAATATAGTGTTAATAATCAAAACTATAATATATTTTGAGTAACAAGTAAACAAATTGTTCTGGGAAACAAACAACGGTCATAACAAGGTTAGCCAAAATGACCACAATTGTACAAAGTAGATAAGTGCACAAATAGAAGTACCATGGTAACTTTATTAACCAGAAAAGACAGCTTTATCAGTACAACTCCCGAAAACTAATGTAGATACTAAATGAATAGAATAAAAAAAAGTTATTCCATGAATTCAATATTCATTTTGCTACCTAATAAACGAACATACAAATTTTATAAGAACCTAATAATAAAAAACAGAACATAAACACCTAAAATATGGAGCATTGCCTTACAGTAGGGGTCTGTCAGAAAAAATAAAACACATTTTAAAACGGCATAATATTATCGTATGCCACAGGTCTAAACTAAATACATTATTCACTAATTTAAAAGGTGAAATTCCTTTCATGAATAAATTAATTGTAGTTTACTCGATCTCTTGCGCAAATTGTCCTAAGAAATATATAGGCATGACGAGCCAATAATACAGAGAACTAACATTTTTCCGGTACCCTCAGTCATCCAGCAATCGGTCATGATTTTTAAGTAATATATGCCTACAGGACCAAAACGTATACGTTTTCTTCAATGAATTAAGTATGGTTTTTGAGCTATTAACAATTAAACGTACAAAAAATGCATATTTTTGCCTGCGAATCAAAATTAAAGTATAACCATCTTGCAGAAAGTTAAAAACGGTTTAAAATGTTTTTTTTTGTAGATGTATATCTCCACTTGTTGCTTAGAAAACTGTGAATTAAGTATAAGGAATAATTTTTAATTAATAAAAACTATTGCTAAAATCCACCTACGACTTTGGTATTGCGTGAGAAGTGGGATCTCGTGGTACTTAATATGTAATAAAAAATTCAAGCTAATTCATCAAATAATTTTTGCAAAATTAAATTTGTTTATCCCAGAGCGTTTTTTTGTTATAACCATTATATGTACAATAATGAAGATACAATGATTCTACGGATATCTTGTGAAAGAGAAGGACTTATATTATCTTAATAAATCATTAAAAGTAGGAAAAACTAATTTTCATATGTCAAAATCTAAGTTGCTATTGCCTTTAAAAAATTAATTTTTTAATATTCAGAAAACTGGCACTTATACACAACTTGGCTATTTTTTTTTAAGTTCACTGCCACATTGTTTATAACAATTAAGAAACCTACAAATCCGCTCGCTCAAAAAATGAATTAGCATCTTCAAACTGCTCTATCTCTGGAACTTGCCAACGAATTTTGATGTTTCTTTTTTTAATTTATGGTAACCTTTCTCGTACATTACGAATAGTCAATATATATATATATATATATATATATATATATATATATATATATATATATATATATATATATATATATATATATATATATATATATATATATATATATATATATATAATGTTTTCATTTTGTCTTTTCTTGGGTTTAGGTTCTTTATTTAACAAAAAATGCAAAACAACTGACGTTCCTCCCTTTATTTAAGGCATTTTCAATTTTTTTTTTAATTTTCCTCCCTAGAAATACTTTTATATAATTAAAACATTCACACAAGAAACATATCTATAATTTTAAAAAATAAACAAAACACTTTAAAACAGTATTTAAATTTTTAAAAAATATTTAATTTTACCGGTACAAACCTTGACATTTTGTTACTCTATTAATAAAGAAATTCAATCTTTACATCATCTATTAAAGATACATGGAATGCGAGTGTGTTTTATTATTTATATATGTTTTATATTTTACAATGCACAAAAAAAAACAATGTAAGGTATACGTTTACTTTTATGTTTAAGAGGATATTCAATTTTTGATTCTTATTTGACAGGATCGAATACTTAATATTTTTGTTTAAATTAGGCTTGTATAAATGTGGCTCAAATTTCCCATATCTGTTCGGTCGTTAACAGTGTTTTTATCTTTTTTAATTTCAATCATTTCCTTTATCTGTAATTTTTAGTAATTCATATCTTTGTTTTTTATTACGGAACTGTTATAATCAAAAGTATGTTTTTCGTCGTGTGTGTGTTTGTTTAACGCTGTTGAGGTGTTTTTCGTATATTTATGGTCATTCAATCTGTTCTTCAGTAATTGGCTCGTCATGCCCATATATTTTTGGGACAATTTGTGCAAAGGATCGAATGTATTACATCTGATTTATTCATTAGGAGGGGTTTTACTTTTTTCAATTTGTGAACAGTGTATTTAATTTATTATGTGACCTGTGGCATACGATAATATCATGCTTTTTTAAAATGTATTTTATTTTTTCTGACAGCTCACTAGTGTAAGGTAATGCTACATATGTTTGCTGTTTATGTTCTATGTTTTTTGTTATTACGTTATTATAAAATTTTTGCAGTATTTTTGGTCGGAATTCTGGAGACGTTAAGGAGATAGCATGATCAGACAGACCGATTATAACACTATTTTTTTGAGTTTTTGAATGGTTAGAGAAACAGTTTAGATATCTACCTGACTAAGTTGGTTTGGTGTACCATTCAGTTAAAATTTTGTTTTTCTGTGTATAAGTGTCATATCTAAAAAATTTATTTTATTATTATTTTCTGTTTCGGACGTGAATTGTAATTTTTCGTTGAAACTGTTAAACACTTGGAGAATATCATTTATTTTATTTTGTGGCACGGCTGCTATGCAATCATCGACAAAACGTTTGAAAAACATTATATTAAAATTAATTTTTCTACACCTTTTTTTCTCTAAATATTCCACTACTAACTGAGCAATGGTAGATGAAATTGGTGATCCCATAGAACATCCATCGATTTGTTTGTAAAAGGTGTTTTCGTACTGAAAGTAATTTGTATTAAGAACGAGGTCAACAGCATCCATAAAATTATTTTTTGATAGCGATGTATGTTTCATTAAAATTTCCCATTTTTCTGCTAAAATAGTATGGACAAGTTGATTTGGTATGTTTGTATACAAAGATATAGCGTCTAGCGAAATGAGTCTGTAATTTTTGGGTAAGTTTATTGTATCAATAAATTTCTTAAAGGCGAATGAATCTTTAATAAAAAAATCGTTTTTGCCTGTAATATTTTGAAATGCAATCCGATAAGAATTTTAATAAACTATAGAATGGCGATTGTATACAAGAAACAATAGGTCTTAGTGGTATATTATGTTCGTGTAATTTTGGTAGGCCGTATATTTTTGGTGGAATAGCATTGTGAATGGTTAGCTTTTTTGCATCTTTTTCAGTTAGTTCTTTTACATTGAGCAATTTTTTTATGAAGGTATTATTTTTCTTTTGATATAAGTTAGTTGGATCACTCTTAATATTTTTATATGTACTTTCGTCCTTCAGTAAGTTATTCATTTTCGTCTCGTAATCTGCCTTGTTCATAACTACTGTTTTATTGCTTTTATCAGGCCTTAGAACAATGATTTGAGGATTGTCTTTTATAAATTCTTTTGTTCGATTCAATTTCTTTTTTAAATTTTTTTGGAGGCTGTTACTTTTTATTGTTTGGTGTCATATTTTGATTTTATGATTAGTTAAAACATTAATTACTTCAGCTCTAATTGTGTCCTTCTTGTCATTTGGCTCATTGTTAATAACAGTTTCAATTGAGGCTATATATTCGGTTATTAGGATATCTTTTTCTTTTGTAACATCTAATGAGAAATTTGAACCATATGATAAAACTTCATTAACGTCAATTTTGTATTTTGTGTTTTTTGTTAAATAAAGAACCTAAACCCAAAAAAAGACAAAATAAAAAAATGATATAATCTATGGTTCAAGAATCAAGAAAATATATATATATATATATATATATATATATATATATATATATATATATATAAAATTTATTTTTGTATCTTAAACCTTTTGTTAAATATTTTTTTTCTTATATTTTCTTGGGTATAGGTTTTTCCATTTGAGAAACAAAGGAAAGCACTTTTTTTTCTGACGTTTCGCTCTACATAGTGAGCTTCTTCAAAAGAGCTAGGTATATTTATTTTACATCTACAAAATTACAAAAAATTTTTATAATAAACATATATCACAGTAATTACACTTTTATACTTTTAATTTAATTAAAATTAATTAAAATAAAACAGATTTTAAAATAGTCTTAAAGTTTAAAATTTAAAACAATACAACAGGTTAAAATAGTTAAATATTATAAAATAGTACATACCTTGAAAGTAGTTTTGTGTGTATGTTTAAAAATAAATTCAATTATGATCCTTGGTATGCAATTAATATGGATAGATTTCTTTTTATAAAAAGCAAAAATAGGAAAAAAGATTATTATTTATTTTTTAATAACGTTTTTTCATTTGCATGAGTGTATATGAGATCGTTCCAAGCATCATTACATTATTTCTTATATTTATTATAGAGTCGCTTCAAGTATGTTTTATTCAAATATCAAATTATAGTATATCTGACTTAAGTTTTTGACATCTTGCTTGTCATTTACAACATTTTTATCTTTTTTTATGTGTATCATTTCTTTGATGACTAATTTATGATCATTTCTGTCAGTATCTAAAATATGGGTGTTTTTAAAATCAAATTCATGCTTAGATGTTTGTTCATGTTTATGTAAGGATGTCGATGCGTTTTTAGTATACTTGTGTTCATTCACTCTATTTTCAATATATTGTGTCATCATGCCAATGTATTTCTTAGGACAGTTTAGGCATGGAATTGCATATATTACGTTAGATCTTTTTTGGTGGGAACTTTGCTTTTTAATTTCGTATAAAATGATCCTAGTAAATTGTTCGCCTTATGGCATACCGTTATGTTATGCTTATCCAAAATATATTTTATTTTTTCAGACAGTTGGTTTACATACGGTAATACAATGAAAGTGTTTTGTGTTTTGGTATTATTAATTTTATTTTTTTTGTTTGTGTTATAATGTAAAAAGGTTCTTTGTTTAATTATTTTTTTTATGAGTAGTTTGGGAAAATGGTTCATTATTAGGGTCTCTTCCACTTTTTTTAGCACTTCTGGGCGAAATTTGGGTGAAGATAATTTTATAGCTCGATCAACTAAGCCGATTATGACAATATTTTTTTGTTTATTTGGATGTTGAGAGTTAAAATTCAAATACCGGCCTGACCAAGTATCTTTCGTGTACCATTTTGTATGAAGATTGTTATCCGTCTTATTTCTGTGTATAGTTAAGTCCAAAAAGTTTATTTTTTATTCCATTTCAATTTCAGATGTAAATTTCAGTTTTGGGTGGAAATTATTAAAATATTGTAATAAGCTATCTATTTTGTTTTCGGGTACAGCAGCCAAACAGTCATTTACATAGCGTTTAAAAAATATTATATTAAAATCAAATTTTTTCAATACTTCTTCTAGATATTCCATAACTATTTGTGCTATTGTTGAGGAGATTGGTGAATCCATAGCACAACCGTCTAATTGTTGTAAAGCGAAACGTCAGAAAAAAAAAATGATTGTCCTTTGTTTCTCAAATGGAAAAACCTATACCCAAGAAAATAAAAAAAAATATTTAGCAAAAGGTTTAAGATACAATAATAAATTATACATATATATATATATATATATATATATATATATATATATATATATATATATATATATATATATATATATATATACGAGAAAAAAGTATGCGTCTCATATTCTCTACTCATTAACCGGCCAATCTTCCGACAACTTGTCTAGTAACTGAATACCTTAAAATTCGCCTAGGGCCCGATTACCTGTTTTCCAAGAAGTAGTGCGAGAGGACTATTCTTTACCAAAAACCGAAGAATGGGCGAATTCCGAAACAATGAATGAGCTTAATACCCCTCGCGGTGACTTCAAAGCTCTCAAAAACATACCATCGACAGGGATTAGTATCGGAACAGGAGGGGGTACACATCACTGCTTTAATTCTTGAGCACGAAAAATGGAATTAACTTGGAGCATTTTAAATATTTTGAAAATAAGGAATAGATAATTGTGTACTGGTGAATGAATTATAAAATTTCAAAACAGATTTGTGGCTTTTTACAATCAAAAATTAAATATAAATTATACAAGCGTTAATTGAAAAGGCTTATTTCTTTAAAATCGGTTAATATAACAAGCAAATGAATGGAAAAAGGACATTAATGTGCCTTCAACTGACTTTGAAAAGGCCTTCGATCGCCTAAACCGGGAGTAAATTTAAAAGAAGTGAACATATATGGCTTATACATAAAATATATTAACTTGATTAAGCTCTTTTATGAAAAATGCAGTGGCAGACTGGAATACGTAGAAGAGATCTCAGAAAAAATAGGCACAAGGAGCGGAATAAAAGAAGGTTGCATTCTATCTCCAACATTATTTTCAGTCATAATAGGTTGGGTAATAAAGATAACCACTGACAATAAAACAAGAATTAGATGGAATTTAAATAACCTATTGGAGGACTTGGAGTTTGCAGATGATATATGTCTACTTAGGGAGCACAAGAAACTTATACAGACCAAAATAGACAACATATTATTGTGATAAGGTAGATCTCAAAATATATGTAAAAAAAACTTAAATTCTAAAAAACGATAAACAATAAGATTAACAAGACAATAAAATAAAGATAAATGGAAAATAATTAGAGGAAGTGGACAAATTTATGTACTCTACATAACAGGGACTCAACATTTTTTCAATTCATTAAGAAGAACTTGACAAACAAGCAACATATCAGATATGGCCAAAATTAGAATTTTTCACAGCTGCGTTAAAAGAATATTACTACTATATAGTGCAGGAACATGATGCATGATGACATATCTGCGAAGAAATTGCAAACCTTTGTAAATAAACCACTGAAAAAAAAATTAGAAATATACGAGGCAAATGAAAAAACTACTTCAAAATTGTGGACAAAAACGAAATAAGAAGAAATAATAATCACAGTCGGGAAGAAGAAATGGAAATGGACAAAGAGAGAGAAGTTTAAATACACAGACGCCTGAATACGAACCGGAACGAAATAGGAATAGGAGAAAATCAAATAATAGTTGAACGAGAACTAAAATAAAAGAATATGAAAGAATCGAGCAAAGATGAGGAGAAGTTAAAGCAAAGTGAGACGTAGAGAGGAATGAAGAAAACTAGTAGCAAAAATGTCAGACGTATAAATGACGAAGAGGATGCGCAGATCTAGCTAATCAGCCACCTTGCATTACACTACTTTACAGCCGATTTGCGAGTGTAATGTAAAAGGCAATTTTTGGTTAATTTTTGGTCCCGGTTATACCTGAAGTTGATGCCTCATTTTAAAATGGAACACCCTATGTATTATTTCATTTTTAGATTCTACGCAAAATTATAGACATTTCATGTATAATATCCTATACCTAAGTCTATTATTGACATATTCTAAATTTTATGTCAAAAATAGCATTTGTGGGCTTAAATATAACCATCAATTTCTCCTATAAGAAAGCCTTTATTATTTAATAAGGTTTGATTTCCTTTTAGAAGGGGATCTACTTTAGTGTACTGTGTTGATATTTTGATAATAAATAAATACAGGGTGATCAAAAACTAACATTAAATATTAAGTTGCAAAAATTGTTTAAAGTCAATTTTTTTAAACGTAAACCCCTGTTTTTATAATGTTATCTTATTTAGCATTAAAAATAGGAGTAATTTTGTATAAGGTTGTCTATACCAAAAATTTTCAGCTTTTAAAACATTGTTAATTTGGTTTACATTTAAAAAAAAAACTGACTTTTAAAGATTTTTTCAACTTAATATTTAATGTTAGTTTTTTATTACCCTGTATTAATTTATAATTAAAATAAAGGAGAAATTAATAGTTATGTTTAGGCTTGCAAAAGCCTTTTTTGACATAAAACTTACAAAATCTCGAAAACAGTCTTAGGTATAGGAAATTATACATGGAATATCTTTATAATTTTGAATATGAACTTCCGATATAATCGAAAGTGTCGCCATCTTGAAAATGTTTTAAACAAATTGTCTCCATCAACTTTAGTAAAATGCGAAATTTAAAAAGTTTTTCAAAGTCTCTTTTCCGAGAAATCAATCGAGGCGATTCGTCTGCAACACACTGTATAATATTATGTCTTTTATTAAAAGATTTGTTTTAATATAATCGTATTCAAGATACTTATTCAAATTTTAACCATATCGAATAAGCGGGGGAAGCTGCGACAAGTAACTGCCACTATAACATAAAATTATAACTAATTTTAGAATTAATTCGAAAATTAACCCCTTTACTTAAAGAAAGTAATTCAATTTTCACATTTTTAGTTCAAAATGCGTAGAAACAGAATTATTTTTTGTTCGACTTTTCCGCAGCTTTCCAAAAAAATCCCAAGGGATTCGCGTTACACAATTTGGGATTCACCTTCATGTATTATAATGAAATAATGTATTTTTTCCAACGTAAAAATACATAAACACTCTTTTTTATCAATTAGCATATAATTTGCGGAAAAAACCATAAAATTTTCTTGGAAAAATATTTACCACAAACAACATAATATACAATAAAAACAATTTTATGATGCTTATTTCTAAATAAAGCAAGTAATCTTATTCAAAGAGTCTGTTGAATAACAACTTTTTTTTAAAATGTAGAAGTTTACAATAAAGGGATTGGTTAATAAAAAGCCTAGTTAAATATTTTTAAATAATTTTAGGTAACAAGAGTTTGAATATCAGTGACTTTTTCTATTGTTTGTCTCATCGTTTTCTGAACAAAAACGCGTCACAGGATTTAGATTAGATTTATAGCCAAGTGTAATAAGGTTTTTATTGGTGAACTCATACTGGTCAGACTTCGGCGCCTGTGTGTGTCACTACGATTTTTTCAGAAACTTCATATGTTATTGACTTTAAACTTACCTTATTTATAAAGCATATTACCAAATATTTGACAAATTAAATTAAAATAATAATTGGAAATAATATAATTTAATAAAATTTTTATAAAAAAATTGAACCGACTTCTAAAAGTGCGCTAAAAAGTGAAAAATAACTATAAATTTATATTTGAAAATGAACTTTTTGAAGTCGGCGCCAAACTAATACCTGACAAAATGTGATTTGCATAAACAGAATTTGTATATGTTGGTAGTTATTTATTTCATTTAAAAATAATTTGGCGCCGACTTCAAAAAGTTTAATTTCATATTAAAATTTATAGTTATTATTTACTTTTTAGCGAACTTTTAGAAGTCGGTTCAATTTTTTTATAAAAATTTTATTTTTCTATTTTTAGTTTTAGAATTCATTATGATATCCATAAATTATTTGAACCAAGTACTAATCGAGATTAGTGAACCTCGCAATGAATCCAAGGTGGCAAAAAAGTACCCATTTTATCCAAAGTTGTAAATCATCTTCAAAAGAAACCACTAAAAATTCTTTGGTTCTTAGAGTTTTCCAAATACCAGTAAAATTATCTCAAATAAATATTTAGTCTGTCTTAGTAAATCCAGTATCTTAAATTTCAAATTAATTTTAGATTGGTAAGATAAGCCCCAAAACCTTCCAATATTGATGTTTAAAGAACCTGAGATGTAAATTTCTAAGCTCGATATATTTTATACTGCATATTGAGTGTGTATATGCCTCAAGAACACCACAATATCAATTTTTAATATTTAAAGAACCTGAAATGTAAATGTCTTAGCTCTATATATTTTATACTGCATATTGAGTTTGTATACGCCTCAAGAACCCCACAATATCAATTTTAGACAAAATCTGAATATGTAAAATCTTCTGGCCCTCATATTGCTAATGCCAAATCTGAAAAAAATGCGAAAAAGGTAAAATTTTCAACCCACCATATTGCATCCGCTATATTGAATTTCAAAAACATTATTTTAAAACTAAATCTAAACCCTTCAAAGCCCCCTAATACCAATTTTGGATGAAATCCGAATATTAAAAATTTCTAGACTTATATTCTCTATTTACATCCTCAAAAACGATTTAGTCCCCCACCCAAAATCGAAAAATGTAAAATTTTTAGTCTGCTCTCTTGGATTTGCCATATTGAATCCTGAAAAAATACCTTTAAATTCATAATTTACACCCTCAAAGAACCCCCTATCTCAGTGTGGGAGAAAATCGAAAAATGTAAAATTTTTAGGACACCATATTGGATCTGCCAGATTGAGATTTTCAAAAAATATTTTAAATTCATAATTAACACTAACAAAATTATCCCAATACTGACTTTAGACAAAATCGAGAGATGTAGAATCTTTAATCCGCCATCTCGGATCTGCCATACTGAATTTTTTTAAAATAAGTTCAGATTCGTTATGTGCGACCCCGAAAACTCCCTCATACCAAGTTTGAAGAAAATCGGACAAAATTGATTTTTTCGTCCGCCATATTGAAAGTTCCTGGTAGCAATTTTGAAGAAAATTGGACAAAATTAATTTTTTTGTTCGTTATATTGGATCTGCCATATTGAATTTTTTAAAAATATTTTTGACTCATTATGTGCGACCCAGAAAACTCCCTCACACCAATTTTGGTGAAAATCAGACAAAATTAAATTTTTTTGTCCGCCATATTGAATTTTTTAAAAATAATTTTAGATTCGTTGTGTACGACCCTAAAAATTCTTCTATACCAATTTTGGAGAGAACCAAACAAAATTAATTTTTTTTGGCTAACATATTGTCAGCGCCATCTTGGATATTATTGCACCAATTTCATCCAAAAAAATATGGGATTACCGCAGCAAGTTCCTGAACATAACGTAAAAAATTTCATTCAATTCGGTGCCGCCGTTCCGGAGTAATCGGTGTATATACATAAAAAAAAACATACATACTAGACGAATTGAGAACTTCCTTATTTTAGAAGTCGGTTAAAAATAAATAGTTTGCAAGGCATTTATCATTGAAACATAAAATATTATAAGAAAAAACAATTTAATACGAGATTTGATTAGACCGATTTATGGTGTCTGATTCGGCAACGTTGTCTTTTTACTGTTTATCTTTACCTCCAAAGCTTTTTCAAAATAAATAAATTTACAAAATAGTAAAATGTTTACTCATAATATCTGAATGTGTTATAGCAAAGATGCTGGTAAATTTAGAAGTGTCAAACCTAAACAATGGCAAATATGCTGATGAATTTGTAAGTGTTAAACCTAAACAATGGCGTCAAAATATATTAAATGCAAAAAAAGTAAATTACAAGAAAATTTCACTTTACAAGATGTATATGTTCATATCAATACCAGAGTAAAACAAATGAAATGTACAGATGATTTGTGATGGAAAAATAGCAATATTACTGTGATTTTTATGTTTTCTATCGGATAATCGCATTTATTTGGAAGCTTTATTGCCTCTTGAAAAATTTTCGTTTGACGTGGGGTAATAATTAAAAATACCTGTAACAATAATTTTTCGAGTGACTTTGTTGTTATGACATTTAATATAATTTAACTAAGCCGATTAAAGTAAGATCAACATTCTAAATTTCTAAGCCTATTTTACTATTAAACATAGACAACTATACCCACTCCAAGAAGGTTGACATGGCTCTTGGTGTATGGGTTTTGTGAAGGAAATGGGCGTCGAAGTGTTAGGGTTTACATGGAGAGATCTCCTAACCGCCGAACACCAAACCATCAAACATTTGCTAATATTGAGCATCATCTCCAGGAAACGGGCACCTTTGAGAAAAAATTTAATGGTCGGAATCGTATTGGAACAACTCGAACAGTCAAGAAGAAGATTAAATTTTGGAAAGAGCTGAAGAAGAACCAAGTATGAGTACCTGCCACTTAAAACGTGAGTTGATATTTTAAAAGAACAGTTGTAATATCCATATCACGTCCAAAAGGTTCAGGAACTCTTACCGATTGATCTCCCCATGAACCTTACATTTTGCGAATTTATTTAAAACAAAAGAATTCATAATCCAAATTTTGGTGGAAAAATTTTGTTTACTGAGAAAGCGCCCTTTACAAGATCTGAAGTCACCAACCTGTGCAACGAACATGTTTCCAAATACCATTAAAGTTGCCTAACTTTAAAATAAATGTTCAGTAAGAAATATTTCTTATGGAATGGTCACCCATCAGAAACTAACTCGGAGATGCGGAAAATATTTGGTTCAGGGTTGAAATTTTGAATATTTATTAAAATAAGCTGTAGGTAAACAGTTCAGCATTCTTACAATACAATAATGTTAAATTACCAATATTTTAAAAACAACAAATTTTTGGAATAGACACCCTTATTTTTAATTGTAAATAAGGTAACACTATAAAAATAGGGGACTTTTTCCCCCGCGGTCCCGATCGATCTCCTTAGCACATGAACTTCTTATGAGATTTGTTTTATGAGATGTATGCCTTAGTATCACAAAATTGAATTAAATCTAGGAGCTAACCTTCCAGCTATACAGCAATCTGCACATTTCTGTAAATAGAAATTGCCTAGTGATCATTAGATACCGTCACTTTTTCGATCCCTGACCATACGTTTCCATACCAAACAAGATGTATCGATATTAGCGATGTGTCGCAATAAAAATATAGATACAAATTATCGGATATTGAAATCAAAAGTATCGAGAGTCCAAAATATTTGATCGTTCGCCCATCCCTAGGTTTCAAAATGAGGGTCATATAAAAACCTAATTCTTACGCATTTTAAAACAATTTTTCCATTCATATTTCCAAAGTTTATTAATTTTATACAGAACTACCGACTCTAATGTGTATTGTATGAATATGTTTATCATTGATTTATTTCCATTACTATATATTATTTTGTTTTTAGAAAACAATGCCATAATTTACAAAACTACTTATTTTATATATTAACAAGTTAAATTTAATATTCTGAAAATATTACACAAGACAACAAAGTACTAAAAATTCAGATCCGAGTAGTGAGAATCCATCAAAAACCACAAGGTTCATGTTTTCGACAGCGTGGCGCTAGTTAAGTACAGAGAATTTTTTCTTCTGCGAACGTCCGTGATTGTCCATTTCCTGAGCTTATTAGACGGGTCGCACGTCTGCATTCTTATGTACAGATTAAGTTGACTTAAATGCTAATAAATATGTCTTTTGAATGTGTTGTTTCTCTGAAAGCGAATTCAAATTATTTAATGGTTTACCGACGAAACGAGTGTATAAAATTTGTTTAGAGAGTTGGCCACTCGCTTTTTTTGCTTGAGGTTTTTGAATCTCACCTTGCACTCATCTAGCCAAATTATGTGTTAGTAACATATTGAATTCTGTAAGTTTTTAATGTAAAATAAATTTAATATTTATACAAAAAAAAATTTAGAAGAAGGAGATTCTGAATTCGTCAACTATGTATTTTTTTTTATGTATGTACACCGATTACTCCGGAACGGCGGCACCGATTTCAATGAAATTTTTACGTTATATTCAGGAAGTTGCTGCGGTGGTCCCATATTTTTTTTGGATGAAATTGGTGCAGTAAAATCCAAGATGGAGCTGACAATATGGCGGCCAAAAAAATTAAGTCTGATATTCTCCAAAATTGGTATGGGGGAATTTTCGGGGTCGTACACAACGAATTTAAAATTTTTTTTAAAAAATTTGATATGGCGGACAAAAAAATTTAATTTTGTCTGATTTTTTCGAAAATTGGTGTGGGGGAGTTTTCGGGGTCTGACATAATGGATCCAACATATTTTTAAAAAATTTAATATGGAGGATCCAATATAGCGGACAAAAAATCAATTTTGTCCGATTTTCTTCAAAATTGATACGAGGGAGTTTTCAGGGTCGTACATAACTAATCTAAAATTATTTTTAAAAAATTCAATATGGCGGATCCAATATGGCAAAAGAAAAAATCAATTTTGTCCGATCTTTTTCAAAATTGGTACGGGGGAGTTTTCGGGGTCGCACATAACGAATCTGAAATTATTTTTAAAAAACTCAATACGGCGAATCCAAGATGGCGGATTACATCTACTACATCTCCAGATTTTGTCTAAAATCAGTATTGGGGTATTTCTGTTAGTGTTAATTATGAATTTAAAATATTTTTTGAAAAACTCAATCTGGCAGATTCAATATGGCGTCCTAAAAATTTTGCATTTTTCGATTTTCCCCAAAACTGATATAGGGGGTTCTTAATGGTGTATATTATGAATTTAAAAGTATTATTTCAGGATTCAATATGGCAAATCCAAGATAGTGGACTAAAGATTTTACATTTTTTGATTTTGTTCAAAGGTGGAACTGAATCGTTTCTGAGGATATAAATGGCGAATAAAAGTCTAGAAATTTTTAATTTCCGGATTTCATCCAAAATTGGTACTAGAGGACTTCGAAGGATTTAGATTTAAATTAGATTAAGACTTGAAATAATTTTTTTGAAATTCAATATAGCGGATGCAATATGGTGGGTTGAAAATTTTACCGTATTCGCATTTTTTCAGATTTGGTATTAGAGGGTTTTCGGGGTCGTGTATTACGAATATGAAATTAATTTTTTACAACTACTAGGTTGATAAGATACAATATAAGGGACAGAAAATTTTACATATTCCGTTTCCGTGTCTAAAATTGACATTGTGGGGTTCTTGAGGCGTATACAAACTTAATATGCAGTACAAAATATACCGAGCTAAGAAATTTACATGTCAGGTTCTTTAAACATCAATATTGGAAGGTTTTGAGGCTTATATTATCAATCTAAAATTAATTTGAAATTTAAGATAGTGGATTTACTAAGATAAACTAAATATTTGTTTGACATAATTTTACTGGTATTGGGAAAACTCTAAGAACCAACGAAATTTTTAGTGGTTTAAGGTAAAATTTTCAACCCACCATATTGCATTCACAATCTAAATCTAAACCCTTCAAAGTCCCCTAGTACCAATTTTGGATAAAATCCGGAAATTTAAAATTTCTAGACATATTCGCTATTTACATCCTCAAAAACGATTCAGTCCCACCTTTCAACAAAATCGAAAAATGTAAGATTTTTAGTCCGCTTTCTTGGATTTGCAATATTGAATCCTGAAAAAATACTTTTAAATTCATAATTTACACTCTCAAGAACCCCCTATATCAGTTTGGGAGAAAATCCAAAAATGTAAAATTTTTGGGACACCATATTGAATCTGGCAGATTTGAGTTTTTCAAAAAATATCTTAAATTCATAATTAACACTAACCAAAATACCCCAATACTGATTTTAGACAAAATCAGGAGATGTAGAATTTTTAATCCGCCATCTTGGATCCACCATATTGCATTTTTTAAAAAATAAATTCAGAATCGTTATGTGCGACCCCGAAAACTCCCCCGTACCAATTTTGGAGAAAATCAGACAAAATTTATTTTTTTTGTCCGCCATATTGGATAAGCCATATTGAATTCTTTAAAAATATTTTGGACCCCTTATATACGACCCCGAAAACTCCCCAACACCAAGTTTGGAGAAAATCAGACCAAATTAAATTTTTTTGGCCGCCATATTGGATCCGTCACATTGAATTTTTAAAAATAATTTCAGATTCGTTGTGTACGACCTCAAAAATTTCCCCATACCAATTTTGGAGAAACTCAGACAAAATTAATTTTTTTGGCCGCAATATTATCCGCGCCGTCTTGGATATTACTGCATCAATTTCGTCCAAAAAAATATGGGACCATCACAGAAACTTCCTGAACATAACGCAAAAAATGTCATTCAAATCGGTGCTGCCGCAGATTTTAAAAATATTTAGGACTCTACAGGGTGAGCCAAAAAACTAGGACAGCATAAAGTTGTATTTTTTTAAATAGAACACCCTATATACGAATCGTATTTTCGATTTAGCTTATAATTCTAAATCTTTTTTATTAAGGGTTTACTATAACAAAACTTTATAGTTTCTGAGATAATTATGTTTAAAGAAAAAAAGTCACATTTTCAAGCATCAATTCAATCCTTAATAACGTTTTCAATTTTGTGACAAATATATTCAAATTTGGAATTTAGCAAGGCCAAGGACAAGCTAACATAATTTTTACCTAAAATTTGCAATAAAAGCTACAGGGTGTTGAACACATCGGCTCAAATTTGAACAAGTTTAAATGAATAAATATCTTTTTTTTTAAATGGTACACCCTGTATATTTTCATGTTATTTAATAGAGTAATAAAAACCCTAAAAGTTTTGTTCAATATATTCTATACCTATTTATAATAGTTTTTGAGATATTTCAGTTTTTCTTATATTCCATACTTTTTTACAGAAATAGTCTTCATTATCATAGTAGCCATGTAAAATAATAAAAAGAAACTACAGAAACAAACAGAATGTGGTTAAATATGATGAAATACATTATTCGTTATATTACCACGGCAATAGTTTAATTAAACATAATGTGAAAAAATTAACACAACAATAACGACAAGGCAAATACATATTTACTTTTATACTAAATTAAAACAAAAAAATTACCTATTAAATACTGAGATTAATTATTTCTTTTTAATAAGTGTTCGAATAAACGACCCTCTTGTGCAATGCACAAATTTAGTCTTTTTTGCAGATTTTCTCGGACCCTGGATAAAATTAGTGGCGTTATTGTTCTACAGGTATCCCTAATCCTGTTTCGCATATCTTCCACTGTTGTTGGTGGATTAACATACACCTTATTTTTAATATAACCCCATAGGAAGAAATCTAATGGGGTGATGTCGCAAGACTTTGGTGGCCACTCAATGAAACCCCCACGTCCAATCCATTTTTGCGGATATCGTTGGTCCAAAAACGCACGAACTTCACAATGGTAATGCGGAGGCGCACCATCGTGCTGGAACCACATACTGTCGAGCTCATCCCTATCGAGACCTTGAAGCAGTTGGGGTAGTTCTTCTTGTAGAAAGTTCAGGTAACTATGGCCATTTAGTGGTTCATTAAAAAAGTGGGGTCCAATAATTCGATTATGATGAATACTACACCAAACATTTAATGACCAGTGGTTTTGATGTTGCACCTCTCTAATCCAAAATGGGTTTTCTGTGGCATAATAATGCATGTTGCGTCTATTTACGGCACCGTTACTTCTAAAAGTAGCTTCATCACTAAACATTACCTTGCATAATAAATTTGGATTTAATTGAATCTCCGCATTTATTGTACGACAAAAGTTTACACGACTTTCAAAATCCTGTCCATGCAATTCTTGGTGTAATTCCATGTGATATGGATGATACCTATATTTCTTGGTAGTACGATTAGCGGTGGATTGTGATGTTTCACATAATGCTGCTAACTGACGGCTACCAATATAAGGATTTTCCTGAACATTTAACAATACTTGTAGTTCTTTTTCTTCATTAGTTACTGGTTTGTTGACCACTTTACGTTTTGGATAATCAACAGTACCAGAAGAATCAAATCTTTGCATTAAGTTTTGAAAAGTATGGGTATTAGGCTGTCGTCGATCAGGATACTTCATTTTGTAAATTCTTTGAGCAAGAAGGCAATTTTTTTGAGCCTCTCCTATTGTATAAATCATATCTATTAACTTATTATTTCGAAAATTCATTTTACAATATAAGATGAATGCAAAAAAAAACCAAACTACACTACATAAAAACCAAAAGAAGCGATTGAGGTTATAAATTTGACACACAGAAAAATGTTCTTTTACATTGTTTTTGCCATGGCTACATGATAATGAAGACTATTTCTGTAAAAAAGTATGGAAAATAAGAAAAACTGAAATATCTCAAAAACTATTATAAATAGGTATAGAATATATTGAACAAAACTTTTAGGGTTTTTATTACTCTATTAAATAACATGAAAATATACAGGGTGTACCATTTAAAAAAAAAGATATTTATTCATTTAAACTTGTTCAAATTTGAGCCGATGTGTTCAACACCCTGTAGCTTTTATTGCAAATTTTAGGTAAAAATTATGTTAACTTGTCCTTGGCCTTGCCAAATTCCAAATTTGAATATAATTGTCACAAAATTGAAAACGTTATTTAGGATTGAATTGATGCTTGAAAATGTGACTTTTTTTCTTTAAACTTAATTATCTCAGAAACTATAAAGTTTTGTTATAGTAAACCCTTAATAAAAAAGATTTAAAATTATAAGCTAAATCGAAAATACGATTCGTATATAGGGTGTTCTATTTAAAAAAATACAACTTTATGCTATCCTAGTTTCTTGGCTCACCCTGTAGAGTCCTAAACATTTTTAAAATCTGCGTAAAAATAAACTGTATCAAACAATAAATATAGTTTCTTTGTTAATTTCACCGAAAAGGCACAAACCAACTTCATCCAATCGTTGACTCACCCTGTACATACATAAAAAAAAACATACATAGCCGACGAAATGAGAACCTCCTTCTTTTAGAAGTCGGTTAAAAACTGATCTATATCGTAACGTAGCAAATAGTAGCAAAAAAGAAAAATTGTTTGTAAGAGTCTATACAATAAAGATTATTTTCAGATAACAGCCTTAGCTTAATATTGCTTAGAACCTAAACCAACTATCTATTACTTAGTAATTTTCCTTTTATTTGACTACATACCTAAATTTGTCTAGGCTACCTGAAATTATTTATATACTGAAGAAAAAAACATTACTAAAACATAGTTACATACCTGAGGATGAAGGCTCTATGACTAAATAACACCAAAAAATAATTTACTTTACTGCGAAACTACTCTAAAATTGCACAAACATGACTAATATTGAATAGATAAGCCCGCAAGACCTAAGTTCGCTTCACCTAATAAAGAACTGGGTTTATTATGGGGCATATAAATACTATCAAATTGTATCTTAGTAAGTAACATACTGAGGATATTCTGAAATCACTTTTTTTTAATTTTCGTCAGTTTTGGAGAGTATATACCCCAATATGCGACGTGCTTCTCATATACAGGAGTGATCTACAAGTAAATTCCGCACCCATTGCCCCCATCGATTTTAGTAAACTGTCAAATTTTCCAAAGTCCAAAAGCAATCAATCGCGGGCGGCAGTTCGTCGTGGAACACATTGTATATAGTTTTGCAATAAACTTTATACTTGCCTTGTTACATAACCTCAAAAATAGTGAAAAACACTGTTTTCGCCCTTTTATGTTAGAATATCGCAAAACAACAGGTCATTTCCGACTTTAGATTCAGATTCAGCATGTCGAAAACCTTCGGAAAGGTTTAGTCTGGTTTCTTGTTCTGATGGTCGATGAAGTGCTATCAACCTGTTTATTTACATGAACGTCCAGTTTCATATGTCAAGTTCGTGTAGAATTCACAAAGATAGGCAAATAAATGCGCAAGCAAAGCTATAATGATTCTGTTTGTCTTTTAGAGGTACGGAAACGTAAAACAAAAATATCTATAAACAATGAATACATTTTAAAATATGTTATCTTCCGTAATCAATAAAAATCAATTGAATAACATCAACAAGGATCTCACTTTATACAAAAATATAATCCGGATCACAACAGTATAAAGTAATGCCTTTATTGATACTTTAGCCTACCAATTTCGTCGCTTCTCATATTTATACCAGATTACAACGCGGAGATCATAAATTAATACCGTCCGATAGGAAATCTCGGTTGAAGACCACACCGCTGCTGTTTAAAACCGGGAGAGCCCAAATCCCTTCTCCGCGGGGCGCCATTCGTCCCACTCCCGCTTTGCACACCTGGGTAGATTTACATGACAATTGGAATGAACCACCTGGACTGGTGTCCTGTGCGCTATTCATTAAGGATGTTTTGGTTGGAGTCTTTTTATATTTTCTATATGTCTATAGTATATACCTGTTACGTTTTTTTTATCTTTTTATTATGGTCCATGTTAAATAGTTATGTATCAAATATCATAAAATACTATCAAGAAATCAATTAGATGCATTTCATGCAATAAAAGAAGTATTTAGAAATTTAAATATTTCTTATGATCCAATTAATTACATTGTTCTGCAATCACTACATAGTATAAAACAAAGTCGCTTTCTCTGTCCCTATGTCCCTTTGTATGCTTAAATCTTTAAAACTACGCACCGGATTTTGATGCGGTTTTTTTCAATAGATAGAGTGATTCAAGAGGAAGGTTTATATGTATAATAATATCCATTAAATAGTGGAGAAATACTGTTATTTTTGGGGTTTCTAATGTGATGTCGTTAATTATCATATTTTTTTCCGCTTACATTGCAAACGCAGGCTGAACCCTACGAGATTTATCAAAATAATGTACTAATTATTTGTACACATTGAAAAGGTCTACAGAAAACTCCGCGATGGTATATGTCTATCTCTCATGGATATCCCACAATAACATTTTTTTGTAATTTACTTTTTACGACAAATAATGGCATATTTTGAAGCGATTTTAACCAATACAGCATTAATCCTTATCCAATTAAATAGCTTAAATACATTGTTGATTTAATATAGATCTATATGGTCCTTTACAGCACAAGATTTAAATGAATATTTTCGAAGATATTACAGATTTAAAATTGCGGGAAGTAGCGCTTGCGGCGGTACTGGCCGACCGGGGCGGCGGCAGCGTGCCTATAAATAGCGCGTCGGAGGCCGATGTAATAATTATTGTAAAAATAAAATAAATAGTCACAGTTTTTCTGTAGTGTATTTAGTATCAGCATTGCACCCGTGCGAAGCCGGGGCGGGTCGCTAGTTTGAAATAAAATATGAGAAACTCAAACCATAAGCAATCTAGTAAATTTTTTTTACAAAATGTACTTCATTTTGTATTGAAAAAAATATAGTATAATCAAAAAATTTATCGGAATCGGTTTCACGTTTAAAGATCCAACAATAGTCCTCTAACATGTTCGGGGTCCATTTTCCACTATACCCATGGGCGTAGTTAGAGGGGAACAAGGGTGGGCACCGCCCACCCTACAAAACTCATTGCCCATTCTAGAAAAATCGACCATATTGAAGAGATATACTGTTTTTATTGTTTTCATCTTGAGAACAAGATTCATTCCCATTCCTCGTAAAATTATTTTATCATGCTCAAAAACACCCGTTTACAAAAAAGAGTGAGGTGAAGTGGGATAAGCAAAAAAAGCAAAGCGTTTTACACATTGTATGTATCAAAGCTATGAAAATAACCGAAAAGAAAATATTTAAATGGGGGTGTAATTTTTTTTCTATTAATATAATTTAATATAAATTTAAAACAGTTACTTAGACATTTTACAAAACATAATAATTGTATTTATTTTTAAAATTAGGCTATTTCACTGATTTTACTGGATACTGACGGGAAATTTGTTTTTCCAAAATGCCGATACTCAACCAGGGGCGGATCCAGCCAGTTTTTTTTTGGGGGGGGGGGAGGGCGGTAATATCACAAAAGTACAGTATGGCAAGCGAAGGCAAGTTGTCGACGGGGGGGACGGGGGACGGGGGGGAGATACCATCATTCCCATTGCTAGTGTAAAAGGCAGGGTCAGGTCTATTTTTCTGAATTTGAAGCTCTTGGAGAGGGGAAGGCGATCACAAGAAAAAACAAATTGCCGACAGTATAAGAGGAAAAATCGGGTCAATTTTTCTGAATTCAAAACTCTTGGAGGGGGCTATCGCAAGAAAAACAAATTGTCAACGAGGGGGGTATCAGCAACATACACATTCCTAATATAAAAGGCAGAATCGGTTCTATTTTCCTGAACTGAAAGCTCTGGGGAAGGGGAGGGGCTATCACAAGCATACACATTCCTATACTCTATTCAAGAACTAGAGAGAGTAATAAAATTATTGCCGAAACCTCCAATGCACCTGCTCCAGTGACGCAATAAAATTTCTGATAGTTCAATTTAATTTCTGACAGTGAGCAAAGTACACCTTACAGTGTGTCTTTAGTGATTTATCTTGTTTGTGCTTGTTATTATATATGATTTAAGATTAGTGAGATACCCAAAAGATATGGCTTCAACATCAATATTTACTCCAAAATCGTTAAACCAAGGCATTCTTTCCTCAACGAAAAACTTATTACGATGAATGTTTATGATGCCTTAAGATATCAATATCTAGATAATAATGTTAAAAGCTCTATTGAGATGTGTTCCCAAATGACAATAATTGGAAAATTTACTATGTACCGGGGAAAAAACGACTGGAATTGTTAGTACTCCCAATCCATATTCGATCACAGACAGACGAAAAACCTTGTTGGAAGACGAGATGTAAACTGCAATAAAAGGAGTTATACATACATTTTATTATGAGAAGCAGATCCCAACTGTCGACAAAATTCTAAGTAAAATCAATGAAGATCGGGATTTAACTGAAATTAAAAGAACTTATTGTTAATTGTATGATTAAATGTTTATAATATATATATATATATATATATATATATATATATATATATATATATATATATATATATATATATCAGTTCTCAGCGAGTAACGAGACGAACCGCACTTCAAAATACCAAATAAGATTTTGGCGAAACGTCGTAAAAACGATTTTTTGAACGAACGTATGGAAACCCTGAATAATCAAACCATATACATATATATATATATATATATATATATATATATATATATATATATATATATATATATATATATATATATATATCATGTTAGAGGTTACACAGTTTGGATGAATTGCTAAAAAACACAATCCATCCTATTCCACCATCATCGAGATGGTGCCCTGTCTGTACCACCACACTGAGAAGAAAGTGAAAACTTACCCTCCCTGCTACAGTAATACGGTAGAGGTACATGTTTCGTCTATTACTAGACTCTTCAGGGTACCGACATGCACCTGTTTGTGTAAAGGACAGATCGGAAGGAAGTATGCAACACTGAACGCGGCTTCGCCGACCTCCCGCCGGATGGCGTATGTACGTTTATGCACCTTTCGCGGATTCCTCCGTGTGCGATGCAATAGCAGTGGTTATATCCACATTATGCCGTTGTAGTGCTGAAATCACATTCAGCAAACGTACAATTGTATGCATCTCCGTATGTAAATGAAGTAAAATGCGAACAGTGAATGCAAACTTCGCTCCATCATATCCTTTCCATGTTAGAGGCGACTATCTCAATGGTGGTGGAATAGAATAGATTGTGTTTTGTAGTAATTCATCCAAACTGTGCAACCTCTACACCCAACTGCAGGTATATTGTATTCACTATTGGTAAATATTTTTTTCTTTAAAAAAACACATTTTTTTTAATTGTTAACATTTTTTTGTTTAAAACAAATTATCTGACCATTTTACAGGACTCCATCCACAATATTTATAATCAGTGGTCAGAATACATATAAAAAACCATATTGTTTCATCGGCTACAAAAACCCACCGAATTTTCCAATTAATTAGGCTAGCTGATGATCAGCCATACCTATCCTACAAAGTACCGTAATCGCCTGTGTTTTAACCAGAATCCTTTCATTAAACACAGAGCGGCACATTTTTATTAAACTATAAAAATAACATTGTTATGTAATAGAAAGGGTAGTGTCGAGGAAATTTTCCGTTTATATGATAAATCTCACCGCTTTAAGGTCTAACATTACATTCTCAGACGTCGAGAGTTTAGAGATAAGGAAAGGTGGTGCCGCGTACGACCGACTTCCGGTTCGGTCAACAATAGGACCGACAACAATAGCTTCCAGCCATCGATTATCGATAAAAGACCGACGAGTTCAAGCACATCACTCTCGCTGTCGTGGAGAATCTGGATAACTAAAACTTTTCAGAGGTTTCGTTGGTGTAATGCCGCGTATTTATGAATAGCGTACAAACAAAAGCAGCGTAACAAACTGGTTATGTTTACATTAAATCGTATTACTATAAGGTACAAATTTGAAACAAAAAATATGTACAGGGTGAGTCAACGATTGGATGAAGTAAGTTTGTGCCTTTTCGGTGAAATTTACAAAGAAACTATATTTATTGTTTGATACAGTTTATTTTTACGCAGATTTTAAAAATATTTAGGACTCTACAGGGTGAGCCAAAAAACTAGGACAGCATAAAGATTTAGCTTATAATTCTAAATCTTTTTTATTAAGGGTTTACTATAACAAAACTTTATAGTTTCTGAGATAATTAAGTTTAAAGAAAAAAAGTCACATTTTCAAGCATCAATTCAATCCTAAATAACGTTTTCAATTTTTTGACAAATATATTCAAATTTGGAATTTAGCAAGGCCAAGGACAAGTTAACATAATTTTTACCTAATATTTGCAATAAAAGCTACAGGGTGTTGAACACATCGGCTCAAATTTCAACAAGTTTAAATGAATAAATGTCTTTTTTTTTAAAAGGTACACCCTGTATATTTTCATGTTATTTAATAGAGTAATAAAAACCCTAAAAGTTTTGTTCAATATATCCTATACCTATTTATAATAGTTTTTGTGATATTTCAGTTTTTCTTATTTTCCATACTTTTTTAGAGAAATAGTCTTCATTATCATAGTAGCCATGGCAAAAACAATGTAAAAGAACATTTTTCTGTGTGTCAAATTTATAACCGCAATCGCTTCTTTTGGTTTTTATGTAGTGTAGTTTGGTTTTTTTTGCATTCATCTTATATTGTAAAATGAATTTTCCAAAGAATGAGTTAATAGATATGATTTATACAATAGGAGAGGCTCAAAAAAATTGCCTTCTTGCTCAAAGAATTTACAAAATGATATCCTGATCGACGCCAGCCTAATACCCATACTTTTCAAAACTTAATGCAAAGATTTGATTCTTCTGGTACTGTTGATTATCCAAAACGTAAAGTGGTCAACAAACCAGTAACTAATGAAGAAAAGGAACTACAAGTATTGTTAAATGTTCAGGAAAATCCTTATATTGGTAGCCATATATGCTATGCTAACTGCATTATGTGAAACATCACAATCCACCGCTAATCGTACTACCAAGAAATATAGGTATCATCCATATCACATGGAATTACCCCAAGAATTGCATGGACAGGATTTTGAAAGTCGTGTAAACTTTTGTCGTACAATAAATGCGGAGATTCAATTAAATCCAAATTTATTATGCAAGGTAATGTTTAGTGATGAAGCTACTTTTAGAAGTAACGGTGCCGTAAATAAACGCAACATGCATTATTATGCCACAGAAAACCCATTTTGGATTAGAGAGGTGCAACATCAAAACCACTGGTCATTAAATGTTTGGTGTGGTATTCATCATAATCGAATTATTGGACCCCACTTTTTTAATGAACCACTAAATGGCCATAGTTACCTGAACTTTCTACAAGAAGAACTACTCCACCTGCTTCAAGGTCTCGATAGGGATGAGCTCGACAGTATGTGGTTCCAGCACGATGGTGCGCCTCCGCATTACCATCGTGAAGTTCGTGCGTTTTTGGACCAACGATATCCGCAAAAATGGATTGGACGTGGGGGTTTCATTGAGTGGCCACCAAGGTCTTGCGACATCACCCCATTAGATTTCTTCCTATGGGGTTATATTAAAAATAAGGTGTATGTTAATCCACCAACAACAGTGGAAGATATGCGAAACAGGATTAGGGATACCTGTAGAACAATAACGCCACTAATTTTGTCCAGGGTCCGAGAAAATCTGCAAAAAAGACTAAATTTGTGCATTGCACAAGAGGGTCGTTTATTCGAACACTTATTAAAAAGAAATAATTAATCTCAGTATTTAATAGGTAATTTTTTTGTTTCAATTTAGTATAAAAGTAAATATTGCCTTGTCGTTATTGTTGTGTTAATTTTTACATTATGTTTAATTAAACTATTGCCGTTGTAATATAACGAATAATGTATTTCATCATATTTAACCACATTCTGTTTGTTTCTGTAGTTTCTTTTTATTATTTTACATGGCTACTATGATAATGAAGACTATTTCTGTAAAAAAATAAGAAAAACTGAAATATCTCAAAAACTATTATAAATAGGTATAGGATATATTGAACAAAACTTTTAAGGTTTTTATTACTCTATTAAATAACATGAAAATACACAGGGTGTACCATTTAAAAAAAAATATATTTATTCATTTAAACTTGTTCAAATTTGAGCCGATGTGTTCAACACCCTGTAGCTTTTATTGCAAATATAAGGTAAAAATTATGTTAACTTGTCCTTAGCCTTGCTAAATTCCAAATTTGAATATATTTGTCACAAAATTGAAAACGTTATTTAGGATTGAATTGATGCTTGAAAATGTGATTTTTTTTCTTTAAACTTAGTTATCTCAGAAACTATAAAGTTTTGTTATAGTAAACCCTTAATAAAAAAGATTTAAAATTATAAGCTAAATCGAAAATACGATTCGTATATAGGGTGTTCTATTTAAAAAAAATACAACTTTATGCTGTCCTAGTTTTTTGGCTCACCCTGTAGAGTCCTAAATATTTTTAAAATCTGCGTAAAAATAAACTGTATCAAACAATAAATATAGTTTCTTTGTAAATTTCACCGAAAAGGCACAAACTTACTTCATCCAATCGTTGACTCACCCGGTACATACCTTATTTACCAATACGCAATGATTCTGGATATATGTAGAGTATCTGCAAAATCCCAGTTTTGAGAAAACGATGTAAAAGTATTATGATTCTATGTTGCTCTAGATAAATTAGTAGTAGATATGACTTGCACATTCTTTTCTAATAATTTTGACATGGAAAAAGCAATGAAAATAATTTAAAAACTCTAAATTCATAAGTTTTGGGTAAAAATGCACTTAAAATATTTAAAATTACCACAATAAAATGTGCTAAATCACTTAAACAGGAAAAGATGTATAACGACAGTTTAAGTTAAGATAAACCAACAATATTGAACATCTCATTTGGTTTTATATGCATATTAAATAGATTTTATTAGTAACTAGCGACCCGCCCCGGCTTCGCACGGGTGTAATGCTGATACTAAATACACTACAGAAAAACTTTGACTATTTATTTTATTTTTACAACAATTATTACATCGGCCTCCGACGCGCTATTTATAGGCACGCTGCCGCCGCCCCGGTCGGCCAGTACCGCCGCAAGCGCTACTTCCCGCAATTTTAAATCTGTAATATCTTCGAAAATATTCATTTAAATCTTGTGCTGTAAAGGACCATATAGATCTATATTAAATCAACAATGTATTTAAGCTATTTAATTGGATAAGGATTAATGCTGTATTGGTTAAAATCGCTTCAAAATTTGCCATTATTTGTCGTAAAAAGTAAATGACAAAAAAATGTTATTGTGGGATATCCATGAGAGATAGACATATACCATCGCGGAGTTTTCTGTAGACCTTTTCAATGTGTACAAATAATTAGTACATTATTTTGATAAATCTCGTAGGGTTCAGCCTGCGTTTGCAATGTAAGCGGAAAAAAATATGATAATTAACGACATCACATTAGAAACCTCAAAAATAACAGTATTTCTCCACTATTTAATGGATGTTATTATACATATAAACCTTCCTCTTGAATCACTCTATCTATTGAAAAAAACCGCATCAAAATCCGGTGCGTAGTTTTAAAGATTTAAGCATACAAAAGGACATAGGGACAGAGAAAGCGACTTTGTTTTATACTATGTAGTGATTTAAAATAAAACAGTTACAAACAAGTTTATTCTAAACTATTAATTAGATCTTTCTATATCATTTTTCCGTGCGATCCAGAGTTCTTGATTTAAAAATTGTTAAGCATTTGAAAAATTACATTTTATGCCCCAGCTTCAAATCAGCAGCGCTCGAAAATGCCATTATTTGTCCAAATATAAGCAAACGTTATAAGAAAAATTTCCTCTGTGTTTATATAAGTATTCTATATCCAGAATTTTTTTTTTAAGTTTAAATTTGGTTTTTTCCATATTTAGGTAAAAACTTGTATTTTTTAGTATATATTTCTCTCGAATTACACAAAACTGACATTAATTTAATAATTTATGTAGTAGAAAACCTAAAATTTTCCGTTGATTTCTAAGCCTACTTGTGAACTTATTGAAGTTTAGGAATAAGTATAAAATATTTCAACTTTCAAAAATTTTATGGAAAATTCTGTTAGAAAGGAGAATTTGCTTAAAAGACACTAAACTTAAAATTAATGGTATTTTCTAGCTTTTCGCTCATTATGCTCGAAGAATCAATATTTTTTTTAATCAAAAATATGAAAATAGTCCAATAATGTTCTCCAGTTTCAAACAAGTCTGTCCTCCTTTAAATAATTGTGTCACAGAATGGCCTGCCTCTATTTGGTCCTGCTGGATAATAAAATTCTTTAATTGGCCTAAAAATATGGAAGCCTTAATACCAAAAATTATGGAAACATGTAGCTCGAAAAAATATGAATATAGCACCTATTTTTTTAGGGCGATATTTAAGGAGTTTAAAATTAATTTTTTCATGTGCCCCTAACAAGACATGAAAATTCAACACTTCACGAAGCGATTGAGCCTTTGTGGAGATCAAAATGTTCACCCAAAAAATAGTTATAGCAATAAACATTTTGCATCTTGGGATAAACAATTAGCAATATCTCAGCAACAAATTATCTGATTTACTATTATAAAATAACATTTTGTTCAAAATAACGAGGGCTTCCCCTTAAAAGAAAATAAGCGCAAAAAAGTTGATTTTGCAATAAATAATTGATATCAAAAAATAAAATTTTTATGAAAAAATTGAACCGACTTCTAAAAGTGCGCTAAAAAGTGAAAAATAACTATAAATTTATATTTATATATATATATATATATATATATATATATATATATATATATATATATATATATATATATATATATATATATATATGTATATGCGGCATTCACGGATTCCTCCGTGTGAGATGCAATAGCAGTGGATATATCCACATTATGCTGTTATAGTACTGAAATCACATTCAGCAAACGTACAACTATATGCAGCTCCGTATATGAATGAAGTAATGTACGTTTTCTGAATGTGATTTCAGTACTACAACAGCATAATGTGGATATCTATTGCATCTCACACGGAGGAATCCGTGAATGCCGCATAAACATGCATACGCCATCCGGCAGGAGGTCGGGGAAGCCGCGTTCAGTATTTGCATGCTTCTTTCCGATCTATCCTTTGCACAACCAGGTGCATGTCGGTACCCTGATGAGTCTAGTAGAGACGAAACATGTACCTCTGCCGTATCACTGTGATGGGGAGGGTAAGTTTTGATTTTCTTCTCGGTATGATGGTACAAGTGGGCCATCATCTCGATGGTGGTGGAATGGGAAAAATTGTGTTTCTTAGCAATTTGTTCCAGCTGTGGATGGATTTATATATATATATATATATATATATATATATATATATATATATATATATATATATTATAAATTAAATAGTTTAAAAAGCGAATTTATTTGATGTTAAACTGACAGCTCTAGTATACTTTGATAGCTATTTACCTGGTAGCTGGTGGTAATGAAATGAGAAAAGTAAATTTACCACTTAATTTTTAAGGGTGATTTACGTCTAAACCGTTGGGTTTAGCGATGTAAATAAAGAGCACCTTTTTTAAAAGCCTGGCATCAGTCTTTCAGAAATTATGCCAAAAACTACTGTAGCTGTCAACACTAAAAAATTATGACAAAAAAACAATTTTCAATGTAGGTAAAGTGCCCTCTAGCGGCAAACAATCAATGTGAATTGTTACTAAAATGATGAAGCGCAGAAGACTTAGCCTATCTTTCAAATATTAGTCAAATCGGTTTTCCTGTAAGCGAGTAATTCAAAAAACAAAAAATAAAAACTTGAACTTGGACGGCTTGTAACTCGAAAACGAATGACATTTTGAAAAAAAATTATATGAAGCTCTACCCTTATTTTTTCAAGTAGAATCACCCCCTTAAGTTTCGTGATCGATTTTTGAATCACCCTGTATATATATATATATATATATATATATATATATATATATATATATATATATATATATATATATATATATATATATATATATATATATATATAAATCCATAAATTTTTATATTAAATTGAACTTTTTGAAGTCGACGCCAAACTAATACCTGACCAAATGTGATTCGCATAAACAGATTAAAAATACTTTATTTGTAATTGCTTTCTTACCATAATTAGTATATATTGGTAGTTATTTATTTCATTTACAAATAATTTGGCGCCGACTTCAAAAAGTTCAATTATTCATATAAAAATTTATAGTTATTTTTCACTTTTTAGCGCAATTTTGAAGAAAATCGAACAAAATAGATTTTTTCGTCCGCCATATTAGATTTGCTATATTGAATTTTTTAAAAAATAATTTCAGATTCATTGTGTACGACCCCAAAAATTGCCCCATACCAATTTTGGAGAAAATCGGACATTAATTTTTTTGGCTGCCATATTGTCAGCGCCATCTTTGATAGTACTGCACCAATTTCGTCCAAAAAAATATGGGACCACCGCAGCAACTTCTTGAACATAACGTAAAAAATTTCATTCAAATCGGTGCCGCCGTTCCGGAGTAATCGGTAAACATACATAAAAAAAAAACATACATAGTCGACGAATTGAGAACCTCCTTCTTTTAGAAGACGGTTAAAAAATGTTTTTTTTATTTAAAAACTTGATACATTCCTTCATTTCGGAAAAAAAAAACTTAGGGTGCAGATAAAGCATTTTATCAAAAAAAAAATCGATTTAGGATACCTCTAAAACTCACAAATAATTAAATCTATCTCAAAAATGCAAAAAACGCACATACCGTACTATTTGCTAAGAACAGCACTATAGCATTTTTTTCTCTCTATAATTGAGATTTCTGTAGTGTGTTAAACTATTCTACCATATACACCTAATAGCTTCACCATTTTATGTATTTTCTATTTATACAATCATTAGCATATGAACAGAATCTCAAATTAGTCCATCCATGCGTATTGACTTCCAGATTTAATTGCAAATCAAATTAAAATAATCTACTTTCTTCTCGAAAAAAAAAAAAATCTTAAAGCGTAATGAAGCACATCAGCTTTCTAAGACAAAGAAGTTAATGAAATTGGCGCATTCCGGACTTACAGAAGAACGTGCCGACCGACTCTGTTAATTACCGAAGCTGGGAATGGCTCCGCGTAAAAGTTCCCTTCACTTAATTACCCGGAATAATTGTCAAGCCTTGTTAGCCAGGTTCGAGACACACAATTTGCTTTTACCTCCAGACCAACTTTTCCCGGTGCAAATGACAAGTTAGTTAATAATGACGCCCAAATTATATTTATGGACGTACGTATTCCGTTCTAAATTTTTTAAATTTTTTTTTAATAGAAAGCATTCAAATTTAATTATTCAGATGTAATACTACTGGATAGACATCATAGTCATAATATATATATATATATATATATATATATATATATATATATATATATATATATATATATATATACATACAGGGTGATTCAAAAATCGATCACGAAACTTAAGGGGGTGATTCTACTTGACAAAATAATGGTAGAGCTTCATATAATTTTTTTTCAAAATGTCATTCGTTTTCGAGTTACAAGCCGTCCAAGTTCAAGTTTTTATTTTTTGTTTTTTGAATTACTCGCTTACAGGAAAACCGATTTGACTAATATTTGAAAGATAGGCTAAGTCTTCTGCGCTTCATCATTCTAGTAACAATTCACATTGATTGTTTGCCGCTAGAGGGCACTTTACCTACATTGAAAATTGTTTTTTTGTCATAATTTTTTAGTGTTGACAGCTACAGTAGTTTTTGGCGTAATTTCTGAAAGACTGATGCCAGGCCTTTAAAAAAGGTGCTCCTTATTTACATCGCTAAACCCAACGGTTTAGACGTAAATCACCCTTAAAAATTAAGTGGTAAATTTACTTTTCTCATTTCATTACCACCAGCTACCAGGTAAATAGCTATCAAAGTATACTAGAGCTGTCAGTTTAACATCAAATAAATTCGCTTTTTAAACTATTTAATTTACAATCTTAAAATAACTAATAATGGCTAATTAGTAAATATTCATATTATGGATTATTGCGATATACATTTAATTGATAAAAATTAATGAAACAGTACTAAACAAACTAAAAAAGATTCTCAAAATGTCCCCCATTTTCTTCCATACATTTCCTAACACTCTTCAAAAAATGTCGCCTAACTCGATGAAAAATTCCTGGTGTTTCTTTAATAATTTGGCACTTTTCGATTATCCTGAAGCGAAGATCCTCGACGTTGATTACTGGAATATCGTACACCAATTGTTTCAAATGACCCCAAAAGAAAAAATCCATAGGATTAAGGTCTGGTGACCTCGCTGCCCATGCCAATGGTCCACTTCGTCCTATCCATCGCTCAGGATACGTTGCATTCAAATACTGTCGGACACGTATACTAAAGTGGGGCGGAGCTCCGTCTTGGAGGATCCACATGTTGGCCCTTACTTCCAATGGCACATCTTCCAGATACAATGGGAGACGATTTTGGATAAAATCTAAGTATACGTCACCAGTTAATGGGTCATCAAAGAAATGAGGACCAATAAGGTAATCTCCTATTATCCCTGCCCACACATTTAGTGAAAATCTACGCTGATGTTTCGTTTCTACCACATTGTTTGGGTTCTCGTAAGCATATGTGTGGATGTTGTGTAGATTTGTTATGCCATCACGAGTGAAACCAGCTTCGTCAGTGAATAATATGACGCCAATTAATCGATTATCGTGTTCATACTTAGCTAGGATCTGATTGCACATTTCCAACCGTCTCGGCCGATCATCGTCATAAAGAGCCTGCACCTTTTTTGAATGAAACGGGTAGAGTTGTTCTTCTCTTAGTATCCTCCATGAACTAGCCTGACAGAGCCGCACTTCATTCCCAATTTTTCTAGTACTAATACCTGGATTATCTTCAATAATTTCAAGCACTCTTTCTTCTTGTTGCACGTTTCTAGCAGTTCTAGGTCTTCCCCTATTTCCATTATAACTTTTAAAGGAACCACATTCCGCAAGCCTCCTGTGCACACTGGAAAATGTTTGAGCATGAGGGATATTTCTTTCCGGATAACTCACCATATAATATCTTCTTGCCAACTCTGCATTACCATTTGCTTTTCCATAACAAAAATGGATATCACAATATTCGATATTTGAATATTGGTGATTAGCCATTATTAGTTATTTTAAGATTATAAATTAAATAGTTTAAAAAGCGAATTTATTTGATGTTAAACTGACAGCTCTAGTATACTTTGATAGCTATTTACCTGGTAGCTGGTGGTAATGAAATGAGAAAAGTAAATTTACCACTTAATTTTTAAGGGTGATTTACGTCTAAACCGTTGGGTTTAGCGATGTAAATAAAGAGCACCTTTTTTAAAGGCCTGGCATCAGTCTTTCAGAAATTATGCCAAAAACTACTGTAGCTGTCAACACTAAAAAATTATGACAAAAAAACAATTTTCAATGTAGGTAAAGTGCCCTCTAGCGGCAAACAATCAATGTGAATTGTTACTAAAATGATGAAGCGCAGAAGACTTAGCCTATCTTTCAAATATTAGTCAAATCGGTTTTCCTGTAAGCGAGTAATTCAAAAAACAAAAAATAAAAACTTGAACTTGGACGGCTTGTAACTCGAAAACGAATGACATTTTGAAAAAAAATTATATGAAGCTCTACCCTTATTTTGTCAAGTAGAATCACCCCCTTAAGTTTCGTGATCGATTTTTGAATCACCCTGTATATATATATATATATATATATATATATATATATATATATATATATATATATATATATATATATATATATATATATATATATATATATATATATATATATATTAATTTCCTCGATTTGACATTAATCAGAAACGTAAATAGCGAGACACTTGATCAGGCCGTTATATTAATAATAATTCACACCACCCTACATCTCAAAAAAAAAATAGTGTAATAATAGGATTCTAATAGATAGAGCACTAAGCTTAACCTCCCCAGAATATCGACCGGAAACATTGAAAAAAGTAAGGAAAATACTTAAAGAAAATAATTTTTTTGAAGAGCAGATAAATAAAATAATTAAACAACGTACTTATAGATTTTACAACAAAAAATTGTCCCCCACAACCTTCTCGACAACTAATAATGTTACAAAATATTTCGCCATGCCTTACGTATAAAAATTATCTGAGAAAATCAATTATATTTTGCAGTAAAACGATATGTATGTCACAAAGCCCAAAACTGCCTATCCTCACTCTTTACGCCTTTAATAAAATGTTTATAAAAACATTGAACCGACTTCTGAAAGTGTTCTAAAAAGTGGAAAATGACTATAAATTTTTATATGAAATTGAAATTTTTGAAGTCGGCGCTAAATTAATACCAGACAAAATGTGATTCGCAGATTAAAAATACTTTATTTGTAATTGCTTTCTTACCATAATTTGTATATATCAGTAGTTATTTATTTCATTTAGAAATAATTTGGCGCCGACTTCAAAAATTTCAATTTCATATAAAAATTCCTAGTTATTTTCCACTTTTTAGCGCACTTTTAGAAGTCGGTTCAATTTTTTTATAAAAATTTTATTTTTCGATTTTTAGTTTTGAATTCATTGATACTCATAAATTATTTGGACTAAGTGCTAATCGAGATTAGTGTACCTCGCAATAACTCCAAAAAAGTACCCATTTTATTCAGAATTGTAAATCACCCTAAAATGAACCACTACAAATTGTTTGATTCTTAGAGTTCTCTAAATACCAATGAAATTGTGTCAAACAAATATTTAGTCTGTCAGAGTAAATCCATTATCTTAAATTTCAAATTAATTTTAGATTAGTCATATAGGCCTCAAAACCTTTCAATATCGATATTTAAAGAACTTGAGACGTAAATTCTTTAGCTCGATATATTTTATATTGCATATTGAATTTGTATACGTCCCAAGAACCTCGCAATATCAATTTTCGAAAAAAATGGAAAATGTGAAATTTTTAGTCCCTCATATTCTATCTTATCAACCTAACTTTAGGTAAAATCTTTAACCCACAACATAGGATCTGCCACATTGAATTTCAAAAAAATAATTTTAACGTCGTCTTAATCTAATCTAAATCTAAACCCTTCAAAGCCCCCTAAAACCAATTTTGGATGAAATCTGGAAATCTAAAATTTCTGGACCGTCGTATTACTTCTGACATATTAGATTTTCTTAAAATAATTTTATATTCGCTATTAACATCCTCAAAAACAATTCAGCTCCACCTTTGAACGAAATTGGAAAATGTAAAATTTTTATCCGCTATATTGCATTCGCCATATTGAATCCTGAAAAAATACTTTTAAATTCATAATTTACACCCTCAAGAACCCCCTATACCCGTTAAGGAGAAAATCGAAAAATGTAAAATTTTTAGGACGCCATATTGAATTCACCAGATTGTGTCTCAACAAATATTTCAAATTCATAATTAACACTAACAAAAATCTCCCAATACCGATTTTAGACGAATTAGAATTTTTAATCTGCCATCTTGGATCCGCTATATTTAATTTTTTTAAAAATAATTTCAGATTCGTAATGTGTGATCCCAAAAACTTCCCCCATATCAATTTTGAAAAAAATTGGACAAAATTAATTTTTTCGCCCGCCATATTGAATTTTTAAAAAATAATTTTAGATTCGTTATGTGCCACCCCGAAAACTCCTCTGTACCAATTTTGGAACAAAATTGGCTTTTTGGCCGCCATATTGGATCCGCCATATTGAATTTTTTTAAAATATTTTGGATTCGTTATGTGCGACCCCGAAAACTCCTCCACATCAATTTTGGAGAAAATAGGACAAAATTAAATTCTTTGTCCGCCATATTAGATCTACCATATTGAAATTTTTAAAATACTTCCAGATTCGTTGTGTACGACCCCGAAAATTCCCCCATACCAATTTTGGAGAAAATCGGACAAAATTAATTTTTTATTTCAAATGCTGGTGACCTCAACTGATTATAAATCTGGGATTTAGTTGGACCAGGTCAATAAAACAACTTATGGAATACTTTGCTGCATTTGTCGTTGTCTGTATTTGCTGTACAGTCCTGAAGATGATCTCATAGAGGTCGAAACGTTGACAAATACAGCAAAGTATTCCATGAGTTGTTTTATTGACCTGGTCCAACTAAATCCGAGTTTTAAATTCTTTTTTGACCGCCATCTTGGATTTTACTGCACCAATTTCGTCCAAAAAAATATGGGACCACCGCAGCAACTTCTTGAACATAACGTAAAACATTTCTTTCAAATCGGTGCCGCCGTTCCGGAGTAATCGGTGTACATACATAAAAAAATATATAATCAACGAATTGAGAATCTCCTTCTTTTAGAAGTCGGTTAAAAACCCTAAAGCAAACGCTTCACTACATAGTATAAAACAAAGTCGCTTTCTCTGTCCCTATGTCCCTTTGTATGCTTAAATCTTTAAAACTACGCACCGGATTTTGATGCGGTTTTTTTCAATAGATAGAGTGATTCAAGAGGAAGGTTTATATGTATAATAACATCCATTAAATAGTGGAGAAATACTGTTATTTTTGAGGTTTCTAATGTAATGTCGTTAATTATCATATTTTTTTCCGCTTACATTGCAAACGCAGGCTGAACCCTACGAGATTTATCAAAATAATGTACTAATTATTTGTACACATTGAAAAGGTCTACAGAAAACTCCGCGATGGTATATGTCTATCTCTCATGGATATCCCACAATAACATTTTTTTGTCATTTACTTTTTACGACAAATAATGGCAAATTTTGAAGCGATTTTAACCAATACAGCATTAATCCTTATCCAATTAAATAGCTTAAATACATTGTTGATTTAATATAGATCTATATGGTCCTTTACAGCACAAGATTTAAATGAATATTTTCGAAGATATTACAGATTTAAAATTGCGGGAAGTAGCGCTTGCGGCGGTACTGGCCGACCGGGGCGGCGGCAGCGTGCCTATAAATAGCGCGTCGGAGGCCGATGTAATAATTGTTGTAAAAATAAAATAAATAGTCACAGTTTTTCTGTAGTGTATTTAGTATCAGCATTGCACCCGTGCGAAGCCGGGGCGGATCGCTAGTTTACCAATAAAATAAATATTTAAGGAATTCATTGTTGCCAAACTAATATAGTTATGTAATAGCGCTAAGTACAGTGGTGCCATTTTTGGTGTAAGAGAGATATTATACATGAACAGTCCAATTTTATAGGTCAAGCGTTACAAAAAGTCGAATTGATAGCCTAATTTTTTTGAGGTCGGTTAAAAAATTGAAAAATCCAAGCTTGCAACAGTTGTAACATTCTCATCATGTCGAATATGCTATAGAATAACTTAGCTTAAGTAAATTATACGACTTTAATAATAATTTTAGCCATTTAGCTCGAGGCGTTCCAAGTTAGCATAAGTAATTTATAATCATCCCTTAACTTTCTTACATAAACTACGCGGAGCGGATGAAATTAATACGACCGCGACAAATTCGGCATTAAAACAAACAAGAATGTTCAATTAAGCCGCCAGGGGTGCGCATAAATCACGTTAAAAATTCAAAGTGCATTAGCGCGGGTCTTCGGGCACCCGGAACCGGATACGGAAGTTGGAGCGTGCGTGCTAATGATGGAACACGGAAGGCACAAGGCTTAACAGTCTCTTTTCTCTCCCGTTCTTGGCTTTTTTCATCATCTGAAACTTAGAGCTTTTGTCGTTTTTTGTACTAATGGGCTGTGATTAAATAAAAGGAAAAACGGTTGGGAAAATCTGCAATTTTAGAAAAATATTTTGCTGATTACCATGAGGGGGTCATTACACTACGCAACAAATTTTAGTTTATTTGTTGCATCTTGTATGAGAAGTGCATTTTTCTGTTAATTTTGAAGCGTTGAACATAAGGATGATAATGAAATTAAAAATTTAGTTGCATTTTTTAAGAACAAATTTTTTTGTTTTAAATAACAAAAAAATGCATACTCTTACACTTGTAGACACACTAATAGCCAGATTCACTAAGAAGGTTTAAGACTTAGACCCCATCTAGTTGCCTTGGAAATTAGATTTTCTAGATGACCAGTTTTGTTTTTCTTATGATATTGTTTTAATTGTATTTTAAAGGTTCAAAATTTGCTTGACATATTGTTACCCTTGTCAGTTTAAATTCTCTACTGTCAATCTAGACCGGTTTTAAAGTTAAACCATGTTAGTGAATTAGGGGGTAAATATCCTGTCTTTTTAACCGACTTCTAAAAGAAGGAGATTCTCAATTCGTCAGGAATATATGTTTTTTTATGTATGTACACCGATTACTCCAGAACGGCTGCACCGATTTGAATGAAATTTTTTACGTTATGTTCAGGAAGTTGCTGCGGTGGTCCCATATTTTTTTAAATGAAATTGGTGCAGTAAAATTCAAGATGGCACTTACAATATGGTGAGCAAAAAAAATTAATTTTTTCCGATTTTCTCCAAAATTGGTATGGGGGAGTTTTCGGGGCCTCACATAACGATTCTAAAATTATTTTTAAAAAATTCAATATGGTGGATCCAATATGTATAAAAAATTAATTTTGTCCGATTTTTTTCAAAATTGATATGATAGTATATTACGAGATTGATATTATTTTTAAAAAATTAAATATGGCGGATCTAAGATGGAGGATTAAAGATTATACATCTCTCGATTTTGTCTAAAGTCAGTATTGGGGGATTTTTGTTAGTGTTAATTACGAAATTAAAATATTTTTCGAAAAACTCACTCTGGCTGATTCAATTTGGTGTCCTAAAAATTTTATATTTTTCGATTTGCTCCAAAACTGATATAGAGGGTTCTTGAGGGTGTAAATTATGAATTTAATAGTATTTTTTCTGGATTCAATATGGCGAACGCAATATAGCTGACTAAAAATTTTACATTTTTCGATTTTGTTCAAATGTGGGACTGAATCGCTTTTGAGTATGTAAATAGCGAATATAAAATTATTTTAAGAAAATCTAATATGTCAGATGCAATATGACGGCCTAGAAATTTAAAATTGATACTAGATGGCTTTGAAGAGTTTAAATTTAGATTAGATTAAGATGTTAAAATAATTTTTTTGAAGGTCAATATGGCGGATCTAATATGGTGAGTTGAAAATTTTACCTTATTCGCATTTTTTCAGATTTGGTATTAGGGTGTTTTCGGGGTCATGTATTACAAATATAAAATTTTTTACAACTATTAGGTTGATAAGATACAATATGAAGGACTGAAAATTTTACATTTTCCGATTTTGTCTAAAATTGATATTGCGGGGTTCATAGGGCGTATACAAAGTCAATATGTAGTAAAAAATGTATCGGGATAAGAAATTTACGTCTTAAGTTATCTAAATATCGATATTGGAAGGTTTTGGGGCCTACATTACCAATCTAAAATTAATTTGAAATTTAAGATAGTGGGACTAAATATTTGTTTGACACAATTTCACTAGTATTTGGAGAATTCTAAGAATCAGCCAATTTTTAGTGGTTCATTTTAGGGTTATTTACAACTTTGGTAAAAATGGGTACTTTTTTGCCACCTTGGAGTTATTGCGAGGTACACTAATCTCGATTAGTACTTGGTTCAAATAATTTATGGATATCATAATGAATTCAAAAGTAAAAATCGAAAATAAAATTTTTATTTAAAAAAATTTTATAAAAAAAATTGAACCTGAACTATAAAAATTTGACAGTGTATAATTGCTCGAGTATCGAGTATCATCTTGCTTTTTGTTGATATGATATCCCGGGCGTATTTTTTTTGTAGACGATAATCGGGGATATACTGCACATTTTTAATATTTAATAGAGTGGATTTTATTACTAATTTTAATACTATTTCTCCCGGGTAAGAGACTGTATATAAGCTACCTTTGACTAGGATTCAACGTAGCATAGGATACTGAAGAGATAACTATTTATTAGAACATACTTCTATATAAATGAATTATAAATTGTTTACGAATCATAGGTACCAAACATTTGATATGTGATATATTCGTTAAGCCTCGAGTTAATGTAGAATTGGTTGCATGATCTTTATAAAATTTTTGACTGAATTTTATATTTTGACGCTATTGTTTACATTCGAGACGTACAAATTTACCAGCATCTCGGTCTTCAAACCTTCAATCATACTCTAGATTTAAACAACAATAGATTTGTTTGAAGGCTGTTTATGGTCGATGGGGGTGACGCTTTTTTGAAGTTTGCAGGCACAAACATGTTTCCTTATCTTTTCTTTCAGTTGAATTGCTTATCGTGATTTTTTTCGGTGTTTTTCAGTGTTAGAAATTACTATAATTGCGACGTTTGCCATTAATATTAACAAAAAGAGGATTTGGAAACTTATTTTTATCGGTAAATATTGTTAGATTCTGTTTACATATGGAAAATAACAATAATAATAATTTAGGCAACCATATATTCATACTTTATGTATTCAGAATTGACGTACCGATTATCATATGAAACTTGTTTAAATAATGCAATTAGAAAAGGATAGCATAAAATCGGTATGTGTGTACCGAGAGATGTAGTATCTACTGTATATCAACAGTTTTCAAAGATAAATAAAAAAATAATTACGTTATTCAGCGTTCAAACAACCGGGCCCTATTTCTGACGTTATGCTACTTCTACAGGGGTATGTTCGAAGCTTTAAACATTCGAATACTATGAGTAAACATTTTACTATTGTGTAAACTTATTTTTTATGAAAGAGTAAGGTTAGACTATATCGAAGATAAACAGTTTGATTTAAATAAGTCAAATGAATGTTCGTATTTAATTATTTTTTAATAATATTTTCTATTTCAATGATACATGTCTTGCAAACAATTTATTTTTAAATCATATTATTTTTTATTTGTATTTTAATGGGTCAAATACTGGGTACAACATTTTATTTGACTCATGTGCAGCGCATGAACCTTTTTAACTGCTAAACCTAAATCTGTGTCTAAACTAAAATGAGGAACCTTATTTAAAATGTTATATAATTAAATCTAGAAATTTTGTGCGTGCCACTATCCCATTTTTATTTTGACAAACGAGTTGACCGCCCTATAATTATTTGGGATGTTTTAAAGATTTCCATAATATTAATTGATAAACCTTTGCATGTAGCATGTAACTTGATATTAGGGCATGCTATTTAACAGCACGTGTTCCGCAATTTTGATAATTTTAACATGGCCTATTGATTTCCTTTTATTGATAGTTTGGTTACTATGAATTTTTGTTTAAATATCCTTTTTTTCTTCCAATTTTTATGGTTCCATCCCTCAAAAGGGAAAACGGACCTTGCACGTCCGTCTATAGTAACCCAGAAATTTTTCAATAGTTAAAATGTCAGAACAGGATGAGACATTGTGTGAAAGAGCTATTTAAGAGTATTTCAAAACAACTTTTTCCAAGAAGTCAGGAAACTCAAGGCGGTGATTTTATATGACAACATAAAGGTAATAAATTATTTAAAAATACGCCAATATATGAATAGTTTCCATGACTTTTTTTTTTCGTTGCCCACTGCTAGAGATTAAAGTATGTTCCTCTGGTCCCGCGAAATTTTCTTCAAAATTTAACATATTATCTTCTCTGAGAAACAAATTAACTTTGTTTCTGTTTAGGCATGTTTAAATGTATTTGCAGAGCATACATTTATTTGGCATTAATCATAATATTCATTTTACAGCAGTTTTACTCAATTTCTGACAGGACATCTAGGTACGCAAGCAAAAAGATGGCATATCGTTTGTAAGAGGTCATGCCCGAATCCATGAAAACTATCTTAGAGACCCATTGCTGATCTAGACTTTCTAGCTCTTCTTTACCTAAACTGCCTGTTACGATAGCGTTTTGGCAACCTAATACGGTGTTAAAGGTTGTATTGTCTAGTTTCATGATATGTAGTACTATCGCCAAGGTAAAACATATCTATAAGGTGCTTATTTTGGACGTATATGTAAAAATAATATCCTTCACACATTTCTAAAATTTATTGTGTTAGAAATAAAGTTGGGAATTTTAACCACAAATTTCTTATCCAAATTATAATAGTATATATGTATATATATTTATATGTGTATATATATTTATATGTATATATATATATATATATATATATATATATATATATATATATATATATATATATATATATATATACATAAAACTGTTCTTGGGATTAAGGATCATATAATGTTATAACATTTTTATTATCAACCACTTTATAGTCTTCATCAGTATAATAACCGTATTTTGAGGTGTAGCTGCATCTAAATGTAGTTTTAAGAAAGTTTGTGACGAAAAATGGTAAGTCGAAAAAAAATTATCTCTGTTTTTTATCATTAATGATGAAGTTCATTTTGCACGTAATAATAAACAATGAATTTAACGAAAAGACGAAAAAACAAACGACGTTTGTAATGTTGCAGAGAACTGATGGAGACCATAAAATGGTAGAAATATTTTGGATATATATTTTACTGATATAATAAAGATGTTTGAACATTATATGACCTTTAATCCCAAGAAGAGTTTTACGAATATTGTTGATGGTCCAAGAAAAGTATACCAAATATATATATATATATATATATATATATATATATATATATATATATATATATATATATATATATACTTAAACCTTAGATTATATCATTTTTCCTTTATTTTGTCTTTTCTTGGGTTTAGGTTCTATATTTAACAAAAAATGCAAAACAATTGACGTTTTGCCATTTTCAAATTTTTTTCTTCCTAAAAATATTTTTATATAATTAAAACATTCACATAAAAAACATATCTACAATTTTAAAAAACAAACAAGACACTGTATAAACAGTATTTAAATTTTTTATTTATTTTTTTTTTAAATATTTATTTTACCGGTACATACCTTGACATTTTGTTACTCTATTACTAAATAAAATTCAATCTTTACATCGTCTACTGAGGATACATGGAATGCGAATGTGTTTTATTTTTTTTATATTTTACAATACACAAAAAAAAACAAATAATGTATATGTTTAGTTTTATGTTTAAGAGGATATTCAATTTTTGTTTCTTATTTGACAAGATCGAATACTTAATATTTTTCTTTAAATTAGGCTTGTGTAAATGTGGCTCAAATTTCCAATATCTGTTCTATCGTTAACAGTGTTTTTATTTTTTTTAATTTCAATCATTTCCTTTATCGGTAGTTTTTGGTAATTTATATCGTTGTTTTTTATTATGGTACTGTTATAATCAAAAGTATGTTTTTCGTCCTGTGTGTGTTTGTTTAACGCTGTTGAGGCATTTTTCGTATATTTATGGCCATTTAATCTGTTCTTCAGTAATTGGCTCGTCATGCCTATATATTTTTTGGGACAATTTGTGCAAGGGATCGAATATATTACATTTGATTTATTCATGAGGGGAGTTTTACTTTTTAAATTTGTGAACAATGTATTTAATTTATTATGTGACTTGTGGCATACGATAATATCATGCTTTATTAAAGTGTAAGATAATGAATGCTACATATTTTTGCTGTTTATGTTCTATGTTTTTTTTGATTTTACGTTGTTATAAAACTTATATGTTCGTTTATCAATTATTTTGGTGATAGTCTCTTCGTTGAAATTATTATTTTTTAGTGTATTTTTTACTTTTTGCAATATTTTTGGTTGGAATTCTGGAGACGTTAGGGAGATAGTACGATCAGACAGACTGATTATAACACTATTTTTTTGAGTTTTTGAATGATTAGAGAAACAGTTTAGATATCTACCTGACCAAGTGTACCATTCAGTTAAAATTTTGTTTTTTCTGCGTATAAGTGTCATATCTAGAAAATTTATTTTATTATTATTTTCTGTTTCGGACGTGAACTGTAATTTTTCGTTGAAACTGTTAAACTCTTGAAGAATTTCATTTATTTTATTTTGTGGCACGGCTGCTATGCAATCATCGACAAAACGTTTGAAAATATTATATTAAAATTTAATTTTTCTAAAACTTTTTTCTCGAAATATTCCATTACTAACTTAGCAATAGTAGATGAAATTGGTGATCCTATAGCACATCCATCGAGTTGTTTGTAAAAGGTATTTTCGTACTTAAAGTAATTTGTATTTAGAACGAGGTCAACAGCATCCGAAAAATTATTTTTTGATAGCGATGTATGTTTTTTAAATTTTTTCGTACCGCTCCGGCGTATATTCAGACATTCGTTTGTACTGTTTAAAATAACAGTCCTGCATGAAGTTCTGCGGGTAATATCCTGCCGTTATTTTACGATTTGGGGATTTTAAGTAGACAGTTGTTTTCTGTGCATTTTACTCTAGGTTCATTACAACTCCACTGATGATACTATCAGGCTAATTTAATAGAATCGGACGAGTTTACTCTTTAAGCACAGCATCTACTTGGTACTGTCGAACATAAATTAAATTGTGTTCACCATTTCGTCAAAATACTTTAGTTTGAATCGGTTATTAAACACTGCGTTATCTTAAAAAATATATTTGAATATAACATTTAGTTATTTTAATTATTTATAACAATTTGCATATTTATTATTAATTATAAGAAATTGAAAGCATTCAGACCCTAATAATTTTCAGTCTTTGAGCTTTCCAAAAATATGTACTGATTTATTATTCTCCTCAAACTATGGGTCTGTAGTTTCGAAGTGGTTTACAATAACATCAAAAATTTAAGATGTTTGACAAAAATTTACTAAAAACCCAGGAAAAGCAACCCAAAATTTTTTAAAATAATTATTATAACAGGCAAATACTGAAATAAAACAAGTAAATACTTTGAGTAATTATGACGGTGGCATATTTAATCTAGAACTTTTCTAATTAGTCAATGCCCCTTTTTACCCTAACATTTTACACCCGCTGCTGGAAACCATTCATGTTTTTAAAATACCCACGTCATAAAATTTAGAAAATTAGGTTAGCCGGAGCTTTAGTCCCGCCGTTTCCATGCCTGCTTCCATCATCATAACCCTTTGGATCGATGGTGCACGTTGTTTACGACGGGGATGTTTTGTTCCAGCAACGGCCGGTGTCGTTGCGTTGACAGCGACTAAGTGTGCTTCTGGCGGCGGCAGCTATCGTGGGGTTCCGCTCCATTACTCCATTGCCATTGTCTCGGCGCCGTTGACGGACAGCCGATAAGGCGATGGTGGCACGTTGGCCCCCTAGGAAGTTACACGTGTTTCCGTATATTACAGTTTTTTTGGGGAAAATTTCAGTATATTTCTTTATTTGAAAAAATTCTATTTCCAATGTTGTATTTTAAAAATTTAAGATAAAAATGTTTTATTTATTCCAATGTATATGTGTTTCAGAATGAACGAATCCTTTGTGAAATAAAGAAATTAATCAATTTAAAATTAACTTGAATAGATGCAATATAGTAATATACGTATCAGAGGTACTACAACTTCGAATATATGTTCGTTTTTGCTGACAGACTGTAATGTTTCACAGAATGGTCTTGGTGATTACTCGAGCCAAGCCTTCGTTATAGGATTGCAAAATCACTATACTAACCACAAATTTTGTAGAAAATATAGTAAACATAATTTTGAAACCTTTTTGTGGCATTTGGGAAATACAGGTTTTGCGGACTTATAACTTGTCAGTGATGTGCATTTGATAATTTCAATAACTGTGTAAATGATTGCTAGATTTAAGTTTGAAACCTGGAATTTTGATCGCCAGTGAAATATATAGATTTTAAGTACTGTGTGGCGCTAATATAAAAATAATTGCTAATTATAACGGAAGGTCCAACGCCTTACTGGATGTGCCGGTTTGCGACTGTTGAAACCCAATATTGTCAAACTGTTAAAACTCCGTCATAGTCCAAGCCATTGCTAAGTCACGGGAGAGAAAAAGAATTAAAATGGAAACGAATGAATGAAAATTAAATATTTAATGCTTCTGTACAGGTGGTTATTTCTTTAATGTTGATCGCTCCTTCTTTTAGGGCAGTGCCTAGGCTAGCATGCCGGAGATTAGGGGGGTTTATATAAATTCAAAGCGCCACCTGTTTTAGGCCCCGAAGCGATGATGTTATTGAAAACAGGAAACAACTAGATCCCAAAATAAAACACACCGATTCCAAAAACAATTAAAATCTGTATTTAACAATAAAAAAAAAAGTATTCTGTTTTACAACTATGTGAATTCTATCTTAAACTAAAGCAATATGTGACTATTTTCTACCTAGATTAGATGTAGGTCCAGCTTTAATTTTTACTATCGGCTAAACTGAATAACCTTACTTTTTATGTACGGTTGTATTTCTCACTAACAAATTATCTAGTACGTCGATTTAGTCTAAAATTATGATTACTTAAGCCTAATTAAAAGTGTTGGACTATTAATATGTGAAGTGATGTTTTAAATTACCTAGTGTATACGTATACCTTCGGTTTACAAGGTATTTTAAATGAAATTTTAAAATAAAGTGTCCTGTAATTGCTCGCATAAAGTCTTATTAGTTCCCAATCACAGGGGAAAAAGGAAAGTATACATTAAAACCGGTAATTTCACTGTTTATTACGAAGTTCTAATACCTGAAAGGCTGTTTTGTCATTAAATCCAAACACTTTCGACAAGCTGGATAGCCGATGGCCTCTATGGAGCAGTGGTGTGTAATATGTTGGCTCTGGTAGGCAAATCTAATTTTAAACAGGATGGCAAAGTCCCGGTATATTAAAAACTGTTTGTGGCATATACCTGATTGTCTTTAAAGGTGCACCAAGTAGTCACAACGATGGTGTGTTAGCTTTTTAGATGAGATCACTTTCACTAAACTGTACTTAACGAACAACGAATATAATAAAACTTTCTTTATCCTCAATATCTGGCAAATGATGCCTTAACGCACTAAACTATGATTTTAGCAGCAAACAGGAATAAAAGTAGTATTGTACTCTGAAAAAATCAGGCAAAAATCTCTGCTTTCTGGGTGCCTGTCAGTTTTCACAACCAATGCTTGGCCCAGACTCTCTCTACCGACACTCAAGAGCGCCAAGAAAAAAACAAAAGATTAACTAACTACACCCTTGATGAAAGTGGCAAAAGTGGAGTGATACATTTCTAGGCACACTTGATTTTTTTTACAAAACCGGTTTTTGGTGTGACAGTGACAAAAACTTTTAGCTTTTATTTTATATGTATTAAAGAGACTACTTGATGAAAATAAGAATTTAATTTATGGTGAGTATTGGCTTGATTGTTGGTATTTTGGTAAAATTATTTATAGTTTTGTTCATGAAATAACAAAACTGTAACACCATAGGTTAAAATTAGTGCTGTTTTTAACGCAAATTCCAAGATGGATGAAACATATCCAGGAGTGTTGGGGGCAATGTGGGAACAAACTCTACATAAAATGTAACAGCAAACAATAGGTTGGGGCCAGGAAGGGAAGGTCAAAGCTGGCTAAAAACGATTTTTTGAAACTGCAAGACAAATAAAGTATTTTGGAACAAAAAGTTTTAAAGAAAAGTTGTAGAGATTTTAAAAACCTACCATGTGCTTATGGGCGATTATTTTCGTCAATATGGTCATACAAAAATGCCAAAAAACCTTTAAAATCGGCCATTTTTTGCCAAATATTTTTTTTACACTTTTTTGATTTTAACATTTTGAACAAAATGGTATTTTATAATAGTAAATCAGGTAATTTGTTGCTGATATTGCTATTTGTTTATTGCAAGACCTTCTTTGGGTGAATAATTTGACCTCCACAAAGGTTCAATCTCTTCGTGAAGGCCTAAATTTTCATATCTTGTTATAGACAAATGAAAAAAATAATTTTCATCCCTTTAAATATCGCTCTAAAAAAAGAGGATGTGTCATATTCATAATTTTTCAAGCTACTCCAGATTTAAAAAAAAAACAACTAAATTGGTTCATTCGTTGCTGAAATACAGCGAATTTTTCAGAGCGCTGCGGATTTGAAGCTGCGAGTTTAGTGTTCTCGCGCGCGCGAGAACTCTATTTCTTTATAAAAAAAAACACCCACTTTTTTTAAAGCGATATTTAAGCTGTTGAAAATAATTTTTTTCATTTGCCCTTAACAAGATATTTAGACCTTCATGAAGAAATTGAAGCTTTGTGGAGGACAAAATATTTACTCAAAAAAAAAGTTATAGCAATCAACATTTTAAGTCTTGGGATAAACAATTAGCAATATCTCAGCAACAAATTATCCGGTATACTATTATAAAATATCATTTTATTCAGAAAAACGAGGGCATCCCTTTAAAAGCAAAAAAGTTCAAAAAGAGTTAATTTTCTAGTAAATAATTCATATGCAAGAAATTGCCTATTTTAAGAGTTATTTGGCATTTTTGCAATAACAAATTGACAAAAAGGAGCGCACGAAAGCTCAAATTGTAGGTTTTTAAAATTTCTGCCACTTTTATTTGAAACTTTTTTTCCAAAATGCGTTCTTTGGCTTGTAGATTCAAAAGACCTGTTTTAGCCAGCTCTGACTCATCCTCTTGGCCCCAACCAGGGGCAGATCCAGCCTCTCTCTTGGGGGGAGGGGCGGTGATATCACAAAAGTACAGGATGGCAAGAAAAAAGTTGTCAACGGGGGGGGGGGGGATCAGTAGCATACACATTCCTAATATAAAAAGCCGAATCGGTTCTATTTTCCTGAACTCAAAGCTCTTGGGAGGGGGGGGGGGGGCGATCGCAAACATTCACATTCCTATACTCTATTCAAGAATTAGAGAAAGTAATAAAACTGTTACCGAAACCTCCTACGTATCTGCTCCAGTGCCGCAGGTAACTGAGGACTGCCGTAAATCTAATTATATATATATAATAAAATTTCAGATAGTTCAGTTTAATTTCTGTTAGTGAGCAAAGTACATCTTACAGTTTGTCCTTAGCGATTTATCCTGTTTGCGTTTGTTTTTATATATTATTTGAGATTAGTGAGATAAAGATGGCTTCCACCTCCAAAATCGTTAAACCAGGGCATTTTTTCCTCAATGAAAAACTGATTACGATGAATGTTTATGATGCCTTAAGATATCAATATCTGGATAATAATGTTAAAAGCTCTGTTAAGATGTATTCCAAAATGACAGGAGTTGGAGAATTTACAATGTACCTAATACTGAATGAGAAAAAAACTACTGGAATTGTTAATACTCCCAAACCACATTCGATCGCAGGCAGACGAAAAACCTTGTTGGAAGAAGAGATGAAATATGCAATTAAAGGGATTGTACATGAGAAGCAGATCCCAACCTTCGACAAAATTCTAACTAAAATCAATGAAGATCGCCATTTACTTTAAATTAAAAGAACTGAACTCTGGAAATTCGTCAAAGAACTTAATTTTTGCTAAGAAAAACCAGATAGAAAATCTGTTCCTGTAGATCGTCCGAAAACTGTCTGTTGGAGAAGTAAATATCTCTCTCAAGTAAAAGGTAGAGTTGCTAGAAATAACACAACTTACAAAATTGGTAATTTAACTAAACTTTTGAAAGATTTTTTTGAATAAAATTACTGCGAAAAATTGGGAAATAATCCTTACAATAAAAAAAACAAAATGTGAAAACTCGATCTCATGATCGGTGAGATAGAGGAACCAATATAATTAATTTGAGGTAAAAAAAAAATAGTTTCACTGCCTTTTATTAAGAATTAGATACGTAATGTTTACCAGTGTAAACAATTTATTATTTAAATTTTTGTGTTTGTTGTATTTTATTGTTTAATGTTTATATATATTTTTATTTTAGTGTGTCCCACTCTTTAATTTTATATATATTTAATTCCAATTAGCCGTAAGTTTTTTATTATTTTATTATTGTATTTGTGTCTTTTTCTTGAGCGTGTAGAATTAACATGTTTATCTTATTCTTTTTTGGGCCACTGGATTTCCATATAATAAAGTAAATTAAGATATCAGTACAATAAAAATAAAAATAAGTATGTCTAATTTTAACTGTAACATATAAAAACTAATTACATTTGAATCTCTTTTTAGTGTTTAATTGTAATTCTGCAGATGGTTTAAGAAATAAATAAACTGAAACGTCAAATGTCCTACAAATGTTTTTAATTAATAATGAAATGACCGATAGCCCCAAAAATATTTTAATAGTATATGGACGAATTTATTTTTTTTATGTTAAACTTTTTGTATTTTTGACAATGGGTATTTTGTAAGTATTAAAATTATAACTTAGAATTTTTTGAAAGAATAAGGCTACATTTTCGTCTGAATGTGTCTAAAACCGTTCCTATGACAAAATTAAAAATAATAAAAATACAGTTGTGATTTGTGTTAAATATGTCAAAATTATCTACATTTTGTAATGTATGTGAATTATTCAGAAATCGTAAGAAATAAAATAATATTATAAATTTTTTTTATTTTATTTATTACTGAAATAATATTTTATGCCATATATACTTAGTGATAAAATAAACCTCCTTCCGACGCCTATAACAACGATTAGAATTATTTTTAACATTTCACACTTTCAAATATCTATTGTTATCCAATCCAAATGGTCCATTATTATAGACCGGTATTTTTGATTATAAAATTTCTAACCTATTTCTATGAAAAATATATGTGTCTAACAGATCTTGCTAAAGACACCGGACTAAAGAACACAGGTAGTTTGCGAAGAGAAAAAGGGTAATAAATGATTTATTATTCTCTCTAGTTCTTGAATAAACTATAGTATAATTGGCAAAATCGGGTCTATTTTCCTAAACTCAAAGCTCTGGGGGGAGGGGAGCGATTGCCCCCCCCCCTTGGATCCGCGCCTTGGCCCCAATCCATTTCTGCTGTTATATTTTATGTAGGGTTTGTTCTTACATTGATCCCAACACCAGATCTCATCTATCTCGGAATTTACGTCACTATATTTTCCTATCTTGGACTTTCAGCCTCAATCATCTCATTACTTTTTTGATTACTTATCGATTTTTACAAAAACAATTACATTTAATGATGTTTTAATTTTTAATATGATATTTTAATATTAAGTACGACTACAATGAGGGAGGGGGGCGTTGGATTTATTTTTTTTTTTTGCAAAAGGGCCAGTGGTTCAAAAAAGGTTGAAAATCTACGATATAATCGATTCGAGCAACGAAACAACTGTACCGGTAGAGGGACTGAAATGTTGTTCGCACTACATAATTACGACATTTATTAAGATTGATCTCCAGTTTAAGCATCGTTATCGGCTGATATAAACCGATCTGACAACATTGCCAGTAAGCCGACCTAATCCTCGCAGGGGAAAGTGTATCGTGTTAGTGCGATTATCACGCGTGAATCCCCGCACGTCGTTGCCGCGTGCCGGCCGATGCGTTAATCCTTGTTGGGCCAACACTCGATCAGATTCTATTACAGATTCCCAGGGTATCTAACTCGATAAAACGTATAGCCTATGTTCGTTCAAAGAGTTGTAATTGAAATAATTACTATCTTTTCAAGCATACTTCCTCCTATTAATTAATTTGTGAGTGAAAAGGCAAAATTGTATTTTATCGATATCGTTATTTTCCTTTAATTAGGGAGATTTACATCCTACAAAGCTTCGAATATTCGAACAAATATTTTAGCTTTTTACTTCGTTAATGTTAAAATAATTTATTTCAAACAGTAGTTTACAGAGTAAATCCAAATAGTACATTCCTTATAGTATGTTACACAAATAAAATAAAATAAGTTATCTAATGCTTAACGGTGCTAACTTTTGACAAAGATAGCCCAGGAAATGGAGTGTTAAAGAAAAACTCAAATACTGCCTGCGATTTGATTGCAGAAATAGGTAGGGAAAGGTAGTAGAAATGACGTCTCATCTCGTGTCTCAAGAAATTTTGGTTGGAATATTGTTTTTTTTTTTAACAAATAGGTCGAAAAATGATTTTTCACCGGTTTTTTGGATTATACGAAAAATCTAAGGGATTTAGAGAAAAATGTTCCAAAGACGAATTGTATGTCTTGAAAATATCTTCAAAATGAATTTTTGTTTGTCCAAATCGATCTGTAAACAAAAAAGTTATTGCAAATTAAACATTGAAAATGGTTTATTTTTCAATTGTTAATAACTTTCTTAATATTTATTGAATTGTTTTCAACTATTACCAGAATGTGAGTTCTAGAATTGCAATTGTTTATTAGAAAAACGAAAAAAGTGACTATTTTTGATTGGCTGTACAGGGTGAGTCAACGATTGGATGAAGTAGGTTTGTGCCTTTTCGTAGAAATTAACAAAGAAACTATATTTATTGTTTGATACAGTTTATTTTTACGCAGATTTTAAAAATATTTAGGACTCTACAGGGTGAGCCAAAAAACTAGGACAGCATAAAGTTGTATTTTTTTTAAATAGAATACCCTATATACGAATCGTATTTTCGATTTAGCTTATAATTTTAAATCTTTTTTATTAAGGGTTTACTATAACAAAACTTAATAGTTTCTGAGATAATTAAGTTTAAAGAAAAAAAGTTACATTTTCAAGCATCAATTCAATCCTAAATAACGTTTTCAATTTTGTGACAAATATATTCAAATTTGGAATTTAGCAAGGCCAAGGACAAGTTAACATAATTTTTACCTAATATTTGCAATAAAAGCTACAGGGTGTTGAACACATCGGCTCAAATTTGAACAAGTTTAAATGAATAAATATCTTTTTTTTTAAATGATACACCCTGTATATTTTCATGTTATTTAATAGAGTAATAAAAACCCTAAAAGGTTTGTTCAATATATCCTATACCTATTTATAATAGTTTTTGAGATATTTCAGTTTTTCTTATTTTCTATACTTTTTTACAGAAATAGTCTTCATTATCATAGTAGACATGTAAAATAATAAAAAGAAACTACAGAAGCAAACAGAATGTGGTTAAATATGATGAAATACATTATTCGTTATATTACAACGGCAATAGTTTAATTAAACATAATGTGAAAAAATTAACACAACAATAACGACAAGGCAAATACATATTTACTTTTATACTAAATTGAAACAAAAAAATTACCTATTAAATACTGAGATTAATTATTTCTTTTTAATAAGTGTTCGAATAAACGACCCTCTTGTGCAATGCACAAATTTAGTCTTTTTTGCAGATTTTCTCGGACCCTGGACAAAATTAGTGGCGTTATTGTTCTACAGGTATCCCTAATCCTGTTTCGCATATCTTCCACTATTGTTGGTGGATTAACATACACCTTATTTTTAATATAACCTCATAGGAAGAAATCTAATGGGGTGATGTCGCAAGACCTTGGTGGCCACTCAATGAAACCCCCACGTCCAATCCATTTTTGCGGATATCGTTGGTCCAAAAACGCACGAACTTCACGATGGTAATGCGGAGGCGCACCATCGTGCTGGAACCACATATTGTCGAGCTCATCCCTATCGAGACCTTGAAGCAGTTGGGGTAGTTCTTCTTGTAGAAAGTTCAGGTAACTATGGCCATTTAGTGGTTCATTAAAAAAGTGGGGTCCAATAATTCGATTATGATGAATACCACACCAAACATTTAATGACCAGTGGTTTTGATGTTGCACCTCTCTAATCCAAAATGGGTTTTCTGTGGCATAATAATGCATGTTGCGTCTATTTACGGCACCGTTACTTCTAAAAGTAGCTTCATCACTAAACATTACCTTGCATAATAAATTTGGATTTGATTGAATCTCCGCTTTTATTGTACGACAAAAGTTTACACGACTTTTAAAATCCTGTCCATGCAATTCTTGGTGTAATTCCATGTGACATGGATGATACCTATATTTCTTGGTAGTACGATTAGCGGTGGATTGTGATGTTTCACATAATGCTGCTAACTGACGGCTACCAATATAAGGATTTTCCTGAACATTTAAAAATACTTGTAGTTCTTTTTCTTCATCAGTTACTGGTTTGTTGACCACTTTACGTTTTGGATAATCAACAGTACCAGAAGAATCAAATCTTTGCATTAAGTTTTGAAAAATATGGGTATTAGGCTGGCGTCGATCAGGATACTTCATTTTGTAAATTCTTTGAGCAAGAAGGCAATTTTTTTGAGCCTCTCCTATTGTATAAATCATATCTATGAACTCATTCTTTGGAAAATTCATTTTACAATATAAGATGAATGCAAAAAAAACCAAACTACACTACATAAAAACCAAAAGAAGCGATTGCGGTTATAAATTTGACACACAGAAAAATGTTCTTTTGCATTGTTTTTGCCATGGCTACTATGATAATGAAGACTATTTCTGTAAAAAAGTATGGAAAATAAGAAAAACTGAAATATCTCAAAAACTGTTATAAGTAGGTATAGAATATATTGAACAAAACTTTTAGGGTTTTTATTACTCTATTAAATAATATGAAAATATACAGGGTGTGCCATTTAAAAAAAAAAGATATTTATTCATTTAAACTTGTTCAAATTTGAGCCGATGTGTTCAACACCCTGTAGCTTTTATTGCAAATATTAGGTAAAAATTATGTTAACTTGTTCTTGGCCTTGCTAAATTCCAAATTTGAATATATTTGTCACAAAATTGAAAACGTTATTTAGCATTGAGTTGATGCTTGAAAATGTGACTTTTTTCTTTAAACTTAATTATCTCAGAAACTATTAAGTTTTGTTATAGTAAACCCTTAATAAAAAAGATTTAAAATTATAAGCTAAATCGAAAATACGATTCGTATATAGGGTGTTCTATTTAAAAAAATACAACTTTATGTTGTCCTAGTTTTTTGGCTCACCCTGTAGAGTCTCAAATATTTTTAAAATCTGCGTAAAAATAAACTGTATCAAACAATAAATATAGTTTCTTTGTTAATTTCACCGAAAAGGCACAAACCTACTTCATCCAATCGTCGATTCACCCTGTACAGTCGCCTAGGAAATCGCTACAGAGTTCTGTCAGTGATCATTCTCTTCATAAAGATTTAAGCTATCATGTTGTAAAAAAAAGTGGATATTTTTGATATTTTGTTTATGCAAAATCGTCATGAAAATATGGGTAGTTTTTCGCTTATAAATTAATTAACAACCGCATTTTTTGTCCGATTTGTTAACGAAGCATATCATTGGAAAGCTGGCAAAAAAACACGAATTTGCAAAGATTTCGCGTTTTTTGCTTTTATTACATATGTATGAACTAGAAATAATAATATTTGGGGGGGGGGGATAGGAGGGAGCCGAACATAATTGTTCATAAAAGTAAATATATATAATAAGGTATGTAATCGTTTTCAATGGAAAAACATGTAAAACTAGTAAAAAAAAATTTAATGAAAAAATGCAAATTTCGCAGGAGGGAGGGGGGGGGGGGAGATTGAGTGGTCCGAGAAGGTTGAACATATGCCCAATATTATTTTTTCGATGAGCTACCCCAAAATATCAAAGACTGAAAGTTCCACGTTATTTAGAAGCGGAGATATTGCTAATTTTTCAAACACGCGCCGATTTGAAGACACGCTCTCACTTTGTACTCGGTGAGATTCGGTTACCCCTTCCAACTTATCTTATCTGACGTCCAGCACGTACCCTCAGTTTAGCGATCTCCTGAAGGGTTGATTGTGTATAAATTAACCTCAATTGAATGGTTCCATATACTTTAGGCTCTTATTAATGAACTGTAAAAAATTTAGCTCTTAATATAAATAATCAATCGCTCTGTGATTTTCTGAAAAAAAATTGCTAACTCGGCTCATATTGGTCGTAGATTTCTTTGGTTTTTTTAAATCTCCATTTTAGTTATCAGATCAAAACAATAACAAAAATCTATTGTAAACTATTACTTTTGATTAACAATACGATAGTATAGAAAACAACTGCGAGTCCGCCCATAGGTCAATCATAATAACCACATATAAATTAAAGATACGATAGATTAAATAAATAAATTTAAGAACAAAAACTATATTCATCATCATTCATCATTTATTTAAGTATTGTTTTTACAAAAAAACTATCCACTGTCAACCTCTTTATAATCTAAAACCAAAGCGGCCAAATCTTCCCTGGCGTCTTGAAACTCTCCTTCTTCCATACCCTCGCCGACGTAGTGATGTACGAACGCCCTTTTCTTATACAACATCTCATATTTGCGGAGGAGCCGCTCCCAGGCCTCCCTAACCGCTGTCGTGTTCGCCAACATCGTTACCGCTCTTGTTACAGCAGCCAAGTCGCCTGAAAATTCACTTGCGTTTAGATGAAAGCAACACAATTGTATGTTACAGAATGTTATTAACCAGTCTCTTTAATTATGTAAACTATTTTTTTTTTTAATTTTAAATGAATGTATTTTTTTAGTGTTAATCCTATTTTGTTCAGTTGGAAATATTTTTAAATTCAAATTTTTAAAAGTCCGTTCTCCTAAACTCCTCATTTGTATTTCATACGGGGTCGTTAAAAATGCAGTAACAACTTTGCTAAAAATCAATCTCACAAACTTGTAGAAATATATATAGATAGGCCAGCAGAGTTTGCCTCACAATGAGATGATTTTAAAATTTAGTGTAAGTAGACTTCTGACTACGTAGCAATGTTCAGAATGATAATAGTAATTATGTAATTAAGGCGCTCAACACATATGCTTGCTCTACGCTGAGCTACTCTTTTGGAATTGTAAAGTGGAGCAAGACGGACATCCAAAACCTGCAAAGAAAAATAAGGACACTCCTAACAAAAGCACAAAAACATCATCCTCGGAATGCTATTGAACGTACAATGCTTTCAAGACACCAAGGAGGAAGAGGATTGGTGGATATTGATAAGCAGCTTGACCAACAAATAATAAACTTACGTTCATATTTCCACAGGTTAGGGGACTCTTCCACACTCTATCGAGCAATATGCGATGCAGACGATTCAACGCCGCTACAGTTGAGGGAACAAGATATAACTTCTCACTACCAAACAGACCAAGATAAGTTACAAACCTGGCTACGGAAGTCGCTTCATGGACGGCATCCAAATGAGGTCAATCAGGACAATGTCGACAACTCAGCGTCGAACTACTGGTTGATTTCAGGACAGATGTTTCTGGAAACGGAGGGTTTCTTGTTAGCTATCCAAGATCAGGTTATTCCGATGAAGAACTATCGGAAGTTCATCATTAGAGATCCCTGAATAGAAAATGACCAATGCAGATATAGCTGTCAAACATCGGAGACAATTCAGCACATAACTGGAGGATGCCAAGTGTTTGCCGCAACCGAGTATAAGGAAAGACACGACTCAGCCGCTAAGATACTCCACCAAGAGTTAGCAGAAAAGTTAAACCTATTACAGGTAGGAAAAGTGCCTTATTACAAGTACAATCCGGAGCCTATTCTTGAGAACAACCAGTTCAAGTTATATTGGGATCGAACGGTTCTGACGGATCAAACAGTAGCTCATAATAAACCAGACATCATACTAATAAATAAAATTTCTAGAAAAACTAATCGACATTGCTGTACCTAACAACAACCTAAGGTCAAAATACAACGGGAAGATCGCCAAACACAGAGATCTGGAGGTCCAAATCAGAAGACAATGGGCAATGAACAACGTCCAAACGATTCCCATAATACTGTCAACAACTGGAGTGATACCAAAGAACCTCCTGCAGAACATGAAGGGACTGGACCTTAGTGAACATCTGTATAACCTATGCAGAAAGCAGTTCTCCTTGCAACCGCGCGAATCATCCGAAAGTTCGTAGGAAATACAGCAGACAACGTCACCTAGGACCCGATAACATGGAAAGGGTTCCCACAGAGCTTCATACTTTTGGTGTCTTTGTATGCCTGGTATGGTTTGACTTGTAAATCATAATGATAATAATGAAACCGATAAGGGTTTCGTCTATCGATGTTTAAATATGGAAGAACGAAACAAATATTTTGTATAGATTTAAGCAAAAAATATGTATGTTAGCAAACAATTTTGTATGTGACAAATGTTCGTCCAATAAAATAAACAAAAAAGACGCTGAGTTGTCGACATTGTCCTGATTGACCTCATTTGGATGCCGTCCATGAAGTGGCTTCCATAGCCAGGTTTATAACTTCTCTTGGTCTGTTTGGTGGTGAGAAGTAATATCTTGTTTCCTCAGCTGTAGCGGCGTTGAATCGTCTACCTCGCATATTGCTCGATGTAGTGTGGAAGAGTCCGCTAACTTGTGGAAATATGAACGTAAGTTTATTATTTGTTTGTCGAGCTGCTTACCAATATCCACCAAACCTCTTCCTCCTTGGTGTCTTGGAAGCATTGTATGTTCAATAACCCTCCGAGGGTGATGTTTTTGTGCTTTTGTTAGGAGTGTCCTCATTTTTCTTTGCAGGTTTTGAATGTCCGTCCTGCTCCACTTTACAATTATGACTACAATGATTATTATCATTACAATTATCATCATCATTATCACTCTCATCGTCATCATCATAATTACCCTCATCATCATCATCATCATCATCATCACTCTAATCATTGACATTATCATCATTTTGAAAGCACGTAAGTACGGTAAAATTATAATTATGTATAAAATATATAAAAGTGCAAAAATTTGTTTATTGTTATGTTTAACAATAATTTGGTTACAAAAACATATCATCCATTGTTCGAATTTGAAGCGTTTGAGTCACGTTTTTTTCTGAGCGCGGCAGGCCGAAAGAACGCCCCTCTCCACTGCTCACTTTCTGACTCTCAGAATAGGTGCAACTTTAAACTGTTGCTACATCAACAATTTTGAAATAATTGAGTTCAAAACTGCTTCATACAATAGTTTAACCATCTCCCTATCAGTTCCTACTTAAATAATGCCGTAATGTTAATAAACAACTTCGTGGCGATTTTTCGAAAAAAATAACTCTATTGCAACTTTTAGTGGTCATACACAATTCACTGTGCAAAATACTATTGAATATTTTTACTTGAAATTTTGCAAATTTGTTGTACGCCACAAGAGGCTCCTTTAGTTGCAGTTAATGCAATATATTTTTCTACTGTTTATTAACAATTGAAAAAGCAGCCATTTTTGCAGGGTTTTTTTGCAATAACTAACGAAAAAAATCGGATTCGGATGAATCTTAGCTCATTTTGTAGATATTTCCAATGCCCACAACTCTTGTTTTGAAACTTTATTACTGAAAAACAATAGCTTTTCCTAGAACTCGAGAAAACTATTTTTTCACAACCTAATTGATAAATATAAAATTTTCCCCAAAAAACAAAATTGGACATAAGATACTGCAAATTACTATTATCATTCTGAAGGTTCCTACGTAATTAGAAGTCTAATAATAATAAATTTCAAAATCACCTCATATGAAGCTAATTCCGCCGGCCTAACAGCTTTCGGAAGCAGAACTGGTATAATAAATAATGAAGAATTTACAGTAACATTCTGAAATTTTTCTTAAAATATTAATACTCATGCTTTAAATGTACAAGAAAAAAAATTAATCGCTTTCAGAAAATCCTATTTCCAAATCATTTTAATCGATAATGTATTCCTTTTGGATACTTAGCCTTCCTTAACTTCCTTAACTTTAAACCCTAAAAATTAATTAAATTACCTCCTGGCACAGTAGTTGGAGGCATATAATTAATGCCAATTTTAAATCCCGTTGGAGACCAATCCACAAATTGTATGGACCTCTTGCTTTTAATACTATTAATGGCACTGTTAACGTCAGTAGGTGATACATCTCCTCTAAACAATAAACAGCAAGACATATATTTTCCTTTCCTCGGATCACATTTAATCATTTGATTTCCAGGTTCGAAACAGGCATTGGTAAGCTGCGCCACTGATAACTGTTCGTGCATTGCTTTATTTGCCGGTACAAATGGGGCGTAAGTTATCAAGGGGAAATGAATCCTCGGATACGGGACGAGATTCGTTTGGAATTCGTCTAGAGACACATTTACCGCGCCTTCGAATCTTAGAGATGCCGTCACAGCAGATACTACCTGACCCAAGAGGCGGTTAGGGTTAGTGTAAGTAGGTCGAGGAGTATCCAATTTTCTGTCAAGTATATCGTAAACTGCTTCGTTATCCATTACGAAACATACATCTTCATGTTCGATACTGCCGTTAGTGGTTAAAATAGCATTGTAAGGTTCTACAATAATCGGTGAGATACGTGGCGCGGGATACACAGCAAAGTCTAGAACGCTGACTTTTCTATAATCATTGCGTAAGCCTTCCAAAAAGGTTGTCGTGAAACCTGATCCGGTACCACCTCCAAATGCTCGATAAATTATAAAACCTTGCAACGAATGACAATCGTCTGCTACTATTCTCGTTCTATCGAGGGCGAGATCTAACATTTCTCTGCCAATAGTATATCTTCCACGGGCATAATTGTTGGCTGCATCTTCTTTCCCTAAAACATAGTCCAAAGAATATGATCATAAAGTAATGTAACAGCAATTTAAAACACAGAGTGATTCTTAACGAAATTTATCGATCAATTGTGGGAAAACTACAATTTGGGAGAATCTGAAAATTTCTCAATGAGAGACAGCCGGTTAAAATATTTTCAAGATAGCGGCACTTCCAATTATACCGGAAGTAGATATCAACTTGCTTATTTTAAATGGAACATCCTATATATTATTACATTTTTGATTTCTACGTAAAATTCTGGACATATTTTATGTATAATGTTCTATATTTAAGTCTCACCGTTTTGGACATATTTAAATTTTTATGTCAAAAATGACGTTTGCAGACCAAAACTTAACTATAAATTTTTCCTATAAGAAAGTCTTTATTATTTAATTTGGATTAGTTTTCTTGTAGACGAAGATCGACTTTAATAGTTCTTTTATGATATTTTGAAAATTATTAGTACAGAGTGGTCAAAAAAGAAGAATAAAAATTATATTTAAAAAATCGTCAAAAGTCAATTTTTTCAAATAGAAAGCACCCATTTTTAAAAAAATGCTATACGGCTTTTAAGTTTTGTTTGTAGTTGGCCATGACGGCGAGGCGTGGCAAAAATAAAACAATCGAACTCTAGAGAATTGCCACTATTTCTTGCCATTTGACATTCATTAATAATAATCTTGCCGGATCGATTAAATTACAGACACGAAGATTCTTTAAACTTATTTATTATTTATGGAAAATGTGCTAGAATTATTTTAAGAGCATGCAATACATTCGCGATCCGATATCCGCAGAAACAGAAACCAACACCACCAACTGCTAAAAAGATTATAGAAAACTTCAAGAACTTTGGATTCATAAAAGCAAAAAGAGACAGAAATAAACCAATTGTTAATAATGAAAATATTGAAACTACAATTTTAGGATATTTCGCCGCATATCCGACAATATCTACAAGGCAAGTAGCATTAGAGTTTGGATTATCTCAGACATCGGTTTGAAGGATTTTGTGGAAACAATTTTCATCCCTATGTATTTTCCATAGTACAACATTTAAAAGGCACTGATTTTTCACGAAAAGTAGAGTTCTGTCAATTTATTTTACTTCGGTCACAAGAAAATACTGGTTTTTCGGATAATATTATTTGGTCGGAAGAAGCCAAATTCACAAAAAATTGATTGTTTAATCGACGCAATTCCCACTATTGGAGCGACTCAAATGTACATCCATTTAGAAAATTAAATTTTCAAGAGTCTTGACAGTTTAACGTATATTATGCTGTAAGAAATGACGGAGTCGTCGCCCTAAAATCCTACCAAGATAATTTGTATGGTAAGTTAGCCATTTTTGAAACAAAACGTGTTTTATAATCAATGGATAGTCAAGAATAGACCATATTTTTGGCCACCTCGCTTCTCCGGCCTAACAGTACTTGATATTTGGGGGACAATCAAAAATAAAGTATACAACACTGCACAAACCACTATGGAAGATTGCATACAGCGCGGCAAAATAGCATTTGAAGAACTTAATCCTTAGTCAGTAAGAAGAGCCACCCGTGAAGAATTCCTGCTTAGGTGCGAAAAATGTTTGGAAGTTCAAGGGCGTCAATTTGAACATTTACTCAAATAATTTTTGTAACTTTATTTTATTAACAACTGGTTTATTTTTATTTCTTTTAGCTTTATAGATCTTTTTAACAGTTGGTAGTGTTGGTTTCTGTTTCTTCGGATATCGAATCGCAAATGTCTCCCATGTTTTTGAAATAACTCTATCACATTTTTCATAAATAAAAAATCAGTTTAAATAATCTTCGTGTGTGTAATTTAATCGCACTGGCAAGAAATAGTGACAATTCTGTAGAGTTCGATTGTTTCAATTTCACCACCACGCCTCGTCTTCATGGCCAACTAATAACAAAATTTAAAAGCCGTATAGCATGTTAACAATAGAAAAATGTTGAATTGCCAATATTTTGAAAACTACAAATTTTTAAATAGACAACGTTATACAAAGTTACCCTTATTTTTATTGCTTCATATGATAAAATTATAAAAATAGATGCTTTCTATTTGAAAAAATTCACTTTTGACGATTTTTTAAATATTATTTTTATTCTTTTTTTTTTGACCACTCTGTACTAATAATTTTCAAAATATCATAAAAAGACTACGAAAGTCGGTCTTCGTCTACAAGAAAACTAACCGAAATTAAATAATAAAGACTTTCTTATAGGAAAAATTTATAGTTAAGTTTTGGTCCTCAAACGTCATTTTTGACATAAAAATTTAAATATGTCTTGAGTATAGAACATTATACATAAAATATGCTTAGAATTTTACGGAAAAATAATTTGTTAAATTAATCAATAATATTGCTTTAGTTAAAAATCAGCCTAATAACCTCCTTCATTAAAAGAAATAACTGTGTGTATTTCGCAGAAATAATACTTATACTATGACAACAACGCCTTTTTTTTGACAAATAATAAGTAAACAGCATTTCGTTTTAAGAGATTTTAGGGATTTTTCTTGCTTTTTCTCATTAAAACAATGCAAATTTGTGAAATTTTGTATAATATAGAAACTTTTATAAAAGTGAAATTTATGAAAGTAAAAAGTGTTTTTCTGTGTTTTTTTTTTGTCTATTTTCAAGACAAAAGCATCATTGACTAAATAAAGGCAAGACTGTTACTCCAATGCTATAGTTTTATGCAAAATGGACACAACGAGAAGACACAATTCATTAATTATTACAATGTTGCTAATGATTGAATATCAGTAATAAAATGTTATATACACGCCTTCGTAACAAGTATAAAATAATTTAAATTATTGGATTTCCATATAAAACGTGGCAATGTTGCATATCCCTTCTTACCGACTAAAGAGGACAAACTCCTCCTTGTTACCGCACGGTTGCCGCTTCCTAGCGAAACACTTGTCTCCAGGGTCTCTGAATAAGAAACATGCGGTATGTTCCTATCATTTAAATAATGAAGATTTTACAGATCCAGAAATTAAAAAATTCTTTGAGATTTCTTCAAATGACAGTCTTAAATAAAATTGGACAAAACAAAAATTTAGTTCGTCTTAAATCCTGTGTCTTCAATTTTAAGAAATTAATTTTTGATTCTTAATTTACTTCTTTAAAATCCCCCAATACCTATTTTGAAAAAACTTGAGATATGCAGATTTTTAGTATGACATATTTCATCCAGCCTATTGAGTTTGGAGAACTTACATTTACATCCGTAATGTTCGCCCCACCCCCCAACTTTTGGAAGAATCCGAAAAATATAATTTTAAAGATATATCTACGCTCCCAAAAACACCCATTATCAATTTTGGAGAAAATTAGAAAAATATAAAATTTTTAGTCTTTCGTATTGAATTAAAAGAAAATTATTTGAACACTCAAAAATCACCCAGTACCAATTTTGAGCAGAATCAAGGGATGTTAAATTTTTAGTCCGCTATATTTAATTTTTCAAAAATAATTTTATATTCGTACTTGATACCCTCACAAATTACCCAGTACCAGTTTTCGACAAAATTAAGAAATATAAAATATTTAGTCCACCATTTTGAATTTAAAAAAAAAATTAATTCGGTATGTGCGAGCCCGAAAACACCCTCATATAAGTTTTGGAGAAAATTGAACAAAATTAAATTTATTATGCGCCATCTTGGATTTTACCAATTTTTACCAAAATGATATGGGACTACTGCAGAAACTTCCTTAACATAACGAAAAAAAATTTCAATTAAATTGATACAGCTGTTCCGGAGTAATCGGTCTACATAAATAAATAAGTAAATAAAGAATATATATATATATATATATATATATATATATATATATATATATATATATATATATATATATATACGGTTTGAAATTAGTAACTCCTTTCTATATTTTACATTTCCAAAAACTCAAGTATATCTCCTGTCAAATCTAAATGAATAATATATAGTACTGTTTCATATCCATAAAAACTCATCAATATAAATATAAAATAATCGTCTGATTCATGGCAATATTTGTTTTGTAAATTTAAATGAATTATGTACGGAGGGATTAAAAACTTCTACCCGTATTTTAGGTTTACTATCCAACACGGCAACACTGCATCGTCTCATGTCTTGCTTTTTACTACTATTTACTATAACAAAATTTATTGAATGAGTTGTTTTTAATACTTGGAAATTTTTCATCTTGACCTTTCGCCAAAAATAGCAAAAATAGTTACTAAGGCGTCCATAAGCGGTGAAAGTCTAGTGTTTATTTAGTCAATGTTTTTATTGATTTACACTTAATCTAAATAATTACCCATTATTTTAAATCGAAATAAAATAATGACTATTATTATATGATTTTTTTTAGTATTCCTCCTACCTGTAAGTAGCCCATCAGGATGAAACAAGTGTCTATAGTAATTCGTCCGTATTTCATCAATAACTGTCGGTTCTAAATCAATCATTACAACTCTGGGTACTGCTTGGCCGGAAGAAGTAATGCTAAAGAAAGCATCACTGCTGTGATCCGATTCATCATAGCCTTGGTAGAATCGACCATCCACTTGTATGCCATGTTCCAGACAGTACAGCTCCCAACAGGCGCTGGCTATTTGAACTCCCGCTTGACCGATGTGGATTTGAATGATTTCTCTTTTACTCATTGATCATCATCACTTAGAATTTTGTTGCTTAAATTTTTAAATAATTTATGGAGTTTGCTACATGATAATGGAAATTTTGACTTTGAAGTATATTTTTACTTGTGACGTTTAGTCAGTACATTGCGTCACAAGTCAGTGATATTTTTTTGTTAAATATAGTCTAACAATTTAATTACGTCACTTTAATAGTATTTCTCAAAGAACAAGAAATGAAATCGAGTACATCATTAGTAATAAAAAGTACATCATAACAGATGTGACTGTGCTGAACAAATTTGATGTGAGCAGTGACCACAGGTTGTTGAGAGCAACAATAACTGTTAATATCACTAAAGAAGGAGACAAGCTAATACAACAACAACGCTTTCCAACTTCCGAAGAATTAAGACAAAATAAAGATCGATACCAAGACACCTCCGATTTGCAGACGACGTGATCCTAGTCGGTAACATCTTACGAGAGCCACAGAATTTGGTCCAAGAACTGCAAGAAGCTTCAGAAAAGCTTGGACTGACTATGAATCTTACAAAAACTAACTACCTAGGTCATGAAATAAAACTGGAAAAATAGAACCAAGAAACCGAATTGAGTAGGAGGATTAGAATTGCATGGGCAGCCACCGGGAGAACAAGCTATATCCTAAAGAGACCGACATACCGATTAACTTTAAAAACTTTAAAACCAAAGTTTTTAACACATGCATTCTCCCTCTAATGACGTATGAGTTAGAAACAGCAACATTAACAGTGAAGACAGCTAATAAGCTTCGAACTACCCAACCAACAATAGAACGAATTTTGCAGGGAGTAACTCCACCACATACGAAATGAGGAAATACGTGGATGAGAGATGGACGAAACCCATACTATAATGGAGACCTAGACGACACAATAGAAGTGTGTGACGACCGCTGAAGAGATGGATCGATGACATACAACAACAGGTCGACAAACATTGGTACCAGAGACAGGGCTGTCAATTTGCCAGTAATTCCTGGCATTTGCCAGGAATAATTAGCTGTGCCAGTAATTTTACCAGGAATACTATCATGCCAGGAATAGATGTCTTGTACTCAGAAATTGATAAAATATTAAGGCGAAATATACATACAATTGATGGCAAGTGTGTGAAAATCGATAAGAAGCCCCATCTTCAAAAATTAAATCTCTCTACTATCTCTTTTTGCTTCTCACATATAGTTTATTTTTTTCTTTATTTTATGGTTTTGCAGTCTAAAATTTAAAGGATGAACAATCTTATTATCATTTGTCTTTCTCTAATATTCAGTTTAATTGAGCAATATCAACTTTTTCTTCTCACACGCATTTTGCCAGGAATAAATATAAAACTTGCAAGTATTTTTCTGAGGGACATTTGACAGCACTGACCAGAGAGCTAAAGGCAGAATTTAGTGAAAAAGGCGAGAGGAGACCTACATCCAGGAGTGGATGACAAAGGGCTGCTAAAAGAAGAAGAAGAAGAATAGTATTTCCAAGAATTTTATGTAGAATTCGAGAGTAAAAATTACTTATACCTGACTAGTATCTTTAGTGTTAAAAGTACGGGAATGAACCAAACAAATATCTCCAAATCGAAACAGAACAACTATTAGACTGATAAAATACAATATGACGGACTGAAAATTTTACATTTTCCGATTTTGCCTAAAATTGATATTGCAGGGTTTTTGGGGCCTATCCAAACTCAATATGCAGTATAACATTATATATATATAAATATATATATATATATATATATATATATATATATATATATATATATATATATATATATATATATATATATGTATATATATATGAAGTAAATGCGGAACAGTGAATGCAAACTTCGCTCCATCATATCTTTTCTGTGTTAGAGGTTGCACAGTTAGAATAAATTGTAATAAAATACAATTCATCCTATTCCACCACCATCGAGATGATGGCCTACCTGTACCACCATACCGAGAAGAAAGTCAAAGCTTACCCTCCCCGCCACAGTAATACGGCAGAGATACATGTTTCGTCTCTAACTAGACTCATCAGGGTACCGACATGCACCTGGCTGTGCAAAGGACAGGTCGGAAGGAAGCATGCAACACTGAACGCGGCTTCGCCGACGTCTCGTCGGATGGCTTATATATGTTTATACGGCTTTCACGGATTCCTCCGTGAGAGTGGTTATATCCACATTATGCTGTTGTAGTGCTGAAATCACATTCAGCAAACGTACAACTATATGCAACTCCGTATGTAAGTGAAGTAACTAACACAGAAAGGATATGATGGAGCGAAGTTTGCATTCACTGTTCCGCATTTACTTCACTTACATACGGAGTTGCATATAGTTGTACGTTTGCTGAATGTGATTTCAGCACTACAACAGCATAATGTGGATATAACCACTGCTAATGCATCTCACACGGAGGAATCCGTGAAAGCCGTATAAACATATATATATATATATATATATATATATATATATATATATATATATATATATATATATATATATATATATATATATATATATATATATTATATATATATATATATTATATATATATATATATATATATATATATATATATATATATATTTATGTATATGTATATATATATATATATATATATATATATATATATATATATATATCGGGATAAAAAATCTACGTCTCAAGTTCTTTAAATATCGATATTGGAATTTTTTTGGGGCCTATATTACCAATCCAAAATTGATGTGAAATTTAAGACAGTGAATTTACTATGACAGACTAAATATTTGTTTAACACAATTTCACTGGTATTTGGAAAACTTTAAGAATCAAAGAATATTTAGGGTGATTTACAACTTGGGATAAAATGGTTACTTTTTTGGCACCTTGGAATCATCGCGAGGTACACTAATCTCGATTAGTACTGAGTTCAAATAATTTATAGATATCATAATGAATTCAAAACTAAAAATCGAAAAAAAAAAACAATTTTCTAAAAAGTGCGCTAAAAAGTGAAAAACAACTAGAAATTTTTATATGAAATTGAAATTTTTGAAGTCGGCGCCAAATTATTTTTAAATGAAATAAATAATTACTAATATATACAAAGTATGGTAAGAAAGCAATTACAAATAAAATATTTTTAATCTGTTTATGCGAATCACATTTTGTCAGGTATGAGTTTGGCGCCGACTTCAAAAATTTAAATTTCATATAAAAATTTCTAGTTATTTTTGACTTTTTAGCGCACTTTTAGAAGTTGGTTCAATTTTTTTATAAAAATTTTATAAACATTTTTTGTCTATCATTTTAGTTCTAGTATTTTTTTCGGTATGACTTCTGACGAATCTATGGTCACTTGTAGTTCAAAATTTATTAATTACTGACACTTACCTATGTGAGGGAACAATTCAGTTAATTTTATGCTTTAACTTCCTGTTTGGAAACATTCACGTCCATTTTCTTTTCAATTTTTTATTAAAATACGTCTTCATGGCATACAAATTACTTTGCTCTAAGTAGTTTAGTAGTGTACGTCCTCTGTTATTTTTTTCATCTAGACCATAGAACTCTATTTACTATTTTCTTTCTTTATTTCTAATTTTGCATATAGATCTTCCATATTTACAATTGTCTTCGTTTATTGCCTGTATCACCTGGCCATAAACAGATCCAGATCCTCGTTTTCATGGTCAGTTGTAGGCGTATATACCTGAATAATTTGAGTTTCCACTGCTAAGTACGCTACTACTATTGATATGCCTACGTTCCCGTTGACATTCTTATCCATATTTTTTCGTATTATAAAACCAACTCCTCCCTGTGTTATGTTACGAAACGAAAAATTAACTGAAAGTAAAAGTAAATCCAAAAAAGAAAACTAATTTCGAGTTTTTAACATTTTTTGAATACCTCTAGGGCACCTCATATGAAAATAAACTCGTTTAAGTTCCTTCCATATAAAAGAACCAAACACAACCCGCACTCCTAATAAAAAGAACAGAATTTATACATGACTTACCCACTGTCTGTCCTATGCCCACACCAAGTAATCATACTTCTTATATTTTGCAAATAAGATGAATTATAAGATATATTTAATTGCATTTTCAAGGCCTATTCCATGATACTGCATTCAATGATTTTTTAACTTGATCATCTCATGCACGGTTAAGTAACTTAAATCTTTTTTTATGCAGTTTCTCCTCAGGTCTTTTGAGAGCATATTCCAACAAAATTTTATATCATTGCATAATTGACGAACCATAAAAATGTCTTTTTTACCATCGCTTTCAAAAGATTTCTCATTGCATTGCATAACTGACGAAATTATAAGCCTGTGACATCCAGACAGACGGTAAAAAGCGTCTTATCAACCACCGCTTTCAAAATATTTCTAATTATTTTGATACACACCACAATACCGCCAATTAATTTCGGCTTACCTATGAATGTATCCATTCTATTTAAATCGTAACTATACATTCACAAAAATGAAGCGGAGTATTTGGCACAAGATAAGTTAATAAAGGGTAGGCAAAGCGGCTTGAGGGATTGAGTTCGGTAGGTTTAAAATCGTATAGGGCTATACAGTCGAGTACAGAGCAGCTTAGAGCTACGTAATCGGATCTCGTTATCGCCGTCTGCCCTCATCCTCACTAATCACACACTTTTACACAAGCTGGCCATATGTGCCGTAATATGTATGAAGAAGATAAGTTTTTATTGAAAAATGACTGGGTCGGAAAAATCATCGCCTTCGAGCCAGAGTTAAGAGGAAAAGTATTATACAGGGTGTTCAATTTTCACTCTATTTTAACTACCTACTAGTAGAAACATTTCATTCCACTTATCATTGCGTTACATTTCCATATCAGTTATAAGTCAAAAAAAAATTATAAAAATGTGTCATAAAATAGTCGAAACGCTTTAAAATAAAATTAGTTAAACAACTACAATTCAAAGCAAAAAAAAAATTGTGTGCTTAAGACCACACGACAGAAGTAATAACTTCATCAAGGCGAGATTGTGACGCGTTGACTATCTCTCTCGCTCCCTTAGTCGACTCGAGTCGACTTTACCCGAACGAGCGTTACATTGCCGAGCGTGACAGCTCAGTCTCATTCAATACCTACAAAATAAAGTGCTCAGTGCTCCTATAGAAGTTTTCACTTCAAAAATTACCATTTATTTTTAGGTTACAATATTAATGGGCGATTTTGATTGGTCATCCTTAATATTTAATCGACTTCTAAAAGAGGAGGTACTAAATTCGTCGACTATGTATGTTTTCTTTTAAGTATATACACCGATTACTCCGGAATATCGGCACCGATTTTAATGAAATTTTTTACGTTATGTTCAGGAAGTTTCTGCGGTGGTCCCATATTTTTTTGGACGAAATTGATGCAGTAAATTCCAAGATGACGCTGACAATATGGCGGCCAAAAAAATTAATTTTACTCGATTTTCTCCAAAATTGGAATGGGGGAATTTTTAGGGTCGTACACAACGAATCTGAAATTATCTTTAAAAAATTCAATATGGCGAATCCAATATGGCGGACAAAAAATTTAATATTGTTCGATTTTTTCCAAAATTGATGTGTGGGAGTTTTTGGGGTCGCACATAACGAATCCAAAATATTTAAAAAAAATTCAATATGGCGGATCCAATATGGCGGACAAAAGATCGATTTTGTCCGATTTTCTCCAAAACTGGAATAAAAGAGTTTTTGAAGTCCCACATGACGAGTCTAAAATTATTTTAAAGAAATCCAATATGGCGGATCCAACATGGCGAACGAAAAAATCAATTTTTTCGGATTTTCTCCAAAATTGGTACGGGGGAGTTTTCGGGGTCGCACATAACGAACCTGAAATTATTTTTAAAAAATTCAATATGGCGTATCCAATATGGTGAATAAAAAATTAATTTTGTCCAATTTTTTTCAAAATTGATATGGGGGAGTTTTTGGGATCGCACATTACGAATCTGAAATTATTTTTAAAAAAATTAAATATGACGGCCAAGATGGTGGATTAAAAATTCCACATCTCTCCATTTTGTCTAAAATTGGTACTGGGGGATTTTTGTTACTGCTAATTACGAATTTATATTTTTTGAATAACTCAATCTGGCGGTTTCAATATGGCGTCCTGAAAATTTTACATTTTTCGATTTTCTCCCAATCTGATATAGGGGTTCTTGAGGTTGTAAATTATGAATTTAAAAGTATTTTTTCAGGATTCAATATGACGAATGCAATATAGCGGACTAAAGATTTTATATTTTCCGATTTTGTTCAAAGGTGGGACTGAATCGTTTTAGGGGGTTGTTGGGATATTATATTACGAATATAAAGTTAACTTTTTAAAACTATTAAGTTGATAGGATACAATATGAAGGATTGGAAATTTTATATTTTACGATTTTGTCTAAAATTGATATTGCGGGGTTCTTGGAGCGTATACAAACTCATCATGCAATATAAAATATATCGAGCTAAGAAATTTACATCTTAAGTACTTTAAATATCGATATTGAAAAGTTTTGGGGCTTATATTACCAATCTAAAATTAATTTGAAATTTAAGATAGTGGATTTACTATGACAGACTAATTGTTTGACACAATTTCACTGGTATTTGGAGAACTCTAAGAATAAAAGAATTTTTAGTGGTTCATTTTAGGGTGATTTACAATTATGGATAAAATGGGTACTTTTGTGCCACCTTGGAGTAATTTTGCGAGGTAAACTAATCTCGATTAGTACTTATTTCAAATAATTTATGGATATCATAATGAATTCAAAACTAAAAATCGAAAAATAAAATTTTTATAAAAAAATTGAACCGACTTCTAAAAGTGTGCTAAAAAGTGAAAAATAACTATAAATTATTATATGAAATTGAAATTTTTGAAGTCGGCGCCAAATTATTTCTAAATGAAATAATTATCTACTAATATATACAAATTATGGTAAGAAAGTTCACATTTTATCAGATATTAGTGTGGCGCCGACTTAAAAAATTTCAATTTCATATAGAAATTTATAGTTATTTTTCACTTTTTAGCGCACTTTTAGAAGTCGGTTCATTTTTTTTTATAAAAATTTTATTGCTAATTGTTAAATTTTGAAGTATGAACATGGCATTTTTATTTTATTGTATTAGTTTCACTGTAGTGGAGATTCTTAACCGTAGATGCTACTTTAGTTAGAATGTGAATTGTGACTGAAAATATGTGTTTTAGATACTAAAGCCGTAATCCTCTTCTCGGTATGCTCTTCTCGGTGGCCTTGCCATTAACAAGGCTTTAAAAATAAATTTTAAACACTCTATACCCTATCAATGAACTTTTTTGACAAACCAAAAGAACCCACTGCATAGACCAGATCAGAAATCTACTTCTTTAAGAAGATCCAAACTTGTAGTTAGTCGATTAAAATGTTCCTGTACTTTAATCGACGCACTGTCATAAATGTGAAAGATATTCATCAAACAATTAATTTAAAGTATGATCGCACTAGCACACGTCACTCTAAACCCACTGGTATTTTGTCGAAATCCTGGATACATCCAAAGTTTTATATTTTCATTTTAAAAGAAGTAACATGACAAATGTAATGCAGTGTTTCCCACAACTCTAAATCGACTAACCCCTAAAAGTGTGACAAGAGAGCCCTTTCTTGCACGCGACCAGACCTCATGTAACACGTGTCTTGCACAAGTAGCATCCCCGTCGCTGATTAAAACCATCGTTTTAAAGTGAACTTATTGGCAGTACAAAGCTTAAAGTATTTTGTTCTTTAAGGTCGATTTTAAAGATTAGCGGCGGATTTTTGAATGTTTTTTTTTGAATTCCAGCCCTGATTTCTATTAAAGTGAAACTAGTATTTGTTTTTCATAAATTAGTACGGAAATAACACTTTCTTGACCCATATTATCAGCAAAATTTAATATAAAAGGTTAACTATCAAACCTCTTATATCCATTGCAGTACTCTATCCGGTTAACCGCACATGCGACTACCACCAATAGGTGCGTGTTTATATATATATATATATATATATATATATATATATATATATATATATATATATATATATATACAGGTCTGGAAAATCCAAACCAGAAACTGGACGTTTCTTAAGTAAGATAAAGAAAATACTATATTATTCATCAAATCAGAATGAGACAGTCGTAAGTATCGACATACGTGTAAATTACCAGTTTGGCCCTAGGGTGAGGGGTAATACAATGCTGGCGCGGTGAGAGCGGGCGGCAGCATACGCCACGCCCTAGCACAACAAGAGGATTCCAAGTTATTTGCTTTCAATCACTCCGTCGAAACGTAAGTACCGTGTTTCGCGCCAAATTTTTTTGTTACAATGGTAGTTTATTCCACGGAACAAAAAGAGCAAATTATTAAGTCGTACACTATTCTGGTAAATAATCCGCAGATTTGTATTTACGTGCGAAAATCATCCTGTTCCTTGAAAATTTAGAATTTCGGAAATTATTAAAAAATTTGAGACAATCGGTTGTCTAAAAATTTGTAAAAAATGCACTGATAATGAGGAGCAATCGGTTCCTCAAATTACTGAAGAACGAGCAAATCGGGGGACTGACGTTTGTAGTTTGGCAGAAATGAATTTTCCTTGCAATAGTATCGTAATTGCCTAAGAACTTGATATGAACGCTCGAACAGTTCGAAATATGTTAAAGCGGAACAAATATCGCTGTTACAAATTGCGAATAACTCAAGAAATTTTTCCGAAAGACCAGGAAACACGTGTTACTTTTATTTTTTACCAGAATAAAAGTTTATTTTTGAGAATGATTTTTAATTTTAAAGTGGTCTATTTGCTTATTTACTTAGAAATTACCGTTGCGTTTCACTAGTATTTTTATTAAAATAAATGTTTATTTTGTAACAGAAATATCAATTTTCCTTACGCTTAACGCCCAACAAAAACTAATTTTTTTATATTTCAACTATTTGATGTATTTAAAACAATCAATGTATCTAATAGTCATTAAATATTCCAAATTCCGTCAATTACGTGATAAGTTTAGACGAAAAGTAAATACACCCTCTCATTCGTTTCAAAGTACTGCTCGTCTTCGTGTCGCACGGAAGTTAGCGGGGGTAATATTGCGGTATTATCGTAAAATATCGGCAGGATATTAACCGCAATATATTCAGATGTTCGTTTGTACTCTTTAAGATAACAGGTCGGCATCAAGTTCTGCGGGTAATATCCTACCGATATTTTACGATATGGGGATTTTAAGTAGACAGTCATTTCCTATGCATTTTGCTTTCGGTTCGTTACAGCTCCACTGATGAGACTATTAGATGGTCGAAACTAGTATGGAGAGAGAACCAGAGTGAAATTCACAGAGAATATATAGTGTCTGCCCCTTTACTAACGATCTTAAGGAGAATAAAATAACTTTTCCAAATACACAGACACTGAAATTGTTTATTTTTCATATATATATATATATATATATATATATATATATATATATATATATATATATATATATATACATGCTACTGCAACTGTTAAACGGAATTAAGTTAAGGACATATTAGTTCTATAGAAGTGGCGAAGAGTCTCGTGACTGGACAAGTTAAGAAAAAGTCAACTAAACCGAGAGGTTTAAGGCACTTTTGTGGGACTGCAGTCAGAAGCAAGTTGGGCAGAAAAGAAAACTCGTACGTACGTACAAAGCTACTTTCAGGATGAAAAATATACCATAACTTTGAAGAAGCTCACTACGTAGAACGAAACGTCAGAAAAATTGTCGTCTTTTAATCTTCAAGTAAAAACACCTAAACAAAAAAAATCTTACAGAAAAATATTAACAAAAGGTTTAAGATAAAAAATAAATTATATATATATATATATATATATATATATATATATATATATAATTATTTTTTAATTTCTTGGATATAATTTTCTAATTTATTTATTAAATTAAAGGATATTCAACGTTTCGCCTATCTTGGTAAGCTTTATCAAAAAAAAAATTATTTATTTTTAAAATAAACATTGTTTAAAGACCTACCAAAAGAGAACGGATGCAGTTAACATTTCTTTTAAATTAATAAAACTAATTGATACTACAATGACGAAACTGTGCATGTATAAATACGAACGCACTTCACATTAGAATCTTTATACATTTAAATGTACCAATCTCAAGACTTCATTTTTGACATCTTACGACTATTATTGGAGTTTTTTTTTGTAATATCTGAGAAGTTTGCAGTGATGTGTAACGGGTGTGAAATATTTCTAGCCTTGTCATACCACGGATAAGTATTAAGTTTTGATAGTTATTTAAAAATATTTTTAAGGAATTAAATTGTGGTAAATTTGATTTAAATTCCTAATGTCTTGTTTGTCATTCACGACATGTTCCTTTGTTATATGAATCGTTTCTTTCACTAGAAGTTTGTGATCGTTTTTATCTTGTGGTAAAATTTCGATTAGTCATATCTGGTATGGAATAAATTACATTAGATCTTTTTTAAGAAGGGACTTTACTTTTTAACCGACTTCTAAAAGAAGGAGGTTCTCAATTCGTCGAGTATGTATATTTTTTTTTATGTATGTACAGGGTGAGTCAACGATTGGATGAAGTAGGTTTGTGCCTTTTCGGTGAAATTAACAAAGAAACTATATTTATTGTTTGATACAGTTTAGTTTTACGCAGATTCTAAAAATATTTAGGACTCTACAGGGTGAGCCAAAAAACTAGGACAGCATAAAGTTGTATTTTTTTAAATAGAACACCCTATATACGAATCGTATTTTCGATTTAGCTTATAATTTTAAATCTTTTTTATTAAGGGTTTGCTATAACAAAACTTTATAGTTTCTGAGATAATTAAGTTTTAAGAAAAAAAGTCACATTTTCAAGCATCAATTCAATCCTAAATAACGTTTTCAATTTTGTGACAAATATATTCAAATTTGGAATTTAGCAAGGCCAAGGACAAGTTAACATAATTTTTACCTAATATTTGCAATAAAAGCTACAGGGTGTTGAACTCATCGGCTCAAATTTGAACAAGTTTAAATGAATAAATACCTTTTTTTTTAAATGGTACACCCTGTATATTTTCATGTTATTTAATAGAGTAATAAAAACCCTAAAAGTTTTGTTTGATATATCCTATACCTATTTATAATAGTTTTTGAGATATTTCAGTTTTTCTTATTGTCCATACTTTTTTACAGAAATAGTCTTCATTATCATAGTAGCCATGTAAAATAATAAAAAGAAACTACAGAAACAAACAGAATGTGTTTAAATATGATGAAATACATTATTTGTTATATTACAACGGCAATAGTTTAATTAAACATAATGTGAAAAAATTAACACAACAATAACGACAAGGCAAATACATATTTACTTTTATACTAAATTGAAACAAAAAAATTACCTATTAAATACTGAGATTAATTATTTCTTTTTAATAAGTGTTCGAATAAACGACCCTCTTGTGCAATGCACAAATTTAGTCTTTTTTGCAGATTTTCTCGGACCCTGGACAAAATTAGTGGCGTTATTGTTCTACAGGTATCCCTAATCCTGTTTCGCATATCTTCCACTGATGTTGGTGGATTAACATACACCTTATTTTTAATATAACCCCATAGGAAGAAATCTAATGGGGTGATGTCGCAAGACCTTGGTGGCCACTCAATGAAACCCCCACGTCCAATCCATTTTTGCGGATATCGTTGGTCCAAAAACGCACGAACTTCACGATGGTAATGCGGAGGCGCACCATCGTGCTGGAACCACATACTGTCGAGCTCATCCCTATCGAGACCTTGAAGCAGTTGAGGTAGTTCTTCTTCTAGAAAGTTCAGGTAACTATGGCCATTTAGTGGTTCATTAAAAAAGTGGGGTCCAATAATTCGATTATAATGAATACCACACCAAACATTTAATGACCAGTGGTTTTGATGTTGCACCTCTCTAATCCAAAATGGGTTTTCTGTGGCATAATAATGCATGTTGCGTCTATTTACGGCACCGTTACTTCTAAAAGTAGCTTCATCACTAAACATTACCTTGCATAATAAATTTGGATTTAATTGAATCTCCGCATTTATTGTACGACAAAAGTTTACACGACTTTCAAAATCCTGTCCATGCAATTCTTGGTGTAATTCCATGTGATATGGATGATACCTATATTTCTTGGTAGTACGATTAGCGGTGGATTGTGATGTTTCACATAATGCTGCTAACTGACGGCTACCAATATAAGGATTTTCCTGAACATTTAACAATACTTGTAGTTCTTTTTTCTTCATTAGTTACTGGTTTGTTGACCACTTTACGTTTGGGATAATCAACAGTACCAGAAGAATCAAATCTTTGCATTAAGTTCTGAAAAGTATATGTATTAGGCTGGCTTCGATCAGGATACTTCATTTTGTAAATTCTTTGAGCAAGAAGGCAATTTTTTTGAGCCTCTCCTATTGTATAAATCATATCTATTAACTCATTCTTTGGAAAATTCATTTTACAATATAAGATGAATGCAAAAAAAACCAAACTACACTACATAAAAACCAAAAGAAGCGATTGCGGTTATAAATTTGACACACAGAAAAATGTTCTTTTACATTGTTTTTGCCATGGCTACTATGATAATGAAGACTATTTCTGTAAGAAAAACTGAAATATCTCAAAAACTATTATAAATAGGTATAGGATATATTGAACAAAGCTTTTAGGGTTTTTATTACTCTATTAAATAACATGAAAATATACAGGGTGTAGCGTCTAAAAAAAAAAGATATTTATTCATTTAAACTCGTTCAAATTTGAGCCGATGTGTTCAACACCCTGTAGCTTTTATTGCAAATATTAAGTAAAAATTATGTTAACTTGTCCTTGGCCTTGCTAAATTCCAAATTTGAATATATTTGTCACAAAATTGAAAACGTTATTTAGGATTGAATTGATGCTTGAAAATGTGACTTTTTTTCTTTAAACTTAATTATCTCAGAAACTATAAAGTTTTGTTATAGTAAACCTTTAATAAAAAAGATTTAAAATTATAAGCTAAATCGAAAATATGATTCGTATATAGGGTGTTCTATTTAAAAAAATACAACTTTATGCTGTCCTAGTTTTTTGGCTCACCCTGTAGAGTCCTAAATATTTTTAAAATCTGCGTAAAACTAAACTGTATCAAACAATAAATATAGTTTCTTTGTTAATTTCACCGAAAAGGCACAAACCTACTTCATCCAATCGTTGACTCACCCTGTACACCGATTACTCCGGAATGGCGACACCGATTTGAATGACATTTTTTACGTTACATTCAGGAAGTTGCTGCGGTGGTCCCATATTTTTTTGGACGAAATTTTTGGTAAATTTTAATATGGCGCTGACAATATGGCGGCCAAAAAAATTAATTTTGCCCGATTTTCTCCAAAATTGGACGGGGGAATTTTTGGGGTCGTACACAACGAATCTGAAATTATTTTTAAAAAATTCAATATTGCGATATGTTCTGTAATATTATCAGCATTCGGAAAAGTTGTGGCAGGAGATTACGCTGTTTGATTAATGCATTTATCTGTTCTTCTAAAAAATTGGGTTTTTTTGAGTGTTTTCTTAACTTTGTTAATGCTTCCAGTTCATAGTCAGGTGAGGTTGAATGTAATGCCCTATGTGGTAATCCTGTGATTTCACTTTTTTTGAGATTTAGGGTCATGTGTTTATTTTATTATTAAGGTAACGACTTAGTCAGATATTTTATCATTTAGTTTTAAGTCTTTCACTTTTAGCATTTCTGAATAATATCATATGGAGAAAATTAATTTTATTATTAAAAGCTTTTTCACTATTATCTATTTGATCATCAGGTGTAGCCGTAATACAATCATCCACATATTTTTTGAAAAAAGGTATTGATTTAACACTTTTTTTAAGACTTCATCTTCTAAGTACTCCTTGACTAGCTGAAGGTATAGGAGAGCCCATTGTTTCGAATTGTTGATAAAAAATATTTTTTAATTGAAGGTAGTTGCTCATTAAGCACAAATTAATACATTATATAAACGTATCTTGACTCAAGCTAGAATCTTATTTTAATATGTTTCTCTTCATTTCTCTTTGATTATATTTCTTAATAGTCCACTGGAGATATTTGTATATAGAGAAACGACGTCTCTAGGAAAAAGTTTCAAGTTACTAGATATTATTGTCGTTATAATCGTTAGTGTTCATAAAAAGAGTTTTGTTACTTTTATCAGGCTTAAGGATTATGACGTCTGGATTATCTCTAATATATTCCCCAGTTTTTTTTAACTTAGACATTTTTGTTTGGTTCTTTAATTTAACGAATTTAAAAAATTTTCTTGTTTTTTGTTTTCAAAATTTGTAAAATTGTTGAATATTTCTATTGGCTATTAAATATATTATTGAGTTTAACTTATTTATACTATAGTCTTTAATTATTACAAATAAATTAGAAACCCGAGATATTAAAAAGGGAATATATATATATATATATATATATATATATATATATATATATATATATATATATATATATATATATATAGGGGCAAAATTTATCAGAAGTGCGGTCTGTATTAGTCAAACTCTATTTTTCTTTAAACATTATATTTCGTTACAGGTTTGTAACTTCTTCACAAGAAAAAAGTTTTAGAGTTATTCCTGAAACTTTAACTTCAACACCTTCACCATAGTGATTTAAAATAGGCTCAGTTTAGGCCAGATTCCTCTTTGTGGAGCCACTTGTCTTAACGATGTCGTAAGATATGCCACAAAATATCCCAGAATTGCAATTTCGACATTTTCATCATTGGGAAGGGGTTTTCTTTTACGCATTTTTGCCATAGCGGTGCCAAAATTTTTGTAATATTCCATTATTCGTTAAACACTGTTCTGTGATGATTTTTGTTTATTTGGATATCTATATCACCAAAATATCTGGCATGTTCTTGATAATAAACAAATTTTAATAATTTTCGTTCATATAATTTAATCGCCCCGGCATAATTTTTATTGGCAATTATTAAGTGACAAGAATTAATGATATTTCTGTAGTGCTCTGTTGTTTTCTTTCATCGCATTTCGCCATCATGGTCAACTAACAACAAAATTTAAAAGCCGTATAGCGTTTTTACAATACAAGAACTGTTAATTGCCAATATTTCAAAAACTTCAAAGTTTCGAATAGACAACCTTATTCGAAGTTATCCTTATTTTTATAGCTAAATAAGATAACGTTACATTTAAAAAAAAATTGACTCTCAAGGATGTTTCGATTCTTTCAAATCTTTTTCAACTGTGTGTGGAATTACAAGTTAAAAACTTACCATTAAGAACAGGGAGTTTCGTTTAATTTATAGATTAAGTACAACACATTATATACATGCACTCTATTATATTTCTGTATTAAATTTTAAAGTATAATTGAACGTCACATTGGGAGACTAGACCAGGCGCGGATCCAAGGGGGGGGGGGGACGGTGGGGGCGATCGCAGCCCAAAAAAATAAGATAAACATGTTAATTCTACACGCTTAAGAAAAGACACAAACACAATAATAAAATAATAAAAAACTTATGGCTAATTAGAATTAAATATATATAAAATTAAAGAGTGGGACACACTAAAATAAAAATACATAAAAAAATAAAAAAACATATAAACAACATTAAACAATAAAATACAACAAAAACAAAAATTTAAATAATAAATTGTGTTTACACTAGTAAACATTACGTATCTAATTCCTAATCAAAATCAGTGAAACTATCTTCGCTAAAATTAATTATAATTGGTTTCTCTATCTCGCAGGTTATGAGATCGAGTTCTCACATTTTGTTTTATTCTTTTATTATATGGATTTTTCCTAATTTTCCGCAATAACTTTATTCAAAAAAATCTTTCAAAAGTTTAGTTAAATTACTAATTTTATTAATTGTGTTATTTCTAGCAACTCTACCTTTTACTTGAGAGAGATATTTCCTTCTCCAACGGACAGTTTCCGGACGATTTATAAGAACAGATTTTTCCCAGCAAAAATTAAGTTCTCTGAGCAATTTTCAGAGATCAGTTCTTTTAATTTCAGGTAAATCGCGATCTTCAATGATTTTAGTTAGAATTTTGTAGATGGTTGGGATCTGCTTCTCATAATAAAATGTATATACAATCCTTCTTCCAACGACGTTTTTCGTTTGCCTGTGATCGAATGTGGCTTGGGAGTACTAACAATTCCAGTCGTTTTTTCTCCTTCAGTATTCGGTACATAGTAGATTTTCCAACTCCTGTCATGTTGGAACATATCTCAACAGAGCTTTTAACATTATTATCTAGATATTGATATCTTAAGGCATCATAAAGGTTCATCGTAATAAGTTTTTCGTTGAGGAAAAAATGCCCTGGTTTAACGATTTTGGAATAAATATAGAGGTGAAAGCCATATCTTTTGGGTATCTCACAAATAATATATAAAAACAAGCGCAAACAAGATAAATCACTAAGAAAAAACTGTAAGTTGTACTTTGCTCACTGACACAAATTAAATTAAACTATCAGAAATTCTATGTTGCAGTAAATTTATAAAATATATTTAAATATAATGAAATATAATTAGATTTACGGCAGTTCTCAGTTACCTGCGGCACTGGAGCAGGTACGTTAGAGGTTTCGGTAACAGTTTTATTACTCTCTCTAGTTCTTGAATAGAGTATAGGAGTCTGTATGCTTGCGATCGCCCCGCCCCCCTCCCAAAAGCTTTGAGTTCAGGAAAATAGAACCCATTCTGCTTTTTATTATTAGGAATGAATATGCTGCGCTTACACCCCCCCGTTGACAACTTGTTTTTTTTTGCCATACTGTACTTTGTGATATCACCGCCCCCGCCCCCCCAAAGAGAGAAGCTGGATCCGCCCCTGGACTAGACATTATTTTTAACTCTATAACTTCATCTACTTGACTCAAATTCATTTCTATTTGTTGACCCTGCAGTTATTAATTAGATTTTACTTTTTTGAGTTTCGGTCCGTAAAATTGCAGATGGTCCAGAAACTTTCTAATTCTTTAGTAGTATACTAGCAAAAGCTAAACATAACAGATGTGTAAAAAATGTATTAAAAAAAAATATCAGTTGTCTATATTTATATTTATATTAAAATAATAAAAATGTTAAATGTAAGTTATTTAAATGAACCACCATTTAACATTAGGTATGAAATTAAATTTTTAGTTAATATAACAACAAATTACGTATTCCCTTTCATATTTACAGTAATTCTCTGAAGATGATTTAATCAATAAAATAAACCGAAACGTCAGAAAAAACATGTGTTAATTTCTTATGAAATAATATTATGACCGTAACCCAAAAAAGTAAAATCTAACTTGATTAAAATTTGGAGAGCAAATGGTGTATGTTTTGGGTGGTTTAAGTGACAGGGTCTTTTAATTAAAGTAACAGAGCATGTTTCTAAAAAAAATTATCGTGATCCAATTTAGAAGAATTGGCAACGGAGAATTATTTTTATTTAATATTACAAGATTATTAGTGCGAGTGGAAATTTCTGGAAAAAATAATAAAAAGTCTATACTGTGTCGTATATTTTTTTAACCAACAAAATATTTTGTTTCATTACATACCACGTAAACATACACATATTCATCGTTTAAAATAAATAAATTAGTTAGGAAGCACACAGCGAAATGCGTCTTTATAATTCCAATTTCCTAATTTCCTCAAACTTCAACTCTCTCCCATGCAGCATTCGAGCAATTACATTTAAATTTAAGGTAGTAAAAAGCTGGTTTTTGATATTTTGAAAGCTCTTGCGAATGCATTCGACCGGCGCGCACACCTCAATACCTGCACAAGCCTCTGTTTATCCAACAGCGCCTTTCATCAATTTACTTTGCGCTTTGGATATGCTTTTTCTATACGTAGATTTTCTGCACTCGCGATTTGTTTTCAATGTAATATTTACGTTGGAATTTAAAGAACCCTCTTTACTTAAAACGTTCCGGAATAGTGTGAACAAATGCTTATTAATTTTTTATGTTGAGTCAACACGTTTCCTGTGTAAACAATGTGACAAAATGTAAATTGGTTGATTTTAGCACGATATTGTTAAAAGATTAGCTTAAGCAATCTTAACAAAAAAAAAACTAGTTCATTGAAAAATAGCGTTTACACATTTTAAATATTTACAAAATTTGAAATGCCTATATTTATAAGTATTAGACATATGAAAACATTCTGATGTCACAGTTTTATTTGCTAGTCTATAAAAATTAAAACATTTTTCAGTTCCGTTTATTAACCAACTTAAATATATATATATATATATATATATATATATATATATATATATATATATATATATATATATATATATATATATATATATATATATATACAGGGTGATTCAAAAATTGATCACGAAACTTAAGGGGGTGATTCTACTTGACAAAATAAGGGTAGAGCTTCATATAATTTTTTTTCAAAATGTCATTCGTTTTCGAGTTACAAGCCGTCCAAGTTCAAGTTTTTATTTTTTGTTTTTTGAATTACTCGCTTACAGGAAAACCGATTTGAGTAATATTTGAAAGATAGGCTAAGTCTTCTGCGCATCATCATTTTAGTAACAATTCACATTGATTGTTTGCCGCTAGAGGGCACTTTACCTACATTGAAAATGGTTTTTTTGTCATAATTTTTTAGTGTTGACAGCTACAGTAGTTTTTGGCATAATTTCTGAAAGACTGATGCCAGGCCTTTAAAAAAGGTGCTCTTTATTTACATCGCTAAACCCAATGGTTTAGACGTAAATCACCCTTAAAAATTAAGTGGTAAATTTACTTTTCTCATTTCATTACCACCAGCTACCAGGTAAATAGCTATCAAAGTATACTAGAGCTGTCAGTTTAACATCAAATAAATTCGCTTTTTAAACTATTTAATTTATAATCTTAAAATAACTAATAATGGCTAATCACCAATATTCAAATATCGAATATTGTGATATCCATTTTTGTTATGGAAAAGCAAATGGTAATGCAGAGTTGGCAAGAAGATATTATATGGAGAGTTATCCGGAAAGAAATATCCCTCATGCTCAAACATTTTCCAGTGTGCACAGGAGGCTTGCGGAATGTGGTTCCTTTAATAGTTATAATGGAAATAGGGGAAGACCTAGAACTGCTAGAAACGTGCAACAAGAAGAAAGAGTGCTTGAAATTATTGAAGATAATCCAGGTATTAGTACTAGAAAAATTGGGAATGAAGTGCGGCTCTGTCAGGCTAGTTCATGGAGGATACTAAGAGAAGAACAACTCTACCCGTTTCATTCAAAAAAGGTGCAGGCTCTTTATGACGATGATCGGCCGAGACGGTTGGAAATGTGCAATCAGATCCTAGCTAAGTATGAACACGATAATCGATTAATTGGCGTCATATTATTCACTGACGAAGCTGGTTTCACTCGTGATGGCATAACAAATCTACACAACATCCACACATATGCTTACGAGAACCCAAACAATGTGGTAGAAACGAAACATCAGCGTAGATTTTCACTAAATGTGTGGGCAGGGATAATAGGAGATTACCTTATTGGTCCTCATTTCTTTGATGGCCCATTAACTGGTGACGTATACTTAGATTTTATCCAAAATCGTCTCCCATTGTATCTGGAAGATGTGCCATTGGAAGTAAGGGCCAACATGTGGATCCTCCAAGACGGAGCTCCGCCCCACTTTAGTATACGTGTCCGACAGTATTTGAATGCAACGTATCCTGAGCGATGGATAGGACGAAGTGGACCATTGGCATGGGCAGCGAGGTCACCAGACCTTAATCCTATGGATTTTTTCTTTTAGGGTCATTTGAAACAATTGGTGTACGATATTCCAGTAATCAACGTCGAGGATCTTCGCTTCAGGATAATCGAAAAGTGCCAAATTATTAAAGAAACACCAGAAATTTTTCATCGAGTTAGGCGACATTTTTTGAAGAGTGTTAGGAAATGTATGGAAGAAAATGGGGGACATTTTGAGAATCTTTTTTAGTTTGTTTAGTACTGTTTCATTAATTTTTATCAATTAAATGTATATCGCAATAATCCATAATATGAATATTTACTGATTAGCCATTATTAGTTATTTTAAGATTATAAATTAAATAGTTTAAAAAGCGAATTTATTTGATGTTAAACTGACAGCTCTACTATACTTTGATAGCTATTTATCTGGTAGCTGGTGGTAATGAAATGAGAAAAGTAAATTTACCACTTAATTTTTAAGGGTGATTTACGTCTAAACCGTTGGGTTTAGCGATGTAAATAAAGAGCACCTTTTTTAAAGGCCTGGCATCAGTCTTTCAGAAATTATGCCAAAAACTACTGTAGCTGTCAACACTAAAAAATTATGACAAAAAAACAATTTTCAATGTAGGTAAAGTGCCCTCTAGCGGCAAACAATCAATGTGAATTGTTACTAAAATGATGAAGCGCAAAAGACTTAGCCTATCTTTCAAATATTAGTCAAATCGGTTTTCCTGTAAGCGAGTAATTCAAAAAACAAAAAATAAAAACTTGAACTTGGACGGCTTGTAACTCGAAAACGAATGATATTTTGAAAAAAAATTATATGAAGCTCTACCCTTATTTTGTCAAGTAGAATCACCCCCTTAAGTTTCGTGATCGATTTTTGAATCACCCTGTATATATATATATATATATATATATATATATATATATATATATATATATATATATATATATATATATATATATATATATATATATATATATATATATATATATATATATATATATTTATTTTCTTGGGAATATGGTTCATTTTTATATTGAAACTACATATATAAAGTAGTCATACTTATTGTATATATATTTTATATTTCAAGACGTTTCGATTCTTTCGAATCTTTTTCAACTGAGAGTTTCGGCGGATTCTACAAAAATGTACATTTTTAATATTATTATATACGGAATAACAGGTTAAAAACTTACCAATAAGAAGAGAGATTTTTGTTTGACAACACAAACCAACTATAATCACACTCTCTCTTATATATTAACTTTCCAAAAGTATTTTTAAAAGTCCAGCTAGAAGAATGGACACTACATTTTTAACCCTATAACTGCCTTGACTTGACTGAATGTGGAACCCAGATGGTGTATGTTTTAGGTACCTTAAGTGGCGTAAAAAGTTTGGGTCTTTTATTTGAAGTGATATCTTTCTGAAAAAATATCGTGATTCAATTTAGAAGAATTGAAATCGGAGAATATTCTTATTTATTGTTTTATTTATTTTAGAAATTCCCTTATGTTGGTTTATTTTAATATATTGAAATAAATTTGATTTAGATTATTAATGTCTGTTTTATCGTTTACGGCATTCGTATTTTTTTTTGCGATCATTTCCTAAAATTCTCGTTTTCCTTTGTTGGTTTCAGTGTTCAAGATTTTTGTATTTTCATAATCAAAGGTGTGCTTGTGTTTCATTTCGTGTTTTTTAGGGCTGTAATATTTTTTTGTCATATTTATGTCCATTTAGACAATTTTGCAGATACTGACTAGTTTGGCCGATGTAATTCGATGGACAATCCTTGCAGGGTATTTGGTAGATAACATTTGATTTTTTGTTTTTTGGAATATCACTTTTTAATTTGCTGAAATTGCTTTTAAGTAAATTATGACCCTTATGACTAGTGGCTTTATTATATTTCTTAAAAAAAGTTTGAAAGTTTTCGGAAAGTTTTGGTATGTATGACAAGGAAAGATATTGTTTTTTGGTTTTATTGTCTTCTAAATTTTCTGTTTTAGTATTTCCATGTTTTTGTATTTTTCTAGACTCTCTTTAAAAATTTTATTAATTAGTTTATTTGGGTAAGAGCTTGACATAAGGACCTCTTTTGCTTTTTGATACAGTTGTTTGTAAATTCGGGACTACTAAGGATGATGGCTCTATCGACTATTCCAATTATTATTGATTTTTTTGGGCCATGTGGTGTTGGGAACTGTAGTTGAAGTAGCGACCAGACCATGTAGATTTTCTATACCACTCAGTTAGCATTGTATTATTTTTGTGATGCAACGTTATATCTAGGAAATTTATGTGGTTATTATTTTCAAATTTTATGGTTAATTGTAATTTTTCATGATAGCTGTTAAATTTGTTTAAGATATATGAATCTTGATTTTTTGGTATAGCTGTTATACAATCATCTACATATCTGTAAAAGAATGGTAGTTTGAATTTTAAGCTGTTGATAACCTCAGTTTCTAAGTCTTCTAACACTAATTGAGCAATAACACTCGATATGGATGCACCCATCGCGCAACCCTCAATTTGCTTAAAGAATAAATTTTTGTATTTGAAGTATGTAGAAGTTAGGCAGATTTCTACAGCTTCAAGAAAACCATCTAATGGTATATCAGTGTATTTCTTTATTTCTGACCATTTTTTTTTGATTATGTTTAAGGACACATTTATGGGTATATTTGTGTAGAGGGGTACAACGTCTAATGAGATCAACACGTAGTTTTTTGGGATTTTAACGTTTTGTATTTTTTCTTTAAAGATCCATGAGTCTTTAATGTAAAAATTATTTTGGCCAGTGACATTTGATAAGATATTTTTGAGATATTTTGAGAGTGCATTAAAAGGCGATTGTATACAAGATACAATGGCTCGAAGTGGAGTTCCGGGTTAATGTAATTTAGGTAGCCCATATATGCGTGGTGGTGAAGCGTTATTTGTAATTAAGTCTTTTGCTACATTTGGGGAAATAAACTGTTTGTTTTCCCATTTTTTGATTAGGTGATTATTTTTCTTTTGATAAGAGTTGGTAGGATCAGCTTTAACTTCTTTATATGTGTTGGTGTCATTGAGTAATTGCATGATTTTTGCATCGTAATCCGAGTTTTTTATAATAACTGTTTCGTTTGACTTATCGGGTTGTAAAACAATTGGATCTGGATTGTCTCTTAGAAATTTTTTGGTTTTGTTGACATTTTTTTTTGATAATGCTTTTGTTAGTGTTATTTTTATTAGAATTATGGGAATTGTTATTTTTAGCCTTAAAATTTGTTGATATGTTACAGCACACTGCCCTGATTTCATTTTTGACTTCTGTATTTTTATTGTTGATAGCCATTTCAATATTTGTAATCATTTCTGGGATAGGCACGTGTTTTGGGTCGGTAATAGGTGTGGCAAAATTTGGCCCTAGGGAGAGAATTTCACGAACATAATTAGGAAGTTTGATATCAGTCAAATTTTCAATCTAGTTATTTGTGTCAATTAGTGCATGTTCCTCAATTGGTTTTTGTTTTTTTAATTAGTGATGATTTTTTTATATTATTTTTTTGGATAGTTATTAATCTTTTTTCAAATTTACGTTTTTCTTTGTTTAAAAATGTGTTAAATAAATCTGATGTAAGAATTTATTTTATTTTATTGGAAGAGGTAATTATTTCCTTGTCTAGGTTTTTAATATGGCAACTAGTATCGCCAATCAATATACTTAAAGTGTTTTTATAAAACTTTTTTAGCAAAAAATCAAAAAATAGGATTTTAAATACTATATGATCTATTTAATCAAGATATTTTTGAAAAATCTTTTCTTAGTGAGTTTCTACATGGTGTTGCCAACTTTTTCCCAAAATTTTCTGATTCTGCCTTTAATAGTTTGATCTGTACATTGATATGTCAATCAATCAGGACAATGCGACTTATAAGTATAGGTTTTATCACATAAAATCACCAAGCTCTAGATTTTTAATGTCATTTCCGTACATCTGTACATTTACCAATATGGATAATTACATATCAAAAATTAAAACGCTTGAATTCTAATATAATGACCATATATCATTGTATCGGTGCTATTACGACCCCTCGCCACAAAAAATAAACTTATTCACAACTCCGACCCTTCTCTTTAAAATAAATCACACTGGATAAACATATAATGCATTTGAAGTATTTATTCATTACGCCCTACGCAATCAAACAGTGCATGTAGCAATGTGAAGTGCCATAACCCTATTCGACCATTCATCAAAATGCAACCCGTTAAAAATATGAGTGTCTCTAACAGAGCTAAAATAATTCTTTCATTTCTCTCTCTTGTAATTACAATGGAACGTGGATTTGCTCAAAAAAATGCAACAAAGTGCCTGAGTGATTTTTAATATAAAATTTCAACCAAAATTGTTATGACAGTAACACACTTAAAGACTTAAATGTCAATGGGGAACAAGGTCGAAGACGAACCAATCCGGATTCAAGATCGAACTGAAAGTTTTATTATCCACTGCGAAATAGTAGATATCTGTTAGACTTTATTTTTGTTGAATATCACGACGTTTCGGCTAGTAGTTATCTCTAGCCGTTTTCAAGTGAAACTAAATAAATCCCTTAGCTACATGATTATTTATACTAAAAGTAAATGCAGTAGAGTATGACTGAGATGGGAGCAGTCATGCCTGCTATGACAAAATCATATTTTTTTATGCTGCATTTAGTTTTAGTTTACAATTATTAAGAAGTGGTTTCCACACTTCTCTTATATCTAAAGATAGTTTACTAAAAGAACTCGGGTTCTGATGTATTGTTCTCGGCGTAGTATTTTAGCTTCAGACCATTTTATGTGGTGTTCATGAGTCCAGGCATGGTTGGCGGCACCAAATTTTTCTGTTTCTCCTCGAGATGTGCATTTTTGGTGTTCCTTGATCCTTACGTCAAGAGGTCTCTTTGTTTCGCCAATGTAGGAATTGCCACATTCACATGGTATCTGATATATACAGTTCCTCATGTCTCTTTGAGTTGTTGGTTTGACCCCAGTGAGCCAACTTCTCAGAGAGTTATTTGAATTGAAAACAACGTTGATTTTATATCGTTTTCCTATCCTTCTAACATTTTATGAAATGCATTTAACATAGGGGATGTTCAATACTGGTTTTCGTTCTTCATTCGTTGTCGATATTGTCCTATTTCTGCGTTGTTCAAGAAATTTATTCACTAGATATATTGGGTATCCGTTGGCTGTCAGATCATTTTTAATGTAATCAATCTCTTTCATCAAGTTCTCGTTGGAGTTGCAGAGAGTTAAGGCTCTATCTACGAGATTTCTTATAATTCCTTGTTTGGTATTGTTGGAGTGATAGAGTTAAGGCTCTATCTACGAGATTTCTTATAATTCCTTGTTTGGTATTGTTGGAGTGATAGAGTTAAGGCTCTATCTACGAGATTTCTTATAATTCCTTGTTTGGTATTGTTGGAGTGATAGAGTTAAGGCTCTATCTACGAGATTTCTTATAATTCCTTGTTTGGTATTGTTGGAGTGATTAGATGAATAATTAAGGTATTGTCCTGTGTGCGTGGCTTTTCTGTAAACCGAAGTTCGAGTTTGTCTGCCATTTCTTTCAACCAAGACATCTAAGAATGGTAATTTATTTTCTACTTCCTTCTCCATGATGAGTTTAATAGTTGGACTGATATTGTTGAGATGAAAAAGGAAATTTCGAAGTTCTTCGTCGTTTCCACTCCAAATAATAAAAGTGTCGTCTACGTATCTGAGCCATAAATTTGGTTTCTTAGTTGTGGATTCAATTGCAAAAGTCTCGGACCATTCCATGAAAATATTTGCGACCGCCGGTGAGAGTGAAGATCTCATCGGTAGTCCATCATCCTGGATGTAGAATTTTTCCTTTTCTTGAAAATAGGAATTAGTCAAACAACTTTCCAACAAGTCCATAATGGCTTGTGGTGGTAAAGATGTTCTTTCTGCTAAGGTCTGGTCTTCTTCAAGTTTCTTTCTTATGATTTTTAGTGAGTCCTTAACTGGAACGTTGGTGTATAGGCTTTCCACGTCAAAGCTAATAAAATGGTCTTCTGGTTGTACTTCTATTTCACGTATAATTTCTACGAAATGTTGCGAGCTCTTAACCCAGGACGATGTATTTCCTTGTAATGGTCTCAGAATTGGAAGAAGAAATTTGGCAAGTTCAGAAGTCGGAGAGTTCCGGGAACTCGTGATAGGTCGTAAGGGCATGTCTTGCTTATGTATTTTCGGGAGTCCATAAAGGTGTGGAGTTTTCCTATGATGTGGCGTCAACTCAGTCCGGATCCTCTCAGGAACATACCGTTCATGTTTCTTAAGAACGCGATAGATTCTTCCTTCAATTGCAGACGTGGGATCTTTAGAAAGAGATGTATAATTTCCTTTGCTTAAAACTTCGTCAATTTTTTAATTGTATGTTTCAGCATTCATACGACTGTAGCATTTCCTTTATCCGCTGGTAGAATTTTAATACTGGGGTCCTTCTGTAGGTTGGCTAGGGCAGTTTTCTCGTCTTTGCTGATGTTTGGTTCGGTTTTTTATATTATCTATTCTTATAAGCGACCTTGCCCTGTTTGATATATTAAAGCACAGCTCAAATTAATAAAAGACCGAATCATGAAATTTTGGGAAAAGTTTGACAATACCATGTAGGCACCCATCAAGAAAGGATTTTTCAAAATTCGCAGTCAAAAAAGATAAAAGATGGTATTTTCGCATTTGATAAATTTATCGATATCTCTTGATCAAAAAGAATTATTGACTAGGTGTTGGTTTCGACAGATATCTCAGAAAAATATATAAAAACAATATTTTTTGTTTTTTGATATTCGCATTTTAAAAGGGAAAAAAGGGGAAAGATGTCGAGTTTAGATAGCTTATTAAAATGTAATTTTCTTTCCGAAACATCACAATAGGAACATAATGTTAGGCTTCACATGATAATCCAAAAAGTAATTCCTGCATTTTTTGAAATTTCTTTTTGTAAGGCTGAAAAGACTTGAAATGTGTTCTTACTATTTTGTTAGGATCATTTGGTTCAAATTTTATTAGTATGTAGCGGCAGAAAGATTTACTTGAAAAGTGCTATATTTTGTAAAGTTTTTCAAAATGATTTTTTTTTGATATCTAATATCTTTTTTTTATCTAGTATATGGGCCAAGGGGTCTCAGCGGCCAATTTAATTTATAAGGATATACCCAAATTTCTTTTATGTCCGCCAGGGTGGTCATAAGATTTTTGTTAACAAATAATTGTTTAAACTTTTAAAAATACAATTTTCGCAAAATTAGCTAATGGGTCGTATTCTTTGAGAGATTTTAGGCATAAAAGATTATAACAAACTTTTACGTACAATGCTTGGTTTCTGAGATAATTAATATTAAACAATTAAAAAATGCGTTTTTTTTTTGCGATATTTGATCACAATCAACTTTTTTTGATATTTTTAACAGCGATCGAACATTAGAATTATCCCCTACAAGCTATAATAAAATGCTGTAAGAAAAAGTTATATATATATATATATATATATATACATATATATATATATATATATATATATATATATATATATATATATATATATATATATATATATATATAGATAGATAGATAGATAAGTCTTTATTTATTCCAATAAGTATTACTTACAAAAAAACACATAAAGGCATGGAACAATGTCAAAAAAAATCATTACTGTAATAAGCATCATAATAAAAATTATAGTTCATTCTCAGCTGTAGATAAAAAAAGAAAAAAAAATTAAAAAGAAAAAACCTCAACAATAATTATACAGTTTTAAATATCTTTCTTGAATAATTCTATCAAGTTAATGTAGTAAAAACAAAACAACTAAAACTTAAGATAAAGGGCAATATTATAAATGAGACAAAAATTAAATAACAAATACACTTACATACATTTAAAATTTAATAATACAGCCAATAACCAAAATTCTAATTCGAGACAATACTGCCTTTATCACACTCATAAAACTCTTCCAATGTATAGAAGGCTTTTTTACACAAAAAGATTTTCAGGACACACTTTAATCTATTTCTCGGTAGTAAATGTACATTTTCAGGTAAAGAATTAAAAACTTTTATTATAGAAAACTCGACATTTTTCGGCAAAAAACTGAAGTTATATTTCTCACAAAGCAGATTTGTTTTATTTCTAGTAATGTAGTTATGTTTAATAGATGCACCCTCAAACAGATCCCTGTTATCAACAATAAACATCACCGAATCCAAAATGTACATACCTATAACCGTCAAAATATTGTTGCTAATAAATATAGTCCTACAACTGTCTTGTTGTTTCATTGCAAAAATACATCGTAAACATCTTTTTTGCAGAATCAAAATTCTATTAATATCACAGGAATTGCCCCAAAATATTAAACCATATCAGAGTATGGACTGTACAAATGCATGGTAAGCTGACAGAGCTGCATCGATTCCAACTCTCTCCGAAATAATTCTTAATGCGAAACAATACTGAGATATTCTAGTGGCAACTCTCTCGATGTGCGCCCCCCAGTCCAACCTTCTATCGACGTTTAGTCCCAAAACAACAGCGCTCTCAACTGATGTTATTGTTGTATCCTCAAACATTACTGTAAATTGATTATTCAATCTGTTACCAAACATAATGCACTGTATCTTGGAAACATTTAGCGACAGGCTGTTGGACCGAAAGTACCCGTCGAGAGTATCCATCACAGATTGAACCTTCATCGACAGCAACTCCGCCGTGCTTTCACTGAATATAAGCGATGTATCATCAGCATATACTACAGTCTGCTCTCCAGAGATTTCGGGTAAATCATTTGTGTAAAGAATATACAAAAGAGGTCCAAGTATTGATCCTTGAGGGACGCCCCTCTACATTTTAATCCTCTGAGACACTATAGCCCTACCATGGAGATCAAACTCCACAACAAACTGAATCCTGTCCGTCAAATACGATCTTATTAATTGCAGCGCGTTACCCCTTATACCATACATTTCTAGTTTTAATAATAATGTTTTATGATCCACAGCATCAAAGGCTTTAGAGAGATCCAGGCACATGGCAAATGTTTGCTTTTTTTTATTTAGAGAATCTATAATTTGTATAAGTGTTTGGTACAAAGCTCTTACTGTGGATTTTCCTTTTCTAAACCCATTTTGTTTATCTTATATTACAGAGAACTTATCCAGAAATGATACAATTTTCTGAAATAAAATTTTTTCAAAAATCTTGCTTATATTAGGCAATAGCGAGATTGGTCTATAATTATTTTCTTCAGAGTTCTCCCCCTTCTTATAGATTGCTCTAATATGGGCATTTTTCAGCTTACCCGGAAAAAAACCTGTAGTAAAACACATATTTACAATAAAAGATAAAGGCTCAGAAATAAAGTCACCTACATCTTTTAAAATAGAAACAGGTATCTGATCATCTCCAACCGACTTCTTGTTTTTTAAACCCTTTATAACCTTCAATATCTCATTTGAATCAGTAAGAAACAAATAAATGGAATTTGTTATATATATATATATATATATATATATATATATATATATATATATATATATATATATATATATATATATATTATATATATATATATATATTTATATATATATATATATATATATATATATATATATATATAATTATCTTTAGTGTTAGTGTGTGTTAGTTGATTATAATCTCTGGATGTCTGCGATACTATTGGTCGGTCGTAAAAATAAACGGATTAAAAAATTTTATTATATTTTTGGTTATTAAAAATAACTCGTTATTAAAAAAAAAGCAATATGTTGACGAATGATGAACCGTTTCTTTAAAATATTTTATTATTAACCGACTTCTAAAAGAAGGAGTTTCTCAATTCGTCGAGTATGTATGTTTTTTTTTATGTATGTACACCGATTTCTCCGGAACGGCGGTACCAAGTTGAATGAAATTTTTTACGTTATGTTCAGGAAGTTGCTGCGGTGGTCCCAAATTTTTTTGGATGAAATTGGTGCAGTAAAGTTCAAGATGGCGCTGACAATATGGCAGCCAAGAAAATTAATTTTATCTGATTTTCTCCAAAATTGGTATGTGGAAATTTCCGGGGTCGCACATAACAAATCTGAAATTATTTTTAAAGAATTCAATATGGCGGATTCAATATGGCAAACAAAAAAATTTAATTTTGGCCGATTTTCTCCAAAATTGGTGTGGGGGAGTTTTCGGGTCGCACATAACGTATCAAAAATATTTTTTAAAAATTCAATATGGCGGATCAAATATGGCCGACAAAAATATTAATCTTGTCCGATTTTCTCCAAAATTGGTATGAGAGAGTTTTCGGGGTTGTACATAACGAATCTGAATTTATTTTTTAAAAATATGCCGTATCCAATATGGCCGATTAAAAATCCAAAATGACGGATTAAAGGTTCTACATCTCTCAATTTTGTTTAAAATCAGTATAGGGAGTTTTTGTTAATGTTAACTACGAATTTAAAATATTTTTTGAAAAACTGAATCTGACGGATTCAATATGGCGTCCTGAAAATTTTACATTCTTCGATTTGCTCCAAAACTGATATAGGGGTATCTTGAAGGTGTAAATTACGAATTTAAAAGTATATTTTTAGGATTCAATTGGCCAATCCAAAATGGCGGACTAAAATTTAAGATAGTGGATTTACTATGACAGACTAATTTCACTGCTATTTTTAGAATTCTAAGAATCAAAGAATTTTTGGTGGTTCATTTAGGGTGATTTACAACTTTGGAAAAAATGGGTACTTTCTGCCACCTTGGAGCCATTGTGAGGTATATTAAGAAAGAGATATATGAAGGGATTTGAAATGCTCAAGCCTACCTAGATATTTTAGTAAGAAACATCGTCCCATTTATGGATAATTTCCCTTAACCGAAAAGTAACAGATTGTATTTCAGTATGTTTTTCATTTGTGTATTTGAACAACTTATTGGTTTTTAAAATGTGTTACCATAGACATGCACAATTTGGCTCCTCTGAGCCGACAGCTCTTATGCGAGCTTAATAAAAATATAAAAAATATGATTTTTTCCTATTTTTTGTCAATTTATCTTAACAATATAATATATTCTTTAAAAAAATGCAGAATTCAAAACAAAAATATGTAAAAAAATACAAGGTGTTGCATTTAAAAAATTAAAACTTGATATGATATATCCGCATCTAAAACTAAAATTAAAAATCTGACTATGCCACAGGATTGTACAGAAAAAGTAGCTTAATAATTTAGTTATTATATATTTATTTAAATAGTTTTATCTTAGTTACTTTGATAAATAAAACATAGGACATTTTAGAAAATGGAAAATGCAAACCGATCGCGATAACCGTAATTTGGGTTCCATTTGTCATTATAATTTTCTCAAAAAAAGAGCTCAGGATTACTTTGTCAGATTTTTAAAACTTTTTACGATTCCTAGATAGTCTATAAAAACATCCAAAATGATTTACCCTGTACACTAATTTGGGCAAAGAAATTGTTTTGTGTAACTTGTGGTAACTACAATATCCGGTTTTGAAAACTTAACATGTGAAGCCGTCTACACTACTAATATTGTTGTTTTGAAAATTTTTTCATGAAAAAATATTTGCTTAAAATTTCTAGTATTTTACTTATCAGGAAAATTCTGATTTGTAATCTACTTACCTTATTTTCTGTAGCATTTCCAGACTTTTATAACGTAGTTTTTTACTGGCTGCGTATTATTTTAAATATCTTTTGCTGCAAAACTTTTTAAGCCAAACAAAACTTTACAATAAATTTTAATAAACACCACTAAACAATACCGATATTTCAGTATTTGCTTCCACCAAATTCCTGAAATTTTTTTCAAGGCGATGTCATGATGTGAGGCAATTTTATGTGCTAATGTTTTATCACTTTCTAATGTGCAGAATGTCATATTTGCTTAACATTATTTATCGATTTGTTTTATTTTTATGTTTGTAAATAAGCTGAGGTTGAATCTGTTAGCACCGACATCCGACATCAATTATATCATATTTTTAAAATATATTTAACTGGATGGAGAAGTATATAAAGTTAAATTAAAATTTTTGAATTATCTATTACTTGTTATAGTTTATAGTACGTAGGTTCTCTTAGTAAACAATCATCATGTTGACCAGCTTGGTAAGTTCTTATAATAAATTCACCTATCTTTATTCGCAAGGTTTTAAAATATATTTATAAAAACGTTTTTCAGGATTAAAATATTCTAAATTTAAAAAAAAAATAAAATGTATACATATTTTGGCGTTTTGTGAAAATATAATTTTCAAAAAATTTATCGAGATTTTAAAGTTGAGCTTAGAGCTTTTGCAGTGAAGATAAATAAAAATTGTTGTTTTGTTCAAAAACCGAAAAATTTTCAAAATTAACAAAATGGTGACCGCTTCTCGAAAAAAAGTTAAGAATTTTTTACTATTCCCTGTTACATGCTTCATTATATAATTATCCTTTTTGAAATTTTTTATATAATTTATTTACCAAATACTCTATTTTATATCTATGTAAAATACAGTATTTAACAGGAAAGATTACTTTTACAATCTAATCACTATAACATAGTAGGGTATTCCACAAGTCCACTTGAAGATTAAATTTATTATGGGTTCAATAGTCATCCCGAATATGGGTTCGAGTCATCCCTGCTTACAAATATTTGCTTATATTTTTCTACTTTTTCGATGATCATACGTAACCCTTTTTGATAAACAAATTATATAAAAAAATTACAAAAATGATAAGTTTATAATAAAGCATAATTCTTGAGTTTGGAGAAACGATCACCATTTTGTTAGCTTTGAAAATTTTTCAGCTTTCAATTTTTTTTCTTGAGGTTCAGGACTCATGTGACCTCAATCAAAAGAGAAAATTAATTTTTAATAAAACAAGGGCAGTATTTTTCTTCAACACAAAAAAACTAATCGGAATTTTAAAATCTCAATAACTTGGTTGAAAAATGATTGTTTCGCAAAACAGTAAAATGCATGTACATTTTTTTTGGGGTTATGTAATAATATATTTTACGGAAAAAGCATTTTTTATTGAAAAAATGTCATTGCATGATTTGAAAAAAGAAAAAGTTTTGTTATGTCTCCCCTTGTATTTTAGCACCCATGGAAAGAATTGTAATTGAAAAAGTATATAACAAGAAACCTTCTTGGCATCTTCCTGTTATTGTCTCTAATGTTCAGCATCCAGATCGATATTGATCAATCTGGACTAAGCATTTTCGATAGTTTCTCATTGGGATGACATAATCTTGGATAACTGGTAAGAAGAGTTGTGTTTCAAGAAACACTTGCTTTGATGTCAACCAGTAGTTTAAACCTAATTTGTCAACATTTTCTCCGTTGACCTAATCTGGGTGTTGTGAATGAAGAAACATCTGCAGCCAGGCTTAAGGCTTCTCTTGGTCAGATTAGTTTCTTCTTCAAGTTCCATATCAGGTCCCCCTGACGTTGGCAATTACATTGGCAAGTCTTTCACGGTCCTGCGCTAGCTGGAACAGTTCCCCCGCGCTACGTATACCTGCCCATTCACGAATATTCCTCAACCAGGAAGCCTGTCTCCTTCCTACCCCTCTACGTCACTCTACTTTACCCATCATGACTAGCTGAAGAATTCTATATCGCTCCCCTCTGAATATATGTCCAAGATATGAGATTTTTCTACACTTCACAGTGTTTAATAGTAGACGAGTTGTGTCGGCCCTATTGAGTACCATTTCGTTGGTCTGCCTAGCTGTCTAAGGTATTATCAGCATTCGCCAGTGTAACCACATTTCGAGAGCCTCCAACCGAATAATCGTGGCAGCCTTAATTGTCCAGATCTCTGCCCCATATAGTAACACTGGCCAGACGTATGATCTTATCATTCTCTGTCGTAGTTTTAGATTGAGGTTATTATTGCAGAAAAGTGGTTTCGTTTTTTGAAAAGTTGCTCTAACAGTCTCTATTCTACACCTTATCTCTTTATCTGGGTTTAGATTTTCGGTGATATAACATCCAAGATATTTAAAATGAGTCACCCTGTCTATACTTTTTCCTTCTATTTGTATTGAAGCGTTAAGATGAGGTTGTCTACTAAAGACCATAAATTTTGTCTTTTTGATGTTTATGTTGAGCCCCATTTCGTGACCCTCAGTGTTAACACAATTTAATAGATGTTGCAGGTCTTGTAGTTTGTCGCTTACGATAACAGTGTCTTCAGCATATCGTATTGTATTTATATATTCTCCATTGATTTGTACTCCCATTCGTTGTCCTTGAGTAACCCGTTTAAAGATTTTATCTGAATATATATTAAAAAGCAGTGGAGATAGTATGCAGCCCTGTCTGACGCCTCGCAGAATTTTACTTTCTTCTGTGAGTTTTCCATTTAGCCTTACTGTTGCTTTCTGCCGCCAATATTGGTTATGATAAGTCAATTCATAGTCCCTAAATCGCAATGATGTAGAATCATCTGCCTTGCATATTGCCCAAGGTAGCGCAGAAAACTCCACCAGCCTGTGAGAATTTGAGCATAAGTTTGCTAGTTCATGAATAATTGCTTTCCAACATCACCAATCTTCTTTATCCGTGGTATCTTCACAGTTCCTTGACCAATTCTTTGTGTTTCTTTCATGCCTAAGTATTTATAGTTCCGTTCTACATCTCAAATTGTCCGGGTTGTCTCGTTCCACTCGTTGTGTTTAAAATGCAGCTTTTATCGAGGCCATACAGCTTGCATATATTCCGAAGAACTCCTCCACAATTTTGAGCATTTGTTCCAGTTGATTTCTGGTGGCAGCCTTCAATTTAAAATCATCCATATGCAGAAGATGCTCTCATCTTACCACCATCTTCACGATTATTCTAAATACAGAAGCCGCATCTAGTGGAGGATGAACCGCCTGAATCCACGTTCAGGGCAAGTTAGAACGCCAAAATCTTCTTGAAATATTTCCCTTCGTATTGGGATTGTGTTATTATCCCATTGACTAAACTAAACGGCTTTTGTAATATTAAAAGAATGGAGCTCTGTTTGGGTCATTTTCATGTTTCTTAGAAACAACGTAACTGTCAGCCATAAGGATCACCCTTATTAAAAAAATGTTATAGCAAACTAAAATCTAAAAAACCAAAAGAAAACAAAAAACGCATTTGTCCTTTACAGTATTCCGTGTATACATAGGACAAACAAGCCAACACTTAAAAAGTAGAATAAATAGACATAAACGCGACAAAAAAAATAAAACGGCGTTAACAACACAGCATGGCAAACCACCTTTAAAATTTTTTAAAATTGAAAAACAAAAAAAAGTGTTAGAAATGATAGCGATACAAAAAATAAACATGTAATAAATGCTAAGGCAGATACTAAGCAACTTTGCAGAATATATATAACAATATTATACAACTATTAAAAAACGTAATTTTACAATCAAAAACGCACTTCACATCCAGACTAGCAATAACAATTTTTATTAACTTACAAAAAAAATCCCTTCTAGTTCTTTCAGTACTACTCTAACCTCAAGATGACCCCAGGTAGTCATTTTTATACTGTAATTTTATGAAAACCAATTTCTTAATATAATATAATATTAAGTTAATATGTACACGGTATGCAGTCTTGTTTGTGAATTTTTTTTCAAGGTAAATATACAGTATGTTCTAAATAATATAATCAAAAAGTGCTCTATTATCTTTAGTCACACTTTGTAAATTCTGAAGAAGATAAAATAAATTACCGAAACGTCAATTATATAAAAAATGTAAAATATACAAAGTACACCAACACTATAATGTTTTGATTTAATTATTTACCGGACCACAAACCCAAGAAAAATAAACAAAAATACCCTTTATTTAAGGGCCAAACGTCAATTTTTTAATAAATATAGAACCTAAACCCAAGAAAAGACAAAATAAAGGAAAAATTATATAATATATGGTTCAAAAATCAAGAAAAAAAATATATCTATATATATATATATATATATATATATATATATATATATATATATATTGAATCATTATCAGTCATGGTCTATTTCATTTCTTTGTTCACGCAACTTAACACCTTTTTAAACTGATGCTAACCAATACTTCAAATACTTGATATGATTTTATGCAAATGGACAAATGGTTTATATTATTTTTAAATTATTATTAAACATAACAATCAGCATCTAAAAATATCTTATATTACACATTCGGTATTGAAGTATCTAATTTATGATTAATCTCTAATAAACTGTACATACACGATACCTTCATTTAGAACATTTTCAGCTATATATGAATTTGGACTAAAAAACAAAATATACATTAGAAACGGCTGCATTTTACAACTGACTTAAAAATTGTGTATTTATTTAGCATTTTTGTGAAGTCGACGTCATAATATTTGAAAGGTTAATTTTAATTTTAATTCTATATGGATTGGTATTTTTAATGGATATCATTTCTATATCATTATTATTACATCATATTGTTAATATAGCTCGCCCATGTTTTCTATTAAATTTAAGTTTGACACCGATTTCAACATTTTTTCCCTTTTTTTAACCTCCTCACAATAACCATACCTTTAAAAACATTTTTAGTTCTAATCGTTAAAAAAACGAATTGTTAATTAACTTCCATTATTTTCTCTTATTACTTTCAGATTACTATTGCACTAGTATTATCCTCAACTTTGGCCAGACCACAAGCCGCTGCTCCAGCTGCACCACAAGCATCCCCTCAACAGGGTGGATCACCCCCTATTCCAATTGTTAGCCAATCTGCGGAGACAAAAGAAGATGGAGGGTTTAGCTACAGGTAGTAATCAATAAATAAATAAGTTGATTTTTCATCTAAAAAATTACCATTTTCGTTTATATTCCGCATTTCTCAAGAATTTTGTTCATTTCATCCTATTTCAAAATAACATGACAAAAGTTTAAATTAAGAAAAAACATATTTTAATTTTATGTTTCGAAAATTCATTTGGTTAATTTTTCATTAACAAATTTGTATTGTTGGTTAAGGATTTGAAAAAATATGCAACAATTGTGTTTAATATTTCGAAAAATTAAGAAAATCAAACAGTGTGATTATAAATACTAAATGTCCTCAACTCTTTATGTTGTAACTATCAGGATGTCCAGTTTTCGCATGTTTTCCAATGCAAGCCCTTATTACAAAAGATAAAAATATGCTGTTTGTAGCATGCTGTCTTATTTTATACATATTTTTAGAAAGCTCTTGAAGAGGCATCTAAGATAAGAACATAATATAAAGGAGGTTTTATTAAAACATAGCTCTACATTAAAAAATCCGTATTCATCTTTTCGATATTATCATAAATTGAGATAGTCTAAAACGGCAGATTTCCACTTTCACCCTGTATATTTGAAATAAAGGGATATGAAAATTTAGTTCGTGGCAATGAAAATTTCACAAAAGAATGGTGCAGTAGGCTGCAAACCGCATATTTCTACCTTTTGTAATAAGGAATAGGAAACCATACCAAAACTGAACACTCAGTATAAAAAAAAACAGTAATACCCTTTCCCCTTTTAACATATTCGGGAATATTTCAAAATTAAATTAAAAATTTCAAGATTTTTTAAATTTTTTCTTCATAAAATATATGTGGTACGATAATTTTTGAACCAATGAACAACTGAATACGCGGTTGATTTTAAATTATCTACATTTATTCCACCTTTTTAGCACAACTGTGTTACTATCTGTACTAGTAGCCCAATTAATAGAGAAAAAAATAAGTAATTCTGTGACAGAAATACCGGATACCGACTATGCCTTCACACTAAACACAATTCGTAGTGATATAGTGTAATGTTTTCCACTTTCCATTATGATCCATTCATTTGTTAGAAACAATTTAAACCGAAAAATTGCGTTTTTTTTTCGTGATAGACTTGTGGAATGATATGTGCATATGTGTGAAATTGGAAATCAGTAAACTGCGACCTAGTGTGTTCTCCTACCGCTGCCAAGTCATTACGGACATCTTGCCGACTGAAACAGATCTTTCAGTCCCATTTCCCTTAAGAACCTTAAAATGTTGATGGACTTTAAATTGGGTAATTCTCCCTTCTTCTATTTGAGGTGCTCTAGAGTTGTCTAAAGCGCTGCACTCTGAAAGGATGTGAATAGAGGTTTCGTCGTCTTCCTCACAGAATCTACACTCTTTCCCTTCTGCCAATCCGAGTTTCTTGAGGTGTCCCTGTCAGAACTCTAAATTGATTTTTAGTTAGGCTTATTCATTCTTGGAATTTCTTGTGGTCTATTTCCCTAGAAGCATCTTCGCTTGACTCATTCCTAGGAGATCCGTCCCGTAATTGAATCTTCTGCGCTCTTTCTCTCTTTTTAGATCTTCTAGCATTACTCAGCAACTGATTTCACAGAAAGATTCGGTGCTCTCAGCCCCTTTTCTTGCGAGCTTGCCTACTATTTCACTCCGCTGTGTCCTGCTACCCACAGGAGAGTGACCTTATCATTCTGATCTAATTTGTTTAATTTCTCTATGCATTCCCAGACCATCTTGAAGCTGGTTAAGAACGTGCACTGATGGCTATTTGACTATCCGACATGATAATTCCTGTCGGCGCTGAATTGAATATAATTCCTGATGGCGTCTATTTCCGCCTGGAAGATTGGTGATTTACCCAAGCTTTCAATGTGTTTAGTTCTGGATCCATACACTCCTATTTCAATCAATTCAATCAGTTTCAATGGATATGAGATTGGGCCTTCGTTTTAGGACCTAATCTCTCATCATCCTGTATTGTAGAATGATATAGACCGGGAGATGGTGACAGGTATACATTTCTAAAGGTTGATAATTAACCCTAAAACAAGAAACAGAGAAAGATTCTTGAACATTGCTCACTTTCCGGCCATAATGAAAATTGCCTTTTCATTTGTGAAAAACTTGGGTTTTTCCGTGAAATTTTATTGCATGCCTTTGTAATATAAGGTAGTTCAAGCAAATGTAAGGTCTAGTGCTCAACTAGCCGAAAGAGCTGAAAAGATCACATAAAAATAAAAAAAAAAGAAAATTTGCATACCGATGTGAGGAATTAAAGTTTTAATCAAAATAACACTATGTGAAAATTGACATGCAACCCAAGTTGGACCAATGGTAAAAAATTTCCGAAAGTCGTGTAAGCTGTTCAACATTTTTACACATAAAGTACTAATATTTCACCACGGGCCAGCGCTACAACTTGAGAAATAACAGAGATGTGAATTTTTGAAAAGCCGCTGAATTATCCGGTTTTCACTTTTTTTCTCCATTACTAATAATCCGAACTAAGTAGGGTGCTGGCTTTTCCTTGATGGAAATCCATATTCAACGATGAATAAAAGACGAATATTTGTCAAATTTCCACTATATTTAACTAAAAAACTTGACGCGTTGCGCTAACACTGTAGCTTCATCGGAAGTTCTATTTTAAATGACAAAATATTTGGTTACTTGAAAAACTTATACCTAGATTTACAATAATGAATAAGTGCAATACCCTAATTTACATTTTATTACCTATTATTTAAATTATTGGGAAATCCACACTGGTTTTTGTTTAAAGATATTTAGCAGGGGTGAGGTGTTGATATCTGTTTGGTCATTTAATAGATTACCTTTTTTCTTTAATCGATTTATTTTTATAGCTTCTAAGAAATTCAGTTTATAACCTTTCCTTTCTACATGGAGAATTTCAAAATTATCCTCTAATTGATGATTTCGTTCTATTAAATGATTTGCGTATGAAGAACTGTTTTTATTGTGTAAAAAATTATTTTTGTGTTCCTGAATCCTTTTTTTAAACGATCTGCCTGTTTGGCCTATATATACTTTTGGGCAACTTCCGCATTTAAGTTTATAGACCCCAGACTTGTTATTTTTATTTGTTTTTGTTATATAATTTTTTAAGCGATTTCCTATTGAATTATTTGTTTTAAAGGCTACCCCAATATCTTTTTTAATTCAGAAACTTTTTAATTTTAATTGATGATTTACCAAAATATGTTAAAGCGGTAAAGTTGCGACTAATAATCCGATTGAGTCGATCCAGAGTTCATTTTTTAGGTATTTTTATTCTCTGTAATTCACCCATTTACACTATCGAGGTTGTTTCATTAGTTTGGATTCTACAAGCAAAAAAATAAAAAAATAACGCAATTTTTTGGTTTTAATTGTCTATAAGTAGTTAATTGATCATACTAGAGAGTGGAAAATATAACAAAACATTACTATGGGTTGTTTTTATCGGCACAGTTAGTATCCTGATGGTATTTTTGTCAAGAAAAAATCTCTTTTGTTTGGCCTATTAAAGCAGTATGATCTATTAATAACACAAGCAGATAAATCAAATGCAACAGTTATTTTACCAAAAGTTGAATATGTCAATAAAATAGAAGCATTTATTCAATCCGAAAATATTACAGAAATTAAAAGCGACCCTACAAAAGTTTTTCAAACAAATTTGAAACAAACCCTGTCAAACAAAACAGCCATTTTTTCAGAATTCGATAAAAAAGAATAATCAATATGAACCCACAAGCTCCAAAACTCTATGGCCTTATAAAAAATCACAAACCAGGAAATCCCATCCGCCCAGTCGTTTCATACATAAACAGCCCCACGACAGAACTCATTATGAATCTAAATTCATTCTTCAAACAAATAAGCAACTTTAAATCAAGTCACAGTTTAAATAATTCAGTAGATCTCGTCCAAAAACTAAAAAACATAAAAATCCCAGATAACTCCATACTAGTTTCTTTTGACATAAAAAGCATGTTTTCTAATATTCCAACAGATGAATGTTATATACTTATCCAAGAAATATTACAGAAACGAAATATAAATCCAATAGTTACTACTGAAATCTTGTCCTCTTTTGAACTTTGCCTATCACAAACCTATTTCCAGTTTAATAACAAATTTTATTTACAAAATTCAGGCCTACCAATGGGTTCTGCTCTTAGCCCTCTCCTAGCAGACATTTTCATGTCAAACATAGAAAACAAAATTCTTAATTCCCCTTTAAGCAAAAACCATGTTCATTTTGGCACATATGTGGATGATGTTCTAGCATGTTTTAAAGGCACTACTAGACAGCTTCAAAAATTCTTACAATACATTAATAATTGCCATCCAAAAATTCAATTTACTCTAGAAACCGAAAATAACCATAAAATAAATTTTCTTGATCTCAACATATCTCACTTCAATAATCAGTGTAATTTTAAAATTTTTAGAAAACCAACGCTTACAGCTAATACTATATCTAATGACTCTTTTCACACCTTACAACACAAAATGGCTACATTCAATTCAATGATACATAGAGCATTCTCTTTACCTCTCTCTGAAGAAGATCTTCAAGAGGAACTAAATATCATTGAAAGGATTGCAATTTCAAACAATTTCTCCCAACAAACCATAAAGAAATTAATAACTAAAAAACAAAAGCAACTAGCTTTTAATTCAATATATCCCAAAATAAAAAATGATAAAGATAGTTCATCTTACATATCTTTGTCATACTGTGGTACCCTATCAGAAAACATAGCTAATACTCTTTCAAAACATAACATAAAAGTAGCCTTTAAATCTCAACACAATCTGTCCACTATCCTTTGCAATGCTAAAGATAAAATTAATAAATTTGATAAATCAGTAGTTTATAAGTTAAAATGTTTAGAGTGTTATAGCTTGTATATTGGACAAAGTGGTAGAAGCTTTAAAACTCGCTTTTCAGAACACCACCGCTCATATAGACTACAAAAAACAGACTCGAGCTTTGCCAACCATTGCTTAGAACATAGCCACAGTTTTCCTAATTTAAGCAACACTGACATATTACATTATTTAACACAGGGCCAAAAGTTAAATATTCTTGAATCTTTAGAAACATATAAACATAGTAAAAATAAATGTTGTCGCCAAATAATAATTAGTTCCCAAAATTTAGTACCTCCCCTTTGTAATAATGTAATTTCTCAGGTAGTTTTTATTTATTGTTAGATTTTCTCATGCTTCTGTATTGAATACTTAGTCTACCTTTATAATTCAGTTTGAAAATGACTCTGTGAGTTGAAACTGCAGTCACTGTTTTCTTAATAAATTTAGTGGTATAAAACATAGTAGTTCCTTTTTAAACATTTCCCGAAGATGATTAACTACCACATAGTAACGGCTACCAGCATCAACTTGTTAAAAGCAGTATTTTCCCGGCAGACTTACTGACATACCAAACGCTGACCAAACTATTAAAGATAAAATCATGAAATTTTGGAAGAAGGTTGACAACAGCATATAGCCACCCACTCAGAAAGGATTTTTCACAATTCTCATTGAGGAGGGGTAAATAGTAATTTGATAAATTTATCAATATCTCTTGATCAAATAGATACATGGACTCGATTTTAGTTTCAAAAAATAGCTCAGAACAACATCTAAAAACCAATTTCCTGATTCGCAGTTTAATAGGAGAAAAATTGGTAAGATCCTGATTTTACGATTGCACATTAGAAAGTAATTTTGTTTGCGAAAAGTTACGATACTTACATGACTTTAAGCTTCTGCATACGTAATTTCTGCATTTTTAAAAATTTCTTTGTGTAACGGTGAGAAGGGTTAAAATGTGTTAACTATTTTACCAGATAACTCTACGACTATTCCATATATTTTGTTCAAACTCCATTAGTGTATAGCGGCAATTTGTAAGAACAGTATAAAATTTCCTTTACATTAACATCATAAATAAAAGCAGAATGATAATGAAAAAAGTGAAGTAATTATTGCTGCGCCTCCCAAAATCGCTCTATACTATCCCTCTATTTAGCCACTATTATTTAATCAATAACCTTACATTTAATTTTTAGCTTTGAAACTGGAAATGGTATTAAAGTCGAGGAATCAGGATCCTTAAAAGAAGGTACACCTGATCTGCAAGGGAGGAGTGCTGCTGCAGGCGAGGATGCCTCCGACAACAAAGTCGTAGTTTTGCAAGGCAGTTTCAGTTATACTGCTCCTGACGGACAACTCATAAGCGTAAAGTGAGTAATTTGTTTTTTAAGCTTCATATTGATTTTAGATTTCAGACATCTACAATAAATTTCAAATAATAGAAAATATAGTTTGGCTAGTATAAAATTAAAATAACAAGATATTTATCCTCATAAAAATTCGCTTATAAAGCCGCTAGGCTTTTCTTCATCTCAACTAATCGGAGGAATTGAAAAAAAGAACAAAGTTAGCCTGGGTGGCTTTTGGAACGCTGGGTTATGTTTTAAAGGACAAACACCTCCCGCTATATCTAAAAACAAAAGTGTTGTGTTGTTCCGTACTTCCAGTAAAATGAGTGACACCAATCAATATTGTCATGAAGACCACATAGAACGACATAGACAAAGAAGACTGAGAGAAAGACCATGTATGCGTTGGTTGAATGACATCGAACGAGCAGTAGGTTTCAAATGGAAGCAAATTGTTACAAAGAGAATCATTGGAATAATAGAGGAATAACTATATTAAATTCAATAATGAAATTATTCACCAAAATCTTTGAAGGTATAATAACTGACTATTGCAGAATATCAGAAGAACAGCAAGGTTTCCGCAAAAACAGATCTACAGTAGATGCCATATTCATCGTAAGGCAGATAGCAGAGAAATCTATTGAATTTACTAAGCCGGCTTTTATGTGCTTTATAGATCTCACTAAAGCCTTTGATAGGGTGAGACTGGATGAAATTCTACAAATAATGCGAATTAAAGGCATCCCAAATAATTTAATTAACATAGTTGAACAGCTAAACTCCAACACCACAACACAAATCTCAGTAAGCGGCAACCTAACTAAGGATGTACCGATAGCGTCGGGCATACGATAGGGGGGAATCTCTGAGTCCATTACTGTTTAACATAGTAATGGACCAAATAGTTGAGAACGTCAAAAGAGCGGCACCAGGGTACAGAATGAATACCGGGGAAATAACAATAATATGTTACGCTGATGACGCCCTCATAGACTTGGAAAATGAAGACGATCTCCAAAGACTTCTATTTGCATTCCACACCATAAGCAAGCAATTCAACATGAAAATATCCATCGATAAAACTAAGTCAATTGTAATAAGCAAAGTGCTCTTAAGATGCAAACTAGTAGTGGATGACAAACAAATAGAACAACTCATGACCTTTAATTACTTAGGAGTTTGAGATATCCGCAAACCAAGACAGAACAAGAGAAGTAAGAAACCAAGTAAACAAGGCAAATAGAATCGCAGGAAGCCTGGCGGATATAATATGGCACAACACATACATGAGCAAGGACGCAAAAACAAAAATCTACAAGACCTGTATTCGACCGATAATGACGTACGCAATAGAGACGAGAGCTGACAACACAAAAACAAAATCAATTCTAAGAACTGCCGAAATGAAAGTACTAAGAAGAATATCGGGATACACATTAAGAGATCACATACGCAATTCAACAATACGCGAGGAACATGAAATGCAGGATATAGTAAGATGGGGACGGAAGCGCAGAAGAGCCTGGAATGAGCACGTAGGAAGAATGGCGCAAAATAGGATAGCGAGATTCGCCCGAGATGGAACACCGGAAACCAGAAGACCAATAGGTAGACCACCTAAAAGATGGAAAGAGTCCTGGATTTCAACATCAAATGAGATGAATGATTGAGTTGGAAAAAACAGGCTGTAAGCCTATAACAAGAGGAAGAAGAAGAAGAATCATTGGGAGAAAGAATTTGGTGTATACTCAAAGATGGATGTAAAATGCAATGAAAAAGAAGGAGAGGAGATCTCAAATATACTCTATTGAATTTAAATCTGGGCTTTACGGTAGTCGATTTAATTTTTGAATCTGGGCTACTTCGAGATAATTAATCACTATGTATCTGGTCGAGTGTTATCATACCAATATGGGCTACATATATCAAAACATCATTTAACGAGGGAGCACAGAAGAATCAAATATTGTGGGATTTTCTTGTTTCCGAGGATACGATTTAATCTTTCGAATGCCACCTATTCCAGCCTTTCCCTCAGATTGTCTCATTTCCATTTGGTTGTTTTATCAGGACTGGTTATTTATTGTAGATATATGTATTCATTTATCCATTCCATTATTTGGTTATATATTCTAATTTCTTCCATGTTTTCTGTGTTCGACATCCCATTTGTTTTTTTTATAAATATTATCTGCGGTGATGACTAGAGTGTCTGCATATATAAATTGATTTAGCCTTTCACCGTCTAAATTTATTCCAATCTGATCCCAGTCTATGTTTCTGAACACATCTAAATGCTCTTTTTATTGCCAAAATTATATCTTACGAAGAGCTTTTTAATAAATCAATAAAATTTGAATAAAGTGATATGTTACATTCTGTTGTTTTCTCTGCAATGAAGCGGATTATATGATGTGATCGTTTCAAAACCTGCTCTAAATCCTGCTTGGGCCCTTAGGATGACAATCCTCCAGTTTTCGTATTTTGCAACGTATGTATCTGGAACAATGAGGCAATTGGTGTTGCATAGTTGTTCTTTAATTGATTTCAATCACTCCTTTTTATACATCAAGTTAATTAGTGATTCATTCTAATCCAAAGCGACCACACAAAACATTAGCTGAAGATATAAAATATAGAACTAGAACCAACTAAAACTAATATTTGTGTAAATGTAGCAGAACTTTGTTGTTAAAGCAGCACATACCCAGATAAGCCCATGCACATACCCAGATAAGTCCATGCACATCTTCTATCATTTAAGATGGAAGAAACTTAAGCCAAGCTTGCACGATGCTTATTGTGCTTCTGAATTACCTGCTTGACTCTGCCACTGACCTGCTTAAACTGGACATTGTGATTGTTCTCCTGCGATGATAAATTCACAAGCATGCTTCACTGCGTTGGGTTTAGAGATCATTCTGCTGCATGCAAAGGAACAATTTGGAAAATATGACTCGATTCATCGATATTTAAACGCTTTGCATTCGAAGATAATGTTTAAAACTGTTTCGTCTTCTTAGCATATATTTTACATGTTCGTTCCTGATAAAAATGAATCAAAATCTAAATTTGACTATCTATAATGCTCTAATTTAATTTTATTTATAGATATATCGCTGATGAAAATGGTTTCCAACCTGAAGGAGATCACTTGCCTACTCCACCTCCAGGATTAGCAGATGTCCTTAAACAAAACTTGAGTGGATCTTCGCAACAGGCCGGACAATCACAACCAGCACAGCCGCAACAGCCAGCACAGAAACCACTGGCGCAACAACCACCACAGCCCCAACAACCACAACCGCAACCGCCTCAAGAAACACAAACTGAGAAACAAGCTGAACAATAAATCTTGCTTTCATATTAGATAGTTTTTTAAATTATGGCAGAAGGTACTGAAAAAAATAAAAATATGATAACTTACCTTTTTAGTAAATTATAGTTATATACGTATTTTTTTACATTGTACATATTATGTCATATTCCTAGCTTACCTTTTTATTATTTTGAAATACAATTTTGTTTTATAAAAATATGTTGTTTTTTATTATGTATCAAATTACTCTAAACAACAGTCTGGTGCAACTTAACACTCAATAACATTCCTAAAGCACCTGCACGCGAACTCCGTAATAGTATAGAAAAGAAATTTCTTTGCTATTTCTTTCTATTATGGGAAATCATTCAAAACTTACTCTATAAGCCCATTCGGCAACGGTCGGGTATGTCCGAACAAGCAATCGTGCTATAGAAATAGTCTTTGGCTTGTTGCCGTTATTCTATCTCTCTCAAAGCAATTTAAATGCTGCATAAGTTTGTGTCATTTTTTTCCTGATTTACGACGTTTGAATTTGTGGTTATGTTGAATATGAGATGAAGTTCATAAATGTGTTTTCATATTTTATTTAGCCAAAGGTATAGATTTACACGTTATATAAGAAAAAAATATCAAAATAGCAATAATTATTTTTATTTCTGTTTATTTCTTAACGTTAAAAATCAGAACAATAATAAATTATTAAGGCTGTATTAAGAAAAAATAAATAAATATATACATAATATATATATATATATATATATATATATATATATATATATATATATATGTATATATATATCCAATTGAAAAAGTGTTTAATTCCGTCTTACTGAGCTGTATAAACTTCTGACAGGGTTCAGCTAAATGCCTGTTGAGCCAATTAAATATTCCTCTACTCTTCAATATTTAATACAAAATACATAAATATCGGATCCATATTTTCTAATAGGCAATTTATTAAAAAAAAAGTCTAGAGTTAAATTCTTTAAAATATAATATTTGAGATTTCAGGAAAAAATTTTTGGTCAATTAACCTAAAAAATTACAAAGTAAATACGTTTAGTATTTTTTTCTTTTAATTATAAAGTCTCTAGAAAAGATAAATGTTTTTAGAGATGGTAGTTTGTAGTTATTTCTATGCGAACTAGCCCGAAGTTTTAAGGAAAATATCTTAGACAGTAGGTTCCGTTGAAAGCAAGAAATTTTCTTTCTTCTTTATTTCTTTTCTGTTTCTATTTCTATCTTGTTACGGAGTTCGCATGCTGGTTATACGCTAGAAGAAGGTTTTTGGTGATCTCTAAAATGTGTGGGCGATCGCCCCCCCCCCCCCCCCCACCCAAAAAAAAACTTTGAGTTCAGGAAAATATACCCGATTTTGCCTCTTATACTATAGTTTATTCAAGAACTAGAGAGAGTAATAAATCATTTTATACCCTTTTTTTTGCTTCGCAATCTCCCTGTGTTTTTTAGTCCGGTGTCTTTGGCAAAATCTGTTTGATACATATTTTTCACAGGAATGGGTTAGAAATTTTATAATCAAAAATACCGGTCTATAATAATGGACTATTTGGGTTGGATAACAATAGGTATTTGGAAGTGTGAAGTGTTAAAAAGGGTTTTAATCCTTGTCATAGGCGTCGGAAGGAGATTTATTTTATCACTTAGTATTTATGGTATAGACTATTATTTCAGTAATAAACTTAAAAAAAAGTTTTTATAATATTATTTTATTTCTTGTGATTGCTTAATAATTCACATACATTACAAAATATAGATAATTTTGACATATTTAACACAAATCACAACTCTATTTTTATTATTTTCAATTTTGGCATAGAAACCGTTTTAGGCATATTCAGACTAAAACCTAGCCTTATTCTCTCAAAAAATTCTAAGTTATAATTTAACTACTTACAAAATACCCATTATCAAAAATACAAGAAGTTAAACCTATATAAAAAAAAAAAAATTCGTCCATATAATATTAAAATTTTTTCGGGCCTATCGGTCATTTTATTATTAATTAAAATCATTTTTGGGACATTTGACGATTCAGTTTATTTATTTCTTAAACCATTTACAGAATTATAATTAAACACTAAAAAGGGATTCAAATGTAATTAGTTTTTATATGTTACAGTTAAAATTAGACCTATTTATTTTTATTTCTATTGCACTGACATCTTAATTGATTTTCTTTATTATATGGAAATCCGATAGCCCCAAAAAAATAAAATAAACATGATAATTCTACATGCTTAAGAAAAAAAAAACACATATACAATAATAAAAAAATTACGACTACTTGGAATTAAATTTATTTAAAATTAAAGAGTGGGACACACTAAAATAAAAATATTTAAAACAATATATAAAAAACATCAAACAATAAAATATAACAAAAACAAAAATTTAAATAATAAATTGTGTTTATACTGGTAAATATTACGTATCTAATTCATAATCAAAGTCAGTGAAGCTATCTTGGCTCAAATTAATTATAATTGGTTCCTCTATCTCACCGATCATGAGATCGAGTTTCCACATTTTTTTTATTCCTTTATTATATGGATTTTTCCCAATTTTCTGCAGTAACTTTATTTAAAAAAATCTTTCAAAAGTTCAGTTAAATTACTAATTTTGTAAACTGTGTTATTTCTAGCCACTCTATCTTTTACCAGAGAGAGATATTTCCTTCTCCAACAGACATTTTCCGGACGATCTATAAGAACAGATTTCATATCTGGTTTTTCCCAGCAAAAATTAAGTTCTCTGAGCAATTTCCAGAGCTCAGTTCTTTTAATTGCAGATAAATTCCGATCTTCATTGATTTTAGTTAGAATTTTGTCGAATAAAAAGTATGCACAACTCCTTTTATTTCAGTATTCATCTATTCTTCCAACGAGGTTTTTCGTCTGCTTGTAATCGAATGTGGCTTGGAAGTACTAACAATACCAGTCGTTTTTTTCTCCTTCAGTATTCGGTACATAGTAGATTTTCCAACTCCTGTCATGTTGGAATACATCTCAACAGAGCTTTTAACATTATTATCTAGATATTGATATCTTAAGGCATCATTAACATTCATCTTAATAAGTTTTTCGTTGAGGAAAAAATGCCCTGGTTTAACGATTTTGGAATAAATATAGATGTGGAAGCCATATCTTTTGGGTATCTCACTAATCTTATAAAATATATGAAAACATGCACAAACAAGATAAATCTTTAAGGACACACTATAAGGTGTACTTTGTTTCCTGACAGAAATTAAATTGAACTATCAGAAATTTTATTCTATCTATAAAAGCTTATAATATTTAAATATAATTAGAATTACGGCAATCCTTAGTTACCTGCTGCACTGAAGCAGGTACATTGGAGGTTTCGGTAACAGTTTTATTACTCTCTCTAGTTTCTGAATAGAGTATAGGAATGTATATGCTTGCGATCATCCCTCCCCTTCTCAAGAGCTTTAACTTCAGGAAAATAGACCCGATTCTGTCACTTATAATAGGAATGTGTATGCTGCAAATTCAGAAAAATAGACCCGAACCTGCCTTTTACACTAGAAGTGGGAATGTTGCTGGTGTTCCCCTCCCCTACGTCGACAACTTGCTTTCGCTTACCATACTGTACTTTTGTGATGTCATCGCCACCCCCCCCCCCAAAGAAAGAGGCTGGATCCGCCCCTGCATTGAAGACTCTGTATACCAAAGAGTTTATAATGGATTGTTTTTGATGATGATTGAGGCTTAAAGAATATGAAAGATGTATAAAAAAAGAAACAAATTGTACAATCTGCATTAGCTGAACACCAGCGTTCCTCAAGTCACACTTTCAATGTAAAAGAAACTAAGGTATTAGCATCAGTGTCAGGTTCCTTTAAACGTAAAATTAGAAAATCAATCGAAATTTATAAATATCCAAATAATATTAATAGAGATGCAGGTTACAGTTTACATCACAAGTGGAAATCGATTGTAACGCTGGATAACAGTTCGCTGAGCACCAGTCGGGTATAAATACCGTGCTACTGCTCCCTGATAGGCATTCAGTGTTCTAATCTCATGGAGTAAAGGTCCCTGAAGATGCCTCGTGAAATCGTAAGTGAAACGTCGAATAATAATTCCAATTTTATACGATCTAAACCCAAGAACCATGATTTTCAACTTGACCAAAGCAGTGAAAGCTTTCGTGCTTTATTAGTCGATTATTTCTTACCCAAAAATGTCTGAAATACAGTGGTTCGATTTTTTATCGATTGTACTAAAAGTCAAAGGTTGTTTATGATCTGAATTCGTGAGTCTCAAAAGATACAGTCCAAAAGGTAAGTCACTGGGTACCCTTTTTGAGCCCCTTGTCTCTGTTATGGACATCTTAGGAAAAAAATTATATGAAACACCGACGCCTTCTGTTTACTGTCGAGAGTTAGACATATTAATAACCTCTTCTTTTTCGGTCTGTTAAACAATGAGCGATGTGAGAAAAACTACATTTTTATGACTGTATGGATAACAAATAACTTTAATTGAAAAACTATATAAAGAAAAAAAAATCACTTCCTAATTAACATAGAATAATATAATACATAAATATGAGGTAGAGTCCAGGGGTATTATAATTTGCCCCCGACCCTATAATCTCATTTATAAATTGCAAATATTGGTCAACTCGTGTAAATACTCCCGGGATCGCTGGTTCAGCACATTGAAGCCCCCATGAAACAATACCAGTTTGTACCGAACCACAAAGCAACGGTCCACCAGTGTCAACTCTACAGACATCTGAATCTTTTATAAGTAATTTACAACCATTTTGATCGAATGTTTCTGATCCTTGGTACATTCTTTTGCACTCTATACTTGCTGTCACCGGTACAAAACTGCACTGAAGATTTCGTACGTCGAGAATCCCAGTATCTTTGTCGCCGGGAACATCCCAGTATATAATAAGCCCAGACTGGCATAATTTATTAAGGTAATGGATAGTAAATAGTCTTGATGGAATTGGTATAAACTTAACATTGGGTGATTCATAAATAGGTTTCTTCATTTTTAGCAAAGCAATATCATTTTCGTGTTCATCCATCCTATAATCTGGATGTATAAAGATCTCTTTCACTTTTACCGTCAAGGGATCTGAATCTAAATTGTTTAATCTTGCCATTATTAAATACTCATTAGGACCAAATTGGTATACACAATGAGCAGCTGTTAAAACCCAAACGATATCAAAAAGACTACCTCCGCATATTATTGACAAATCCTTTAGAAGATTTTGTGTTACAATAGCGACCATGAAAGGATAGTCTTCAATCATGCATGGATATTCACTTTTTACATTTTCCCTTACAGGGTTGTCACTTGAAATAGGTGAATCATAGTCCAAATCAATTTCAGAAGTATTAGTAGTTCCATAGCAGGCTGCAAACCTCCATAATAAGAATAAAATATTTAATATTTTCTTTAAATAACTCATTTAATTCATTATGTCAATTTGACTGAATGTAAATGACAATGACAGTATCTAAAGCAATCTGTTTTCTCTTTTTTTTAACCAATAGCACAATCGGTAGAAACCTGGGCCCGTATCCTCGAAATCATGATGTGAAAGGTGATGTGAATGGCGATGTGAACTGTCATTTCATACTTTTGACAGTAAAAGCCATATTCTTGAAAAGGCACTATTGCCAGGTATGAACGTGCTAAAACTCACGGATTTTAAAAAATAAAATGGATGAGAGACAGAGTTGAGCTGTCAGACCGAAAATGTCCGTAGTATGTTTTGTCGCCATTTTAGGCAAAAAGTAGTTTTGGTACGTCAAATTAACCGTCAAAAGTACAAAAAAACAATGGTGTCGTTTTTGTTATTGCTGTGAAGTTATTGAATGCCATTAAAATATTTGTACAGGGTGAGTCAACGATTGGATGAAGTAGGTTTGTGCCTTTTCGGTGAAATTAACAAAGAAACTATATTTATTGTTTGATACAGTTTATTTTTACACAGATTTTAAAAATATTTAGGACTCTACAGGGTGAGCCAAAAAACTAGGACAGCATAAAGTTGAATTTTTTTAAATAGAACACCCTATATACGAATCGTAGTTTCGATTTAGCTTATAATTTTAAATCTTTTTTATTAAGGGTTTACTATGACAAAACTTTATAGTTTCTGAGATAATTAAGTTTAAAGAAAAAAAGTCACATTTTCAAGCATCAATTCAATCCTAAATAACGTTTTCAATTTTGTGACAAATATATTCAAATTTGGAATTTAGCAAGGCCAAGGATAAGTTAACATAATTTTTACCTAATATTTGCAATAAAAGCTACAGGGTGTTGAACACATCGGCTCAAATTTGAACAAGTTTAAATGAATAAATATCTTTTTTTTTTAAATGATACACCCTGTATATTTTCATGTTGTTTAATAGAGTAATAAAAACCCTAAAAGTTTTGTTCAATAACATAATTTTTATCTAATATTTGCAATAAAAGCTACAGGGTGTTGAACACATCGGCTCAAATTTGAACAAGTTTAAATGAATAAATATCTTTTTTTTAAATGGTACACCCTGTATATTTTCATGTTATTTAATAGAGTAATAAAAACCATAAAAGTTTTGTTCGATATATCCTATATCTATTTATAATAGTTTTTGAGATATTTCAGTTTTTCTTATTTTCCATACTTTTTTACAGAAATAGTCTTCATTATCATAGTAGCCATGTAAAATAATAAAAAGAAACTACAGAAACAAACAGAATGTGGGTAAATATGATGAAATACATTATTCGTTATATTACAACGGCAATAGTTTAATTAAACATAATGAGAAAAAATTAACACAACAATAACGACAAGGCAAATACATATTTACTTTTATACTAAATTCAAACAAAAAAATTACCTATTAAATACTGAGATTAATTATTTCTTTTTAATAAGTGTTCGAATAAACGACCCTCTTGTGCAATGCACAAATTTAGTCTTTTTTGCAGATTTTCTCGGACCCTGGACAAAATTAGTGGCGTTATTGTTCCACAGGTATCCCTAATCCTGTTTAGCATATCTTCCACTGTTGTTGGTGGATTCACATACACCTTATTTTTAATATAACCCCATAGGAAGAAATCTAATGGGGTGATGTCGCAAGACCTAGGTGGCCACTCAATGAAACCCCCACGTCCAATCCATTTTTGCGGATATCGTTGGTCCAAAAACGCACGAACTTCACGATGGTAATGCGGAGGCGCACCATTGTGCTGGAACCACATACTGTCGAGCTCATCCCTATCGAGACCTTGAAGCAGTTGGGGTAGTTCTTCTTGTAGAAAGTTCAGGTAACTATGGCCATTTAGTGGTTCATTAAAAAAGTGGGGTCCAATAATTCGATTATGATGAATACCACACCAAACATTTAATGACCAGTGGTTTTGATGTTGCACCTCTCTAATCCAAAATGGGTTTTCTGTGGCATAATAATGCATGTTGCGTCTATTTATGGCACCGTTCCTTCTAAAAGTAGCTTCATCACTAAACATTACCTTGCATAATAAATTTGGATTTAACTGAATCTCCGCATTTATTGTACGACAAAAGTTTACACGACTTTCAAAATCATGTCCATGCAATTCTTGGTGTAATTCCATGTGATGGATGATACCTATATTTCTTGGTAGTACGATTAGCGGTGGATTGTGATGTTTCACATAATGCTGCTAACTGACGGCTACCAATATAAGGATTTTCCTGAACATTTAACAATACTTATAGTTCTTTTTCTTTATTAGTTACTGATTTGTTGACCACTTTACGTTTTGGATAATCAACAGTACCAGAAGAATCAAATCTTTGCATTAAGTTTTGAAAAGTATGGGTATTAGGCTGGCGTCGATCAGGATACTTCATTTTGTAAATTCTTTGAGCAAGAAGGCAATTTTTTTGAGCCTCTCCTATTGTATAAATCATATCTATTAACTCATTCTTTGGAAAATTCATTTTACAATATAAGATGAATGCAAAAAAAACAAACTACACATAAAAACCAAAAGAAGCGATTGCGGTTATAAATTTGACACACAGAAAAATGTTCTTTTACATTGTTTTTGCCAGGGCTACTATGATAATGAAGATTATTTCTGTAAAAAAGTATGGAAAATAAGAAAAACTGAAATATCTCAAAAACTATTATAAATAGGTATAGGATATATTGAACAAAACTTTTAGGGTTTTTATTACTCTATTAAATAACATGAAAATATACAGGGTGTACCATTTAAAAAAAAAGATATTTATTCATTTAAACTTGTTCAAATTTGAGCCGATGTGTTCAACACCCTGTAGCTTTTATTGCAAATATTAGGTAAAAATTATGTTAACTTGTCCTTGGCCTTGCTAAATTCCAAATTTGAATATATTTGTCACAAAATTGAAAACGTTATTTAGGATTGAATTGATGCTTGAAAATATGACTTTTTTTCTTTAAACTTAATTATCTCAGAAACTATAAAGTTTTGTTATAGTAAACCCTTAATAAAAAAGATTTAAAATTATAAGCTAAATCAAAAATACGATTCGTATATAGGGTGTTCTATTTAAAAAAATACAACTTTATGCTGTCCTAGTTTTTTGGCTCACCCTGTAGAGTCCTAAATATTTTTAAAATCTGCGTAAAAATAAACTGTATGAAACAATAAATATAGTTTCTTTGTTAATTTCACCGAAAAGGCACAAACTTACTTCATCCAATCGTTGACTCACCCTGTACTTTCCCTGGATTAAATTTATTTTATCACTTAACAACTATGAAATATAGACCAAGATTTAGGTATAAATATAGACCCCAAAATTATCTTAAATTGACACTCTAGAACTGTTAAACAAAAATGCATACAAAGAACCAAATACTTTAGGATTCTAATATATAAAGAAAAACAGCAACTCATATATACAAAGTAATAACTGACGTCAATTGGAATACATGCCCCCTATATACAATAATTGCAGAAAGCCAGCACTGATAAATCTTGAGACGGTGGAAATTACAAATCTACTTAGTATAACTAAAAGCCATCATCCCAATTCACTACGGAAATTATCTAATCAGTATTTATTCCATGAATTCACAAAATATCCAGCCTCTTACTGCAAGACGTCCTATCCTGACAACTAAATTTGAAATAAAACCTGAAACTTGAACAATGAAAGAGAAACTGTATAAGACCAGGGATCGAAACCAAAGGCCAGGCAGAAGACGTCTAGTAAAGATACTGGCAGATCTCACATTCAACTTTTAACATAATTTTTTTTTATTTTATAAAGATTTATGGAGGCTTGAAAATAAAATGTACCATAAATAAGGTTTTTATGCTGAAGGGCCTCATTCGTTGGTTTATAGGGGTCATATTTAAATGTCTCGATAAATTATAATTTTGTTTCTATTTGTTGACCGTGTAGTTATTAATTGATTTTTACTTTTTTGGGTTTCGGTCATATTATTACTTTATAAAAAAATTAACACATGTTTTTTTTTCTGACGTTTCGGTTTATTTTATTGATTAAACCATCTTCAGAGAATTATTGTAAATATGAAAAGGAATATGTAAATTTATGCTATATAAACTGAAAATTTTACTTTCTTACCTAATGTTAACAGGTGGTTCACTTGAAAAACTTACATTTAACTATTTTATTACTTTAATACAATATAATTAAACACTTCTTATTTAATATAAATATAAATATAGAAAACTATTATTTTTTGATGAATTTTTTTTTCACATCTGGTTTGTTGTGTTTTTGACAGAGTACTACCAAAGGGTTTGAAAGTTTCTGGACCATCTGCAATTTTATTGCCCTATTAGATTCGTATATACATTACTCAGGTCATTTGTGTCCGTTCTGAAATTCATTGTACCGGGTGTTCTTTTAATTTAATTTAAAAAATGCATCAAAAAATAATAGTTTTCTATATTTATATTTATATTAAATAAGAAGTGTTTAATTATATTGTATTAAAGTAATAAAATAGTTAAATGTAAGTTTTTCAAGTGAACCACCTGTTAACATTAGGTAAGAAAGTAAAATTTTCAATTTATATAGCATAAATTTACATATTCCTTTTCATATTTACAGTAATTCTCTGAAGATGGTTTAATCAATAAAATAAACCGAAACGTCAGAAAAAAAAACATGTGTTAATTTTTTTATAAAGTAATAATATGACCGAAACCCAAAAAAGTAAAAACTGATAAATTATAATAAAAATATTTATTTAATTGTAGTGTAGTATGGTGTTTAACACAGTCTAATTAAGTTAAAGGCAGTAGTTATTATTTAAATATAAAATTTGTTACTTATTTAAATAAAAGTTTCAGATAGCTTACAAACTGTTACTTCTCAAAGTTGTGTCGTGAAAAAAATTATGTTAGACTTAACTGTTTAAAACTAAGATACTCGGCTCTTATAAACACAAGTATTTATGTTAAATCCATAAACAGAACTAGCCGTAGAAAATCATTTTTAAATGGCACACTCATACAATTGACTTATGAATAGAATCTCCTGTAATAATTTTATATGTCTGTAATCTCAAATTTACTTAATATTTGCGAGACATATTCAACTTTCTAAGGATATTTTAATTAAAAATTTGATAATATTAAAAATATCGGTGTACCACCTAATTAACATTTCAACTGTTTATTCCAAAAATAAAACGTCTTAAAGAAACGATATGTCAACATATTGCTTTTTTTTAATGATGAGTTATTTTGGACAACCAAAAATAAAATAATTTTTTTTAATACTAATCGTCAAATATGTCATTTAGTGGCTGACATTTCATTTGCACGTGTTTCACGGTTGGCTTGCCATCCACCGGTTGAACAAGGATATGACTGATAACCGCATCTAGAATACACATTCATGTCTCTGTTTCGTCTAAAATTATTATAGGGGATTTTTAAAAGTGTAAATTACGAATTTAAATTATATTTTAAAAATTCAAAATGGCTGATCCAATATGGCGGACTAAAAAATTAAACATCTCTCGATTTTGTTGAAAATTTGTTGCTGGGGGGGTTTCTAAGATTCCAAATGACGAATTTAAAATTGTTCTTAAGAAATTCCATATGGCAGATGGAAGGAATATGGCGGTCTATAAATTTTATATTTCCGAATTATGTCCAAAATTGGTACTGGTGAGTTTTTGAGACTGTAGATTAAGATTAGATTAAAAATTGAAAATCATTTTTTCGAAATTCAATATAGTGGTTTGAAAATTTTAGGTTATCCATATTTTTTCAAAGCTAGTATTAGGAGGGGATTTTGGTATCGTAGGTTAGGAATCTGAAGTTAATTTAATATGACAGATACAATATGGAAAACTAAATATTTTTCATTTTTCCGATTTTGTCCAGATTGATATTGGAGTTTCTTGTAACGTATATTACGGATCTTAAATTAATTTGTTAAATCTCAATATGTAGGATAAAATATGTCGGACCCAAAATTTTACATGTCTCAAGTTCTGTCAATATTTTCTTGGGTGCAAATATACCATAACTTTGAAGAAGCTTACTTTGTAAAGCGAAACGTGAGAAAAATTGTCATCTTTTGGCTTTCAAATGAAAAAACCTATACCCAAGAAAATATTACAGAAAAATATTAACAAAAGGTTTAAATAACAAAAATAAATTTTATATATATATATATATATATATATATATATATATGTTATATCGTAGATTTTAACGGATGGTAGAATGAATAGTTTGGTTATTCCGGGTTTCAATACGTTCGTTCAAAAAATCGTTTTCACGACGTTTCGCCAAAATCTCAGTTGGCATTTTCAAGTGCGGTTCGTCTCGTTACTCGCTGAGAACTGATGGTGGCCTCTGAAGAATTTCGAGTTTTGCTTAGCTGGCTCGCTGCCTGATTGGATGGGCGGCTTCGCAGGCTCCTCCCCTCTCCCGGAAACTTAACAACACCTTGGGCTTTAGCGTATATCGAAAACCCAGACATACTGACCGATATCTCAATGCAGCGTCACATCATCATTTCTCTCAAAAGCAGGCAGTAGTCAACACATTAGTATCAAGGTCTCTCCGCCTAACAGAATTTGACACAAAACAAGACGAAATAAGACACATTTCAACAGCTCTAGAACGGAATGGTTTCTCACAAGCAGATATAAAAAAAGCCATAGAAAGACAAGAGAAGACTACAACAAAGACCAAGATCAAACAAGGAACAAAGCCATAATACCATACATAAAAGGAATAACAGACAGAATCGGAAGAATCTTAAGAAAACACAACATACAGCCCATATTTAAACCACAAAAAACAATAGCCAACATCCTGGGAAATCCCAAAGACAAGACCAACCTTGAAAATCATGGCGTTTACAGCATTCCATGTGCAGATTGTCATCAAACTTATATAGGACAAACAGGCGCATATCAGCAAGAATCCAAGAAAATAAAAATAGCCTCAAAAACAAACAGACAACCTCAGCCCTATTTCAACATCATCAAACAACCGGACATACCATCGATTTCGAAAAAACAAAAGAAATAGCACCAGTACAGAACTATAGGGTACGCGTCATAAGAGAGGCCCTAGAAATCGAAAAAGCGGGACAGCTAAATAAACGAGACGATGCTATAAATTTTTCATCTACATGGAAAACATTAATAAAAAAATCAAGAAAGAAAACAACAAAAATCAACTAGTACACGAGAGACCTGCATACAAGAACAAAATATATCGCACTCGAGAGAGGGGAGGAGCCTGCGAAGCCGCCCATCCAATCAGGCAGCGAGCCAGCTAAACAAAATTCGAAATTCTTCAGAGGCCACCATCAGTTCTCAGCGAGTAACGAGACGAACCGCATTTGAAAATGCCAAATGAGATTTTGGCGAAACGTCGTGAAAACGATTTTTTGATAGAACGGATTGAAACCCGGAATAACCAAACTATTCATATATATATATATATATATATATATATATATATATATATATATATATATATATATATATATAGATCTTTCACTGTAGCGAAAATGGTTTCAATGTTGTGTTTCTCAAAAATTTTTGCGATAGTGTCTGTGGTGCCTTTGATATAAGGAGCAAAAGCTATGGAGCTTTTCCCTTGGTTTTCGCTATTTTTCGGAGCCAAGCCTTGTCTTTATGTTCTTTTGGTAACCACCTTTTGTTAAGGCGTCTTGCAGTATGTCCATTTCTTTGTAGTAATTTTCTTGGTCTCTGAGATCGAAACGCAAGTGATTTCACTATGGCAAATGTTTGGCGGGGTGGTGATGTGAATCGATATTAAGATATCTGTTGATGTGAGTGGGTTTTCTGTGAAGAGTGTATGAAAATAAGCCATCTTCTTTTCTTTTTAGTAGGATATCTAGAAAAGGTAGTTTTTGTTTCTTTCCTGATCTATTTCCATAGGAATTTGATTTTTGGATGTATACTGTAGACGTGGTTTTGGAAATTTTTGAGATTTTCGTCTCCATATTGCCAGATAACGAATGTGTCATCTGCGTAACGCAGTCACAGTCGTGATTTGTATGAGGAAGTCTCTAAAGCTTTTGATTCGAAGTCTTCCTTTCGAAGTATTCAGATCCGTTATTGATAAAATATTTTCAAAGAATTTCGCTTAATTTCATAGTTTTTAGAATTAAAATACATGAATAAAGCGCAGGTTAACCCTTGGGTGAACTTTAGGCGCAATTTTCACTCCCTTACAATAAATCTCTGCCTATAAAAAATATGTGTGTCTTGTGCATCCTGTATTACATATTATAGTTTCTTCTAAATCGGATCAGGACATTTCGGGTATCTTCCTTATTAATCTAACTTCAAGTAACCAAATAAATAGCGTCCACTTAGGATTATATTTCACAGCAGTCCATTACAGGAAGCCCAGTCAATGATTTATATTATCTAGATATTATCACCTTATAGAAAACCACCCTGAAGGTACGTCTTCATTTAAAAGTAGATACGAAGCCTACCGCAAAACATACCTATATATGCAAATTAGCTTAATAATATCTCAATTTAAAAATCTTCTCTGTGGTAACTCAAACATCATGCTGCGCCTTATTTAAATTTATCACTCACTGTAAGGGGTCGATGTTCAAAGGAAGCACCCTCGCCCTCTGTTAAATTAAGAAAAGCTAGATGGATTTCATAAAATATATTAAATTTGGATTATTTACCTGATTTTTAGTATACAGAGTCTTTAAAATTTTGGTATAAATGTTATCAAATCTTTATTATTTACCTACTTTAGAATAAGTCTTGATGAGAATAAAATTCCTCGAAAACTAGACTAAAATAAAAAGTTTTCTTTTCAGGTCAACCGTCCTTTTGACTGCAGTCCCACAAAAGTGTCTTAAACGAAAACGTTGTGGGCTTTTTCAAAAGTATAATTTAAAATAAAAGCTAAATATAACTACCATGGTCACAAACACACACTCACATGACTTAAATTAATACTTAAACGATACAATATTAATTAAAAATATCAATCTGTAAAATAATGTAAATTATCCCGTGTATGTATTGAGTCCCTCTCAGGACTGTAAAGCAGCTGAAGTTTCGATGAAATCGCATTCACCATTTTCAAAGCTCACTGTATGGCGTCTACGAGCGAACTGACGCCTGCGACTCCGGTGCTGCTGGTACCGTGTGTAGTAGATTTTTCCAAGTATTAGGCACACGTTGGCTATCATCTCTGTTATTTAAGTTGTTGGGCCTCTTTGCAATTTCAATGGCTTCCCTTATAACTCTTGTGGACAGGTTTTCACATCTCGATGGCATTCTTGTTCCCGAGATATTTATCTTATGTCCTGTGTTTAACCAGTGTTGGGCCAGAGCAGAAGAAGTTGTTTTTTGCTTGACCGCGTTCATATGTTCGTCTCTTCTGGCGCTTATTTTACGGTTGATTTGGCCTACGTAAGATGAGCTGCATTCTCCGCATGGAATTTCGTACACTCCCTGGTTTTCTAGAGGGATTCTTTCTTTAGGTGTTGGCAAGAGATCCTTTACTTTACGGTCTGTGGTGAAAATGGTTTCAATGATGTGTATCCTGAGAATTCTTGCGATCTTGTCTGTGGTACCTCTTACATAAGGAGCAAAAGCTTTGGAGCTATTCTCCTGGTCTTCGCGATTTTTTGGGGCCAAGTGTTTGTTTTTTAGAGCCCTGTCTACACGTTCTTTTTTATAACCGTTCTTTGTTAGGACGTCTTGCAGTATGTTCATCTCTTAGTGATAATTTTCTGGATCTTTAAGGGACTGCGATCGAAACGCAAGTGATTTCACTACTGCAAATAATTGGGCGGGGTGACGTAACATCACTTTGCACACAAATACCACTTAAAGAGGCTCTTTTTGTAATAGAAAAGAAATACAATCTGCCAAAATATATCATCGAATTAGCTAGACACTGTCTTGATAACACCTATTTTACTTATGAAGGCCGACGATGTAAACAAGTCGAGGGAGCCCCGATGGGATCGCCGCTATCTCCTACACTCGCTAACTTATTTATGGAAGACTTTGAATCAAAAGCTTTGGAGACCTCCTCACACAAACCAAAACTGTCCCTACGTTACGTAGATGACACATTCGTTATCTGGCAACATGGAGAAGAAAATCTCAAAAGTTTCCTAGAACACACAAACAGTATACATCCCAAAATTAAATTCACCATGGAAACAGAACAGGAAAGAGAACTACCGTTTCTGGATATCTTACTGAAAAGAAGAGAGGATGGCTTGCTTTCGCACACTGTCTACCGAAAGCCCACTCACACCAACAGGTACCTCAACGCCGCTTCATATCAATTATTTGCAGTAGTGAAATCACTTGCATTTCGATCGCAGTCCCTTACAGATCCAGAAAATTATTACAAAGAGAGGAACATACTGCAAGATGCCCTAACAAAAAACAGTTATAAAAAAGAACATATAGACAAGGCTCTAAAAAACAAACACTTGGCCCCAAAAAATCGCGAAAACCAGGAGGATAGCTCCAAAGATTTTGTTCCTTTTGTAAGAGGCACCACAGACAAGATCGCAAGAATTCTCAGGAGACACAACATTGAATCCATTTTCACCACAGACCGTAAAGTAAAGGATCTCTTGCCAACACCTAAAGAAAGAATCCCTCTAGAAAACCAAGGAGTGTACGAAATTCCATGCGGAGAATGCAGCTCATCTTACGTAGGCCAAACCAACAGTAAAATAAGCGCCAGAAGAGACGAACATATGAACGCGGTCAAGCAAAAAACAACTTCTTCTGCTCTGGCCCAACACTGGTTAGACACAGGACATGAAATAAAAATCTCGGGAACAAAAATGCTATCGAGATGTGAAAACCTGTCCACAAGAGTTATAAGGGAAGCCATTGAAATTGCAAAGAGGCCCAACAACTTAAATAGCAGAGATGATAGCCAACGTGTGCCTAATACTTGGAAAAATCTGCTTACAAAACATTAACCAGTACCACTTAGTAACGAAACAGATTACAACTCGGCAACGCAACCCCAAATACTGGCAACAGGGCCGATGACGCGCAGCAGGCCTCGCAACCTGATGGGCCGGAACCATTCGGAAAACGAACGCGTCCAACGCGCACACGGTACCGACAGCACCGGAGTCGCAGGCGTCAGTTCGCTCGTAGACGCCATACAGTGAGCTTTGAAAATGGTGAATGAGATTTCACCGAAACGTCAGCTACTTTACAGTCCTGAGAGGGATTCAGCACATGCACGGGATGCCCAAAAACCTTCGATTACATATATATATATATATATATATATATATATATATATATATATATATATATATATATATATATATATATATATATATATATATATATATACAGGGTGTCCAAGATAAGGATCCTAACCATGGGGATCTCGGAAACAGTTGGAAATACGAGGTCGGTTAAATTAGAGAAAAGTTGCGCAATTTAGTGCTAAATTAAACGCAATTTAAAAATTTTAAAAATTCAAAATACTTCCGGAGATTTCCGGAAAAAAACGAATTTTGGCAAAATCGTTTTTAATTTTTGTAGGCTTTATTTAAAGAGATATCAAAAAATGAAAGGTAGATTCTTCTTGCCACTTTTTATTTTTTATAATTTGGTCTAAACAAAATTTAAATCCGACGTTTCGTTTCTGAGATACCATCATGAACTTTCATTTTTTATATGGAACAAAAAAAAGTATCCCATGTATTTGATAGCATTTTTTATTACAAATTCAACGGTGTATCACACTTGCATATCAAGTGTGTAGTTCATTGGCTTTTATAAAACTGATATACCTTTCTCTCTCGCTCTCATGGAGCTCTTATGGAAAGTACTTGAACTACGTATTCGATATGCAAGGGTGATACATCGTTGAATTTGTAATAAAAAATGCTATCAAATACATGGGATACTTTTTTTTGTTCCATATAAAAAATGAAAGTTCATGATGGTATCTCAGAAACGAAACGTCGGATTTAAATTTTGTTTAGACCATATTATAAAAAATAAAAAGTGGCAATGAGAATCTACCTTTTATTTTCTGATACCTCTTTAAATAAAGCCTGCAAAAATTAAAAACGATTTTGCCAAATTTCGTTTTTTTCCGGAAATCTCCGGAAGTGTTTGAAATTTTTTAATTTTTTAAACTGCGTTTAATTTAGCACTAAATTGCGCAACTTTTCTCTAATTTAACCGACCTCGTATCTCCAACTGTTTCCGAGATCCCCATGCTTAGGATCCTTATCTTGGACACCCTGTATATATAGTAGAATGCAATAAACAAATTTCATTCCTTGGAGCAGTATATTTGCTTTTATATAAAATGTAATTTTTAACATTTATATTTGATATGGAATTTTTTGTGGAATTTGAAATACCAGCTGTTCTACTTTTTATGCTATAATTTTTTCCTTTTTTAATATGACAATTTACAGTGTCAGTTTAAAACATTTTTATTCATTTTTTATACAGAGTGATGCTTTAAGGATTACATTTATTATTTCATTTTTAAGACGCATACTTTTTTCAGTTTACTAAGTTACCGTAGATTTGGCTTAAGTTGTACAGGGTGAGTCAACGATTGGATGAAGTAGGTTTGCGCCTTTTCGGTGAAATTAACAAAGAAACTATATTTATTGTTTGATACAGTTTATTTTTACGCAGATTTTAAAAATATTTAGGACTTTACAGGGTGAGCCAAAAAACTAGGACAGCATAAAGTTGTATTTTTTTAAATAGAACACCCTATATACGAATCGTATTTTCGATTTAGCTTATAATTTTAAATCTTTTTTATTAAGGGTTTACTATAACAAAACTTTATAGTTTCTGAGATAATTAAGTTTAAATAAAAAAAAGTCACATTTTCAAGCATCAATTCAATCCTAAATAACGTTTTCAATTTTGTGACAAATATATTCAAATTTAGAATTTAGCAAGGCCAAGGACAAGTTAACATAATTTTTACCTAATATTTACAATAAAAGCTACAGGGTGTTGAACACATCGGCTCAAATTTGAACAAGTATAAATGAATAAATATCTTTTTTTTTAAATGATACACCCTGTATATTTTCATATTATTTAATAGAGTTATAAAAACCCTAAAAGTTTTGTTCAATATATCCTATACCTATTTATAATAGTTTTTGAGATATTTCAGTTTTTCTTATTTTCCATACTTTTTTGCAGAAATAGTCTTCATTATCATAGTAGCCATGGCAAAAACAATGTAAAAGAACATTTTTCTGTGTGTCAAATTTATAACCGCAATCGCTTCTTTTGGTTTTTATGTAGTGTAGTTTGGTTTTTTTTGCATTCATCTTATATTGTAAAATGAATTTTCCAAAGAATGAGTTAATAGATATGATTTATACAATAGGAGAGGCTCAAAAAAATTGCCTTCTTGCTCAAAGAATTTATAAAATGAAGTATCCTGATCGACGCCAGCCTAATACCCATACTTTTCAAAACTTAATGCAAAGATTTGATTCTTCTGGTACTGTTGATTATCCAAAACGTAAAGTAGTCAACAAACCAGTAACTAATGAAGAAAAAGAACTACAAGTATTGTTAAATGTTCAGGAAAATCCTTATATTGGTAGCCGTCAGTTAGCAGCATTATGTGAAACATCACAATCCACCGCTAATCGTACTACCAAGAAATATAGGTATCATCCATATCACATGGAATTACACCAAGAATTGCATGGACAGGATTTTGAAAGTCGCGTAAACTTTTGTCGTACAATAAATGCGGAGATTCAATTAAATCCAAATTTATTATGCAAGGTAATGTTTAGTGATGAAGCTACTTTTAGAAGTAACGGTGCCGTAAATAGACGCAACATACATTATTATGCCACAGAAAACCCATTTTGGATTAGAGAGGTGCAACATCAAAACCACTGGTCATTAAATGTTTGGTGTGGTATTTATCATAATCGAATTATTGGACCCCACTTTTTTAATGAACTAATAAATGGTCATAATTACCTGAACTTTCTACAAGAAGAACTAGCCTAACTGCTTCAAGGTCTCGATAGGGATGAGCTCGACAGTATGTGGTTCCAGCACGATAGTGCGCCTCCGCATTACCATCGTGAAGTTCGTGCGTTTTTGGACCAACGATATCCGCAAAAATGGATTGGACGTGGGGGTTTCATTGAGTGGCCACCAAGGTCTTGCGACATCACCCCATTAGATTTCTTCCTATGGGGTTATATTAAAAATAAGGTGTATGTTAATCCACCAACAACAGTGGAAGATATGCGAAACAGGATTAGGGATACCTCTAGAACAATAACGCCACTAATTTTGTCCAGGGTCCGAGAAAATCTGCAAAAAAGACTAAATTTGTGCATTGCACAAGAGGGTCATTTATTCGAACACTTATTAAAAAGAAATAATTAATCTCAGTATTTAATAGGTAATTTTTTTGTTTCAATTTAGTATAAAAGTAAATATGTATTTGCCTTGTCGTTATTGTTGTGTTAATTTTTTCACATTATGTTTAATTAAACTATTGCCGTTGTAATATAACGAATAATGTATTTTATCATATTTAACCACATTCTGTTTGTTTCTGTAGTTTCTTTTTATTATTTTACATGGCTACTATGATAATGAGGACTATTTCTGTAAAAAAGTATGGAAAATAAGAAAAACTGAAATATTTCAAAAACTATTATAAATAGGTATAGGATGTATTGAACAAAACTTTTAGGGTTTTTATTAATCTATTAAATAACATGAAAATATACAGGGTGTACCATTTAAAAAAAAAGATATTTATTCATTTAAACTTGTTCAAATTTGAGCCGATGTGTTCAACACCCTGTAGCTTTTATTGCAAATATTAGATAAAAATTATGTTAACTTGTCCTTGGCCTTGCTAAATTCCAAATTTGAATATATTTGTCACAAAATTGGAAACGTTATTTAGGATTGAATTGATGCTTGAAAATATGACTTTTTTTCTTTAAACTTAATTATCTCAGAAACTATAAAGTTTTGTTATAGTAAACCCTTAATAAAAAAGATTTAAAATTATAAGCTAAATCGAAAATACGATTCGTATATAGGGTGTTCTATTTAAAAAAATACAACTTTATGCTGTCCTAGTTTTTTGGCTCACCCTGTAGAGTCCTAAATATTTTTAAAATCTGCGTAAAAATAAACTGTATCAAACAATAAATATAGTTTCTTTGTTAATTTCACCGAAAAGGCACAAACTTACTTCATCCAATCGTTGACTCACCCTGTATTTTGCCACTGATTTTGATAATTGGGATAACACTTTGATATATCACGTTACTCCCCAATTCCAAATTTTAGATATTTTCTTGGAAGCAACTCTTGGCAGATGATGATAAAGACATTAATAATTTTTACAATATCATATGCCAGTAGCGATTTATATTACTTTCAAACTTTTGGGACAAGGTAGCTTTCGTGTTTTTACGAGTAGCGTGTATTTACCCTTTTTATTAACGAAATAAAAATGCACAGCAGGCTTTCTCTTGAATACAATTTTAAAGGCATTGCGAGATTCAAATTTAATTTTCGGTAATGTATGTTTGTAACCCTCTAGACCTTTTCCTTTGGCGCCTATCTTTTTGCGACCCTGTCGAAATTCCCGCTTTTATTTGCGTGCACTTAACCCCAGATAGAATTTAAACTAACATTAAGATATTTTTAACAACCAAATAAAAGGGAGCCAAAATTTTATGGAACGAGAGTAATCTCGACCATTTGGAACTTTAATGTTTATCTAAACGTCTGTTTCTGCTTTTGCTTTTTCCGTATTTTTCTTTTTAAACGATTTTACTTTCGGTCTTAAAAACTGTAAAAGTACCCCTGGGGGAAAATAAATATAAAATTGTTTTAGTTTATTTTACTAAGGTAATAACATTTATTTTATTCTGGCCATGGATTTGGGCTGTATAGGAACTAACAGTGACAATATCTAATTTTTTTGAGGGTATCTAAAGATATTACGCTGTCAAGTCAAATACATAATAAAATGACTAATTACAAGAGAAAAAAGAACCCTATATCTACGAGTATCACTAAGAATTCAAATACAGACTTTGTTTGTGAACGACCTGGTTTTACATTAGAAAAGGCAGTTTACTATCTGGGTAGCTATTCTCGTTCTGGAGAGAACGATCATCTTGATGGAAAGTGGGCGTGGTTCTCACGAAAAAGTAAGAAACCGGATTCTCGTAATTTTAAGCGATTGTCACATATATCAAATTTTGGGAGAACTTGTTCTACTACTCCGAACCAAGAGAACGGCGAGATTTTGAGAGGTTATAAAAGGTGTTTTTTTATAGAGGTATAGAACTTTTAAATGGAATAAAACAAAGATGAATTTTTTAAATTGACATGAAATTTACTTTATTCGAAAGATAACCTTCTGGCATTATAATTTAAATATGACTTCTGGCATATGACCGCCACGGCTGGCTCGGACGTAGTCTAATCTGGAGGTCCAATTTTCGATGACTTTTTCCAACATTTGTGGTCATATATCGGCAATAACGCGGCGAATGTTGTCCTCCAATGGATCAATCGTTTCGGGCTTATCGGCGTAGACTAGCGACTTCACATATCCCCACAGAAAATAATCTAGCGGCGTTAAGTCGCACGATCTTGTAGGCCAATTCACGGGTCAAAAACCTTAAATATATGCGGTTACCAAACGTTTCCTTCAATAAATCAATTGTGGCACGAGCTGTGTGACATGTTGCGCCGTCTTGTTGAAACCACAGCTCCTGCACATCATGGTTGTTCAATTGATGAACGAAAAAGTCAGTAATCATGGGTCTATAGCGGTCACCATTGACTGTAACGTTCTGACCAGCATCGTTTTTAAAGAAATACGGACCAATGATTCCACCAGCTCATAAAGCACACCAAACAGTCAGTTTTTTTGGATGTAACAGTGTCTCAACATAAACTTGAGGATTATCATCACTCCAAATATTGTTTATTGACGTATCCATTCAAACAAAAGTGAGCTTCATCGCTAAACAAAATTCGCATATGAAAATCAGAATCAACGGCAATCTTGTTTTGGGACCATTCACCGAATCTACGCCTTGCTAGGTGATCGTGTGGCTTCAATTCTTGCACGAGTTGGATTTTGTAAGCACGCAAACCAAGATCTTTCCGCAAAATCTTCCATAAAGTGAATGGACACATATCCAATTCCTGTGCACGATGGCGGATAGACTGATTCGGGTCTTCCTCTACGCTACGCACTACAGCAGCAATGACTTCTTCTGTACGCACTGTACGACGTCTCTGTGGATGCGTATTATCATTTAGAGTAAACGTGGTGCGAAAACGTTCCATAGTTAATCGAATTAATTGCTCTGATGGACGATTATGTTGACCGTAAAATGGACGTAGTGCGCGATACGTATTTCGAACAGAACCAAGATTTTCAAAATAAATTTGCACAATTTGGAAGCGTTGTTCAGGAGTCAGTCTATTCATGTTGAAATGCCAAACCAAACTAAACATAAATCACTTGACAGCTGACAAAATGGCCGCCAGTTAAAAAAGTGTTGCCAACTTAAAGTTCTATACCTCTATAAAAAACACCCTTTATAATTCCAAGAAAATTCATGATCGTTTTGAAAATAAAATATTGTAATTTTTATAAAATATTTTTGTTTACAAATATACATTTATAAAATGGGTATTGAGGAAGTAATTTTGAACCATGATGGATCAAAGGATGTCAGATTAGCGGAAAAACAAGTGGCAAGTTATAATCGTCGATTTCTACCTCGGTTGCGTCGATTTGGATATTTAACTGATTCGGAATTCGCAAGGCTGTTTAGGTATGTACCTATTATATAAATATTTGTGAAATTTGGTGGATTCTACTTCGTTTAATTTATTTTACCGGCTTGGTAAAGATCTGTGAAGATATCTTGTACTAAAAATAACTCAATTTCTAGAATTCTCAGGGCTTGAAATAAGGCGACATCATCTTTGCCAGAATGGTAGCTACCACGAAATTACTGGGTTGAATGTATTTCTGGAACTAGTCAGTCAGGAAGTGTCAGTTGGGATAAGTGTCAGGAAGAAAAACCCAGATGCTTTAAATAGAGAAGATGCTATTTCAGAGTGGATCTAATTGCTACAAAATTCAAATGAATTATGAGCTTGTCCATCTGGGTAACTTTTTGTTAAATCTTAAGTTATAAACAGCTAGCAGTAATATGTATTTTACACATTTAAAGATGCTATGCAATTTGTTTCCTTGTAGTACCCATGATTCCAATATTTGGAATGAATCTAACATTTCCAATATAATGAAAATGATCTATAGAAGAAACCCAGAAGATTTATTCTTCCTCATTGGAGATTCAGGTAAATTAATTGTACAATAAACTGATAATTTGTTATTAATTTAGAATATGTTTAATATATACAGGAAAGTAAACCAAGTTTAATTTTTTCAAGGTTTCTTTTAAGGCCATGGCCTTTGGGAGACGTTTCACAACTGGGAACACCAGAGGAAAGATTTAGTAGATATCTGTTCATTGCGGAGTACCGTTGAAACATGTTTTGAGGTCTAGAAGAATAGATTTAGATGTTTTCCAAAAGATAGATAGATAATAACTTTTTATTATTGGAAATGTTCATCAAGAACAAGAGATACACCCTGATCTACAAGAAGCAAAACAGATCCAATAACCTGGTGGAAAAACTAAATTTGTATATTATGAAATGAAAACGTTAATTTTATTTCGCGTGTCCTTTACATCTTTGACGATGATACTAATTTCATGCATAACCGATATTTTTCCAGTAAAATATTTCGATTTGTGTTTTTACATATTTACTTTTTTTCTCTATAAAACTCCATTTCTAATTCTTTTATCTCATTAAGAATAAATAGATTAAAAATTTTAATTATATTTATTTTAAATTCGAAAATTTGCTTGCTAAGGAGGGTTATGTCCATATTCATATGTTTTTTAGGGTTTAATGCACTATTTATAGGGTTACATAAATTATAGACATTTGGCAACATAGCTTACTAGATTTTGTTTTTGATCTCCCATCATATCATACGAAAATACGGTAATACACAACCAAGAGAAAAACCGTGGGATGGGATTGTCCCAATTCTCTCAAGAGAATGATCACTTTCTATTAAGAACTAGAATAGCCACCCTGATGTTGAGAAAAATCATCAATAATACAGGGTGTCCCCATAGTTGAGTCATTTATTTTAACAGCTTGTAGAACTCGTAATTTATACAAAAATTGGCAAATAAAGAAATTATTAACAATTATTTAAAAAAAAACGGAAGCTTTCACGGCTTTGGTTAAGTTGAAAATCATGGTTCTTGGGTTTAGACCGTGTCAGATTAGAATTAATATCCGACGTTTCGCCTACGATTGTACGAGGCATATTCAGATATCTTTATTCCACGAGATTAGAACACTGAATGACTATCGAGGAGCAACACCCCGGTAATTACACCCGATTGGTGCTCAGCGAACCGTGATCCAGCGTTACAATCGATTTCCAGGTGTGATGTAGACTATAACCCGCATCTCTATTAATATTATTTGGATATTTACAAATTTCGATTGATTCTCTAATTTTACGTTTAAACAAACCAGGTACTGATGCTAGCACCCTAGTTTCTTTTACATTAAAAGTGTGACCTGAGCAATGCTAGTGTTCAGCTTTTGCACATTGTACAATTTGTTTCTTTTTTAAACATCTTTCATGTTCCTTAAGCCTAGTGGATATAGACCGTCCTGTTTCATCTACATACACTTTACCACAAGAGCACGGTATCTGGTAAACGCCTTCTGTTTGAAATGGAATTGCATCCTTTGGAGACTTCAAACATTGTCCAATCTTCTTACATATGTTGAAAATTGTCCGTATGTTTTATTTTCGGAGCAACCTGGCAATCTGGCAATCTTGTCGGTGGTTTGTAAGGTAAGACAACACTGTCCATAGGAGGTTCATTTATGACATTTTGTTGAGGAGATGAGTTTTTATATTTATTAATAGACCGTCTTATATCTTCAGCGCAATATGCGTTGCTTCTAAGAGCATTGTTTTTGAGAAGGGCGATGGAATGATGTTGCATTGAAATATCGATTTGTATGTGTTAGTTTTCTGTACACAGAATGTCCTAATTTGCCATTCTCTTTCACTACTACTAGTACATCAAGAAAGGGAAGGGCACCTTTTGATTCAGTTTCCATAGTGAATTTTATGCTAGAGTGTTGTTATATACATCAGTGAGTGAAAATTCACAAGATAAAAAATTTATAATAGCGTTACAATGATAATGGAAAGTTGCCTCATCATCGTGATCATTTACATATAAAGATGAAAAATGATTGGCTAATAAGTTCGCTATCAAATATGGGTCATCACTAGTTGTATCATTATAAGACATTGTATCCGGAAGCCTCTGTAGGGAAGAAATGTATTTTTTTATAATTTATTCTAGATACGATTTTATACCGAGACTTGCTGTAGAGTTAATAGTTTAAAATCATTTGTGAGAGATCTTTTTATTAAATATCAATAGAATTAAACTTATTGGTCAGATTTTTTGATCACCATTTTGGAACAAAACATTCAATAGCATTACATAGTTATAAAAATTGTCTACAGTTATATTTATATCTAAGTCTCGAAACAAAAGTTCCCATGAAATTCAACCCAAATAAACATTAATATCATGATAATTTGCATTTGTAAAGTCATAGTAAACACTATCGTAGTATATTGAATTTAGAGCATGGGTATAGTCCACTCGAAAATACAAGACGGGGTGATGGCTGTTACAAGATACCAAAGAATTTTGATAGCAATTGAACTATGGTATTACAGTCAAAAAAATTACCATTGCAGTTATAAAAAGTAGTCAAATTACTGAAGACTTAAGCACGATTAGTAGTACCATTCGGACACTTAGCTCCGTAGTCATTATTTACCAACATTGTGTTTGGTAAGTTAAAGTCACCGCAGATAATCAGACGATCATGAGCAGTATCAGTTAAACTTTTCTTAGAAGATGAACAAAATTCATTAAAGGATTGTAGAGAAGAGTATGGTGTGGTATCAGTTTAAGATTGCTTCTGGTCACTGCAAAATTAAATTTAAAGAATGTCTAAATGTATTTTTCAGTTCAATCACTAATAAGCCAAGAACAATCATTACAAAATATGTGGTAATTATTAAATTCTGCCTCGCCATTTGGTTTTTTGCTGTAAGCCATCAATCAATTGATTCGTAATCTAAACCTCAAAAACTCCCCAAATTAATATTTAAAGAACCTGAGACATGTAAATTTTCTAATCGGACATATTATATCCTTCATGTTGAGTTTGAAAAAATTAATTTAAAATCTGTAACATACGCTCCAAGAAATCCCAGATCTTCTTCTATATGTGCTCTATTTAAATTTTTATAAATGGGCTCCCATAACTCCTCTTCTATTCTTCAACAAAAATCCCTGTTTGAAAGAACAAATTATATAGTTTGTATATGTGAAAAAATAGATTGACATCGTTTTATAAAGATAGAAGATAATATTAGGATCACAGCCCAAGTTGTCCTTGGTTGAATATACCTTGTTACATTACACTCTACGTATGTTATAAATCATAATATCTATATAAATATTTCACAAATATTTATTCCAAAAAGAAATCGCAAATATATCAAATATATAGTCCGCTATTGAGCGGCAATATGACCAAACAAAAAAAAATTATGTTACATAACCTACCTTTGACAGCAAATTTACTGCAATTTTTGTGATCTTTCCATACTGCCTTCGTATACTACCGATATCATTACGGGATTAAATAAATTAGTAATTAAACATTAATATTTCAATATTTCAATAAATTAATAAAAAAAAATGTACAACTTTAAAATAGCTTATCTTAAATGTCCTTAGCGTAGATCCAGGCGTGATCCAGCTTCTACTATAACTTGTAGGGTCAAGATGGTGGACTTAGCAACAGGAACGGGACTGGCAGTTACAGTTTCTGCTGGGGCGTCAATACCATCTTGGAAGAGATGAAAAGGAGACGCCGAAATATCGACGACAGAGCGTCGAAACATCGGTGAATGATCGATGAAAAGAAGAAGAAAGAAAGAAAGATCGGTGAAAAAGAAGAGGCCTGAAATTAGTGCCTGGTTTTATCAATCTCTTGCAGAGAATGCAGAAGATAAAAATTAGTTTTAAACCGGGAATAAAAGGATGAAATTTAACTTACTCTAGTTGATATGTGGTCTCATTTATGATTACCCAGTTCTTTCGCATTTGTGGGGAAACATCCGGAAAAATTCTGTTACAACTTTAAACCATAACTACGCCACATAATTATCAAACTATAACTGCCCACGGATTAGAACACTAAATTAGTGTTCTAATCTCGTGGAGTGAAGATTCCTGAAGATGCATCGTGCAATCGTAGACGAAACGTTGGATAATAATTCCAATTTGACACAGTCTAAACCTAAGAACCATGATTTTCACATTAAGCAAAAGTTAACCTGAAATACTTGGATCTCTAGTCATTTTTAATTAATATTCGGGCTCGTTACGAGCAATTTAGACAAATAAGTTTTTGCTTTAATAAATTTTGGGGCATAAACTATTTAAAAAGTTGGAGGGGATCTAAATAAACAAAAATTTGACAAGCAAAATAATCATGTAACAATTTTAATTTTTTTCAAAAAATTTTACTTTAACTATTAACATTTTATTGGTAATTCATATTGAAAAGTTTTATTTACGCTTCTAAGTAACCCAATTACCTTCCCAAACAAACGGTTCATATATAAACTAACTTGTAGGGCTCCCCTTTAATTTCATATCCACAGGGAAATGAAATTACTAAACGCACAATTTGAAAAATCAAAGTTGGGCAAACCCCAAAATGTAATAATAATGGACAATATAAAATCAACCAAATTATAATCCAAAATAATTATGGGGGAAAGGGTCGCTTTCGCATCCGGAAGGGTGCTTGCTGCCAGGAGTCGATTGAGCTGCCACCAACTTATGTCGGTAACTTTGGACCTCATAGAGCTGCTGGATATATGTGGTATTGTATTTAAGAGATGTGTGGGGTTGGAATTATTTTACATTTTTTTATAGACAAATAGTCAGGGAGCAAAGTGAATATTGATAGCCTATGAAGAAACATAGCTCCATCAAGAAATTTTTAGTGCGTTTTGACCCCCTGATTACGAATAGTGAGAGTGGATTCCAGAAAAATAATCATAAATAAATGTGTAATAATTGGTTTAGTTGATCGAGATATAAAATAATCTTTACCGGAATTTCGCCCAGAAATACTTAAAAAAAAATAGAAGAAACCCTAATAATGAACCATTTTCTCAAACTTCTTATAAAAAATATAATAAAACAAAGAATCTTCTTACATTATAACATAAACAAAAAAAAAAAAATTAACAATTCCACAGCACAAAACACTTACATTGCATATAAACCATCAATATATATATATATATATATATATATATATATATATATATATATATATATATATATATATATATATATTTAATTGGTCATTTTCTTGGGAATATGGTTCATTTTTATATTGAAACTACATATATGAAGTAGTCATACTTATTATATATATATATATATATATATATATATATATATATATATATATATATATAGATATATATATTTCAGGACGTTTCGATTCTTCCGAATCTTTTTCAACTGAGGGTTTCGGCGGATGCTAAAAAATGTACATTTTTAATATTATTATATATGGAATAAGAGGTTAAAAACTTACCATTAAGAACAGAGATTTTTGTTTAAAAAAAAAAAGCTCATCCTACCAACTCGTACCAAAAAAAAAATAATGACCTAATAAAAAAATGGGAAAACAAACAGTTTATTTCATCAAATGTAGCAAAAGACTTAATTACAAATAACGCTTCACCACCACGCATATATGGGCTACCTAAATTACATAAACCCGGAACTCCACTTCGACCAATTGTATCTTGTATACAATCGCCTTTTAATGCACTCTCAAAATATCTCAAAAATATCTTAGCAAATGTCACTGGCCAAAATAATTTTTACATTAAAGACTCATGAAGCTTTAAAGAAAAAATACAAAACGTTAAAATCCCAGAAAACCACGTGTTGATCTCACTAGATGTTGTATCTCTCTACACAAATATACCCATAAATGTGTCCTTAAACATAATCAGAAAAAAATGATCAGAAATAAAGAAATACACTGATATACCATTAGATGATTTTCTTGAAACTGTAGAAATCTGCCTAACTTCTACATACTTCAAATACAAAAATTTATTCTTTAAGCAAATTGAGGGTTGCGTGATGGATGCATCCATATCAAGTGTTATTGCTCAATTAGTGTTAGACGACCTAGAAACTGAAGTTATCAACAGCTTAAAATTCAAACTACCATTCTTTTACAGATATGTAGGTAACTGCATAACTGATATACCAAAAAATCAAGATTCATATATCTTAAACAAATTTAATAGCTATCATGAAAAATTACAATTTACCATAGAATTTGATAATAATAACCACATAAACCTCCTAGATATGACGTTTCATCACAAAAATAATACAATACTAACTGAGTGGTACACAAAATGTACATGGTCTGATCGCTACCTCAACTACAATTCTCAACACCACATGGCCCAAAAAAAATCAGTAATAATTAGAATAGCCGATAGAGCCATCATCCTTAGTAGTCCCGAATTTAGAAACAACTGCATCAAAAAAGCAAAAGAGGTCCTTATGACAAACTCTTACCCAAATAAACTAATTAATAAAATTTTTAAAGTGAGGCTAGAAAAATACAAACATGAAAACACTTAAACAGAAAATTTAGAACACAATAAAACCAAAAAACAATATCTTTCATTGCCATACATACGAAAACTTTCCGAAAAACATAATATAACCACTAGTCATAAGGGCCGTAATTTAATTAAAAGCAATTTCAGCAAATTAAAAAGTGACATTCCAAAAAACAAAAAATCAAATGTTGTCTACCAAATACCCTGCAAGGATTGTTCATCGAATTATATCGGCCAAACTAGTCAGTATCTGCAAAATCGTCTAAATGGACATAAATATGACAAAAAAAAAATTACAGCCCTAAAAAACACGAAATGAAACACAAGCACACCTTTGATTATGAAAATACAAACATCTTGAAAACTGAAACCAACAAAGGAAAACGAGAATTTTACGAAATATTCGCAATAAAAAAAAATCCGAATGCCGTAAACGATAAAACAGACATCAATAATCTAAATCAAATTTATTTTAAAATATTAAAATAAACCAATATAAGGGAATTTCTAAAATAAATAAAACAATAAATAAGAATAATTCTCCGCTTTCAATTCTTCTAAATTGAATCACGATATTTTTTCAGAAAGATATCACTTCAATTAAAAGACCCAAACTTTTTACGCCACTTAAAGTACCTAAAACATACACCATCTGGGTTCCACATTCAGTCAAGTTAAGGCAGTTATGTAGTGTCCATTCTTCTAACTGGACTTTTAAAAATACTTTTGAAAAGTTAATATACAAAAGAGTGAGTGATTATAATTGGTTTGTGATGTAATTAATTTTTGTTTAAAACAAAAATCTCTGTTCTTAATGGTAAGTTTTTAACCTCTTATTCCATATATAATAATATTAAAATATACATTTTTGTAGCATCCGCCGAAACCCTCAGTTGAAAAAGATTCGGAAGAATCGAAACGTCCTGAAAAATAAAAATATATATACAATAAGTATGACTACTTTATATATGTAGTTTCAATATAAAAATGAACCATATTTCCAAGAAAATAACCAACTAAAAATATATTTAGTGATTCAAGAAAAATTAATTCCAATATAATATATATATATATATATATATATATATATATATATATATATATATATATATATATATATATATAATTTTGGAAGGAGTTTATCGGGTTGCGGTCTGTAGGATAAGAATAATTAACTCATTTTTCTTTTAATACTCAATATTTCGACATTTATTTTATGCCTTCTTCAGGAGTAAAAAAAATTAGAGTTTCCTTCTAAGAAATCCACTCTAAACACACTTAACATCGTACGAAGTGTAAAACATCAATATGAGTTAATTATTCTTATCCTACAGACCGCAACCCGATAAACTCCTTCCAAAATTATTAAGGTACGGTATATATATATATATATATATATATATATATATATATATATATATATATATATATATATATATATATATATATATATGTTTATGAGGCTTTCACGGACTCCTCCGTGTGAGATGCAATAGCAGTGGATATATCCACATTATACCGTTGTAGTGCTGAAATCACATTCAGCAAACATACAACTATATGCAGCTCCGTGTATCAATGAAGCGAAATGCGAACAGTAAATGCAAACTTCTCTCCATCATATCCTTTCTATGTTAGAGGTTGCACAGTTAGAATAAATTATGATAAAATGCAATTCATCCTATTCCACCATCATCGAGATGATGGTCAAAAACTTATCCTCCCCGCCACAGCGGATTTTGCTTCATTGATACACGGAGCTGCATATAGTTGTATGTTTGCTGAATGTGACTTCAGCACTACAACGGCATAATGTGGATATATTCACTGCTATTGCATCTCACACGGAGGAATCCGTGAAAGCCGCATAAACATATATACGCCATCCGGCGGGAGGTCGGCGAAGCCGCGTTTCAGTATTTGCATGCTTCCTTCCGATCTGTCCTTTGCACAGCCAGGTGCATGTCGGTACCTTGATGAGTCTAGTAGAGACTAAACATGTACCTCCGCCGTATCACTGTGGTTGGGAGGATAAGTTTTTGACTTTCTTCTCGGTATGGTGGTACAGGTAGGCCATCATCTCGATGGTGGTGGAATAGGATGAATTGCATTTTATCACAATTTATTCTAACTGTGCAACCTCTAACACAGAAAGGATATGATGGAGAGAAGTTTGCATTTACTGTTCGGATTTTTCTTCATATATATATATATATATATATATATATATATATATATCAATATCTAAAATAATATTCAGGGTGTCCTATTCAAAAAATCATAAGTTTAGTTAATATCTCAAAAAGCGCAACACATCGATAATAACTCCAATACCCCTTAGAGTGTCGAAAATGGGACGCCCCCCCGTATATTAAATGCATTGTATTTTTCTTGGAGTATTTCTATTTTACTACATTTGTCAGATATACATTTTTCTTTTGCTTTTCTACATTTTTTTCTAATGACTTCAAATATTTTCCATAAGTTCTAGGATTTCTGGTCTGATTCATTCTTGATAATTTCCTGAAAACCAAAATTGTGTTCCTGAATATATGCTATTGTTTTCTTTATTATATTGCAATTTTGTTCCACTCCTATTTTTTTCATTCTCTTAATTTCTTTGATTTTATTTTCTTTGGAACCGATATGTGTTTGCATGTCAGTTTTGTTTAGTTTTTCGATATTTATCTTTTTCGTTGTCCTTTTCTCAGGTTTCAAATATTCAAAACTTTTAAAAATTTCACATTCTGATTTCACGCTAACGAAGTAAATGAAAACCAGCATATTTCACTCTTAAATGGTTGATCCAACGATCCACTCTGTTAACAATAATTTGCAATCTACGTCAATTAAATGACAACCGTTGTGAAAGATCCAGTATCCTTTCAAGGCTTAGTGGCAATTATCAAGAAGTACCTGCCGGTCTTGAAAATAAATACGATGACATATAATCCATTGTGGCCGGAGAAGTGCGAGGTGTGGTATTGAGTCTTGACACCGCAATATTCATTAAAAACACATAAAAAGGATTATTAGGTAAAATATTTAACAGCCAAAGTGGCAGCACCACGAAGATGAGATAGTAATTCTTATTTATGTGGCTTTGTCTAAGAAGTGGACGATACAGGGTCGGATCGTTCGTTGAGTAAATTTTTCAGACCTATTTATTGTGACGAGCAGTTCATAATTCATAAGGGCAAGATTTCCAAATATTTTGTTGAGTCTTTTGTATTTCATAAAGTATTTTGAGTTAATAAAATTAGTTTTATACGATGAGAACATCTAAGCATCATTAAAGTTTTAATAACGGTTATTGTTTTGAAATATCCTCAACCAATTGACTAATCTATACGTAGACAAGTTTCCTATTGTAAATATCTGTTTGCAATACTCGACAAAAAATACAACACGTGAAAAACACCTTTTCACAATATTTCAAACATGATTTCCTTTCCAATTTCACAGTTCAAAAAGCATTAGTGCTTATGGAACAAAATCCAGCTTTCTCATTCGTAGATTTTAACTTTAAAGGCGTGGCCTAAAAGTTACTACAAAATACGTCGATCACAAGCATCGCTCTTCTTGGAATGACACTCTTCAGAAGCAACAAGCAACGGCCGTGGCGCTTACCAGTTCCAGTACCTCCATACAACAACCACGACGATCTTTTTGAAGGCATTGTAGTCTTCGGAGAACGACCATGCTTCGACATTTTAAACATAAAATTACTTTTTCGGAGTCTTTGGGCGTTTAGTAGATATCGCTTGCACTTAGATAGCGAAAAACCAAAGATTCAAGAAGATTTTAAAGCGAAATGTAAACAAATCCGGATTAAATACGGTGTCTGAGGATTTCTCTTGTATAAAACATAGTGTTGGACTTTCAGGTAGTATCTGCTTACGAACGCCTGAGGTAAGTTTTCGCAACTACAGTGCCCTCAGACACTATAGCTCGAAAGTCGGGTGCTATTCGGGACTGCATACGCTAACTGGCGTTGCAGTAACGGATCACCGACATAAAGATCGCGATTCAATTCGAAATAAAACTGAGTTTCCCAATACTCAACCAAAACATAACCTCAGTTCAACAAAATATGGTATAAATTCCTATATCATATTTTTTCCAGGAAATTTCATTCAAATTTTCCAATTCAATTCACTTTTATTCATTTTATTATTCCTATAATATTATTTCATAATATTATATCCAATATTCGCTTAGAGAAAATTTTCATAATTTTTCTAAGACCACAGTTACTAATATTGTTTTTAGCAACATTGGGGAACCACACTTTTTCACAGCGTTCGATTACCCATACTTGTTTTGCAACTGCGGGAATTGAAAGCAACTTATGACATTATTTCAGAGTGATAAGATATGTCCCTTGCGAAAGTTAAATGGACTGTTTTTACGACGTTACGGAAGAGATTACAAGGAAAGTATGTACAGATAGTTATAATTACACACATAACGCGCTAATTATCAAATGGGTAAAAATAACGCTAATACATTTCATTGCGGAATAACTTCAATTCCTAATTTTCATTTTGCACATTACATTACATCCCCGTAGCGGATTTTACATTCACATTTGCATACAATTTTTATACGGCAAAGTTGTACAACAATTTCTTTTGCGGAAATTTTTCTAAATTTTCTTTGCGGAAAACAACGAAAAAAACAAAAAGGCCTATAAACTCAAACACTTACAAGTTCCCCCTGGCTAAGTGTTATTCACCGTAATGCTTAGTTTACCCAATACTTAATCTTCTTTTATAATCTTAACCTTGGAGCATTCCAAGCTCAACAATCATCATGCTTTATGCACAGCCGACAAATGCTTAATTTTGGAAGCAAACTTTACTTCAATTTCCGAAGTAAACAGAAGAAAAACAAAAGCCCTTTTATCATTCACTCCCCTTTTGCCCCGGTGAGCGAGAAGAAAGGTGAGGAGGCCAGATTTCCTATCTGGTCGGGTGGTTTAGGAGGGACTCTCACCGCACTCCACCTTGCGTTGAGGTTCAATAAGGTAGATAATGACTTAGATACGGTTTTTACGTTCTAAATCTACCTTCTTTCAACGACAAAAAGCGACCTGGTGGAAATGAACCACGATAGCGCTCGTTACAGGAACAAACACGCATCACGATACGATCCAGCAAGATATATTTATACTTGGAAACGCTTCGCCTGAGATTGTTATGGTCCCTGCTTTATGAAGATATCGTATACTATAGCGATTTTGGGAACAACATCAGACAAGTCTGGCGCTTTCGACGACTGACTGAAAATCGGCAAAGCTCGATTCGACACGCGTTCAGCAACCAAAACACACCCAATTTTAAAAAAGGAGGTGTTCCTTTAACGCGTTATTCCTTAATATTATATATTAAAATATATAGTTGTTTGTTTAGGTAAGCATTTTCCCATATTTTTCTCTCATGCTCCTTCCGACGTCGATGTCCAGCATTCTCTTCTATTTATGAGCATACTATGTTCTCGTAGCCGCTGAAGAGAATATATATGTATATATATATATATATATATATATATATATATATATATATATATATATATATATATATATGTTTCAGCATTCTCTTCTATTTATGAGCACACTATGTTCTTGTAGCCGCTGAAGAGATTATATATATATATATATATATATATATATATATATATATATATATATATATATATATATATATGTTTATGTGGCTTTCATGGATTCCCCCGTGTGAGATGCAATAGCAGTGGATATATCCACATTATGCCGTTGTAGTGCTGAAATCACATTCAGCAAACGTACAACTATATGCAGCTCCGTAAATGAATGAAGTAAAATGCGAACAGTAAATACAAACTTCTCTCCATCATATCCTTTCTGTGTTAGAGGTTGCACAGTTAGAATAAATTGTTACAAAACGCAATTTATCCTATTCCACCACCATCGAGATGATGGCCTACCTGTACCACCATACCGAGAAGAAAGTCAAAACTCACCCTCCCCGCCACAGTGATACGGCAGAGGTACATGTTTCGTCTCTACTAGACTCATCAGGGTACCAACATGCACCTGTACAAAGGACAAATCCTAAGGAAGCATGCAAATATTGAAGGTGGCTTCGCCGACCTCCCCCCGGATGGCGTATATATGTTTATGTGGCTTTCACGAACTCGCTCGTAGACGCCATATAGTGAGCTTTGAAAATGATGAATGAGATTTCACCGGAACGTCAGCGGCCTTACAGTCCTGAGAAGGACCCAGCACATACACGGGGTGCCCGAAAACCTTCGATTACATATATATATATATATATATATATATATATATATATATATATATATATTCTAGGCTATGCGGACAAAGACCGTTGATAAATTTTACTCTCATATTCAAAAGTGCGAAGAACTCCAAAGAACATGGAAAAAACTCCGGGTCTGAAAAATTACGACAGCGCTGTTTCGTCCTAGTGTGGAACTCATCAAGCCATTGCATTCGGTACGGCTATTAAGACCGTTTCTGCTCCGTAAACCCTCAGATAAATTCAAAACTTCCTCCTTAGTAACAGCTGTTAAAAACATCGAGTTCTGTACCTCGCGAACTGTTAAATTAAATGGTATATTAAAATTTGCTGACAACCAAATTTTTTGGGTTGTTAATAAACAAATCGTCAAACCCATTCGCATTATAAATTTCTTTCTGAAGTGAAAACAAAACAAAAATGCATTATCGATTCACACTGGAAACATGTAAGTAAAATATAAAGTTAATTAAGTGAAATACTATGCTACAACATTGAAAGTGGAAAAGTTTTGGTGGAAAAACTATTGATGATCACCAAAACACAGATATTCAAAAAATCAGCAAAAAATTCTGTTTACTCTATTCCATCTAATTCCCTGAAAAACTCAAATTCCCCCGAAATTTAAAGTCTTCAATACGCACGAGTCCCTTTGCAACCCTTTTATTTCTTTGTAGCTTTCAAATAGTCTTACATATTGCAAAGACTTAACCTAAGAATATTTCCTCACTAAAGGTCTTAAGACTTATACATACCTACATCAACGTAAGTACCTAATTTCTTTGAAAATATCAACTTATCTTTAAATTTCCATAAGATCTGATTACACGTATTTTAAAACTGTTTACCAAGAAGGGTAAATAAATAAGCACCGAGAAAATACTACGTGGGAAATAGCAAATGTTTTAAACATAACCAACTGACAACCATTAGGGTAGAAATCAAGTTTGAGGGTTTTAAAACGAAAACGATAGCGAAAAAATATTTTTCAAGGCAAACACTTTAAAGTAACATCTGTAAGATAAACCGAATTTTCACAACTTTAAGAAGGTCGAGATATATTTTCAAGGGAATTTTTTTTAAGTATTTTCTATCGGAAATATGACTTTTTTTTCGAAATATTAAATAGCTTGTGTCGATTTAGAATGCTAAAAAAAATTATACACTACGCTAAATAAATTAGGATCACTATAAGGAATATACAGTATGTTCAGTAAGTATACAGTATGTCCAAAATTGGTGATGACAGCATTGCAATCTCGAAAACTATAAGAGATATAAAGACAGTTAAATGGAGAGAGTTTTAAGTAATTTTCTCATTAAATTATTGTTGCTTGTGCATCGGTTCTGGTTTTTTGCATTTTTGGAATATTAAAAAAAAAGTAATATGTTACAGCAGACGCGGATCCAAGGGGGGAGGGGACGGTGGGGGCGATCGCCCCCCCCCCAAGCGCTTTAAGTTCAGGAAAATAGACCCGATTTTGCCTCTTATACTATGGTTTATTCAAGAACTAGAGAGAATAATAAATCATTTTTTACCCTTTTTTTCCTCGCAAACTACCTGTGTTCTTTAGTCCGGTGTCTTTGGAAAAATCTGTTAGACACATATATTTTTCATAGGAATGGGTTAGAAATTTTATAATCAAAAATACCGGTCTATAATAACGGACTATTTGGGTTAGATAACAATAGATATTTGGATGTGTGAAGTTTTAAAAAGGATTTTGATCCTTGTCATAGGCGTCGGAAGCAGGTTTATTTTATCACTAAGTATTTATGGCATAGAATATTATTTCGGTAATAAATTTAAAATAAAAAGTTTTTATATTATTTTTTTATTTCTGATGATTTCTTAATAATTCACATACATTAGAAAATACAGATAATTTTGACATATATAATACAAATCACAACTGTATTTTTATTATTTTTAATTTTGGCATAGAAACCGTTTTAGGCACATTCCAACTAAAACGTAGCCTTTTTTTCTCCAAAAATTCTAAGTTATAATTTAAATACTTAAAAAATATCCACTGTCAAAAATACAAGAAGTTAAACATATATAAAAAAAAAATTCGTAAATTTAATATTCGATCACCCCCCTCCCCAAGAGCCTTGAGTTTAGGAAAATGGACCCGATTTTTCCTCTTATACTGTGTTTATTTAAGAACTAGAGAGAGTAATAAATCATTTTTTCTCTTCGGAAACTACCTGTGTTCTTTAGTCCGGTGTCTTTAGCAAAATCAGTTAGACATATATATTTTTTATAAGAATGGGTTAGAAATTTTATACCCAAAAATACCGGTCTATAATAATGGACTAAAACGTAGCCTTATTCTCTCAAAAAATTCGAAATTATTTAAATACTTACAAAATATCCATTATCAAAAATACAAAAAGTTCAACATATATGAAAAAATAAATTCGTCCAAATAATACTAAAATATTTTTGGGGCTATCGGTCATTTTATTATTAATTAAAAATATTTTTAGGGTGTTTCAGTTTATTTATTTCTTAACCATGTGCAGAATTACAAGTAAGCACTAAAAAGGGATTCAAATGTAACTACTTTTTATATATTGTAATTAAAATTATACCTACTTATTTTTATTTCTATTGTACTGATATTTTAATTTAATTTACTTTATTATATGGAAATACGATAGCCCCAAAAAAATAAGATAAACATGTTAATTCTACAGAAAAAGACACAAATACAATAATAAAATAATTAAAAACTGACGGCTAATTGGAATTAAATATATATAAAATTAAAGAGTGGGACACACTAAAATAAAAATATATAAAAAAATAAAAAAAAAACATATAAACAACATTAAACAATAAAATACAACAAAAACGAAAATTCAAATAATAAATTGTGTTTACACTAGTAAACATTACGTATCTTATTCCTAATCACAGTCAGTGAATCTTCGCTCAAATTAATTATAATTGGTTCCTCTATCTCACCGATCATGAGATCGAGTTCTCACATTTTCTTTTATTCTTTTATTATATGGATTTTTCCCAATTTTCCGCAGTAACTTTATTCAAAAAAATCTTTCAAAAGTTTAGTTAAATTACTAATTGTGTTATTTTTAGCAACTCTACCTTTTACTTGAGAGATATATTTACTTCTCCAACGGACAGTTTCCTGACGATTTATAGGAACAGATTTTCTATCTGGTTTTTCCCAGCAAAAATTAAGTTCTCTGAGCAATTTCCAGAGACCAGTTCTTTTAATTTCAGGTAAATCGCGATCTTCATTGATTTTAGTTAGAATTTGGTAGACGGTTGGGATCTGCTTCTCATAATAAAATGTATATACAACCCCTTTAATTGCAGTTTTCATCTCTTCTTCCAACGAGGTTTTTCGTCTGCCTGTGATCGAATGTGGCTTGGGAATACAAACAGTTCCAGTCGTTTTTTCTCCTTCAGTATTCGGTACATAGTAGATTTTCCAACTCCTGTCATGTTGGAACACATCTTAACAGAGCTTTTAACATTATTATCTAGATATTGATATCTTAAGGCATCATACACATTCATCGTAATAAGTTTTTCGTTGAGGAAAAAATGCCCTGGTTTAACGATATTTTAATAAATATAGAGGTGAAAGCCATATTTTTTGGATATCTCACTAATCTCAAATAATATATAAAAACAAGGATAAACAAGGTAAATCACTAAGAACAAACTGTAAGAGGGGTACTTTGCTCACTGACATAAATCAAAGTAAACTATCAGAAATTTTATGTTGCAGTAAATTTATAAAATGTATTTAAATGTAATGAAATATAATTAGATTTACGGCAGTTCCTAGTTACCTGCGGCACTGTAGCAGGTACGTTGGAGGTTTCGGTAACAGTTTTATTACTCTCTCTAATTCTTGAATAGAGTATAGGAATGTGTATGCTTGCGATCGCCCCCCCCCCCTCCCAAGAGCTTTGAGTTTAGGAAAATAGAACCCATTCTGCTGTTTATATTAGGAATGAGTATGCTGTTTGCACCCCCCCCCCCCCCGTTGACAACTTGTTTTTCTTGTCAACCTGTACTTTTTTGATATCACCGCCCCCCCCCCCCAAAGAGAGAGGCTGGATCCGCCCCTGCCTCTATCTCATCGATCATGAGACCGAGTTTCCATATTTTCATTCATTCTTTTGTTATATGAATTTTTCTCAATTTTCTGCAGTAACTTTATTCAAAAAAATCTTTCAAATGTTCAGTTAAATTACTAATTTTGTAAGTTGTGTTATTTTTAGCGACTTTACCTTTTACTTGAGAGAGATATTTTCTTCTCCAACGGACATTTTCCGGGCGATCTATAAGAATAGATTTCCTATCTGATTTTTCCCAGCAAAAATTAAGTTTTCTGAGCAATTTCCAGAACTCAGTTCTTTTAATTTCAAGTAAATCCCGATATTCATTAATTTAAGTTAGAATTTTGTTGACGGTTGGGATCTGCTTCCCAAAATAAAATGTATGTACAACTCCTTTTATTGCAGTTTATATCCCTTCTTCCAACGAGGTTTTTCATCTGCCTGTGAGCGAATGTGGCTTGGCAGTACTAACAATTCCAGTCGTTTTTTTCTCTTTCAGTATTCGGTACATAGTAGATTTTCCAACTCCTGTCATCATGTTAGAACACATCTCAACAGAGCTTTTAAGATTATTATCTAGATATTGATCTCTTAAGGCATCATAAACATTCCTCGTAATAAGTTTTTCGTTAATGAAAAATGCCTTGGTTTAACGATTTTGGAAAAAAATATAGATGAGGAAGCCATATCTTTTGGGTATCTCACTAATTTCTAATAATATATAAAAACAAGCACAAACAAGATAAATCACTAAGGACACACTGTAAAGTGTACTTTGCTCACTGACAGAAATTAAATTGAACTATAAGAAATTTTATTGTTACAGTAAATTTATAAAAGCTTATAATAATTAATTATTAAATTAATAATTAAATATCATTAGATATACGGCACTCCTCAGTTACCTGCGGCACTGGAGCAGGTATGTTGGAGGTTTCGGTAACAGTTTTATTACTCTCTTTAGTTATTGAATAGAGTATAGGAATGTGTATGCTTGCGATCACCCCTTCCCGTCCCGAGAGCTTTGGGTTTAGGAAAATAAAATCGATTCTGCCTTTTATATGAGCAATGTGTATGCTGCTGGCACCCCCCCCCCCCCCCGTTGACAACTAGTTTTTCTTGCGATAACTTCCCCTCAAGAGCTTTGAGTTCAGGAAAATAGACCCAATTCTGCCTCTTATACTAGGAATGTATATGCTGCTCGCATCCTGCCCCTGTCGGCAACTTGTTTTTTCTTGTGATCGCCCCCCTTTCCAAGAGCTTCAAATTCATAAAAATAAACCCGACCCTGCCTTTTACACTAGAAATGGAAATGTTGCTGGTGTCTACCCCCCCCTGTCGACAACTTGCTTTCGCTTGCCATACTGTACTTGTCTGATATCATCGCCCCCCCCCCCAAAGAGAGAGGCTGGCGATTGTTGTTCTATGATCAGCTTCAATTATAACTTATGAGCACAATTTTTTTCAGATATTTTACAATTTATTTCTTTTTTTGCTTGCATGGGAGTAGTCTGTCTAAGAAGTAAATTTAACAATTTTTTTTATGTCACTGATATTTGTTTTGGTAGTTTACGTGAACTAAGCTTTAAAATGAGATAAGATAAACTTTTAAAAACAAACAATTTCATGGTCTATGGTATTTGGAAAAGTTATTTTGTCCTCCTTACGGCCGTTAAGAAAGGGGACAGACAGTATATTCTCTATGAATTCCACTCTGGTTCTCTCTCCATACTAGTTTCGACCACCTAATGATCTCATCAGTGGAGTTGTAACGAACTGAGAGCAAAATGTTTACTTAAAATCCCTATATCGTAAAATATCGGCATGATTCTTAATGGTCGTAAGGAGAACAAAATAACATTTCCAAATACATAGGCAGTGAAATTGTTAATTTTTAATAATTTCCCACCACTCCGGGGTATATTCAGATGCCCATTTGCACTGTTTAAGATAACAGTCCTGCATCAAATTCTGCGGCTAATATCCCGCCGATATTTTACGATATCGGGGTTTTAAATAGACAGTTGTTTTCTGTGCATTTTGCCCTCGGTTCGTTACAGTTCGTCAAGAGAATAAAATAACTTTCCCATAAGATAAATTTGTTTATCTTTTTTCATTATTGAGATATTAGATTAATGTCAAAATTTTATTAAACTTAAACACATTACGCAACTCAATTTCAAACTGAAACAGATGCTTATGCTGAAACTTTTCTTAGAGCGTTATCTTATCGTAAACTTTCAATTCAAGCACACATTTGGGTTTTAAATACCTGGTCCATGCAATAGGCTAATTTTACGGTCAGTTTTTATAAAAAAAATTGACGCCCCCAAAGTTTTTCGCCAATATTAACGAAAACACGTGCATACCATAATTTAATTTTATTCAAATTGTTATAATAAATGTACCATTGTATTAAACTTATCATCATGTTTGCGTAATTTTATCGTTAAATTAAAACTTGAGAATTAACATATGGGAAGCGAAACGAAGCGGAGGTGTCACAGTGGCAAAATTTAATTCAATTTGTCGCCTCACGGATGCAGCTCGAGGGCCCAATTACGGCTTGCGCTGCAACCATCCAGACACCTTCATAAGCAAATCAAGAGTTGTTTATGTGCTTTTCAGCACTTTTTTGCGTTTTTATCTCTTCGCGTTGCCCTCGATCCGGGAACGAACAAAGGATCACAGCTGCCTTTTGAATGTCTCTATTTTATATTTTTTAAGGACGTACATGCAGAATTTTAATTACTGCAACATTAATGGGATGCCTGGTACGTTGACTACTTCATTTGTTTAAATGAGACATATCTAATCATCTGTGGTTTAATGAATATTTTGATTAAATGTTCAAGTTGCAATCTTAATGAAGGGAGTATGTCAAAAGGATTATTTTTAATGACGGTTAAAAACTTCAATATTAACAAATATTTACAAAAGTTAATATTTCATATACAGAGAGTTTCAAGCGCGGATCCAGGGGGGCGGGGGCAATCCCCCCCCCCCACAAGAGCTTTGATTTTAGGAAAATAGACTCGACTTTACCTCTTATACTATAGTTTATTTAAGAACTAGAGAGAGTAATAAATCAATTTTTACTCTTTTTTTTTCGCAAACTACCTGTGTTCTTTAGTCCGGTGTCTTTGGCAAAATCTGTTAGACATATATATTTTTCGTAGAAATGGGTTAGAAATTTTATAATCAAAAATACCGGTCTATAATATTGGACTATTTTGGTTAGATAACAATAGATATTTGGATGTGTGAAGTGTTAAAAAGGATTTTAATCCTTGTCATAGGCATCGGAAGGAGTTTTATTATTACTTATTAGTAATACTAATTTACAAATTTAAACAATACAGCTACTTATCTGGTGGTAAGTGCTAGTTCTCGGGCTACAGTCACCAATAAATGGTTTCGGAATTACTTGAAAATGCCAACAAAAGTATTTAATATCGGATATGTATGTAGTATCTCTATTAAGGAAGACAAAGCTTCAAGAACATGGGATAATCCTTGCAAAAAATCAAGGAAAAACTGTCATAGAGCTTTAAAAATCAAGATAATCGCTTGCAGAAACTGAAGTAAAGCTTGAATAAATGATCTCAATGCTGTAAATGCTGGAAGAAACTTGAAATTACTTATATAGTTTAAAATGCTGGATAAAACTTGAAATTGCTTGTATAGTTTAAAAAGCTGGCACCTGAAACAAAAGGAAAATAATGGATTTCAGTATTCTGGAAATTTTCTAGGAGGTTATGGCGTGCGTAAAATGGAAATAATTTAAAATTATTGAACTCGACAAATATAATGAAAAATATAGAATATGATGACCTGATTTTGGTGTAGATTGATCAAATTAAATAATAAAACACAAGGACGATAACTGATTTTGTCCTTTAACAATTATACACATAATACTTATTAGTATTTATGGCATAGAATATTATTTCGATAATAAACTTAAAATAAAAAGTTTTTATAATATTATTTTATTTCTGGTTATTTCTTAATAATTCACATACATTAGAAAATATAGATATTTTTGACATATTTAATACAAATCACAACTGTATTTTTATTATTTTTAATTTTGGCATAGAATCCGTTTTAGGCTCATTCAGACCAAAACGTAGCCTTTTTGTCTGAAAAATTCTAAGTTGTAATTTAAATACTTACAAAATACCCATTGTCAAAAATACAAGAAGTTACATAAAAAAATAAATTCGTCCATATAACATTAAAAATTTTTAGGGGCTATCGGTCATTTTATTATTAATAAAAACATTTTTAGGACATTTGACGTTTCAGTTTATTTAATTCTTAAACCATCTGCAGAACTACAATTAAACACTAAAAAGGGATTCAAATGTAATTAATTTTTATATGTTACAGAAAATTTAAATAATAAATTGTATTTACGCTGGTAAACAATACGTATCTAATTCATAATCAAAGTCAGTGAAGCTATCTTCGCTCAAATTGATTATAATTGGTTTCTCTATCTCAGTGATCATGAGATCGAGTTTCCACATTTTCTTTTATTCTTATATTATATGGATTTTTCCCAATTTTCTGCAATAACTTTATTCAAAAAAATCTTTCTAAAGTTCAGTTAAATTACTAATTTTGTAAGTTGTTCTATTTCTAGCAACTCTGCCATTTACTTGAGAGAGATATTTCCTCTCAGTTCTTTTAATTTCAGGTAAATCCCGATCTTCATTGATTTTAGTTAGAATTTTGTCGACGTTGGGATCTGCTTCTCATAATAAAATGTATGTACAACTCCTTTTATTGCAGTTTACATCTTTTCTTCCAACGAAATCTTTTGTCTGCCTGTAGCTTGGGAGTACTAACAATTCCAGTTGTTTTTTTCTTCTTCAGTATTCGGTACATAGTAGATTTTCCAACTCCTGTCATGTTGGAACACATCTAAACAGAGTTTTTAACATTATTGTCTAGATATTGATTTCTTAAGCCAACATAAACATTCATAGTAGTAAGTTTTTCGTTGAGGAAAAAATACCCTGGTTTAACGATTTTGGAATAAATATAGAGGTGTAAGCCATATCTTTTGGGTATCTTACTAATCTCAAATAATATATAAAAACAAGCACAAACAAGATAAATCACTAAGAACACACTGTAAGGTGTACTTTGCTCAGTCACAGAAATTAAATTAAACTACCCGAAATTTTATTGTTGCAGTAAATTTATAAAAGCTTACAATATTTAAATACAATTAAATATAATTAAGTTTACGGCAGTCCTCAGTTACCTGCGGCACTGGAGCAGGTACGTTGGAAGTTTCGGTAACAGTTTTATTACTCTCTCTAGTTCTTGAATAGACTATAGGAATGTGTATTCTTTGGATCGCCCTTCCCTTTCCCAAGAGCTTTGAATTCAGGAAAATAGAATCGATTCTGACTTTTATATTAGGAATGTGTATGCTGCTGGCACTTCCCCCCCGTTGACAACTCGTTTTTCTTGCGATAGCCCCCCTCCCCCAAGAGCTTTGAGTTCAGGAAAATAGACCCGATTCTACATTTTATACTAGGAATGTATATGCTGCTCGCATCCCTCCCCCCCTGTCGACAACTTGTTTTTCCTTGTGATCGCCCCCCCTCTCCAAGAGCTCCAAAATAGAGCCCACCCTGCCTTTTAAACTAAAAACGGCAACGTTGCTGGTGCCTCTCCCCCCTCCCGTCGGCAACTTGCATTCGCTTGCCATACTGTACTTTTCTGATATCACACCTGGATCCGCCCCTGCTCTAGACAGATGTTGACGAACGACGCAATGTTACCAATTCCCGAGTTATAACTAAATTCCCAGAACCTAATTGCCACACCTCGTATATGAACAGATAGGGAATATTCTTGTCCATCTACTGAAAGAATCAACAATGTAGCATCGTTTTTCAGAAAATTTAGTTTGTTTAAACTTCTTGAAAGAGCTTAATAAAACTTTCCATTTCCCTGTATCTTAAATGTCAATTTCCAACAAATCATTCTCGAGCTCAATAATATTTAAAGCCACAACCCAAATTCCTACTTTCATTGTATTATTTTTAAAACGATAATCAACTTTTGTCGACATTCTGTCAAAATTTGTAAAAAATATTTTTTTCCTCAAAAGCGGCTGGAGTAGGGCAAAAAAACTTCAAAGTAAAAGTTATCAGAAATGAAAAAAGGAATACAAAAAATATATAACATACAGGGTGATTCATTTAAAATAACTGAGTTTGAGACAACTTCCGGTATAGATGGAAGTTGCACAAGATCGCTGTTACTTCATATGAAGAGAGCCTCGCACTAACGAGCATTTGGCCTCAAAAACCGGACAAAAATTATTTTTTTGGTTACCTGAGTAACCGTACTATCATAAAATTATGATAAAGTGGCCCCTCCCCACCGCTACACTCCGCACAGTTAATTGCAATCTAAGCTTCGTTCACTACGCACGCATTCGTTCTTGATAGATTTTTTTTAGACTTGTTTGGTGTTTGATATTTTGTAAAGTGAATATTAAAAAAAAATTTTTTGTGATGGAATCTGAAGAACAAGGTATGTATTTAATTTTGATATATATTATTTAAAATTATAATGACTGTTTAGTATTCTTATGGACCTAAAACAATATGCAAGAAAATTTTCTATTTTTTTGTTTTTCTTTTTAACTAATTATTGTTTTTGAAAATGTTCCGAGCTAGGTCGAGCTACAATTCTTTTTTTATGATAAACTATAGATATTAGCCATATTATAACAGTCAAAACATTTTCCACATCTTTCCACCTCTTAAAAAGATCGCTTTGAGTTCCACGGTTTTTTTTGCAATAATTTTGGTTATTTTTTAATTACATACATATTTTTTCCTATAGGTATAGATTTGACATCAAATGTTATTGAGGTATATCGAAAAACGCTATACATGATTTTTAAACAAAGCACATCCAGAACACTTGAAGATAAGGTATTATTTATGGAACATAAGCTCCGCGAAATGATGAAATGTCCCCAAAACGAGTACCATACCTTAAGTCACGATTTAAAACATTTTAATAGTGATTTGAAGAAGAGATGGATATCATCTAACTACATAGCAAAAGCCAACCTTTCCTGAGTGAAACTTTAGAATTATTAGAACCCGAAGAACTGAATATATCAACAGTTGGAGAGGAAACTGCTGGAATCAATCAATCTGGTGAATCGGATTGACCCAATTTGTATTATTTATTGATATTATGTGTTTTTTAATGATTTTTTCTTTATTTTTATCAAATAACATGTTAACTAAATTCACTCATGCATTTTTATTAATTTTCCATTAAAAAAATAGGTTAAAATAATTTTGTCCGGTTTTTGAGACAAAATGTTCAAATAGCGGCAAGCGAATAGAGACTCTTATCAAAATCTCTGATTTCACATTGTCACCCTTTACACAAACAACAACAAAAATCTTTTTGGGATTTCCAATTCTTGCATTTAAAATCCATACAGTTTTTACAGTTTTTATCGCTGTAGTTCGATGTCAATTTTATTGGCATCCTTTTAAATAAAAGAAAGATTTTTCAAAGAATACAATAATCGATTTGCCACCTGCTGCCAACACAATTATGATCCTATTTATTTTTTCATTGCTAATGGAAGCGTGTGAATATACATACATATGTAAAAGCAAAATAAAAAAACTTTATATATTTTAATTTATATATACAAACGTGTCTATGCTCTTATAAAAAATGTTATAACTTTCAAGGACGAATAAACAATCAGGTAGCAAATCGTGCATAAATTCACACACTTCTATTAGCAATAAAAAATTAAATTGGATTAACAGGCAGCAAATCGTATGATGTTAATTGTTTTTCTTATAATTTTGCACAGTTTTTTTAATATTACTCCCCTCTCCACCCTAATCAGCGCCCCTTCACCCTATTGGTAAAATAATGCCCGAAAATGAAATCGGAACACACAAAAACATATAAAACGATACCCATTACGTTTTTTAAATATTACTACCCCCCTCCCCACCCTAAGTCAGCGCCCCTTCACCCGATTGGTAAAATAATACCAGAAATCAACATAGCGCCCTCAAAATTCCCCGGATACTGATTCATAGAGTCAAAAACAACGACGTTTTTAATTTTGTCCGGTTTTTGAGGCCAAATGCTCGTTAGTGCGTCACCTAAAACCCCACTACACAAATTTGTAGGATTCAAATCGCTTTATTTCCCGAGATATTCTAATGGACGGTACAGTGAAACACCCTGTATAGTACGAAAAGAGAACCAGAACTGAATCTGCAGGAAATAAACTGTCTTATTTTTTCTTTAACAGCCTAAAGAAGAAAAACCGGTATTTAAATTATTAATGTCTTCCAGTAAATTTCTTGGAAGTCCTTTAAATATAATAAATTATTAAAAATATCTTCATAAATTCCATTAAATCTGTTAAAAAAGCAAAAATCCAAATCCCATAACAAATTGACTCAATGACAATGGATATATTATTCAAGTAAATAAGACATTTTCCCTCGCAGTGCCCCCATTACTGTGATAAACAGGCACATTATTTCCAAAGTGTAGCGATTTAGTAAATTTCCATTCGCACCCCTGCATTTTACATTCAAAATGTCTTCTACTATTTTAAAGCATATCACCAGGCGTCTCTGGATTTTGTTCCAGAATGTGAAAGAAAATTGCCACTAAAATCCCACTTAGCGGAATATATCTTGTAGGTTTTATTCTAAGAACATTTTAGGAAATGTTTAAAAAGTAACTGTTTGACATTAAGCTATCTATTATTAAGTTTTTATTTTCAGTTGTATAATAGGAATGTTGACTGGATTCAAATAAAAATTAAATTTTGCCGCTAAACGGTAGTTTCCACAATACAAATCCTAAAAAACACAACATTTTTCTTTATTTTTAAGGAATTTAATTTTTATTTAATAATCAAAATGTACTTAAAACACTCTCAAGTGACATGACAACGAAGACCACACAAAGTTCATGACGTCACTTGTTCGCAAACATCATCGCCGTCAAAGGCTACGTTGTTTGGTTAACATTATTTTATAGTGATATCCGTGCAATTTCTCCGAAATTTGCTTATTATTCCCTTTACATTCATTAAGGTAAATAGTTTGAATCTGCCGAAAATTGATTGTTTTACAATGACCAATTTCTTCGCACAAACAGTAACTCCTGCTTTGTAGAAATTAGAAATGACCTCCAAATAAGTAATATGCCAAGAGTTTGTTATATATGCAATTCTCCTTTCAGGCAGAGAATATGAAAAATATATACAGTTTATTTCCTGCAAATATCGCTCTGGTCCTCTCTCCATACGCGTTTCGATCACCTCATGACCTCGTCAGTGGAACTGTATCGAACCGAGAGCAACATTAGCAGGAAATAACTGATATATGAACCATAAATTTCAAGGTATGTCGACAGGATATTGCACCTGTCATCTACCAACTTCGATGTCACACTGAAAAATTCCACCAGTCGAACGACATCTATGAATCATCGGAGTAACGTGAAATTTTTAAAAAATCAAAATTTCAGTAAGAAATAAAGAAATCTTTCTGCTGTATTTAAATAATGTGTAATATATGTAATTCTCCTTTCAGGCAGAGAATATGAAAAATATATACATAATATACAGCTCCACTGACGAGATCATGAGATAATCGAAACGCGTATGGAGAGAGAACCAGAGCGAAATTTGCAGGAAATAAACTGTTTATGTATATATTATTCATATTCTCTGCGATACAACAAGTTAAACAGTAAAAACTATAAATAGTACATACCTTGAAAGTAGTTTGGCCAGTGTGTTTAAAAACAAATTAATTTATTATAATTTGGTATACATTTGACATGAGTAGGTCACTTTTTACCCGACTTCTAAAAGAAAGAGGTTCTCAATTCGTCGGGTATGTATGTTTGTTTTTTTTATGTATATACACCGATTACTCCGGAACGGCAACACCGATTTGTATGAAATTTTTTACGTTATGTTCAGAAAGTTGCTGCGGTGGTCCCATATTTTTATGGACAAAATTGGTACAGTAATATTCAAGATGGCGCTGGCAATATAACGGCTGATTTTTGTTCAATATTGGAATGGGGGAATTTTTGGGGTCGTACACAATGAATTTTTTAAAAATTCAATATGGCGGATCCAAGATAGCGAATTAAAGATTCTACATTTCCCGATTTTGTCTAAAATCAGTATTGGGGTATTTATAAATAACTAGAAATTTTTAAATGAAATTGAACTTTTTGAAGTCGGCGCCAAATTATTCCTAAATAAAATAAATAACTACTAATATATACAAACTATGGTAAGACGGCAATTATACATAAAGTATTTTTAATCTGTTTATGCAAATCACGTTTTGTCAGGTATTAGTTTGGCGCCGACTTCAAAAATTTCAATTTCATTTAAAAATTTCTAGTTATTTTTCACTTTTTAGGGCACTTTTAGAAGTCGGTTCAATTTTTTTATTAAAATTTTATTATAATAGCAAAAAATAGGGAAAAAAATTATATTATACATATTTATAGCATTCGTTAATTTACACGTATTGATATAGAATGGTGTCAAGCATCATTACATTATTTATAATATTTATTATAGAGTAACTTTAAGTACACCGTATTTAAAATTTGTTGTTATATGGGTTCACCAATCTCCTCAGCAATAGGAGAAATAGTTATGGAATATATAGAAGGAGAAGAAGTTTTAAACAATAAGTTTTTAATATATTTTTTACACGATATGTGAATGACTGTTTGGCTGCATTATCCGAAAACAAAATAGATATCTTACTACAATACTTTAATAATTTCCACCCAAAACTAAAATTTAGATCTGAAATTGAAAAGGGACAAAAAATAATTTTTTTAGGCTCGACTATACATAGGAACAAAACAAATAAAGGTCTTTATACAAAATGGTACACAAAAGATACTTGGTCTGGGCGTTATTTAAATTTTAACTCTCAACATCTAAATAAATAGAAAAATAGTGTCATAATTGGTTTAGTTGATTGAGCTATAAAATTATCTTCACCTGAATTTTGTCCAGAAATGCTAAAAAACAATAGAGCAAAGTCTCATTTTCCCTTATAAAAAAAATAATTAAACAAAGAACCTTTTTACATTATAACACAAACAAGAAAAACAATATTAACAAAACAAAACACTCTCATTGCATTACCGTATATAAACCAACTATCAGAAAAAATAAAATATGTATTGGGTAAGCATAATATAATCGTATGTCATAAAGTAAACAATTTGCTGGGATCATTTTTTACGAAATTAAAAATTAAAGTTCCTACCAAAAAAATATCCAACGACATGACGACACAATATATTGAAAATAGAATTAATAGACACAAGTATACTAAAAACGCATCGATATATTTACATAAACATGAACAAACAACTAAGCATGGATTCGATTTTAAAAACACCTACATTTTAGATACCTACAAAAATTACCCGAAAATAGTCATCAAAGAAATAATACATATAAAGAGAGATAATTTTATCGTAACTGACAAATAAGATGTCAAAAACCTTAGTCAAATTTACTATAACTTATAACTTTTCTATTTCTTTTGTTTTTTTTTGGTTTAGATTCTTTATTTAATAAACAATCCAAACAATTGACGTTTCGCACTTTAAGGAATTTAAAAAAAAAATTTATTTATTTACCTTCCTAAAAATATTTTTTATATAATTAAAAACATTCATACAAGAAGATATCTACAAGTTAAAAAAACAAACTAACACTTTAAAACACTATTCAAACTTTTTAAAAAATATTTAATTTTGCCAGTACACTACCTCGATATTTTGTTTATTTATTAATTATGAAATGCAACTTTTACGTCATCTATTTGGGTACTGAGGATACATGGAATGGGAATATGTTTTATTTTTTATACTTTACAATGCACCAAAAAAAAACTGAAAAACCGCATAAATTTAATTTTATGTTTAAGAGGATATTCAATTTTTGATGTTTATTAACAAGATCAAATACTTAATATTTTTGTTTAAATTAGGCGGGTGTAATTGTGGCTCAAATTTCCTTTATCCGTTCTGTCGTTAACAGTGTTTTTATCGTTTTTAATTTCTATCATTTCCTTTATATGCAATTTCTGATAATTCATATCTTTGTTTATAATTATGGTACTGTTATAATCAAAGGTATGTTTTTCGTCATGTGGGTGTTTGTTTAACGCTGTTGAGGCGTTCTTCGGATATTTATGACCATTCAATCTGTTCTTTCGTAATTGGCTTGACATGCCAATATATTTTTTGGGACAATTTGTGCAAGGGATCGAATACACTATATTGATTTATTCAGAGGAGTTTTACTTTTTAAATTAGTGAACAGTATATTTAATTTATTATGAGACCTGTTGCATACATACATATATACATATCATGCTTTTTTAAAATGTGTTTAATTTTTTCTCACAGTTCACTAGTGTAAGGTAATGCTATGTTTCTTGTTATTAGGTTATTATAAAATTTATATGTTCGTTTATTAATTATTTCGGCGATAGTTTTTTCATTGAAATTATAATTTATTGGTGTCTTTTTCACTTTTGCAGTATTCTTGGTCGGAATTCTGGAGAAGTTAGAGAGATAGCATGATCAGACAGACCGATTGTAACACTATTTTTTTTGAATTTTTGAGTAATTGGAGAAACAGTTTAGATCTCTACCTGACCAAGTTGGTTTGATGTACCATTCAGTTAAAATTTTATTTTTTCTGCGAGTAAGTGTCATATCCAGAAAATTAATTTTATTGTTATTTTCTGTTTCGGACGTGAATTGTAATTTTTCGCTGAAACTGTTAAACTCTTGGAGAATTTCATTTATTTTATCCTGTGGCACGGCTACTATGCAATCATCGACAAATCGTTTGAAAAATATTATATTAACATTTAATTTTTCTAAATATTTTTGCTCTAAATATTCCATTACTAACTGAGCAATGGTAGATGAAACTGGTGATCTCATAGCACATCCATCCATTGTTTGGATTGTTTATTAAATATATATATATATATATATATATATATATATATATATATATATATATATACATAGAATGTGGCTATAAAATAACGAGACTTCTACAGAAGAAATACGCATGCGCCAAAAGAAAAATATAAACAAAATGTGTAAGATACAATACCATACAATAACAAAAAATATGAATAATTTTGTACCGAAATTTATATAATGTTAAATAGAAGTTTATTATTGATATAACCGATACAAATAAAGTTATAAAAGAATATAAATCATACAAATTAGCAATCTCTAAAAATCTGTTGGATAAATTAATAATAAATAAATATGTAAATTTTGTTGTGTGCAAAAATAAAAGACCCTCCTAATTGTTCTATTAAGTATTGTACTAATGCTTTTAAAGTTCCGACGGGGAGCCGACTAACTTTTAAACGCGAAACGTCACACAAAATAAATTTTACTTCACCCGCAGTTTCTTAACTCTTTCTTTTAACTCGTCGTTATTTCAGAATGCGGGGTATCATTAGGGAGGCTCTTCGCACCCGCCTACTTTGTCTTAGCTTTCTTGCTTCCTGTGGGGAACTTGGGCAATTCATCTCGCGCCTGGAGTCGCTTCCTTATCCCAGCTACTGCCTACAAATGCCTTCCGAACTGGATTTGCCGCCGCCAAGCACTCGCCGATATGTTTGTGCCTCGCGTACAGGCAAGGCGTAGCATATTTATGACGCAAACTTTAGATAATTCAAGCGAGCATACCTCCCAGTCCCAAATCCGACAGACTGTTGCATGCGAATAAATAATAACTATACTGTTATATTGAAGCCCTGTCTAGTGGAGTTTTCTTTATATACTTTAGATTTAATATTTATGTACACATATTATCGTAAAGAGACGCAATTAATACGTACCTATTATTTTTATAATCGTTGGTTAAATATAAAAATTTCTGGATATCAAATTTTATATGAAAACATTAACCGGCATATTTGGGAATATCATAAAAAGACTTCGATCTTCGTCTACAAGATAACTAAACCAAACTGAATAATAAAGAGTTTCTTATAAGAAAAATGTATAGTTATTTTGGTAGGCAAACGTCAATTTTGACATAAAAATTTAAATATGTCCAAAACGGTGACATTTAAGGATAGAATATTTTATATGAAATATGTCTAGAATTTTACGTAGAAATCAAAAATGAAGTTGACGCGGATTGTCCCATATATATATATATATATATATATATAAATCAGAAAAAATAAAATCTTTGGCATAGCGGACCTGAAATGTGTCAATCTGTACTATTCTCATGTTAAAAAGTGCGGAGCATTCCAAAGTATGGAAAGACTCCGGGTCCGACAGATGGCGACAGCGCTGTTTCGTCCTAATGTGGGACTCGTCAAGCCACCGCAGTCGGTACAAACCATCATCTCGCCTCTGTATCCTATAAAACTGAATTTATGATTAAAAACAGCAAATAGGACGACAAAGGCGACATCTCGATGGTTCACTCGATAACACAAGAACTACACAGATTGACAAAACGTAAAAACCGCCATGTGGTGGCGCAACGGTGAATAAAAATAGAAATCTGTAAAATCGAATACACAAAACGCGCTGCCCAAAGGATAGGGGTCGCATTATTTGGTACAAAGCAACTAGGCTTGCTGCTAGATTGGCAACGAAAGCCACGTGTCGCACCAAACGATCCTCCTATGAGAGCACCGTTTAGTGTTTTTTTAAGCCAAATAAGTATAAAATAAATAAATAAAGTTCTTGTCCGTGTAATATAAATTATTTATTTATTTTGTACTTATTTGGCTTAAAAACACACTAAACGGTGCTCTCATAGGAGGATCGTTTGGTGCGACACGTGGCTTTCGTTGCCAATCTAGCAGCAAGCCTAGTTGCTTTGTACCGAATAATGCGACCCCTATCCTTTGGGCAGCGCGTTTTATGTATTCGATTTTACAGATTTCTATTTTTATTCACCGTTGCGCCACCACATGGCGGTTTTTACAAGTTTTGTCATTCTGTGTAGTTCTTGTGTTATCGAGTGAACTATCGAGATGTCGCCTTTGTCGTCCTATTTGCTGTTTTTAATCATAAATTCAGTTTTATAGGATACAGAGGCGAGATGATGGTTTGTACCGACTGCGGTGGCCTGACGAGTCCCACATTAGGACGAAACAGCGCTGTCGCCATCTGTCGGACCCGGAGTCTTTCCATACTTTGGAATGCTCCGCACTTTTTAACATGAGAATAGTACAGATTGACACATTTCAGGTCCGCTATGCCAAAGATTTTATTTTTTCTGTTTTTATATTACACGGACAAGAACTTTATTTATTTATTATATATATATATATATATATATATATATATATATATATATATATATATATATATATATATATATATATATATAGGTCAGGAAAATCCAAGCCAGAAACTGGACGTCTCTTGAGTAAGGTAAAGAAACTACTATATTATTCATCAAATCAGAATGAGACAGGCGTAAGTATCGACATACCTGTAAATTACCAGTATGGCCCTAGAGTGAGAGGTAATACAATGCTGGCGCGGTAATAGCGGACGGCAGCATACGCCACGCCCTAGCACAACAAGAGGATTCCAAGTTATTTGCTTTCAATCAGGCCGTCGAAACGTAAGTACCGTGTTTCGCGCCTAATTTTTTTGTTACAATGGTAGTTTATTCCACGGAACAAAAAGAGTAGAAAGTGGTACACTATTCATAATCAGCAGATTTGTATTTACGTGCAAAAATCATCCTGTTCCTTGAAAATTTAGAATTTCGGAAATTATTAAAAAATTTGGGACAATCGGTTGTCTAAAAATTTGTAAAAAATGCACTGATGATAATGAGGAACAACCGATTCCTCAAATTACTGAAGAACGAGCAAATCGGGAGACTGACGTTTGTAGTTTGGCAGAAATTAATTTTCCTTGCAATAGTACCGTAATTGCCTAAGAACTTGATATGAACGCTCGAATAGTTTCGAATATTTTAAAGCGGAACAAATATCGCTGTTACAAATTGCGAATAACTCAAGAAATTTTTCAGAAAGACCAGGAAACACGTGTTACTTTTATTTTTTACCAGAATAAAAGTTTATTTTTGAGAAATTTCCATGGCGTTTCACTAGTATTTTATTAGAATAAATGTTTATTTTGTAACAGAAATATCAATTTTCTTTACGTTCATTGCCCAACAATAACTAATTTTTTTGTATTTCGACTATTTGATGTATTTAAAACAATCAATGTATCAAATAGTCATTAAATATTCCAAATTCCGTCGATTACGTTACAAGTTTAAACGAAAAGTAAATACACCCTCTCATTCGTTTCAAGGTACTGCTCGTCTTCGAGTCGCACGGAAGTTACGATCTTCTGTCCCGAACTAAGTTAAACGGGCTTAGTGGGTTAGAATTTAAGGAAACGGCCAAAATAATTTGTAGTTAAGAAATTTTTCGAATTTATTTTCATGATTTTAAAGTTTCAGTCTGCTATTGTTGGATCCGATTTTTATTTTTAATATCAAATCCGTGCTTTCGACCCACTGTGTTTTGACAACCGGAAACCAGTGAAAAATCCTTGCCCGACATTATTTTTGCTGGAAACCAGAAAACAAGCTACGATACGACAGTATGCTTTATTTCATATATACATTCATATATATATATATATATATATATATATATATATATATATATATATATATATATATATATATTATTTTTCTTTTTTGTTATCGACCGTACCTTAATAATTTTGGAAGGAGTTTATTGGGTTGCGGTCTGTAGGATAAATAATTATCTCATTTTCTTTCTAATACTTTTAATATTTCGACAGTTATTTCATGTCTTCTTCTGGAGTAAAAAACTAAAAATCAAACAAACACAGGTAGTTAACAAACGGTTAAACAAAACTAATATGAAATTAAAATACTTACAAATTAGAGCTTCCTTCTACGAAATCAACCCTAATACACTCCAATAAACATTTAGGTTTGTATTTTTATACAGTGATACATTATTCTTATTAACGAGACGAAAAAGGGTTCTTTCTGATAACAAAAACATTTTTCTTTTAAGGTAGTATATATAGATTAGGTTAAATTTAAAATATTACAGTAGATGTTGCTAAGTTGGTTAGTATCAGATTTGTAGTTTATGGTGTTTTCTGTTTTTTTAATATGATGCATTTCTAGAAATAGCCGACTTTTATAATTGTTTTGATGTTCTAAATTTTTTATGTTGTTATAGTCAAAGTGATGACCTGTATTTAAATAGTGTTTAACCACAGCACACGTGTTTTTTCCCAATCCGCAATCGCTTCTATGTTGGGTAACCCGCTGTCTGAGCCACTGTCCAGTTTGATCCACGCAACAACCCTGGCAACCCAAACAAGACATCTTATAAATTACATTATTGTTCATTTATAGCGGTGTTCGATCTTAATCTCAGGAAAACTTTTAAACAGTGACGTAATGGATTGTGTGAGTTTGTCTAAGTAAAGTAACTTTTAATATTAATATTGTATTGGCGAATCTACAATCTGATACTAACCAACTAAGCAACATCTACCGTAACATTTTAAATTTAATCTAATCTGTATATACTATTTTAAAAAGAAAAATTTTTTTGTTATCAGAAAGAACCCTTTTTCGTCTCGTTAATAATAATGATGTTTCACTGTATAAAAATACAAATCTAAATGTTCATTGGATGTTTATACTTCGTACGATGTTGAGTGTGTTAGGGTTATTTTCGTAGAAGGAAACTCTAATTTGTAAGTATTTTAATTACATATTAGTTTTGTTTAATCGTGTGTTAATTACCTGTGTTTGTTTGATTTTTAGTTTTTTACTCCAGAAGAAGACATGAAATAAATGTCGAAATATTGAGTATTAAAAAGAAAATGAGATAATTAATCATTCTTATATATATATATATATATATATATATATATATATATATATATATATATATATATATATATATATATATATATGGAGTAAAATGCGAACAGAGGAATCTGTGAAAAGTCGCATAAACATATATATATATATATATATATATATACTGCCGCTGGCATTCATAGACTTTGAAAAGGCTTTCGACTCAGTATATCCTAGAGCAGTTATAAAAACTTTAGTCGAACAAAGAGTAGATAAACCATATGAAGAAATGTTGCTAATATATATATATATATATATATATATATATATATATATATATATATATATATATATATATAGAGAGAGAGAGAGAGAGAGAGAGAGAGAGAGAGAAGCCACAGCAAGAGTAAATATATATATAAAAACATCCCTGAATTTCCTACCCAGAAAGGAGTCCAACAAGAAGATACAATATGCCCGAAGCTCTGAAAAGCAATCCTACAGAATAGTTTCCAGAAATTAGACTGGAATAACAAAGTTCTATGTATTGATGGAGAAAACCTAAGTCAATTAAGATTCGCTGATGACACAACTCTGATTGCTAAGAGTTCTGAAAAATTGCAAGAACAAATTAAGGACCTTAACATAGTCAGTAATAAAGTGTTTTTTTTTTTAATATTATAATTTCTTTTATCTTTTATATCGTATTCGTATATGATTTTGTTTTAATGACCTGCATGTTTTTCGTCTTGTGTGTGTTTGTTTAGCGCTATTGTGGCATTTTTGTATAGTTGTGATCGTTTAATCTATTCTTTAGTAATTGGCTGGTCATACCGATATTTCTTAGGGCCGTTTGTGTAAGAGTTTGAGTATACTACATTAGATTTACTCATGAGAGGAATTTTTGCTTTTTAAATTCGTTAATAGTGTATTTATTTTATTAAGAGGCCTGTGGTGCTTTTTTAAAATGTGTTTCATTTTTTCTGAGAGTTCACTAGTGTAAGGTATTGTTACACATTTCTGTTGTTTATGTTTTATGTGTGTGTTGTTAACTTATTGTAAAAATATGTTCATTTTTTTATTATTTCAGCGATGGTCTTTTTATTGAAATTATCATGTTTTTCTCATTTTTTCAGTATTGTTGGTAGGAATTTCGGGGACATTAGTAGTAGACCGATCAGACCGACCCATTATAACACTATTTTTTTGGAAATTTACCAAAATAAGTTAGTTTGGTATACCATTCAATTAAAATTTAGTTTTTTTCTGGGTATAGTGTCATATATAGAAAGTTTATTTGATAATTATTTTCTGGTTCGAACAAGAATTGTAATTTTTTATTGAAACTATTATATTCTTAGAAATTTTATGACATAGCACAGCACAGCACAGTCATCGACAAAACATTTGAAAAGAACTGAATTAAAATTTAGATTTTCTATAGTTTTCTCCTTTAGATATTCCTTTGCATAGCACATCCATTGTATTGTTTGTAAACAGTGCTTTTGTAATGAAAATGATAGGTGTTTTTATATAAGGATATAACATATAACAAAATGTGTTTTTAGAGTGAAAACATAATTTTTGTTAATTTTTTATTTTTACACAAGGCGTCTTAAAATTAAAAGCGATAATAACATAATTGTTGCCAAAAACCTAAATCCGAGTAAAAGCCTTTCTATAGAAATTTATTAAGTAACAGTATCTAAAAAGAAACATGGAATGGCATATCAGAATATTTTAACTTCAATTTTTTTGTAAATGTTTGTCCCATTATTGATTGTTGACTTTTTGGTATTAATAATTTTCCGTGCTTCGAGTTCACTGCTAGAGACTGACGCATAGATCAATAATCATTTCTGTCATCATTCCGGAATGATACACCCAGAAAGTAAAACTGTCTCTATAGCAACCTCGATGTCTAACTCGACTGGATTAAACACTATTCTTCTTAAGTTCCCCGTATCACGCAAAAATAATAAAAAATTACCACGTTCATCGCGTGTAATGTATTGAATAAATTTGATAAATACCAACAGGGAGTATAAGTCAATATAAACTGCAGGAAGACTATAAATCAATTTGAGATGGTGACCGAACGTCTCATGGACACGTGTTTCTGATACGCGGGGTGGAAATGTGGAACGTGGTTCATGTAGTGGAATCAGAAGAGTGATAAATTTATTGCAAGTTTTTATGGCTGATAGAGGATTGGTCCGGCTCAATACTGTTCATAAAGTTTTTGCTTTATTTTAACATATTTCTTATATACAAAATGAGCCAAATTCAATTAGAAAACCACTCAAGACACATTTCTAAAATTTTAGTTGTGGTCTTAACACATATCTGATTCTATATAATATTTTGTTATTTAGAGGTGCAAATTCGTATACCAAAGTACAAATTTAAAATTTATTAGCTCATTCTACATTCATGGACAATATGACAAAAGAATATCCAAGACACGCAGCAAATTTAACAAGACTTATCTAGACTGTACTCCAAAGACCGCGAAAATAAGAGAAAATAAAATAATTTTCCCAATTACAGTTGCATCGAAAAGTGTAGGTTAGTCCTGTGTCTAATTACCCACCAGAATGAGTAAAATTCTGTACGTACACAGAAGGATGCAAATTTTGCGATAAAACTTATTTGAAAACATGAAAATAAATTTAGAAATTTAGATATAATAATATAATAAAAATAAAAGAAATTCAAAATACTGAGCCACATAAACTCCACATTTTGTCCGAAGGAGGGGATTTTTAGCACAAATTTTGCTAAACTGTATTCTGTCCGAGAAGAGTTGGTAAAGTATAATTTCAATTATATGATGAAGATCTAAATTCTGAAAAATATTTGAAAATATAAACTCTGAAGTCACTGCGGGGTTGCTGGTATCAAATAGATAGTACACCAACTTACTGTAGCAATGAAATCAGTAAAAAGCTTGCCCAGATTTTTCAGGATAAGTGAATTCGTCAGGGGAGTTACCCTCAAATACTTTTTTTTAATATCACAAGTTCTAATTAAGATAACTCGACGAAACAAAATGGAAATTATTTATTATTTGAAATGATATTAAACTATGGTATTTCCACCCCCAAAGATATCATCTTTATTTTTTATTAGGGTAAACAATATATTTGCGCATATAATTTAATTCCTAAAATTACGAAATTTAATATAATTGTTTGAAAATATTTTTTTCACGAATACCATAAGTAGCTTAAGTTGACGGATTTTGGAATTTCTCAAATAAGTAGTAAAAGAGGGCGAGCCACCCACAAATACTTTTTTCCTTAAATCTCAAGTTCTAATCGAGATATCTTTACAAAACAAAATGAAAATTACTTGTTATTTGAAATGATATTGAACTAAGGTATTTTCATCTCCAAGAATATCGTCACTTATTTTTTATAAGGTAAACCATCAATTAACACACGTGATTTAATTCTAAGAATTATGAAATTTAATGAAACTGTGTCAAAGTATTTTTTTACGAATACAATAATTAACTCCTCAAGTTAACATGCTTTGAGGTTTCAAAAAATGAAGTAGTAAAAGAGAGTGAATTACCCCCAAATATATTGTTTTCAAATCTCAAATTCTAATTCGAGATATAGTTCCAAAGCAAAGTGGAAATTACTTGTTAGTTGAAGTAAGGTTACACCATGTTATTTTAACCCCCAGATATATCATCCTTTACTTTTCATGACCTTGTAATTCATTCACATAATTTATTTCTGGATATTATGAAATTAAACCAAATTTGTTAATAATATTTTTTACGATTACAATAAGTAAATTAAGTTGACGGGTTTCGGGGTTTCAGAAAATAAACTAATAAAAGAGAGTGAACCACCACCAAATATGTTTTTTTAATATCTCCATTTCTAATTAAGATATCTCTACAAAACAAAATTAAAATTACCTGTTATTCGAAATGATGTTAAACTATGGTATTTTCACTCCCAAGGATATTGTTCCTTATTTTTATTTAGAAAAACAAACCCTCATTTCATATATTTAATAATTCTTAAAATTGTCAAATTTTAATTTAAAGGCATGTTACAGAATTAGCAATCATTATTGATCAAGAATTATAATAATTTAGAAACATGAATGCTTAACCACTGAAATAAGTTTATACTTTTCTTAGTAATTAAAAGAAAAAATTTCAGTAAGCTCTGTAACGTTCATATCAACTGAAATTTGGCAATTTTAAGAATGATTATATATGTCTGAAATGACGTCTTTCGAATTATATCCTTGAGAGTGAAAATACTCTAGTTCAACATGATTTCAAATAACAGGTAATTTTCAATTTGTTTCGTAAAATTATCTCAATTAGAATTTGAGATGTAAAAAAAAGTATTTGGAGGTGGTTCACCCTCTTTTGCTAGTGTGTTTAGAGACCCTGAAACCCGTCAATTTGAGCTACTTATAGTATTCGTGAAAAAAATATTTTCAAACAATTATATTAAATTTCGTAATTTTTAGAAATAAATTATGTGCGTAAATATCTGGTTTACCCTAATAAAAAATAAGGGGTGAAAGAGTTTAATATCAATTTAGAGTTATATTAATTAGAACTTGAGATATTAAAAAAAGTATTTGGGGATAACTCACCATCCTTTACTAGTTTGTTTTTGAAAACCCCGAAAGATTTCAACTTCAGTTAATTATGGTATTCTTGAAAAAAATATTTTCAAACAATTTTATTAAATTTCATAATTTTTAGAATTAAATTACGTGCGGAAACAGATGGTTTACCTTTATAAAAAATAAGAGATAATATTCTTGTGGTAAAAATACCTTAATTCAACGTCAATCAAATAACAAGTAATTTCCATTTTGTTTTATAAATATATCTCAATTAGAACTTGAAATTTAAGAAAAATAAATATTTGGAGGTGGTTCACCCTTTTCTAATAGTTTTTTTAGAAATCCGAAGCCCGTCAACTTAAGTTACTTATAGTAATCGTAAAAAAAATATTTTCAAACATTATATTAAATTTCGTAATTTTTAGAATTAAATTACGTGTGGGAACAGATGGTGTACCCTTATAAAAAATAAGGGTTGATATTCTTAGGGATGAAGCAATCGTACTTTAACATAATTTCGAACAACAAGTAATTTTTATTTTGTTTTGTAAAGATATCTTACTTAGAACCTGAGATATTTCAAAAATACTGTTGTTAGAGGTGAACTTTAAGGGCGATTTTCACTCCGTTAAAATGAATCTTCGCAGAAAAAAAAATAACTGTATCTTATTTTTGTACCCTTCTACAACATATTGAAGTTTCATTAAGATTGGAGCCGGACACTTCGGAAACCTTCCTTGCAAGGAAGAACAAATATTTAAATATTGAGTATTAAACAAGAATTTACCAAACTTCAGTTAGACCTGTGTTAATCTACGTGATCGAAACAAGAGCTGATGCTATAAAAATAATGCAAATGATGAGTATGGTACAAGTGAAAGCCATAAGAGCATTTAAGGGAAAACACTATACGACAGAATTAGGGACGAGGATCTTAAAGTACCGAATGAGATACAGGATGTAGCTAAATGGATCAGACAGAGAAGAAAACTCTGGACCAAACATGTGGATCGAATGAAAAGATACCTAGTGGGAAAGAGAACACGGGGAGTCCTGGAGACAGTTCCGGACATCGTCGTTGGGAGAGGCTCCTTTGGACTAAAAAGACGATCTCTTACCTCTATCCAGACCTATATAGAAACAAGAAGAAGAAGAAGAAGAAGAAGAAGAAGATATTGCAATACTAAAATATGTCTTATTCTGACAACTCTGTCACGCTAATATTTTGTTTCGTTAACATAACAGTTTTTTTTACATATAAAATTATGGTAATTTTAAAACATACTTTAGTTCACCAACATCTTCTTATTACCCGCTATTTCGCTTCTGTTGCTGGGTCCATGAGGGAACACTGTATAGTTCCCGATGTTATTGATGAAGCTCCCGAAAGATTTGCAACCGTACATTACCCCTGTGGGATGAAAGCTAAGTTAGGCAATGAACTCACACCGTTCCAAGTTAAGGAGCAACCAACCGTTTCTTGGCCAGCCGATTCGAAAGCTTATCATTTACTATGCATGACAGATCCCGATGCACCATCTCGTAAGGAACCTACTTTTCGCGAATGGCACCATTGGTTAGTCGGTAACATATTGGGAATTGATGTCGACAAGGGTGAAGTTTTGTCCGCATACATTGGTGCCGGACCACCAGAAGACACTGGACACCACAGATATGTATTTTTAATATTCAGGCAGCAAAAAATGTTATGCTTTAATGACCGGAAGTTGCCCAATACCTCAGCGGATGGAAGAGGTGGTTTTTCCATTAGAAAATTTGCTGCAAAATATAAGCTGTGCCAGCCAATTGCAGGAAATTTTTTTCTGGCGAAATATGACGATTATGTCCCGAAGTTGTATAAACAGTTAGGACAATAAAAATATTAAAAATTAAAATGTTTACCTTAATAGCCAATTTTTTAAAATTGGGATGAGTTAAACTTATTCTGACTTAATTTTCCATATATATATATATATATATATATATATATATATATATATATATATATATATATATATATATATATATATTTTCCAGATTCTTGAACCATAGATTATATCACTTTCTTTTTATTTTGTCTTTTCTTGGGTTTAGGTTCTTAGAACTTGACGCTACTAAAAACCACATCCATTATGACATTTTCTGAAGAAGTAGAAGAATCACATGGGCCGTACGTAGTAAAGCATCTTAACGAAATATCAAGAACACACACTAAACTGGCCGCTCAAAAAAATAGACGGAGTTTTTTACTAAGATGTAAACATTTGGATCTATTTCCAACTTTTTTGAATTTGAATGTTTCACATATTTGTTTTACAGGTACGTTCCTTGAAAATAAATTTAATCATATCATTAAGAAAGCAAAATATAGTATTTTAAACTTATCAGTCACACAGACAACTAAAGCAATTATTACTTTGAATACATCCATTAGGCATAACACTAAAACAATTGAAAGATACATAACAAATAATATATTAGAGAGATTATTATTCTTAGAAAACAAAAAATTTGAGAAATTACATAGAAAAATTTAAAAAGACACCAAAAAAAGTTAAACCAATTGTTTAAAAAGCGTGAGACCTATAACCAAACAGACAATGACAGGTCCAAATGGATTGAAAATATATCTGATACCTTCATACCATCTGAAGTAACAGACATTTTATCTTATGGTCCAAATTTCTCACTAGATGTTACAAAAGAAAAAGATATCCCAATAACGGAATATATAGCCTCAATTGAATTTGCTATTAGCAATGAACGAGATGACAAAAAGGACACAATTAAATCTGAAGTTACTAATGTTAAAATTAATCATAAAATCAAAATAAGACACAAAACGATAAAAAGTAACAGCCTCCAAAAAAATTTAACGAAGAAATTGAATCGAACAAAAAAATTTATAAAAGACAAACCTCAAATTATTGTTCTAAAGCCCGATAAAAGCAATACAACAGTAGTTATGAACAAGACAGATTATGAGACAAAAATGAACAACTTTTATATATAAAAATATTAAGAGTGATCCAACTAACTTATATCAAAAGAAAAACATACAATAAGGCTAACCATTCACTATGCTATTCCACCAAAAAAAAAAGAACCTAAAAACAAGAAACGACAAAATAAAAAGAAAGTGATATATATATATATATATATATATATATATATATATATATATATATATATATATATATATATATATATATGTTTATGCGGCTTTCACGGATTCCTCCGTGTGATATGTAATAGCAGTGGATATATCCACATTATGCCGTTGTAGTGCTGAAATAACATTGAGCAAACGTACAACTGTCCTTTGCACAAACAAGTGCATGTCGGTACCCGATGAGTCTAGTAGAGACGAAACATGTACCTCTGCCGTCTTACTGTAGCGTGGAGGGTAAGTTTTGACTTTCTTCTCGGTATGGTGGTACAGGTACATCATCTCGATGGTGGTAGAATTTATTCAAACTGTGCAACGTTAAACACGAAAAGGATATGATGGAACGAAGTTTGCATTTACTGTTCGCATTTTACTTCATATATATATATATATATATATATATATATATATATATATATATATATATATATATAGATATACAATTCTTTAATTCCTTCAGTATAGGTTTTTACTTCACTTGTTACATCAAAAGCTGTTTAACGTTTCGCCTGTCGTGACAGGCCTTTTCAAAAACATTTTTTTTTAATATTTACTTTTAAATTAAGCATTGTTTATAAAGATATTGTATTGTGTTTTTAATTATTTAGACAGTGAATTTTATTGTTCGTGATGTTAATTAATTTTAATATTTTAAAATAATGTTCAATTGAAGTATGTCCCTTTTTGTAGGTTGTAAACAATATTTAATTTAAAAATAAACAATAAAAAAAAATTTTTTTGAAAAAGAACAATTGAAGTAAAAAACTATGCCCAAAAAATTAAAGAATTATATTATTGAATGGTTTGAGAAGAAATATATATATATATATATATATATATATATATATATATATATATATATATATATATATAGGGTGTTTTTATAGAGGTATAGAACTTTTAAATGGAATAAAACAAAGATGAATATTTTAAATTAATATGAAATTTACTTTATTCGAAAGATAACCTTCTGGCATTATAATTTAAATATGACTTCTGGCATATGACCGCCACGGCTGGCTCGGACGTAGTCTAATCTGGAGGTCCAATTTTCGATGACTTTTTCCAACATTTGTGGCCGTATATCGGCAACAACGTGGCGAATGTTGTGATCAATCAAGTGATCAATCGTTTCGGGCTTATCGGCGTAGATTAGCGACTTCACATATCCCCACAGAAAATAGTCTAGCGGCGTTAAGTCGCACGATCTTGGAGGCCAATTCACGGGTCCGAAACGTGAAACTATGCGGTTACCAAACGTTTCCTTCAATAAATCAATTGTGGCACGAGCTGTGTGACATGTTGCGCCGTCTTGTTGAAACCACAGCTCCTGCACATCATGGTTGTTCAATTGATGAACGAAAAAGTCAGTAATCATGGCTCTATAGCGGTCACCATTGACTGTAACGTTCTGACCAGCATCGTTTTTAAAGAAGTACGGACCAATGATTCCACCAGCTCATAAAGCACACCAAACAGTCAGTTTTTCTGGATGTAACGATGTCTCAACATACACTTAAGGATTATCATCACTCCAAATACGGCAGTTTTGTTTATTGACGTGTCCATTCAAACAAAAGTGAGCTTCATCGCTAAACAAAATTCGCTTATGAAAATCGGGATCAACGGCAATCTTGTTTTGGGCCCATTCACCGAATCTACGCCTTGCTAGGTGATCGTGTGGCTTCAATTCTTGCACGAGTTGGAGTTTGTAAGCACGCAAACCAAGATCTTTCCGCAAAACCTTCCATAAAGTGAATGGACACATATCCAATTCCTGTGCACGATGGCGGATAGACTGATTCGGGTCTTCCTCTACGCGACGTTCTACAGTAGCAATGACTTCTTCTTTCTTAGAGTAAACGTGCTGCGAAAACGTTCCATAGTCAATCGAATTAATTGCTCTGATGGACGATTATGTTGACCGTAAAATGGACGTAGTGCGCGATACGTATTTCGAACAGAACCATGATTTTCAAACTAAATTTGTACAATTTGGGAGCGTTGTTCAGGCGTCAGTCTATTCATGTTGAAATGCCAAACCAAACTAAACATAAATCACTTGACAGCTGACAAAATGGCCGCCAGTTAAAAAAGTGTTGCCAACTTAAAGTTCTATACCTCTATAAAAAAACACCCTTTATATATATATATATATATATATATATGCAAGAATAAGTCAACTAAACCGAAAGGTTTAAGGCACTTTTGTGGGGCTGTAGTCAAAAGGATGGTTGGACAAAAAAGAAAACTCTTTTTTGGTACGACTTTCTCACTGTCACGCAGATCCTGATGGAATGCAGAGAACTTTCTGCCATTCGAGTCAAATATAACATCTTGGAATTTTTAGGTAGTTCACTTTCCATGAATTCAACAAATCCTAATAAATTAACAGCATTTCTTAAAGAGATAAATCTATACAAGGACATATAAATATTCTATAACAAAATAATACAATTAAACATCTTATTTACATACACAAATAAATAGACGTTATTCTCGTTCTTTCGTGCACATTCGGAAAAGTCTTGGTTCGCCGAAGTAGAATTCACCGGCTCGTTAGAGAATGTACTCTTATACTTGGAAAACGCTGATTTAGAGGAAAGTTAAAACTGATAAATATAAAATATACAGACTTTTCGCATGTACTATTTGTAATTATAATCAGTTGAGAGGAATTTTATCTTGAAAATAAAGCCAATTGGGCGAGTCATTATTAATTGCCTTTTGCACACATTATTTTCTAACTTCGTGAAAAGCCAAACAACTACCGAATCCAAGGGTTAAATTATTAATGGACCATAGGACCGCAAAAATGAAATACTGTCGGTTAAAGCCGCGGCCAATTATGGGCCGTAATTCAAACTAATAAGCTTTAGCTTCCATGAAATTTGTCAAAACTTTGGTAAAATCAATCACTCCGTACAGAATGTACGCATTATGCATTTTCAAAGTGATCGGCCAACCGGTACTGTGCCGAGGTTATTAATATATGTTTGCATTGTTGCCAAAACTCATTGTTACACGTTCACTTGCATTATTTAAGCCCATGTTCCAGAAACCAATTTTCCAGAATTAGGTTATCAGCGAGAGGGCTAATATTTTATGAGCATTACATTTGCATAATTGGTTTTACGGGCGCATGCATGTTGTTTTCCAATTTTAGGAAATCTGAACCTTAAAGCTGGTAAAAATATACACTTAACGAATAACAAATACATCACAAGTGCCATTTTCATTCATCGAAGAAATAGTCAAATAGTTTTTGGTATATTTGTTGCGCCGTAAAGTTATATGTGCTGATGTTGTTCATCAAGTAGGCGGCTATATTTACTTATTGTAGAAACTCCCGCCCAGTCAATTAATGCGTTGTTCTTCTTCTTTTCAGCTCCCATCCAGAATTAAATATAAACCTCCTTCCTCTGTTTGATGCCCCGGGACTAATTTTATTTTTCAAAGAAGTTAATAAATTAAAGATATTAAAAACATTTAATCTAAGTTTATAAAAGAAAAACTCGGATTGAAATCAATTTTTTTTTAAATAAATAAAAAAAATAAATAAATAAATAAATCGGAAGTCTTGAAAAATAGTACAAGTATTTACTTTGAAATTGAACAATAGAAAGAAAAAACTTTATTAAATTTAAAATATTAAAATTAAATTATTTTAATTTACCTAAGACCAAATTTTTCTAAGTCAAAGGTTTTCAAATTTTATTACAGACGTACACTTCTTGCTTCAACTCTACTAAATTCCAATAAAATATAAAATATAAAATCTGAATCTAAACCACAAGATAGGTGACGTATTTTGTTCTAGAACGCTGAAAAATAAGTAGGCCAAAAAAGGAATGTCCGGCTGCTAACGTCGTACATCACGAGATATAGGTAAAAAGACTATTTCAACATATAGAGTCTCGATCTTGCGATTTTTTCTTGCAAAAGTAGGCCAAGAAAGGAATGTCGATTTGCTGACGTCGGAATCACGAGATTGGGGTAAAGAACCGACATCTCGCGACTTTTTCTTGCAAAACAAGTAGATTCGAAAAATCCAGATTTCTGCCAAGACGTCGCGGCAAATGTTGTTTAAATACGAGCAATCTCGCTGTGAAAGAGTTGGTAAAGAACGAGAGTTAAGAACGGTTAGTTGAAAGAGTTGAAATAGTTAGTTCAAAAACTACTTAGTGCCAGTAGAGTGTATCGCAGTACGGTGAAAAAATGGTTTTAAATCCGATTTTAAATATAATTCTCACACTAAAATTTCTAAGTGAGTTTTGTAGTCTAGTTAACAGTTAATATGGGGTTTAAAATGGGGTAAATCAAACTTTTAGCTCGCCCTGCGTAGCCGCGACGTGTGGGTGAGAGGAATGCGGACTATAAACTATAGTAACTAGTAGTAAAGTGAGCTTTTTGTCTCATTTTAATTTTGTTAAAGATAATATAGAATAAAATGATAGTTGCTTTCTATTAAGTTAAATTATCGATGATTTCTTTTTGTAAACTAGTCCCGCTCGTATAAAATTTTAATAAATCTTAATCTAAAATGCCATCAGTGTTTTAATGGTAAGAAAACAGTTGTAAAGAAGTTTGAAGCGATAGTAAGTACTCTAGGACCTCGTCCCGCTCTCTCTTATAAACTGTAGACGCTCTAGCCCCTCGGAAAGTTGGAAAAACTATATGAAAAAAGAAATAAAAGAAAGGCTAAGCGTTACATCTGCCTCTTTTCCCATAATGCCAACATGAAATTACTCTTCTCTTCCACCTACCATCCTGCTGTCGTGCCGGTGTCTTACAAATTCTCACTTCATCCTGGTGATCATTTCAATTTTTTCACTTGTTCTTCCTCTCTTATCCACTTATCTCTCTTTTGGCTCTCAACGAGATACCCGGCATTCAGTGTTGCATAGCTACTTGTGACAATCTTAGTTTTAATATTGTTTCTTTCGTAAATGTCCAAGTCTACAAATACTAAGATCGGCAAGATGAACTGATTGAGGACCCTCGAAAGATATGTTTCAATTTTTAACAATATATTATAGCCTTCCCAAAACAGCTCATCCTAGTCGCTTCTTCTGTCGATTTCCTTTTTTTTTATTCGTTTTGTCTAGTATTGTAAGTTTTCTAGATATACATTTGTATATGTTTTCTAGTTGTTATTCGTCTAGTAAAATTTTCCGATCTTCTTTGTACATCACTTTAGTTTTATTGGTTCAATCCCAATGTTTGATTGTATCGAAAGCCTCTTCGCAATCCATAAAAGCCTTAGATAAAAGAAGATTATATTCGTTTGCTATTTCTATTATAATATTGTTGGTAAGTAAATGGTCATATGTACTAAAATCTTTTCTAAACCCAACTTATTCAACCAATTGATAGTTATCAAGTATATTCGTTATTCTGCAGCAAATTATTCTCGTAAACAGTTTGAAAAGTTGAGAGACAAATGTATGAGATGGTATTTTTGTAGATTGGTATTGACTCTTTTTTTAAAAAGTACCATTTCAAGTAATCTCCTGGTATTTTATTATTTTTAATTTGATGTAGAGTATGTATTTCTTTGGTAATGATGTCCAGAACTTCTTCTGAACCTACATTTACACTTTGGTTGCCTACTAACGCCTGGTTTCTTTATTTTTAAACTAAGAAATTCTTTATAGAACTCTTCTGGTATAACCATTATGTTATTTTTGTTTCTTTCTGTGCTTCCATGCTTGTCTTTGGGGAAAATGATCTGATACTATTTATTTGGTTTTCTTAGTATCTTGCTCATGCTTCTGTTTTCTCTTTTACCATTTTTTGTATAAGTTTTTCGTGGTATACCTGTAACTCTTTTCTGATTAGATTTCTCGTTTTCTTCTGTATTTCTTTATATTCCTGTATTTCATGGAGTCCAATCAAGAATATCATTCTTCTTTTTTATATCTAACATTTTGTTTCAGCTGAGATTGTGTTCCTATTTTTCAACAGTAGTGCCACTTTCCATGATATTTCTGGTAAAGTCGAAGAAAGAGTTTTAGTCATTTTCTCTGCACATACGAGTTCTTTGTTCAGTTGTTTCTTGTACTCCTCACTATTATCCTTTAATAACTGTATGTTGAAGTTCTGTCTTTTTTTTGTTTATATATGAATGTTTTTCTTTTCAATCGCTAACTGATTTCTATTCTTGCCCTTACCTTGCCTCTCCACCAGTCGATGATCACTGCCTGTATTAAAGTGATTCAGTACTGTAACATCTTTGAGTGTGATATGACGGTCTGTAATAATGTAGTAAGTATCATTTTTAGTATTATCATCCGGGCTCATCAATATACATTTTCGTTGAGTTTTCTTGTGTAATTAGGTATTTATTACATATTGCTTGTTCTCCGCCATATAATTTAACAGCATCTCTCGCCTTTGATTTCTTTCTCCCAATCCATACATTCCTATGTATTATTCTGTTTGTTCCTTTTTTCAGCAATAATGACATTAAAGTCTACGATAATGATTCTCTATTGGCAGTTTACTTCATTTATCGCTGTTAAGATCTCATTGTAAAAGAGCTTCAATCGATGTAGCAATCTTGAGAAGGCTACAAATGGTTTTAAATCTGCCGTTATTTGTTCACTGCGAACAATAGATTTCAAGCAAAATCAATTTCAGACGCTTAACACCCAAAATATTGACGCACAAATATCAAGAAACCAACGATTCCGATCAAGAGGTCATTGGTACAAAAGTATAAGCTCCCGAAGCACAAGCTCTTGGCATAATTATTATTCATGATCAAGCTTCTGGCGACCAATCTTCCAAAATTAATAATGTATCTTTTGTTACCGCTCCTATTTCTAAAAATACTGGTTCACAATCTATCGATGTACCTGCAGTTGACGCCCAAGTTCCCAATGCTGAATCTTCTTGGGCACACGTTCATGATAAGTTCGTTTCTGGTCTCAATCTCCTAATAAAGATACTCAAACTTCTAATATAAAAACTCCTGATGCACAAACTCATTCAGTTCCATTATCCCATGCACTTAATAAGTCTATTCCCCTTTCCAAAATCATGAATCTACTTATTATCCCTGCTACACAATCTAAATGTAATATCAGAGAAAAAATATTCCATCATGTGAACTAGTACACCTGTCAAAGAAGAATTACAAGAGAAACAAACTAAAAAAGAAATAGCAATAAAAATGAGAAAAAATCAAAAAAATTAATAAAAGACATGGAACTAAATGTAGGTAAACACAGATTAAGAAAGCAATAAAAAATGTCAAAATCTTGCAAGAGTTCCGTGGTTCTAATGATCAAAATAACACTAAAAGAAATAAGAAAAAGAAAGACAACGATGATGGTGACTACTATTGTATTCTTTGTAATGAAAAATAGATAATCTCACCCAATGAAGACTATTATGGGTGTGTAAGAACTAAGCACATGAAAATGTACGGATGGCCAATCTACATCGACAGGCTGTCTATGTGATTTATGCCGTAACTGAAGACTGATTGACTAAAATGTGGTTGTCGGACTTGCATTGTCTTTATTTTTATTTATTTGTACGACGTTTCGATTAGGTTGTATCTATAATTGTTATCAAGTATAAACTGAATGTTTTGTCTTAGGACTACGCGTTTATATAGAATAGAAAGAATGCGTCTACCAAGTTCCATGTGAGTGTGGTGAAATGTATATTGGAGAAACCAACCGACCACTAGAAGTAAGAATTAAGGAACATAAAACTCATACACAAAACGAGGAAACGTCGAGATCAGGTATTGCAGAACACGCCTGGGATAAACGACACCATATAAAGTGGTCTGAGGCTGCGGCAATATATATGGAATTCAACATGAAAGAAAGAAAATTTACAGAAGCAGCTTACATTAAAAACAATAATGGAATCTTCAATAAACCGAGTGTTGAGATACCTAATCTTTGGCAACCACTACTTTGTAACATCAAATCATTGAGGTGTGTACAGTGAACCGAAACTTTGCGCTTCAATGGACACAGTTCCTATATAAGCTCGTAGTCTTAAGACAAAACATTCATTTTATACCTGACAATTAGAGATACAACCTAATCAAAACATCGTAAAAATAAATAATAATAAAAATAAAGACAATGCAAGTCCGACAACCACATTTTAGTCAATCTTCAACATTGTCTACAACCTTCAAACAAATGAAGTTATACTTACCCCACTCGATGTTTGTGTTTACCCAACTAACATAGAGTAAACACGAACACTAATGGTTTTGTTCTTTATCTTAAATTTGATTTTGTTGAGAAATTCTCCAAGGTGTTCGTAATTACACCACCTTCCCCTATACAAAATGCCTTTATAATAAATTTCAACCAACTTGAAATTATTAATAGTAAATCTAATTGTGATTAAATAATCTTAGAAGCGTATAAACAAAATTATATCAACCTTACCATAAAAAAAGGAACGACGCAAAGGAAAATTTCTCAAATGGGTTTCAGCTGTAAATCTAGCTTATTACTTTAAGTTTAACGTTAATTAAAATATAAAATAATTTCCCCTGCGAAAGCTTTAGGCTTTTGTGAGCGACCGAGGACGTTTGATATTAATTCGTGTTAAAATTAATTTGAAATAAGCTAAAATTTATTTAGGAAAAGCTAAAGCACGAAAAAAAAAACAAGTCGGCGAGCGCATAAGTCGCTTGTCGTAATTAATGGCTAAAGTTGGCAACTCCGGCCCAACTTGAGAGCTTTGCAAGTTCGCCAGCCAATACAACCACTTGAATAATTACTGGCGACAGCTTTTAACGCAGCCCCAAGTAGTTTATAAAGAAAATAGACCATTTTTCATTATTCTCATTGAATAAATTAATGCAATTCCTACCGCAACGGAGGGTCGCTGAAAATTTATTTTCGCTCAAGGAAAGGGTTGGCTAAAAAGTATAATAGTGATGGTTTGCTAACAACTGTTCTTAAAAACTTCTTTTCTTCCCCAAAAATGATGTTTTAATGTTCTTAAATAGGTAATTAAAAAACTCCGCTATATCAGTTCCACGCTTAAGTCCTCATTAATCAAATGATAGTAAAGGAGGAGTAACACCTCATTAAAAAAAAAATTCATCCTATCTGGATGATAGCTCCTGCCAGGGTATAAGGAGGCTGATGCCTTGTAGATAGATGTTGGCTCATCAAAGCTAAGAGAAGGAAACCTTGAAGAAAACTTCGTGACCCCCAGGTTGGAGTTGGGTAAACTCCTCATTACTTGTAAAAAAAAATCCACTAATAATACCAAAAATTAACCTGGGAATTTGGATGAACGACCATGACAACGCTACAAGGATATTATTTTTGGAATATGGAATATCCAGAAACCAAGAACGAAGATTGAAGATGTCGCTAAAAAGTATGAATATCGTTATTACTGTACTGACTGACACCAAAACGAAAAAATCTACCAGTTACAGCTTATATCATAAGTGAAAATCGATTGTAACGTTGGATGACGATCAGCTGAGCACAAGTCGGGTATAAATACCGGGCTATTGTTCCTCTATAGCCACCTCGTGAAGTAAAAATTTCTGAAGATGCCTCAAGCAACCGTAGACGAAACGTCCAATTTGACACGGTCTAAGCCCAAGGACCATGATTTTTTTAACTATTTAATGTTTTTACTTGAAACTTGCTTGTTTTTCACCACAAGAGGTTTCTTTTGCTGCAGTTTATATATATATATACATATATATATATATATATATATATATATATATATATATATATATATATATATATATATATATTATTATTTATTAACAATTGAAAAAACAGCCATTTTAGCGTGTTTTCTTGCAATAACTAATGAAGAAATAATCTAGTTTTGATATTCTTTCTTATTTCGTAGGTATTTTTAAGGTGCATAACTTTTATTTAGAACATTTTTTCTAAAATATAATAGCTTTTTCTACATCTCAGAAAATCTGTTTTTTTCACACCCTAATTGTTTAATAAAAAAAATTTTTAACCCAAAAAAAATTGAAGCCTAAAAAACTATGAATTACCATCATCATTCTGAACTTCCTGTTACAGTTAAAAATTGGTCGTAAATAATAAATATTTTTATTTAATTTTTCACCGACTTCTAAAAAAAGGAGGTTCTCAATTCGTCGACTATTTATTTTTTTTTATGTATGTACACCGATTTCTCCGGAACGGCTGCACCGATTTTAATGAAATTTTCTACATTATGTTCAGGAAGTTGCTGAGGTGGTCCCATATTTTTTTTGGACGAAATTGATGCAGTAATCTCCAAAATGGCTGTGACAATATGGCAGCCAAAAAAATTAATTTTGTCGGATTTTCTCTAAAATTGGTATGGGAAAATTTTTGGGGTCATACACAACGAATCTGAAATTATTTTTCTGGCAGATTCAATATGGTGTCCTGAAAATTTTACATTTTTAGATTTTATCCCAAACTGATGGAGGTGGTTCTTGAGGGTGTAAATTATGAATTTAAAAGTATTTTTTCAAGATTCAATATGGCAAATCCAAGATAGCGGACTAAAAATTTTACATTTTTCGATTTTGTTCAAAGGTTGGACTGAATCGTTTTTGAGGATGTAAATAGCGAATATAAGTTTAGAAATTTTAATTTTCCGGATTCCATTCAAAATTGGTGCTAGGGGGCTTTAAATGATTTAGATTAGATTAAGACTTAAAATAATTTTTTTCAAATTCAATATAGCGGATGCAATATGGTGGGTTGAAAATTTTACCTTATTTGCACTTTTTCAGATTTGGTATTAGAGGGTTTTCGGGGTCGTGTATCACTACATAGTATAAAACAAAGTCGCTTTCTCTGTACCTATGTCCCTTTGTATGCTTAAATCTTTAAAACTACGCACCGGATTTTGATGCGGTTTTTTTCAATAGATAGAATGATTCAAGAGGAAGGTTTATATGTATAATAACATCCATTAAATAGTGGAGAAATACTGTTATTTTTGAGGTTTCTAATGTGATGTCGTTAATTATCATATTTTTTTCCGCTTACATTGCAAACGCAGGCTGAACCCTACGAGATTTATCAAAATAATGTACTAATTATTTGTACACATTGAAAAGGTCTACAGAAAACTCCGCGATGGTATATGTCTATCTCTCATGGATATCCCACAATAACATTTTTTTGTCATTTACTTTTTACGACAAATAATGGCAAATTTTGAAGCGATTTTAACCAATACAGAATTAATCCTTATCCAATTAAATAGCTTAAATACATTGTTGATTTAATATAGATCTATATGGTCCTTTACAGCACAAGATTTAAATGAATATTTTCGAAGATATTACAGATTTAAAATTGCGGGAAGTAGCGCTTGCGGCGGTACTGGCCGACCGGGGCGGCGGCAGCGTGCCTATAAATAGCGCGTCGGAGGCCGATGTAATAATTGTTGTAAAAATAAAATAAATAGTCACAGTTTTTCTGTAGTGTATTTAGTATCAGCATTGCACCCGTGCGAAGCCGGGGCGGGTCGCTAGTTACGAATATGAAGTAAATTTTTTACAACTATTAGATTGATAAAATACAATATGAGGGATAGAAAGTTTTATATATTCCGATTTTGTCTAAAATAGATATTGTGGGGTTCTTGAGGCGTATACAAACTCAATATGCAGTATAAAATATATCGAGCTAAGAAATTTACATTTCAGGTTCTTTAAATATTGATATTGGAAGGTTTTGGGGCCTATATTACCAATCAAAAATTAATTTGAAATTTAAGATAGTGGATTTACTATGACAGACTAATTATTTGTTTGACACAATTTTACTGATATTTGGAGAACTCTAAGAACCAAAGAATTTTTAGTGGTTCATTTTAGAGTGATTTATTACTTTGGATAAAATGGGTACTTTTTTGCCACCTTGGAGTCATTGCGAGGTATACGAATCTCGATTGGTACTTAGTTCAAATAATTTATGGATATCATAATGAATTCTAAAATTAAAAATAGAAAAAAAAATTAAACCGACTTCTAAAAGTACGTTAAAAAGTAAAAAATAACTATAAATTTTTATATTAAATTGAACTTTTTGAAGTCAGCGCCAAATTATTTGTAAATGAAATATATACAAATTATGGTATGAAAACAATTACAAATGAAGTATTTTTAGTCTGTTTATGCAAATCAGACTTTGTCAGGTATTAGTTTGGCTCTGATATCAAAAAGTTCAATTTCATATAAAGATGTATAGTTTTTTCCCTTTTTTAGCGCACTTTTAGAAGTCGGTTCAATCTTTTTATAAAAATTTTATGTAAATTTATTTTGATATTGCTTTTTTTACGGCAAAGTTGATAGTCTCCTGCATTGTTGAGCTTATGGAACTTCATAACCTAGTTTAAAGTAGAGAGTGCTTTTGTCTTCTATTTCTTGGCTATGTTGACGTAGACCCTCCAACTGAACTAGTTGTTTTGTTTACTATTTGGATTAGTTTGCCGTTCACCGTGCAGGACACTGTCAAATTTAACTGTCATAAAAAGCCAATAACTTTCGAGTAAGTTGTTAACAAAATCGCATTTATGGCAGATAGCCCCATTAGAGGAGCTTGCAATAATTCACGCTAGTGATAACTTCTTCCAGGGTTGTACTTATTTTCTGGGAATTGGTATTCCGTGAGGAATAAATATATTGGCCTCTATTTAGTTGGTTTTATTTCCTAGAATTTTAAATTAGAATATTATTAAGTAATTAAACTCTGCGATGTATTTACCCGGAGATGACATTAAATATTTATTCTTTTCCAAGTTTTCTCTATTACAACTGTCGTCTTATAATCATTAGGGCAAGTTTTAAAGTAAAATTTGGTGGTGCCATTTTCTCGAATTAGACATTTATAAACTTACACAGGCCATAGAATTCAGGTTAAGATAGAGGTAGAATATTAAAAATAGTGGAAAAATATAAAAATAACGAATCTACCCTGAGATCAGCTAGCGTGTAGGTAAACTCCAGTCAGCATTATGACAAACATCAGGTAAGTCTGAACTGATGTATCTTACAGGGTGTTGCCAGGACTTGATGAGGTGTTTATAGTTGGAAATTATATAATATATTTCATTACAATTTTGGTTTTCAATTCTCCCGCTGGCTGATATCCAGAAACACTAGATGTCAAGATCACCTCATTTCAAGGGTTAGTCGACTGGCTCAGTAAGTCTACTTCTATTTTTGCACGACTTTACAGGTAGTATCAACCACAATGGAACGATGCACTACGCAAATTCGATGATCCGCTTCTGGTAGACGTACCCATATTCTATGTATAGTAAACATAAATTATTTAATTAGTACTTGCTAATATTATCAGAATGGCAAAACTTATAAACCTTCGGTATAGTCATTATTTTCGAAGCTTTCAGCATTAGAAATCGGTAATATATACCTACGTATGCTCGTTATTCAAACGGGAAAGCAAAGCATTATTATTAACAATAATTAATTCCATTAAATCAGAGTTAATAACGGGGCCTTCAGCAACAGCAATAGATGCGTGAACGTTTTGATGAAGCGGTCTGGCATAAATCTTCGGAAACAAGAAGGGCGCGAATACCGACCCGCAGGGCATCTACACTGTCGGTGACATTTCATGAATATGTTGACATGCAGACCACGTCGATAATGGCGCCCGAGAGACGTTCCCGCACGTGTCAAGCTACACCCCCTGATTTAGAATCGCTTTAAATCGTGATTATTTCTTCGTCAGAAAACCATACCTACCTCAAATGTCAAAACCAATTGAATTTATCCAGTTAGCTCAAACACTTTAATGGGTGGAAGGATTATATGCAGTAAAGACAATCGTTAGTATAATATTTTGGCTTTCGGAATGTCCCAGGAAAATGATTATGACAAAGAAATAGCCGAAACATTTCAAAAAGATGTATGAAAAATGTTATACCCTTAAAAACGACTTGGAATAGTTGACTAATTTTTTTTAATTTGTACATTTAAGTTACCCATATTTAAGTAGTTTTTGTTTGACAATTTTAGACAATGTTGAAAATTGACTAGAATGTGGTTGTCGATCTTGCATTGTTTTTATTTATATTTATTTGTATGACGTTTCGATTAGGTTGTATCTATCTCTAATCGTTATCAAGTATAAACTGAATGTTTTGTCTTAAGACTACGAGGTTATATAGGGACTGTGTCCAGTGTCGTATTATTCAACATCTTACCGCCATCCTCCGGTCAGATGTAACTTCAAATACAAAATACGAACATAAATAAGTACGACGATGGGTGTCTGGGAAGGTACCAACTAGAATCCCACTGACGAGTCCTATAGTTGCTACCGGAAGGAGACACCCACATTTTTAGAAAGAAATTCGATATATATGAAACCCAATTTAGACACGGCAGGTCTTTTCAGCCTTGTGTTTCGCAGATGACCAAATAGTTCTGGCACAAGACTACGAAGATCTAGAATACATGGCTCATAAGCTAATAGAAGAATATCAAAAGTGGGGGCTAGAAGTTAACATCAAAAAAACGGAATACAATGTGTATTGGGGGACAGCAACAAAACTTGATTCTGGAACAACAGCAGCAGGAAATAAATCACTATGAGAAATACAAGTATCTCGGAATGCATATAACCAACGACGGCAAACTTGACGAAAAAATCAAGCATAGAAACAACCAGGGACGACAAGCTATTAGACAGTTGAACAGCATATTGTGGGATACAACAATATCTAAAGAAAACAAACACAAAATCTTTAAGAGTATTGTTAAAAGCATTGTCACCTATGGAAGTGAAGTGTATGGCCATTGAAAGAAAGAACTCTAAGAATACTGGAAGCTACAGAAATGGATTATTGGAGAAGAGCGGCTGGAAAATCCAAAATGGACAGAGTCAGAAATGAAAGAATCCAAGAAATTATGGGCGTTAAGCACAAGATAACAGAAGATATTAAAATCAACCAACTTAGATGGTATGGACATGTATAACGAATAGACGATACTAGACTTCCAAAAAAAGTTTTAAATTGGGCACCACAGGGAAGAAGAAAGAGAGGAAGACCCAGACTAAGTTGGAGAGAAGGAGTGAATAAAGATATAAGAACAAGAGGAATGGATGAAAACCTATGGACAAACCGAGATCAATGGAGACTGGAAATCAGAAGACGGCGTAGAACGTTATAAACTGATGTTATATATATATATATGTTTTTTCTTATTTTTCTTTTCTTGGATTTTTCTATTTGTATATTTTTTAAAGTTTTTGATTTTCTTGGGTGTAAAATCCGTTTTATTAATAAAACTGCATATGTTTTATTTGTTATGCATATCTATTGACGTTTCGGTCACACTTGACCTTCTTCAGAATGATTTTTTATAACTTATATAAGTTATAAAAAATCATTCTGAAGAAGGTGAAGTGTGACCGAAAGGTCAATAGATTTGCATAACAAATAAAACATATGCAGTTTTATTAATAAAACGGATTTTACACCCAAGAAAATCAAAAACTTAAATATATATATATATATATATATATATATATATATATATATATATGGAATGGTTCGAAACTCATGCCATAGAAATCTTTTCTAGTTTCTCCCTGACAAATTACCCGATGACGACAGAATAACCCGGGAAAAGAGACCGATATAGACAATCCATATAAGAGAAAGAAAACCGAAAGTGCTTCTAATGTAGAAGTATACAGAGACAAGTCAATAAGTAGTAAATCTAGACTTTCTCCTATATTACAACATCAGTGAAGCGCGAAATTTCGCTTCACTGTACACACTTCAATAATTTGATATTACGAAGTAATAGTTGCCAAAAATTAGGTATTTCAATACTGGGTTTACTGAAGATTCAATTATTATTATAATTATTAATGTAAGATGCTTCTATAAATTTTCTTGTTTTTATGTTGGGTTCTATGTATATATATATATATATATATATATATATATATATATATATATATATATATATATATATATATATATATATATATATATATATATATATATATATATATGTGTGTGTATGTATGTATACGAAGGTTTTCGGGTATCCCGTGTAAGTATTGAGTCTCTCTCAGGACTGTAAGGCAGCTGAAGTTTCGGTAAAATATATATAAAGTATATATATATATATATATATATATATATATATATATATATATATATATATATATATACGTTTCTCTTTTTTAACCGACTTCTAAAAGAATGAGGTTCTCAATTCGTCGACTATGTATTTTTTTATGTTTGTACACCGATTACTTCGGAATGGCGGCACCGATTTGAAAGAATTTTTTTACGTTATATTCAGGAAGTTGTTACAGTAAAATCCAAGATGGCGCTGACAATATGGCGGCCAAAAAAATTATTTTTGTCCGATTTCCTCCAAAACTGGTTTGGGAGAATTTTTGGGGTCGAACACAACGAATCTGAAATTATTCTTAAAAAGTTCAATATGGCGTATCCAACATGGCGGACAAAAAACTTAATTTTATCCGATTTTGTCCAAAATTGGTGTGGAGGAGTTTTTGGGGTTGCACATAACGAATCCAAAATATTTTTAAAAACTTCAATATGGGTATCCCTAAGGCGGACAAAAAAATTAATTTTCTTCGATTTTCTCCAAAATTGGTACGGGGAAGTTTTTTCGGGTCGCACATAACGAATCTAAAATTACTTTTAAAAAATTTAATATGGCGGATCCAATATGGCGGACGAAAAAATTAATTTTTTTCCGATTTTTTCCAAAATTGGTACGGGGGAGTTTTCGGGGACGCATATAACGAATCTGAAATTATTTTAAAAAAATTTAATATGGCGTATCCAGTATGGCGGACAAAAAATTAAGTTTAACACATTTTTTTAAAAATTGATATGGGGGAGTTTTTGGGATCGCACATTACCATTCTGAAATTATTTTAAAAAAATCGCGTATCCAAGATGGTGGATTTAAGTTTCCATACCTCTCGATTTTGTCTAAAATCAGTATTGCAGGATTTTTGTTAGTGTTAATTACGAATTTAAAATATTTTGTGAAAAACTCAATCTGGCGGATTCAATATGGCGTCCTAAAAATTTTATTTTTTTCGATTTTCTCCAAAACTAATATAAGGGGGTTCCTAAGGATGTAAATAATGAACTTAACTTCATTCACAATTTTTTCAGGATTCAATAAGGCGAATCCAATATAGCAGACTAAAAATTTTACATTTTTCGATTTTGTTCAAAGGTAGGACTGAATCGTTTTTGAGGATGTAAATAGCGAATATAAAATTTTACATTTTCCATTTTTGTCTAAAATTGATATTGCGGGGTTTTGTGGCGTATATAAATTCAATATGCAGTATAAAACATATCGGGCTAAGTTATTCAAATTGTCAATATTGGAAGATGTTGTGGCCTATATTACCAATCTAAAATTTATTTGAAATTTATGATAGGGGATTTACTATGACAGACTAAATATCTGTTTGACACAATTTCACTAGTATTTGGAGAATTCTAGAAATCAAAGAATTTTTAGAAGTTCATTTTAGGGTGATTTACAACAAAATGGGTACTTTTTTGCGACCTTGGAGTCACTGTTTAAGATAACAGTTCGGTATCAAGTTCTGCGGGTAATATCCTGCTGATATTTTACGATATGGAGAATTTAAGTAGACAGTTGTTTTCTGTGCATTTTGATCTCGGTTTGTTATAGCTCCACTGATGAGACCATTAGGTGGTCGAAACTAGTATGGAAAGAGAACCAGAGTGGAATTCGCAGAGAATCTGAGATTTTACCAAAACTTCAGCTGCCTTACAGTCCTGAGAGAGACTCAGCACATACACGGGATACCCAAAAACCTTTGCATACATACATACATATATATATATATATATATATATATATATATATATATATATATATATATATAATTATTATGGGCTGTATATTTTTAATAATGAAATTTTAATATGTAGCGTTAGTGTACGCAATGATTGTTTCTGTGCTTATATAATATGGGCTCTCCACACAAGTTGGGATTTTCCGAGTCTCTATTTTAATCAATATAGGCTGAACAAGAATTATAATTACCATTTTAAGGTGTGTGTTTCATCGAATTTTTGTGTTTTGAGGACTATGGTTTATGTCTACCATATCTTTGAAGAAGCTCGTTATGTAGAGCGAAACGTCAGAAAAATTGTTGTCTTTTGATTCTCTAATGAAAAAACCTATAACCAAGAAAATGTTACAGAAAAATATTAACAAAAGGTTTAAGATACAAAAACAAATATATATATATATATATATATATATATATATATATATATATATATATATATATATATATATATATATATATATATATATATATATATATATGGGGAAAATAGACCCGATTCTGCCTACTATACTAGGAATGTGTAGTTCTTTTATTTCAATTTTTTAACAACAAACATCATTTAAATAAACTATTCTTCTCAATTTAGTGGTTTTAACTTTAAAAAAAAACATACAAAGAATTGAGTGGCGCCGTGGTATAAGTACTCCTTACACACACCACCTGCTCATTGAAGAAAAACTAACGTTCATTGGCCTAGTGATCTTGAAGTTAAAAAATAATAATAAACTCATAAAATAAAAACAATAAGAACATATATAGATATATAATAAAATTTAAAAATGAGGCTACACTATCTTCTTTATACTCTCATTTATAATTACTATTTTCTTTTCAGTTGCCAATAATATAGTTAGTTGTCCCCGATCCTAGAGTACAAATTTAAAAAGGCATTTAAAGTGTGAGTACGGCAAGCTTTAATCCGATTGTCTGCACTGCCGACACAATTCATTATTTGCTAATCGAGTTCCACAACATCGCGCGCCACGCACCGTCTGCTATCTGCCGACAGCAATGAGGGATGGCGCGGATTTCGATTTGTGAACTATGTTATCGGAAACGCGATGGAATGTAGGATTGCAACTGATCTATAAATTAAATTTTCGTATTGCCTTCTGCAGGTAAACACAAAATATGATCGAACCGAGAATGGAGACAACTGCGAGCGAAGAATTACGGTATTTTAATTAAAAATTCCAAAAAGCGACATCAGTCAATTTATTACTATTATTGATTTAATAAAGGTGTCAAATAGTTTATGAAGTTGATTTTTTAGAAAAATTAGATAGCTGTAAAAAAAGTCCAGAAAAAAATTCATTATTTAAAGAAGGCTGACTGTTTTGAAAAGGATTTACTTTTTTGGTACGAATTTTTCGAATATATTAAATCATACAGGATGAGTCGAAAGAAGCTGTGCTATAATCAACTTTAGTTTTTTAACTAACATGATAATTAATATTAAAGTCCCTAGTTAAGATCATGCTAGCACCCTGCGTCAATCCAGATGAAACAGAATCAAGACCACCATAGAAAACATTAGAAATCCCGCTGAAGGGGAGGGGCGATTTCTGTTCGACGTTACTTATTTTCTACTCAAGGGGGGAATAATTGCACAATGGCACCCATTGCCCCCTTGTAACCGTGCCTGCCCCTTAGAAAAACCCATCACATACAAAGTTTTAATTATTAGTTTCAAATCGATTTTCTGTGGATTAATAAAATATTCCACAAATATTAACATGGTGGTGTCGAAACGCTTTTAGAATGAACATGAACAGTAATAGAGCTAATCGATACTTACACGTGTTTATCTCAAGAAAGGCACTTAAAAGCGTTTATTACAGCCTCGTTTCAGCAGTATATTTAAGAAATAGAAGTTCACCATTATTATATTTATTTTTTTCAACAAATTATGAAATTAAACAAAGATAATATATATATATATATATATATATATATATATATATATATATATATATATATATATCATCATCATCATTTTCATCTATTATCTACCATTTCTAAATTATGGTGCAGCCTCCCTTATTAAGTTGTTATTATGATGTTCCTTTATAGTTATTTATTATTATTATTTTTCTTGTTTTTGTTGTTATTACTATTACGTGTTCTTATAATCATTACTCATTTGTACCCAACTCTTTCTATCGATGATTAATCGGGACCAAGTTGTTCCTGCCACTTTCGTGATGTCATAGTCCCATCTAATGTTAGGGCGTCTCTGTGGCCTCTTCGCGTTTCTGGGATATCACATAGTAGTTCTTGTGGTCCATCTGTTGTCAGTTCTTCTTGCTACATGACCTGCCCATTGCCATTTAAGGGATTTTATTCTTTGGACGACATCTGTCACCTGGGTCATTCGTCGTATCCAATCTATTCGTTTGCGATCCCTTTTTGTTATCCCTAGCATACATCTTTCCATGGATCTTTGAGCTACTTGGAGTTTCGTAATTATTTCGCTCTTCAATGTCCAAGTTTCGCAACCATATGTCATGATCGGTAATATGCATTGATCAAACGCTCTTTTCTTAAGGTAAAGTGGCATTCTGGATTTGAAGATGATGGAGTTTCGTCCGAATGCTGACCACGCCAGTTTGATTCTTCTGTTAATTTCTGGAAGTAGTGAACCCGACTTGTGTATAAGTTGACCCAGGTATACATATTCATCTACTACTTCCAGCGTGGTTTCGTTTATCCTTATTTCAATGTCTCTTATTAGATCGTTGCACATTACTTTTGTTTTTGCTAGGTTCATCTTTAAGCCAACTCTATTACTGGCAATGTTCAGATCATTAATTTGTTCCTGCAGTTCTTCAGGATTTTTAGCAATCAGAACGATGTCATCAGCGAATCTTAAGTGGTTTAGATATTCACCGTCTATACATAGACCTTTATTTTCCCAGTCTATTTTGCCGAAGATACTTTCTAGAGTTGCTGTAAATAGCTTGGGGGATATTGCGTCACCTTGGCGGACTCCTTTCTGAGTTGGAAATTCTGGGGTATCTTTGTATACATTTACTCTAGCTGTGGCCTCTCTATATATGTTGGCTAGCATTTCTACGTAAGGCTTATCCACTCCCTGGTCGACTAGAGCTTCTATAACTGCTCTTGGGTATATTGAATCGAATGCCTTTTCAAAGTCTACGAAAGCTAATGTTAGTGGCAGATCATATTCTTTTGTTCGACTCATAATTTCTCGTAGTGTTTGAATATGATCCATTGTGCTGAACCCACTTCTAAAGCCTGCTTGTTCTCGAGGTTGAGCAACATCAAGTGTGTTCTGTATTCTGTTGTTAATTATTTTTGTGAATAATATATATATATATATATATATATATATATATATATATATATATATATATATATATATATATATATATATATAGAAGTACAGTATGGCAAGTGAAAATAAGTTGTCGAAGGGGAGAGGAGATGCCGCCCATTTCTAGTATAAAAGAAAAGCTCTTTGGGGGGGGGGGGGGGGGGGAGCGATCACAAGAAAAAACAATGACTAAAATGTAGTTGACAGACTTGCATTGTCTTTATTTTTATTTATTTTATTTTATAGAAGCAGCTTACATTAAAAGCAATAATGGAATCTTCAATAAACCGAGTGTTGAGATACCTAATCTTTGGCAACCACTACTTTGTAACATCAAATCATTGAGGTGTGTACAGTGACGCGAAACTTTGTGTTTCAGTGGACAGAGTCCCTTTATAAGCTCGTAGTCTTAAGACAAAACATTCAGTTTATACTTGATAACGATTAGAGATACAACCTAATCGAAACGTCGTAAAAATAAATAAAATAAAGACAATGCAAGTCCGACAACCACATTTTAGTCGATCTTCAACATTGTCTACAACCTTCAAACAAACGTAAGAAAAAACAAGTTATCGACGGGGGAGTGAAGATGCCAGTAGCATACACATTCCTAGTATAAGAGGCAGAATCGGGTCTATTTTCCTGAACACAAAGCTCTTAGAGGGCCTCGACCCATATATACAACAGTTCTCAGCGAGTAATGAGACGAACCGCACTTGAAAATGCCAAATGAGATTTTGGCGAAACGTCGTAAAAACGATTTTTTGAACGAACGGATTGAAACTCGGAATAACCAAACCATTCATTCTACCATCCGTGAAAACCTACGATATAACATATATTCAAAATAAATACACCATATCTTTGATGAAGCTCGCTATGTAGAGCAAAACGTCAGAAAAATTGTTGTCTTTTGATTCTCTAATGGAAAAACCTATACCCAAAAAAATATTACAAAAAAATATTAACAAAAGGTTTAAGATATAAAAATAAATTATATATTTGACAACTTATTTTCACTTGCCATAATGTACTTCTATGATATCACCGCCTCCCGATTTTTCCAAGTTATATATATATATATATATATATATATATATATATATATATATATATATATATATATATATGTATGAAGTAAAAAGCGAACAGTAAATGCAAACCTCGTTCCAACCATATCCTTTCCGTGTTAGAGGTTGCACAGTTGGACCAAATTGCTAAGGAAACACAATTTATCCTATTCCACCACCATTGAGATGATGGCCCACCTGTACCACCATACCAAGAAGAAAGCCAAAACTTACCCTCTTCGCCACAGTGATACGGCAGAGGTACATGTTTCGTCTCTATTAGACTCATCAGGGTACCGACATGCACCTGGCTATGCAAAGGACTGATCGAAAGGAATCATGCAAATACTGAACGCGGCTTCGCCGACCTCCCGCCGGATGGCGTATATATGTTTATGCGGCTTTCACGGATTCCTCCGTGTGAGATGCAATAGCAGTGGATATATCCACAATATGCCGTTGTAGTGCTGCAATCACATTCAGCAAACGTACAACTATATGCAGCCGTCTATGAATGAAGTAATATATATATATATATATATATATATATATATATATATATATATATATAAACAGGGTGTCCAAGATAAGGATCCTAAGCATGGGGATCTCGGAAACAGTTGGAGATACGAGGTCGGTTAAATTAGAGAAAAGTTGCGCAATTTAGTGCTAAATTAAACGCAGTTAAAAAAATTTAAAAATTTCAAACAGTTCCGGAGATTTCCGGAAAAAAACGAAATTTGGCAAAATCGTTTTTAATTTTTGCAGGCTTTATTTAAAGAGATATCAGAAAATAAAAGGTAGATTCTCATTGCCACTTTCTATTTTTTATAATTTGGTCTAAACAAAATTTAAATCCGACGTTTCATTTCTGAGATACCATCATGAACTTTCATTTTTTATATGGAACAAAAAAAAGTATTCCATGTATTTGATAGCATTTTTTATTACAAATTCAACGGTGTATCACCCTTGCATATCGAATACGTAGTTCAAGTACTTTCCATAAGAGCTCCGTGAGAGCGAGAGAGAAAGGTATATCAGTTTTATAAAAGCCAATGAACTACACACTTGATATGCAAGTGTGATACACCGCTGAATTTGTAATAAAAAATGCTATCAAATACATGGGATACTTTTTTTTGTTCCATATAAAAAATGAAAGTTCATGATGGTATCTCAGAAACGAAACGTCGGATTTAAATTTTGTTTAGACCAAATTATAAAAAATAAAAAGTGGCAATGAGAATCTACCTTTTATTTTCGGATATCTCTTTAAATAAAGCCTGCAAAAATTAAAAACGATTTTGCCAAATTTCGTTTTTTTCCGGAAATCTCCGGAAGTGTTTGAAATTTTTAAATTTTTTTAACTGCGTTTAATTTAGCACTAAATTGCGCAACTTTTCTCTAATTTAACCGACCTCGTATCTCCAACTGTTTCCGAGATCCCCATGCTTAGAATCCTTATCTTGGACACCCTGTATATATATATATATATATATATATATATATATATATATATATATATATATATATATATATATATATTTGTATCTTAAACCTTTTGTTAATATTTTTTTGTAATATTTTCTTGGATATAGGTTTTTCCATTAAAGAATCAAATGACAACAATTTTTCTGACGTTTCACTCTACATAGTGAGCTTCATCAAAGATATGGTATATTTATTTTGAATCTTGAAAGTAACTTTGTGCGCAAAAAATTAAAATAGGTGTTTTACGTTTAAAAAAGTAATAATTTTTTACGATTTTTCCAAGTTAATATTTAATCTTAGTTTTTGATCACCCTGTATTCATTCATTATCAAAATATTAACAGTCCACTAAAATAGATTCCTTTCGAGAAGAAAACTAACCCCAATTAAATAAAAAAGGCTTTCATACAGGAAAAATTGATAGTTATGTTTAAGCCTACAAACGCCAATTGTGACAAAATTTAAAATATCTCAAAAACAGTTAAACTTAGGTATAGGACATTTTACATGAAATATGTCTATAATTTTCAGTAGAATCTAAAAATGAAATAACTTATAGGATGTTTCATTTAAAATTAGTAAGAAGGCATCAACTCCCGGTATAACCGGAACTGCCATCATTTTGAAAATATTATTTGACTTGAATAAAGTGCCAAATTTTAAAAATTTTCCAAACTCTATTTTCCGAGAAATCGATGGTGGCAGTTCGTCGTTAAAGTCACTGTATATCATCATAAGAAGTCATACTGGTTGATTTGTGAGTTTTATCGATAATAAACAACTGAATATTTTGCATCAGAGGAGCGATATGTATAATTTATTAAGATTTCAAGTCAAACGGCTTCGCACTCACTACAGGAAATATTGACTCATGCCAGGTATACAAAGATACTAAAAATATGAAGCTCTGTGGGAACCTTTTCCATGTTATCGGGTCCTAGGTAACGTAGTCTGTTGTATTTCCTACGAACTTTCGCACAGTTCACGCGGTTGCCAGGAGAACTTCTCTCTGAATCGGCTTATACAGATGCTCACTAAGACCCAGTCCCTTGATATTCTGCAGGAGATTCTTTAGGATCACTCCAGTTGTGAACGATGTTCATTGCCCATTGTCTTCGGATTTGCACCTCCAGATCTCTGTATTTGGCGATCTTCTCGTTGTATTTTGACCTTAGGTTGTTGTTGTTAGGTACAGCGATGTCGATTACTGTAGTTCGCCTAGAAATTTTATCTATTAGTATAATGTCTGGTCTATTATGAGCAACTGTCTGATCCGTCAGAACCGTTTGATCTCAATATGACCTGAACCGGTTGTTCTCAAGAATAGGCTCCAGATTGTATTTGTAATAAGGCACCTTTCCTACTTGCAATAGGTTTAACTTATCTGCAAACTCTTGGTGGAGTATCTTAACAGCTGAGTCCTGAATACTCGATTGCGGAAAACGCTTGGCGTCCTCCAGTTATGTGCAGAATTGTCTCTGATGTTCGACAGGTCATTTTCTATTGAGGGATCTCTGATGATGAACTTCCGATAGTTCTTCGTCGGAATAACCTGATCTCGGATGACTAACAAGAAGCCCTCCGTTTCCGAAACATGTATCCTGAAATCAACCAGTAAGTTCGACGCTGAGTTGTCGACATTGTCCTGATTGACCTCATTTGGATGCCGACCATGAAATAGTAGGCCGGTTTGTAGCTTCTCTTGGTCTGTTTGATGGTGAGAAGCAATATCTTGTTCCCTCAACTGTAGCGGTGTTGAATCGTCTGCCTCGCATATTGCTCGATGTAGTGGGGAAGAACAGTCCGCCAAAAATTGCCGTAGCGCACGGTATTTCACGAGCACATGGCGGGGTATTGGTTAAAGTTTCCAACTAGCAATAATGGCACCTCGGATAAATCTCATTAGTTACGATAATGCCAATGCGCAAAGCTATTATTAAAATTATTTATATCTATTTTTAACATTTACTGGAAAACCTTGATTTTTAGATTTCCATCATTTCGCAAAAATCTCATTTTCTTAAATTATTTTCTCATTTTAGAATTTTAGTGTCATTAAAATTAAATTGGTGATTTTTTCTTTTGTCAATTTGTCTGTGCTGCAATATTTCTTTAATTATACTTGTGATCTTTCAGTCTGCTTTTCAAATATGCTACATACATCGGACGTACAAACCAATACCGAAGATTACACCAAAAAAATGAAATACATCCCAGAAGATGCCACCTAAACGTCTGGGCCCAGGGATCCCACCACGAACCTTGAAAAAATACTTTTTCAAATCTTTTAATTTTGAGATTTGTAAAGTTAAATAGTTAAATATTAATCCTAACAATTTCACAGGTAATTATTTCTCCATTTTCAGTCTTTAGTGCCGGAAAATTCAGCTTTGAGCTGCAGATTCGGTAGCAAACTACAAAAATTTACTTATTTCTTATAACTATCGGAATGGATACTTTAGAAACTTTTAGTATTGGTTTTTATTGACTAGCTATCAAACTACTTAAAATATGGGTTTTATTTGCTCTAAAAGCACACTGAAAATCTCAGGATAGCAAAATTTAATACAGTTGTCTGCCTCCCCAACACAAAATAAAGCTAATTAGGTTTCTCAACATCAGACACCACGCACTGTCTGGTAGCTACCTCAAGCAATAAGTAATTTTATGGTAAATTTTTATCCAATATTTCATTACCTTCACACATTCATAATTTTTTAAAACTTCTTTCAGAAAATAAATTACTTTCCTCCCTTAAAAACGTATAACCCTTATCACTCCGTATATTAAGACATTCAAGCTCACGTTCAAATCCTGGCTACCCAATCTACGCCCTCCTAATCCCGCCATTGTCCGACTCTAGCTTTTCTAGGATGCCGAAATGGGCCCCATTGTGACCGCTACGGATTCAGAATGTCCAAATCCCATCTTTCGGTTAGAGCGCTTAAACGCGTCCTAATGAAGACAACGAAATCCTTTTCTTATCTTTTTATTCCTGCATATACAATTATTGGAACTGAATCAATAAAGCATTTTTAACTAAATCTCTGAGACCCTAAAATTGGTCCGTTACTTACGCGAATGTGATTAGAAGTTTAAAAAAAAACATTACGAGGCCCACTTTATATTAGTTTTATTAATTTCTGGAAAAAAGATCTATAATATTAAGTTTATCAAAATAAAACGTATCGTAACGGTTCAAACATTAATTTTCTAAAACTTTACAAAATAATAAATTAAAAGTTTAAAAATATTCATTACAATGTATATATATATATATATATATATATATATATATATATATATATATATAACTAGTTAATATTGGGGTGCACAGCAAGTGAAAGAGTACTCTTTAAAGTTAATCCAAGCTTTCGAAAATCTTTATTATCATTTTCATCTTCAGGGAGACTACAATAATTACAAAAAAGGGAAATTAGTGAGATAAATTTTCCCTAATAGTATTGATAACTTAAATCTTTATTTGAAGATGTTCACTAAGATGTTAAATGGTTTTATGACAAATTACATTGGTAAAAGAAACTGAAAAACTACGGTCACAGACCAATTCACAACAAATTATTACATCAAATTGATTTTAAAATTTAAATTAAAATAATTTTTTTTAAAACAGGAGGAACCATTTTGTTCCTTCCCGAGTCACATGTAACTGAAAAATGAATTTGAAAATTATGAGGTTAGGAAATTTGTCAGCTGTCAGTAGGGCTGCCAAACTTATCCAATTAATATTAAGTTTAGTTCGGATGAACTGCATTTAAGGTTAACTATACAGTAAATGGCTGAAGTTATTAGGACAGACAAATGAAAATTTTTTATCCCTTCCAAAAATTATGAAAAAAATTACTGAAAAATTACTTTTACACTAGGAGTCAGCAGGGCTGTCCACTAATGTATTTTGTTATATTGAGACTGCAATTAAAGGTAATTATGCAATGTTTGGTCAGCCATACTGAATTATTAAATCGTTAATATCTAAGGAAAACTATGATCATTATTGTTAGTAATATTTGTAGAGCTAGATAAAGAGTTATCCAAAAATAAAAGATAAGAATAAATTTCACTCAAATGTTTAATATCAGTTTTTTTATTTAAACTATTCGGTTCTTGTGAGATGAAGGCCATGTCTAAGAAAAGCCTCTGGGCAATGATTGACTGAGTTGAAAGTATCCTCACTGACCCATAATCCATATTGTGTAAATGATTGTTAGCATGTTCAGCAAGTGCACATCTTTCAGTATGTTGTATACAATCACTTCAGTGTAATGTAATTCAATTTTTAAGTGATTGTGAAGTTTGACCGATATACACTTTGTCACAATCTGCACAAGGAATGCTGTAAACAACATTGGATTGAAAACCAATTGGTGTTTTGCCTTTCAGTTTTGAATGCACAGAGCTTATTGTAAGTATAGATTTATTAGTAATTTTAATATTATCAATCTTTGTGAAAATTCTTGAAAGTTTGGATGTTTTCTCCCTAATATATGACAACGAAGTGAATTTAACCGTGTTTGTTAGAACTTTTTCTGCTATGGATTGATCATTGTTAGATACATTTATGTTATCATTCGTGTTAATGGTATGAATTGTTGTATCACTATTAATCGTTTGTGTCAGTGACGACAACGTGCTAAACAGCAGTTTTTTAATTAAAACTGGGGGATAGGAATTGTCTGTGAAAAGCTGTAAGAGGATATTTAAGTTTTTATTATGGAAGGATGTATCAAAGATTTTTAGGACCCTGTTTTTCATTTGATTAATTAGATTCATTTTTATTGACTGTTTGTGGTACGAATTGTAGTTCAGGAATTTACCTGAACTGCATGATTTTCTGCACCAGTCGATTAAGATTGTGTTGTCAGGGGAACGTATGAGTTTAGTATCTAAAAAGGGTACTGAGTGATTCTCATCTTCCTTTTCAATAGTGAATTATATGTAAGGGTCATAACTATTAATGGTTTCAATTATCTCCTGAATACCATCCTCTGGAAGGGAAAGTATTATATTATCAACATATTTTTTTATAAAATGTAGGATAAATGAGAGAACTGGAAGAACCGTGTCCAGCAGGTCGTCCATCACATATGCAGCTAAGATAAGGGAGATGGATGCTCCCATAGGAGTGCCAAAAGTTTATTTGTAAAATTTGCCATCAAAAGAGAAATATGTATTATTGAATAGAAAGGTAATAAGTTCCATAAGGGATTCTCCATCAATGTTGCAATGGTTTGTTATACGGTTCCAGTTTTTGTGGATGGCTCTTAGGCATGCATCTAAATAAACATTGCTAAAAATTTACACCACATCCAAACTAGCTATGACATAATTATTAGGTAAAACCATTTTGTTAAATAAAGTGTTAACTTGAAAAGAATCTTTTATAAAATATTTGTTATTATAGTCATAAGCTTTAGTTAAGATTTCTGTGATATAGGAAGCAATAAGCTCCGTAGGAGAACCAACAGATGCATCTATTGGTCTGACAGATAGTGTAGGTTTGGGTAAGGCATAGAACTTAGGGGATACACCCTTGTAATATGTCAGTTTCTTTTTGGTAATAATATTTATTTGGTTAGTGTTTTTTCTCTGTACGGACAATGTAGGATCATCACGAAATTGAACATAAAAAGTACTATTGATAATTAAATCACTAGACAATTGAAAGTATTGTTCTCTACTCATGATGACCGTCACATTACCCTTATGAGAATTGATCAAAACAATATTAGGATTGTCTTTGAAAAATTTTTTTGTTTTAACATAAAGTCTGTGATATATATATATATATATATATATATATATATATATATATATATATATATATATATATATATATATATATATATATATATATATATATATATATGCCATCATTCTCGGTTTATAGCGTTGTCAAATTTTAATAGTCAAATTAATTAAGGAATTCTTTGACAAAAGCGTTATTTTAGTACTAAGGACAAATTTAGGCCTTTGTTGAAACAACAAATTATTAGTGGATTTTTATGATCTTTACTATTTTACAAAGTTTGTCGCACACTTACGCTGCAGAACAACGTCGTCGGACTACAAAAACACCATTATCTTCTGATGTCGTTTTTGCTCGATTTATGACGGTTCCAACAAACCAACAACAATTTCTTGCAAATACTCACAAGTCTCGCTGCATTTCAATGTTATGTAGAAACTTTTTAGGTGCAAACAATTTAGTGAGACAAGCTGATAATGACGCTGCATGTACTCAGGTTCGATAGAAAAATACAACTGTCGTTTTTGATGAACATGTTGGTTTATTAAAACTACTGACTGCACAAACTCCAATTGAAAGATTATTTACTTTTTAAAACCTGGGAAAGCTCAAGTATAACCAAAAATATATTTATCGGAAATTTTATTTGCATATCCAAAAGGTCAAGCTCAGATTTTAATTTTACATGCAATAACTGGCTGCTATTCTACATCGGAAATATTCAAAAGTAATAATTTAATTAATTGTGCAGCAGTATTTAAAGAGATTCACTCTCCTCCACAAATCATCATCACAAATGGGATTCTTCTTGCTATACATCAAAAAAAATGTGTTAAAAAAAGTGCGCCAAGTGGTGGTGACGAATGACTGCATATTATATAGATTACATCTTCTCTAATTTACCAGTTTTCAGCTCTATGAGAATTTTTGCGAATTTACCAACTTTTTTGGCTATTTTGACTAGAATTCATTTAATAAATGATTAAACTCAAATCACTTTTGAGGAATATTCAATCTTAAAATGAACTGGATTGCAATAAACAACTTACTTTTGGCTGCAATCTACCTGAAACAAAAAAAAAATAATTTGATTATATTTTAAAATCTTATGAAATGAATTTATAGAAGGTTTAAAATATTGTCTACATTAGTTAATATACAACCCATTCCCTCTATAATACTTAAATTTTAAAGATCCACTATGATAAGGTGTCACAGTTATAATTTTTTGAAACTTTTTTGTAAACATTTATCTTAATAATAACTTCAAATTTGGTACTTTGGGGTTTTTAGGATGAAAGATCAAGATCTTATTAAAAGTTCGATGAACATTGCAGAGGGCGCCACCAACAACACTTCGCCTACATGTAAAGCTTCATAGCTTCCTTGTGTCTAGGTATATTAAACTTCTAATTAGAAATGTTTATTCTTTGACACATTTTATCGAAAAAAGTAAGTCTCGCATCAAGCAGTCAATTCTGAGATACTCGATTTTAAATGTTTTATTGCGTACTAAGATTCGTCGTAGCTCCCCTTCACACTTTACTCAAGCTTAGAACTGGTCCAAGAAATGTTGCATAGTTACGAGCTAACAATATATGTATCATTAGTTACAGAAGAGTATTTTCAAACCATTCAATCTGACAAACTTTTATAGTTTAATTTTAAAACTTATCATTTAATTCTAAAATTTTTCGCAATGACCTAATACTGCAGTAACGCAGACATGACTGATATGTTATTAGTTTCCCAAGGAAATGGTCGGGAATCGATGAGAGTATAGAGAGAAAGATTCACAAATAGACGCGTGTACCAAGCAGTTGACGCTATTGAAAGACGTCTTCGAGAACCTGGTAATTTTCCTCCTGTAATAATTAATTATGGACGGAATCTTACGGCTAGGACACAGGAGGTTGAGGAAGAAATTTTAGAAGGAGTTCAAGAAAATCCGAGTCTGAACAACAAAAACTTAGGTTTATAACTTAGAGTTTCTAAAGATAGAGTAAATAGGACTTTAAAAACACAGCTATGACATTCATTCAATCTTCAGACAACACAAGACCTCTTAAATTTGATTTGGGACTAGGTTCGATTCATTAATAAATATAAATTTTCATTAAAAAAAAATATTATTTAATGATGAGTGCTGCTTTACAAGAAAAGGTATGGCAAATTTCTGCAATGAACATGTTTACGCTGAAGAAAACCCGCATGCAATACAGGTTTGTGCATTATCAATATTAATTTATAACTTAAGGTCTCAATGTAAAATGGTATCTAGGTTGAATTATGAAGAATACATTTCTTCCCTGCAAAAGTTATTGGGTGGTGATAAGAAAGAGTTTTGGAAGTATGTAAAAATGAAGAAGTGTGGTTACACTCTTCCAGGTACAATGTCATATAACGATACAACTAGCGACGACCCAAATTCGATAGTGAACTTATTTGCCGATCATTTTTCATCTTCATATATATATGATCACGATCCTGGGGCAGCTTTTAACTTTTATTGTGACTCTAATATAAATTTTTCAACTTGTACATTTTCACCCACTGATGTTTTTAATAAGATAAACACATTAAAGGACAACTTAGGCTCTGGTCCTGATAATATAACAGTGTTCTTTTTAAAACAATGCCAATGTATCTTTTCACTTATTTTGAGTAAATTATATAATTTGTCCCTTCAAAGTGGGATTTTTCCTGATGAGTGGAAGAGGGGTTATGTTTACCCTATATATAAGAATTCAAATAGAGCACATATAGAAAATTATAGGCCAATTTCTAAATGTTCCATACTTTCAAAAATATTCGATTCTCTTTTAACTGATGAATTAACAACTGTTTTTGGCAATTATATAGTTCCAGAACAACATGGTTTCTGTAAGGGGAAGTCCACAGTTACAAATCTTTTGATTTATGTTGACTTTTTGCTATGTGCTTTGGAGGATCGTTGCCAGGTTGATGTTATATATACTGATTTTTCCAAGGCGTTTGACACAGTGAATCATACTTGTCTTTTAACTAAACTGAAATCTATTGGTATTCAAGATCCGCTCCTTTCGTGGATGCGAAGCTATCTTACGGGGAGAATACAAATTGTACGATATAAGAACTACTTGTCGCGTGAAATTAGGGTACAATCTGGGGTTCCTCAGGGTGCGCATTTGGCCCCTCTTCTGTTCAACTTGTTTTTGAATGATGTCGTCAAGTCTTTTTCGCATGGAACGGCACTGCTTTTCGCTGATGATTTAAAATTTTTTAAGTGCATTAGATCTTTGCAAGATTGCATTGATTTACAGTCTGATTTGGATGCATTTAGCGTATGGTGTACTACTAATAGATTGTACCTTAACATTGGAAAGTGCAAGACAGTGCGGTTCTGTAGAAAGAAGACTTTAATTGAGTACAATTATAAGATTAACGGTGTGTGGAATTGACCGATTCTATATCTGATGTTGGTGTAATATTGAATAGTCAGTTAACTTTTAAAGAGCATATACATAATATCACTAATAAGGGAATGAAATTAGTGGGGTTTGTTACACGAAATTTGTCTGACTTCCATGATATTATTTGTCTTAAAAATGTTTATTGCAGTGTTGTGCGTTCTATATTAGAGTATGCCTCACCAATATGGTCACCTTTCTACAATGTACACAAATTGGAGCTAGAAAGAGTGCAGAAGTGCTTTTTAAGATTTGTAGCGTATAAACTAGGTGTTCCTAAAGAGAATATCAAATACCCTGATTTACTGCTCCAATTAAATTTGAAGCCTCTTGAGCATCGCAGGGAATACATTGATTTACTTTATCTATTTAAAATCATTAATAATATAATCAATTATCCAGAACTACTAATGCGTATTGGTTTCAATGTGCCTCAGAGAAGTAGTCGATGGGTTGAAGTGTTCTCTGTGGATGTTCATAAAACCAACTATTCCACCTATGCACCACTAAATAGAATGTGCACTTTAGCTAATGAATTATCCCGTGATCACGTTGATTTGGATATTTTTAACATGTCCTTAAATAGTTTTAAAAATTTTTTAAAGCGTAATCTATAGTCCAAATTTTTTACTCCTCATTGTTCTTTATGTAGTCTTAAATGTGAGCTTACTGTAGTTTTACCGGATGCTTTGGATTTATTTGTTTATTGTTTACTATTGTTTTTTTTTATCTATTTGGAAACTTGTTTGTAGTTGTAAAGTGTTGTAAATTTTTAAATGGTTTGACCGTTAATAAAGCATTTATTTATTTATTTATTTATTTAATTAAGGAATGGGTAGAGACGACATATTTATTATCGTCCCTGTCATCTTATTATCTCATTTAAATGGTTCGAATTATCTAGAATACCTAGTAAATTTGCCGACTTTATTGGATGAATTTCCAGTAGTTACTAAATTTTGGCCATCCCGCCTAAGCATTACTTTTTATGGAGAACTACTAAACAGATTGTGGGCATGAATACAAAATTCATAGAAAGGGTACAGTTCAACATTCTTCGTAGACTGAATTTTTGTGTATATAAAAGCAGAGATCATTGTAAACATTACTTAGAGTGAGTAGGTAAGGTAGATTAAGAATAATTTTTGGGTCTTTTAGCGTCTATTAGTATGGGTTGCAGGCGCGGATTCAAGGGGAGGGCGGTGAGGGCGATCGCCCCCCCCCCCAAGAGCGTTGAATCTAGGAAAATGGACCCGATTTTTCCTCTTCTACTACAGTTTATTTAAGAACAAGAGAAAGTAATAAATCATTTTTTACCCTTTCTCTCTTAGCAAGCTACCTGTGTTCTTTAGTCCAGTGTCTTTAGCAAAATCTATATTTTTCATAGGAATGGGTTAGAAATTATATAATCGAAAATCCCGGTCTATAATAATGGACTAAAACGTAGCCTTATTCTCTCAAAAAATTCGAAGTTACAATTTAAATACTTACAAAATATTCATTGTCAAAAATACAAAAAATTAAATATATATAAAAAAATAAATTCGTCCATATAATATTAAAATATTTTTGGGGCTATCGGTCATTTTATTATTAATTAAAAACATTTTTTGGGTATTTGACGTTTCAGTTTATTTATTTCTTAAACCATCTGCAGAATTACAATTAAACACTAAAAAGGGATTCAAATGTAATTACTTTTTATATGTTGTTATTAAAATTAGACCTACTTATTTTTATTTCTATTGTAGTGATATCTTAATTTAATTTACTTTATTATATGGAAATACGATAGCCCCAAAAAAATAAGATAAACATGCAAATTCTACACGCTTAAGAGAAAGACACATACAATAATAAAATAATAAAAAACTTACGGCTAATTAGAATTAAATATATATAAATAAAGAGTGGGACAAAAATATATAAAAAAATAAAAAACATATGAACACAATTAAACAATAAAATACTATAAAAACAAATATTTAAATAATAAATTGTGTTTACACTAGTAAACATTACGTATCTAATTCCTAATCAAAGTCAGTGAAACTATCTTCGCTCAAATTAATTATAATTGGTTCCTCTATCTCACCGATCATGAGATCGAGTTCTCACATTTTGTTTTTTTTTATTATATGGATTTTTCCCAATTTTCCGCAGTAACTTTATTCAAATCTTTCAAAAGTTTAGTTAAATTACTAATTTTGTTATTTGTGTTATTTCTAGCAACTCTACCTTTTACTTCTCCTACGGACAGTTTTCGGACGATCCATAGGAACAGATTTCCTGTCTGGTTTTTCCCAGCAAAAATTAAGTTCTCTGAGCAATTTCCAGAGATGGCGATCTTCATTGATTTTAGTTAAAATTTTGTAGACTGTTGGGATCTGATTATCATAATAAAATGTACATACAAACCCTGTAATTGCAGTTTTCATATCTTCTTCCAATGAGGTTTTTCGTCTGCCTGTGATCGAATGTGGCTTGGGAGTACTAACAATTCCAGTCGTTTTTTCTCCTTCAGTATTCGGTACATAGTAGATTTTCCGACTTCTGTCATGTTGGAACACATCTCAATAGAGCTTTCAACATTATTATCTAGATATTGATATCTTAAGGCATCATAAATAACCATCGTAATAAGTTTTTCGTAGAGGAAAAAATGCCCTGGTTTAACGATTTTGGAATATATAGAGGTGAAAACCATAACTTTTAGGTATCTCACTAATCTCAAATAATATATAAAAACAAGCGCAAACAAGATAAATCACTAAGAACAAACTGTAAGGTGCACTTTGCTCACTGACAGAAATTAAATTAAACTATCAGAAATTTTATGTTACAGTAAATTTATAAAATATATTTAAATATAGTGAAATATAATTAGATTTACGGCAGTTCTCAGTTACCTGTGGCACTTCAGCAGGTACGTTGGAGGTAACAGTTTTATTACTCTCTCTAGTTCTTGAATAGAGTATAGGAATGTGTATGCTTGCGATCGAGCTTTGAGTTCAGAAAAATAGAACCCATTCTGCCTTTTATATTAGGAATGAGTATGCTGCTTGCACCCCCCCCCCGTTGACAACTTGTTTTTCTTGCCAAACTGTACTTTTGTGATATCACCACCCTCCCCCCCTCCCCTAAAGAGAGAAGTTGGATCCGCCGCTGATGGGTTGTGATAATTAGCTTGAGATATCGTTGCAATGTATTTTGTGTTATATTAAATTATATAAACCTGTTTCTTTTGGGAAGCTGGTTATATTTTTTGAGTTGTCGTATGAAAGGGTGAATACACTATTATTTCTATGAGCTTGAAGGCACGGATGACTAGCGTATTTTTCACAGCCTATATCCTATAAATATTTGAAATATTGTGATGGAAACGTTGAAGTTGTCACATATGAGTTCTGGTGGACAATTTAGTAAGTGCTCGTGAGTTGGCTTGACGTGACCTATTCTTAATCGGACTATTATGGTAGAGTTTTTTTAAAAAGATGCGTTGAGGGAGATTTATTAAAGAATATTTTTTTGACTTAGGGTTTAATTAAAAAATTAAATAGATAAAATTTTCGTTGACCTGATGACCCTTTAACTTGCTCCAAATATCTTCGTCCAGTCTTAAGCAGTGGCGGCTGGTGCATTAAAAAAGTAGGGGTTGCAATTCTAATGATACATTAAAAACATAGATACGTATAAAACCTGCCAAAAGCACCGGTGGATGAAAAGATAAAGGTTTTTAAAAATTGAGTTTGTATGAAACAAAGCAGTGTATTTTAAATAACTGAACATAAAGAAGGTAGTTAATTTTAAAACTATACCATTCAAAAATTTTGTCTGTGAAAAACATTTGAAAAACTCATCAGTTGCACCAACTGTAATTTTTGTGTGGCGGTGGCAAAAGTATTGAAACGAGTAAAATTTAATAAACAGGAGCGAGAAACTGAATCAGGAAGAAAAGGAGCGAAAGCTCGTTCAATTGAGCGAGGGGTGGCAACGCTGCAGGCAAACTAAACACAGGCTTACAAGTCGAATTGCAACCTACATGATAAAACTTATAAGACGAAATTAATATTCTTGTCTTAGATAGGCAACTCCAAATACTGGATTAGTTTGGATTGCATTAAAATTGCATACCAGCAAAGCAATAACGTTTCCAGGCGTAATACTGTAATACAAACAAATTACACTGGACAACAGCCAAAATGTATTTAAAATAAAGTCTGGTGTGCTAAAACCGAAACTAAACTTATCTTTTTAATATTAGTTCAGGTTTTAGTGATACGTGATATCATGTCTCCCTATATATTAACAATGTAACCCCAAGAATGCACGTAAATTGTTATTAAAAAAATTGTTCTTGAAAATTGTTTTTAATTTCATTTTCATTTTGGTGTTGAGAGTCCCAAAATTAACAAAAAATGCTATGCAAATCAAGCTATTATTAAGGTGAATATTTACAAAATCATATTTTTGATACCCTGTGTTTCGGAATCTATGAACTTTTGAACTAGATAAGGTAAATTGGGCTAGATTCACATAGTTTAACCTCCGGAATTTGCGTTAGCCTTTTGTCCAGACCTTTTAGAGACACTCTGTATACACACATTCCAAACTTTCTGAATCCGTGCTTCTATGTCTGTATTCTTTCTAATTTTAACATCTTTTCCCACTGTAACAAAAGGTCGCAAGCGAATAAAGTCGCGAAATTTAATATTGCGGAAATGCATTTTGTAAAATGAAATAAAGTGTTTTTCAGATTAAATCTATTTTAAAAATCATTAAGACAGTTTTAGTAAAAATGTACTAATTGTTGTTTAAATATCTGCTAAGTAAAATCATATATTCCCCGTTAAAAATAATGCACTTTACAAATCAAATGGAATAAAATGATCAATAAAAACAGCAACAATTTGAATGTTTGTCCTGTTAATTTAAAGTTATTTATTAAAGTGAAACACGACGATTCAGTAGCATATCGCGTGTCTTTTCGAATTAATTCAGTGAAGTGTGTTTATTCGATTATTTATTTCATCATCATCATCACGGCACCCTCGGATCCATTCTTCTCGCGTTACTAATCGCGATTTGACATGCCATGTCTATTTTAATGCGTCTCCCCATAATTTTCACTCTTTACTCGGCGTAGCCCACCGCTAATATTTCCAACGGCCCACTCTTGATTCGTTTTACATTAGACGACGTTACACTTATGGGGTTTAGCGTAAAGCACATTAAATAATTCATGACCATGCCTCTCTTCTCTTGTATGTGCGTGTTGAATTTCTCTTCTCGAGTGGTTATTTATTTTCGAAAGTAAACGAGATGGTCGGATGCAAGATTTGTTTGTCTCTGGATCGTATTTTAACAATATATTGAAATTAATTTTAAGTAAACATATCCCAGACCATATAATTGTTTACAGCCAAAATTTTTATGAATACGTGAAAAAAAATTATACTAATTTAATAATTTGATTTTATTGGACGTTACCTCGTGAAAATTTATAGTAATTTTAGATTGGGACAAACAGTGCCGTAGCTAGGGCCGGTCAAGAAGGGTACGCGCCAGTGACTCAACCCCGAAGTAATAGACACAGCTAAATGATTTTTGCTCTTTAGAATACATATAGACTATACATAATATATAGACTGTAAATTTAAATTTGCCGCTAATGTCAGAAAGGCTCTTAAGTGGGTGCCTTCCATCCACATAGTGATGCGAAAGAGCGAGATAGAGCAACAAAGATATAATTTTCCTTTTTTTTATAAAATTACAATTTGTATAGGAAGCCAGAAAGATAAGCACGTTCAATTATAACGACAGGTTAAGAACAAATCTGTATAGTATAAACATTTTGCTAGCAAGTATTCTTTTAATTTTATTTTAAAATTTTTAAGAAAAGGAGGTTTTATTATGTCCTCTGGGCTGCGATTCTAAAAAAGGAAAGGGAAAGAGAATGTCATAATAAGGATCTTCTATCTTTGTTCAGTCTGTAGTAATACACAAGTATGTCACTGTCTTAAAAGAGATAAGGAAATGGAATGTCAAAATACATGCTTACAGAATCCGGCCCCTCGTAACTTATTAAAAAGTTGGAACCCTAAGCCATTAAGAGATTTATAACCCAAATTATATTTATTATAGGGAACATCTTTCATAACAGTGAAAGAGGATTTATTTAAGTAAACATAGAGACACATTTCAAAAACCAACAAACCAAGAAGTGCTAAATTCGAAACTTCTTAAAAATATTTTTACGTGAAAAAGTACTACATACATTGGCAATACATCGAATGATCCTTTTCTGTGATATGCCGGAAAGTGATCCCGTACCGTAAACACGACTCAACCTGGGCGTAATAAACAGTAAGAAGCTGTACTTCATCCAGAACAGCGTATAAATTCCTAAACATATAAACTAAACTATTCAGTTTACCCGCAACATATTCATAGTGATTTATAAAATTTAAACATTCGTCCATATAGATACCCAAAAATTTCACCGTTTCACACTGCTCAATAGAGTTGCCCTGAATTAAAATATCTAGTTTCGAACATTTTTTCTGATAATTATGGAATCTAATAAATTTAGTTTTATTACCATTAAGAAATAAAAAATTTTCATTAAACCATCTACTCACATGGTCTAGACTTTCAGAAATTGAAAAAGATGTATGATTTGCATATATAGACATAGCGTCCGCAGGAATGCATCCAATTTCATTTATATATAATACTAGCGACCCGCCCCGGCTTCGCACGGGTGCAATGCTGATTCGAAATACACTACAGAAAAACTGTGACTATTTATTTTATTTTTACAACAATTATTACATCGGCCTCCGACGCGCTATTTATAGGCATGCTGCCGCCGCCCCGGTCGGCCAGTACCGCCGCAAGCGCTACTTCCCGCAATTTTAAATCTGTAATATCTTCGAAAATATTCATTTAAATCTTGTGCTGTAAAGGACCATATAGATCTATATTAAATCAACAATGTATTTAAGCTATTTAATTGGATAAGGATTAATGCTGTATTGGTTAAAATCGCTTCAAAATTTGCCATTATTTGTCGTAAAAAGTAAATGACAAAAAAATGTCATTGTGGGATATCCATGAGAGATAGACATATACCATCGCGGAGTTTTCTGTAGACCTTTTCAATGTGTACAAATAATTAGTACATTATTTTGATAAATCTCGTAGGGTTCAGCCTGCCTTTGCAATGTAAGCGGAAAAAAATATGATAATTAACGACATCACATTAGAAACCTCAAAAATAACAGTATTTCTCCACTATTTAATGGATGTTATTATACATATAAACCTTCCTCTTGAATCACTCTATCTATTGAAAAAAACCGCATCAAAATCCGGTGCGTAGTTTTAAAGATTTAAGCATACAAAGGGACATAGGGACAGAGAAAGCGACTTTGTTTTATACTATGTAGTGATTTAGATTGGGACCAACAGTGCCGTAGCTAGGGCCCGGTAAGAGGGGTACGCGCCAGTGGCTTAACCCGGAAGTAATGGACACAGCTAAATGATTTTTACTCTTTAGAATACATATAGACTATACATAATAAATAGACTGTAAATTTAAATTTGCCGCTAATGTCAGAAAGGCGCTTAAGTGGGTGCCTTCCATCCACGTAGTGATGCGAAAGAGCGAGATAGAGCAACAAAGATATAATTTTCCTTTTTTTTTTATAAAATTACAATTTGTATAGGAATCGGCAACTTGTTAACGTCTAAAACTAATTAACGCCAGAAAGATAAGCACGTTCAATTATAACGACAGGTTAAGAACAAATCTGTATAGTATAAACATTTTTCTAGCAAGTATTCTTTTAATTTTATTTTAAAATTTTTGAGAAAAGGAGGTTTTATTATGTCCTCTGGGCTGCGATTCTAAAAAAGGAAAGGGAAAGAGAATGTCATATAAGGATCTTCTATCTTTGTTCAGTCTGTAGTAATACACAAGTATGTCTTAAAAGAGATAAGGAAAAGGAATGTCAAAATACATGCTTTCAGAATCCGGCCCCTCGTAACTTATTGAAAAGTTGGAACCCTAAGCCATTAAGAGATTTATAACCCAAATTATATTTATTATAGGGAACATCTTTCATAACAGTGAAAGAGGATTTATTTAAGTAAACATAGACACATTTCAAAAACCAAGAAGTGCTAAATTCCAAACTTCTTAAAAATATTTTTACGTGAAAAAGTACTACATACATTAGCAATACATCGGAATGATCCTTTTCTGTGATAAAAATAATTTTTGGGCGAAAGATGACCAATCCCGAAAAGTGAACCCATACCGTAAATGCGATTCAACCTGGGCGTAATAAACAGTAAGAAGCTGTACTTTATCCAGAACAGCGTATAAATTCCTAAACATATAAACCAAACTATTCAGTTTACCCGCAACATATTCACAGTGATTTATAAAATTTAAACATTCGTCCATATAGATACCCAAAAATTTCGCCTTTTCACACTGCTCAATAAAGTTGCCCTGAATTAAAATATCTAGTTTCGAACATTATTCCTGATAATTATGGAATCTAATAAATTTAGTTTTATTACCATTAAGAAATAAAAAATTTTCATTAAACCATCTACTCACAGGGTCTAGACTTTCAGAAATTGAAAATGATGTATGATTTGCATATATAGACATAGGGTCCGCAGGAATGCATCCAATTTCATTTATATATAATATAAACAGGACAGGGCCTAATATGGACCCCTGTGGGACTCCAACATTCTTATACGTTTAAAACTAATACTTTGTTGTGCTCCATTATCAGCATAAAAAATTCTTACATACAGTTTCCTGTTTTCCAAAAATGCTTTCATCCAGTTCAATAAGGAGTTGCGAATTCCGTATTTAGATAATTTAACTACTAAAGTTCTATGATTAGTGCAACCAAATGCGCTGCTGAGGTCACAAAAGGCCCCAACAGGACACTCGCCCGCCCCAATACATTTTATAACATTATGATAAAATGAATTTATCGCAGTAATGGTAGATTTTCCCTTCGTAAAGCCACGCTGATCTAAGTTATATTCGAGAATTTTTGATAAAATCAAAGGGACCGTAACTGGTCTATAATTAGATCTTTTTTGATGTTATTGTTTTTATCAATAGGTGTCACTTTACCAATTGTTAATTTAGATGAAAAAATTCCTAAACAAAATGAAAGGTTAACCAAAAAAGTAATGGGCTTTATGATAAACCCCAACACTTTCCCTATTAAAAAACTGGGTACATCGTCAGCGTCCGCTGGGTGCTTATTTTTAAGCTTAATTTTTAGTAAATCATAACGCTTCATCTCTGAATATAGACATAATGAAAAGCTGTATTTTTCAGGAGATTCCTCATTGAGATTTTCGTTTACCACATTGTGAATACGTGGTATTTTCTTCAAAATTTCATATGGAGCACTTTCAAAAAATTTATTAAACGCATTAGTTATTAAATAAGGATCCGTTACGCAATCATTGCTAACAGTAATTTGCAGATTTTTTTTATCCTTATGTTTATTTGTTAATTGAGCAACTACGTTCCACATAATTCTGTTTATATCCTTACTATATTTTATTTTATTATGATAAAAAGTATATTTTGTTCGGTTAATTAATTTTCTATGATCATTCTTTGCTTTAAGGTAAGTTTATTTTAATTCAGGATAATTGTATTTTAAAAAATGTAGGTTTTTTAGCTTTGCGCTAGAGTCCCTGACTTCTTTATTAACCCATTCTTTTTTATTTCTATCACTACAGTATTTATTTAAAGGAAAGTTTACGTTAAAATAAAGCATAAAAATATTGTAAAAGATATCAAAACCCTTATTCAAGTCACACTGAACATACAACTCATGCTAACTTTCAGCTGCCAGATTCCTCTCAAAACCTGTAGAATTCTCATTCGAAAAAGATGTTTTGTAACAAGTCTTCTTCCAGTTTACATTACCAGAAACGTCCATTTCGTAAAACACTGTATGATGATCTGAACTATTATTATTAAGAATACAGACAACACAGCATACACAACAGTTTATACTTGATAACGATTAGAGGTACAACCTAATCGAAACGTAGTAAAAATAAATAAAAATAAAGACAATGCAAGTCCGACAATCACATTTTAGTCAATCTTCAACATTGTCTACAACCCTCAAACAAACAGACAACACCATTGTCATCAAAATTAACAAATAAGTGATCCAAGGTCGATATACTGGTGTCACTCACCCCCCCCCTACTCTAGATACACAAATTAAAACAAGACAATATTTCCGCAAAATTTCTAAATTCTATGCTGTCGTTATAAGAATTAAAATTAAAATCACCACAAAGCAAAATATTTCTACGTGGTCTGTATATGTAATCTAAAATATTTAAAATTTCATTAAAAAATACATCAGCACTTTCGGACGGAGATTGATAATAAACTATTAAAAAAAAATCATTAAATTTACTACATTGATAACTAATTCCATAAACTTATATATATATATATATATATATATATATATATATATATATATATATATAAAGAAAAATAAAATAAAATCTTGGCTGAGCGGATGTGAAATGTGTCAATCTGCATTATTCTCGTGTTAAAAATGCGGAGCACTCCAAAGTATGGAAAGACTCCGGGTCAGACAGATGGCGACAGCGCTGTTTCGTCCTAATATGGAAACCATCTAGATGTCGCCTTTGTCGTCCTATTTGCTGTTTTTAATTTTAAATTCAGCTTAATAGGATGCAGAGGCGAGATAATGGTTTGTACCGATACCGACTGCGGTGGCCTGACGAGTCCCATATTAGGACAAAACAGCGCTGTCGCCATCTGTCGGACCCGGAGTCTTTCCATATTTTGGAGTGCTCCGCACTTTTTAACATGAGAATAATGCAGATTGACACATTTCACGTCCGCTAAGCCAAGATTTTATTTTATTTTATATATATATATATATATATATATATATATATATATATATATATATATATATATATATATACAATTTTTTTTTCACCGCAAAACTTGTTTAAATCAATATTTTTAAAAGAAATCGAATTTTTAGCATAAATACTAATTCATACACCCTTATGTACAGATCTACAATATACTCTAAGTAGAGTAATGACAGTCTATTTTGCTCTTCGGATAACGAAGGATAGAATTGCACGACGAAACTTCACCTAAAACATGACAGCTTTGCCAAAACTCAAACGGTACAACAATTTGGTTACATGTAAATTATAATTTACTCGAAGAATATATACAGAATATCTCAAATATAGTTAAAATTGAAAAATAAGTAGAAGTCTCAAAAACATCCAAAAAATACCGAAGAAAAACTACTATTTTCCTAACAAAGTAAATATGATGCAACATCTAAGCCATGAACATCAGGGAAGGAGCTTGCAATTTTGCCACTGGTTTTTAAATAAATGTAAAAATACCTACTTTTTATAACAAATCTAACAGAGCAAAAATTACAAGTAATGCTATTTTAAACCGACATAACAAAAGACATTGGAACAATACTAATCCTTAAATAGTGAGAGAAGTGCGTCAACAGGGTAGATTTTCTTATAACATAAGTTGTTTTTTAAAAGCTCATAAGCTTGTTTATCACATTTTCGAAAAAAATCTCAATACAGAGGTTTACATTAATATGCTAGAAATTAATCTTATAAATTTATGGGATAATCAACCATTGGTAGAATAACTCAACACTTATGTTGAACAAGATGGTGCTTTTAGTCATAATACCTTAAGAGTAAGAAGGGAGTATTTAAATAGTAATTTCCCTAACAGATGAATTGGTACGTATGAACCGGTGAGATGACCGCCGTGTTCTTCGGACTAAACACCAATGCATTTTTTATATGTGAATTTCTAGAAAATGATATATATATATATATATATATATATATATATATATATATATATATATATATATATATATATAAGGCAGTCATTAATACTCAGGAACAACTTCTTGAAATAATTCACAACTCGTTTAGAAAAATAAAAAGTGTCCATATTTTTAATACAGTAAAATCTACAAGAGAGCGTTCTTAAAAGCGTATTGACAATAATGGGGGCCCTTTTGAGTGTCTTTCTGGATAAATATATGTAAAAAGGATATGGCTTGTTATTTATAATAAATTACTTTTTGTTAATGTTCTCGTTTTTTAAATACTATTTTTTCATTGCCTTATATTGTCATTAAAAATTAATTTTGATCAAATAATTGATAAAATGGCAACCTAAAAAGTTATTTTATACATAATATAAATCATAAAACATTATGATATATACAATAATATTGGACTGACATACTGTTTACAAGATATTCTTAAAAAAGAAATTATATTAAGTAATAATGTTCATTTTAATAAGGTTATTTAAATTTAAAGGGCACAATTTCGCCCTGGGTAAATCTTATGGAATTTTGCTATTTAAACCTTCAGTATAACAAAAGGACCAGATATTATAAATAAGCATTGGGTCTTTAAATTTTATGATTTTACAATTTAGGATATCCCAGTAAATGATGTTATTTAGTTTGACAAAGGTACTTTTTCTTAAAAATAGGTTCAATAAAGGTGAGTCATTTAAATTTATTTGGTTATTTAATAATATATTTTTATTTTTCGGTTTATTTCCAGCGATTCGAATCTTGGTTAAAACTATGATTTAACTCTATTAGATGATTCGCGTAGTTCAATCATTTTTACCCTTTATAAAATTATTGAAATGTTCCTTAATGCACACAAGTTAGCTTATAAATATCATATAAAGTTATTTTTAAATTTAATATTAGTAGACTTCTGACTACGTAGAAACCTTCAAAATGATAATAGTAATTATTGTTGTACAAACGGATATATCGGTATATCTTACCGGTATGTTCCGATAGAAATTGAGTTCAAATACAAGGTTCAACATATAGAAAGTAGACACAGGGGTGTCCAAGGTGTCTGAGGTAAGGCGTCCACGGACCCACTAATGAGTCCTACCGTCAACGCCGAGGACGAAACAACCTATTTTAGTGGGCTTTATTAGCGTGTATTTCGCGGTATTCGGCCCCCGAAATACGACATGGCGACCGTGACAGGACGATGCAAAGCATAGGGTTGCTGGCACCATGGCAGCTAATGCAGCGCCAGGATCTGGGAACCACTCGGGATGTCCGTTCCTACGTTTACTTTCAATCACCCGCTTTCTATATCGAGACTGTGGAGTCTCAATAAACGAGAGCGACTGCCTTAGGGGGGACATGTTGTAGAAACGGACATATCGGTATATCTATTGAGTTCAAATACAAGGTTCAACATATAGAAAGTAAACACAGGGGTGTCGAGGGTGTCTGGGTGTTTCTGAAACAAAACAACAAAATGTCAAGGAGGCAAAAATTTTGAAAATGCCTTAAATAAAGGGCGAAACGTCAATAGTTTTATGTATTTATTAAATATAAAACCTAAACCCAAGAAAAGACAAAATAAATATATATATATATATATATATATATATATATATATATATATATATATATATATATATGAAGTAAAATGTGAACAGTAAATGCAATCTTCTCTCCATCATATCCTTTCTGTGTTAGAGGTTGCACAGTTAGAACAAATTGTTAGAAAACGCAATTCATCCTATTCCACCACCATCGAGATGATGGCCTACCTGTACCACCATACCGAGAAGAAAGTCAAAACTTACCCTCCCCGCCACAGTGATACGGCAGAGGTACATGTTTCGTCTCTACTAGACTCATCAGGGTACCGACATGCACCTGGCTGTGCAAAGGACAGATCGGAAGGAAGCATGCAAATAGTGAACACGGCTTCTCCGACCTTCCGCCGGATGGCGTGTTTATGTTCATGCGGATTTCACGGATTCCTCCGTGTGAGATGCAATAGCAGTGGATATATCCACATTATGCCGTTGTAGTGCTGAAATCACATTCAGCAAACGTACAACTCTATGCAGCTCCGCGTATGAATGAAGTAAAATGTGAACAGTAAATGCAAACTTCTCTCCATCATATCCTTTCTATGTTAGAGGTTGCACAGTTAGAACAAATTGTTAGAAAACGCAATTCATCCTATTCCACCAGCATCGAGATGATGGCCTACCTGTACCACCATACCGAGAAGAAAGTCAAAACTTACCCTCCCATTATTGTTCACATTTTACTTCATTCATACGCGGAGCTGCATAGAGTTGTACGTTTGCTGAATGTGATTTCAGCACTACAACGGCATAATGTGGATATATCCACTGCTATTGCATCTCACACGGAGGGATCCGTGAAATCCGCATGAACATATATATATATATATATATATATATATATATATATATATATATATACATATATATATGTCGCATTGAGAATCTCCTTTTCTTGAAGTCATTTAAAAAGACCATTGATACTTTAAATACAAATTGTCCTATTTAAGATACAGAATAATTGCAAGCTTGGTAAAGTAATAATAATTATATAGTTTATTTTATTACGATCGTAAAAAAATACATGCCGAAATCGTAAAGGCCACAAGGACATTAACGTGCTCCAATTTTTTACGACGCAAATTTAAGGTCAGTATAAAATCTCCATTTTTCAAAGACCAAACATCTTAAAATGTCCCATTTTTCTGATTTTCTATTATATTAACCAGGTGCAGATTTGGGCAAGAAATCACACTGAGCGAGTGGCATTGTAATTGTCCCCACGTAATCGATTATAATAATACCAGGTGCAAAAATCCCTGCATTTACCGAGAATTCTTTTAATGGGCCCCGTGCCACAAGATGCCCAGAATTCAGTGCTTGTCAAAGGGACAAGATATATGTATTTGTTTTTTCGTGTTATTTTTAAATTTAACCTATCGTTACGTTATTATAGTATTTTGCACTACAAAACGAAAAATAAATTGAAATTGAAATTTTTGACGTTAGCTCCAAATTAATACCTGACAATATGGGATTCACGTAGAAAGATCGATAAATAGTTTATACTCCATGGAAAATAGACTTTCGTCAGTAACAAGAATGTAACATTGATTTTTTTGCTGGAATGTGTTCATTTCGGCATCCTATAAAACATATCTCGATGGTAACTCTGAAAGACCTGAGCAAAAAAAATGGCGGACCAAAAAAGGCCACGATTTTCAGTTTTTTGAGTTTATCTCAAAAAGTAAAATTTATATCGAAAAATGTTTCTAACAAAAGTTGTAGAGAATTAAATAACCTATCGACTCATATAATATAAGTTATAAGTAGCGCCAATAGTTATCGAGATATATTTTTTTCCACAAAATTTATAGTTTTGGTTTTTTTTTTAAAAACTACCGATTAAAAATTTAATATAAATATAGGTATTATCATTCTAAAAAAGTATGTCAAACCTGCAGTCTATGAATTTTTTATTTTCCAAGAAATTCAATGTCTAATTTGAAAACTGAACCTCAATTTTCCGCTTTCCTAATTAAGATACAATGCTCAATTTTAATGGAAATTGTTTGTATTGTTTCATATCATGAAGATCTATTAAAAAAAAAAAATTTCAATCATGGGCCGAGAAATTTTGCAAAAACCAATTTTTGCACCAAAAAAATTGCGATAACTTTTCACCGGATGGAGATAATTTTTTTTAATGCGTGTATTCGATTTAGGTGTATCATTTCCCATCTCAAAAAGAAAAATTTTATTTTGGATGAAAAAAACGTTTTTTTTTTTTCAAAAATTCATAATGAATTCAAAATGAATATTAAGGGCTCAAATTTGCGGAAGATGCTTTTTAATACTTGTTCTTTACCTATGAATTTTTTGGATCCAAGAAATCCACTTCCAAACGATCTGTGAACCTTCAAATATTGGGCCGAATCTAATCGAAAATAGCTGCTTCAAGCCGCTGTCGGCGGGTTGCCATAGTTCAGGCGCATTATTAATTGGCGCTTCAAGGAAACTTATGCATCACAAGTAATATTTATAATATTGATGTTGATTTATTAATTTATATGATAGTAACAATTTGTTAAGCCATATTAATTATTAATTTGTTTGTTAACAAAATTTTACAAAAAATTATAGAGAAAATTATACAAATATTCAATTATATATTACATATTATATTGTTTTTTTCCTTTATATTATTATTACCTAATAGCTTATTAACAAAATTTTTACGAAAATTTCAGAAATTTCTGAAATGTACAGATTTGTGTGAGCACTGTGATAGACAGTGCGATAATTGCTCCGAACATTTTATTTCCTGCGATTTAGAAAACGATGATGACAATTCAGAGGAAATTAATAATATGTGTGAGAATGATTTTGACTATGAAAATGTTAATAATGATAAGAATGATATGTACAGGGTGAGTCAACGATTGGATGAAGTAGGTTTGTGCCTTTTCGGTGAAATTAACAAAGAAACTATATTTATTGTTTGATACAGTTTATTTTTACGCAGATTTTAAAAATATTTAGGACTCTACAGGATGAGCCAAAAAACTAGGACAGCATAAAGTTGTATTTTTTTAAATAGAACACCCTATATACGAATCGTATTTTCGATTTAGCTTATAATTTTAAATCCTTTTATTAAGGGTTTACTATAACAAAACTTTATAGTTTCTGAGATAATTAAGTTTAAAGAAAAAAAGTCACATTTTCAAGCATCAATTCAATCCTAAATAACGTTTTCAATTTTGTGACAAATATATTCAAATTTGGAATTTAGCAAGGCCAAGGACAAGTTAACATAATTTTTACCTAATATTTGCAATAAAAGCTACAGGCTGTTGAACACATCGGCTAAAATTTGAACAAGTTTAAATGAATAAATATCTTTTTTTTAAATGGTACACCTTGTATATTTTCATGTTATTTAATAGAGTAATAAAAACCATAAAAGTTTTGTTCAATATATCCTATACCTATTTATAATAGTTTTTGAGATATTTCAGTTTTTCTTATTTTCCATACTTTCTTACAGAAATAGTCTTGTAATAGCCATGTAAAATAATAAAAAGAAACTACAGAAACAAACAGAATGTGGTTAAATATGATGAAATACATTATTCGTTATATTACAACGGCAATAGTTTAATTAAACATAACAATAACGACAAGGCAAATACATATTTACTTTTATACTAAATTGAAACAAAAAAATTACCTATTAAATACTGAGATTAATTATTTCTTTTTAATAAGTGTTCGAATAAACGACCCTGTTGTGCAATGCACAAATTTAGTCTTTTTTGCAGATTTTCTCGGACCCTGGACAAAATTAGTGGCGTTATTGTTCTACAGGTATCCCTAATCCTGTTTCGCATATCTTCCACTGTTGTTGGCGGATTAACATACACCTTATTTTTAATATAACCCTATAGGAAGAAATCTAATGGGGTGATGTCGCAAGACCTTGGTGGCCACTCAATGAAACCCCCACGTCCAATCCATTTTTGCGGATATCGTTGGTCCAAAAACGCACGAACTTCACGATGGTAATGCGGATGCGCACCATCGTGCTGGAACCACATACTGTCGAGCTCATCCCTATCGAGACCTTGAAGCAGTTGGGGTAGTTCTTCTTGTAGAAAGTTCAGGTAACTATGGCCATTTAGTGGTTCATTAAAAAAGTGGGGTTCAATAATTCGATTATGATGAATACCACACCAAACATTTAATGACCAGTGGTTTTGATGTTGCACCTCTCTAATCCGAAATGGGTTTTCTGTGGCATAATAATGCATGTTGCGTCTATTTACGGCACCGTTACTTCTAAAAGTAGCTTCATCACTAAACATTACCTTGCATAATAAATTTGGATTTAATTGAATCTCCGCATTTATTGTACGACAAAAGTTTACACGACTTTCAAAATCCTGTCCATGTAATTCTTGGTGTAATTCCATGTGATATGGATGATACCTATATTTCTTGGTAGTACGACTAGCGGTGGATTGTGATGTTTCACATAATGCTGCTAACTGACGGCTACCAATATAAGGATTTTCCTGAACATTTAACAATACTTGTAGTTCTTTTTCTTCATTAGTTACTGATTTGTTGACCACTTTACGTTTTGGATAATCAACAGTACCAGAAGAATCAAATCTTTGCATTAAGTTTTGAAAAGTATGGGTACTAGGCTGGCGTCGATCAGGATACTTCATTTTATAAATTCTTTGAGCAAGAAGGCAATTTTTTTGAGCCTCTCCTATTGTATAAATCATATCTATTAACTCATTCTTTGGAAAATTCATTTTACAATATAAGACGAATGCAAAAAAAAAACCAAACTACACTACATAAAAACCAAAAGAAGCGATTGCGGTTATAAATTTGACACACAGAAAAATGTTCTTTTACATTGTTTTTGCCATGGCTACTATGATAATGAAGACTATTTCTGTAAAAAAGTATGGAAAATAAGAAAAACTGAAATATCTCAAAAACTATTATAAATAGGTATAGGATATATTGAACAAAACTTTTAGGGTTTTTATTACTCTATTAAATAACATGAAAATATACAGGGTGTACTATTTAAAAAAAAAGATATTTATTCATTTAAACTTGTTCAAATTTGAGCCGATGGGTTCAACACCCTGTAGCTTTTATTGCAAATATTAGGTAAAAATTATGTTAACTTGTCCTTGGCCTTGCTAAATTCCAAATTTGAATATATTTGTCACAAAATTGAAAACGTTATTTAGGATTGAATTGATGCTTGAAAATGTGACTTTTTTTCTTTAAACTTAATTATCTCAGAAACTATAAAGTTTTGTTATAGTAAACCCTTAATAAAAAAGATTTAAAATTATAAGCTAAATCGAAAATACGATTCGTATATAGGGTGTTCTATTTTAAAAAATACAACTTTATGCTGGCCTAGTTTTTTGGCTCACCCTGTAGAGTCCTAAATATTTTTAAAATCTGCGTAAAAATTAACTGTATCAAACAATAAATATAGTTTCTTTGTTAATTTCACCGAAAAGGCACAAACCTACTTCATCCAATCGTTGACTCACCCTGTACAATGAAATTGAGAATAATGATGAAAATGGTATGTGCGATGTAAGTGAGAGTAACAATTGCGACGATGAAATGGACACCGATTGCAAAGAAGTAATAGAAAAAAAAAAGAAAGATGAATGTCTAATTGATATATATATATATATATATATATATATATATATATATATATATATATATATATATATATATATATATATATTGTATTTGTATGATTTTCGCACGTAATTTTAATGTATTATTAAATATTTATATGACGTATTATATATTTTTATTATATTTTTATATGATTTGCTGATAGAAATGTTCGTAATAATTTTGTTAATAAACTATTAGGTAATAATAATATAAAAGAAAAAAACAGTATAATATGTAATATATAATTGAATATTTGTATGATTTTCTCTATAATTTTTTGTAAAAATTTTGTTAATAAACAAATTAATAATTAATATGACTAAACAAATTGTTACTATCATATAAATTAATAGAACAACATCAATATTATAAATATTACTTGTGATGCATAAGTTTCCTTGAAGCGTCAATGAATAATGCGCCTGAACCATGGCAACTCGCCGACAGCGGCCTGCAGCAGCTATTTTCGGTTAGATTCAGCCCAATTTTCGAAGGTTCACAGATCGTATGGAAGTGGATTTCTTCGATCCAAAAAATTCACAGGTAAAGTACAAATATTAAAAAGCATCTTCTGCAAATTTGAGCCTTAATATTCATTTGCCACGCCATTATGAATTTTTGAAAAAAAAAACGTTTTTTTCATCAAAAATTAAATTTTTTGAGATCGGAAATGAAACTTCTAAATCCAATGCACGCATTAAAAAAATTGTATCTCCATCCGGTGAAAAGTTTTCGCAATTTTTTTGGTGCAAAAATTGGTTCTTGCAAAATTTCTAGGCCCACGATTAAGGAAAAAATTTTTTTAATAGATCTTCCAAATATAAAACGATACAAACAATTTCTATTAAAATTGAGCATCGTATCTTAATTAGGAAAGCGGAAAATTGAGGTTGAATTTTCCACTTTGACATCGAATTTCTCGGAAAATAAAAAACGCACAGATTCCGAGTTTGTCATACTTTTTTAGAATTATAATATCTATATTTATGTTAAATTTTAAATCGGGAATTTGTTAATAAATGTTTTTTTTAAACATAAACCGTAAATTTTGTCGAAAAAAAAATATATCTGGATAATTAGTGGCGCCATCTATAACTTATATTATATTAATCGATAGGTTTTTTAATTCTCTACAACTTTTGTTTAAAATATTTTACTTTTCGAGATAAACTCAAAAAACCGAAAATCGTGACCATTTTTGATCCGCCATTTTTTTGCACAGGTCTTTCAGAGTTACCATCGAGATATGTTTTATAGGATGCCGAAATGAACACATTCCAGCAAAAAAAAACAGTGTTACGTTTTTGTTACTCACGAAAGTCTATTTTCCATGGAGTATAGTGTTGAGTGAGCTATCTATTCCATCCTTAATTTCATCTATGCCGATACCCGCATAGAGTTCAATTTTTACGTGTTTTTTTAACAATGTATGTTCCTATTAAAATGTTTCTATTCCCATCATTATCTTTATATTCAAGAAACTTTAAATTTATGCTTGTTAATAAAAATATTTTCCTTTTCCTCAAAACAATAAACACCTTTTCAACTCGTTTAAGTAAAATTAAGTGAAAGGAAAAGGGGCAAAACAGCCTTTTAAAAGGCACAAATCAAAAAGTATTCACACCGACATGACATCAAAGAGGTGCCAGTCGAACATCGGCAAATGGAATTCAAAGTTCACTTTTCCTTAGATTGGGATTTATTACACCATTGTCCGAGTTTCTTTTTATCGACAGATCGCTTTCCCTTGCATTGGTGTAGGTCGCGAACTTAACAATCAATGATATGTTAACAATAGTGGTTACGTCATGCTATAGAAATTGTTATTTGCATAGAATAGACTAGGACTGTTGCACTCGGAACAGATTTATTTAACAGCTGAATTCATCAGTATGTTTTCCTACTCTATGACTACATATCAGAAAAAAGTTCTTACCTGGCGTCTGTTTGTATGTCTGGACTAGTAGTACGTAAAGTCACAAATAAATTCATTACTTAAAAAATGCTGGGTTTCTTGAAAAATCGTGGAGACGTTCACCTTATTATTTTCGGTAGGAATTTTTTTGAATATATTAGCTTTGTTCGCGGTAAGGATTTAGAACCGATTCTGAACTAACACGCATGCGCAGTTGAAATAGCAGCGTTCGCGGATAACAAAGTTCAGAATTTTTAGTTACAGTCCAATGTTCGCGGAGAAAATAATTCGGTTCGAAATCGATTCTGAACCAGTCCTACCGGTTCTAAGGATTGAAGAAGAACTGTATGTTCGGAATTTTATGCAGCGCCAGCTTTCATGCTGCGGCCGCAATGTGCAACTACTTGACAATTGTCTTCATTTTATTTTAGGTTTTTCTCTTGTTTATGTCATTCGTTGCATTTGATGTTCCAGTATATATTTTATTGTATTATACTGGTTTTACTTTAATTAGTGTTAATCGACCTAGAATCTTAAATAATAAGTTAAAAAAGTGTTAGTTTGAACCTAAAAAAAAATATATTTTTAGTGAATACTCCCATTATGTCAAATCATTTATTAGCCAGCGATGAGGAAATTTTAGAATTACTCAAAATTCCTAAAAGTGGCAATTATTTTAAGGAAATTTTGCCCCCCATTTTCAGTTAAGCTGAAAAATGGACAAGAACTGGCGTGTATTATGGTTTGCGATAAATGAAGTTGCATCGTATAGGGACGTATCAGACCGGTTTTTAGTTTTATTAAAAACTAGCGACCCGCCCCGGCTTCGCACGGGTGCAATGCTGATACTAAATACACTACAGAAAAACTGTGACTATTTATTTTATTTTTACAACAATTATTACATCGGCCTCCGACGCGCTATTTATAGGCACGCTGCCGCCGCCCCGGTCGGCCAGTACCGCCGCAAGCGCTACTTCCCGCAATTTTAAATCTGTAATATCTTCGAAAATATTCATTTAAATCTTGTGCTGTAAAGGACCATATATCTATATTAAATCAACAATGTATTTAAGCTATTTGATTGGATAAGGATTAATGCTGTATTGGTTAAAATCGCTTCAAAATTTGCCATTATTTGTCGTAAAAAGTAAATGACAAAAAAATGTTATTGTGGGATATCCATGAGAGATAGACATATACCATCGCGGAGTTTTCTGTAGACCTTTTCAATGTGTACAAATAATTAGTACATTATTTTGATAAATCTCGTAGGGTTCAGCCTGCGTTTGCAATGTAAGCGGAAAAAAATATGATAATTAACGACATCACATTAGAAACCTCAAAAATAACAGTATTTCTCCACTATTTAATGGATGTTATTATACATATAAACCTTCCTCTTGAATCACTCTATCTATTGAAAAAAACCGCATCAAAATCCGGTGTGTAGTTTTAAAGATTTAAGCATACAAAGGGACATAGGGACAGAGAAAGCGACTTTGTTTTATACTATGTAGTGATTAAATGTTGAAAATCCCTTCCTTTGGTTAATTGGTACTGACCTAAGCAATTTATAAATTCATTCTGAAGATTTATGACGAGTTCCGTAGTTATTAACCTTATCTCTTAGATAATCCGGTTCTTGAAACCCTCTATGTCAATCGGCTTAGTCTGAAAAACTTTACCTTTATGGTAACCCGACAAAGGGCAGGTAAGAAAGTTTAAGCCTGACGACCTCAGCGGTCACTAACAAGGTCACCTTCTTTTAAGATACGCAAGAACTTCTGCTACTGTGCACTATATTGTTGAAACCAGATATTTTGATGGAATAAATCTGGATTCTCTTCTTCAGGAAACAGCGTTAAAAGAGCATGAAGAAGCTTCTTGTAGAAACTTTCACCAGTTAAATCTTCATCCAAAAACATCGGCCCTATAACGATATTATCCAAGATTTGAGCCCACTCATTCACTTTTTGTCTATACTCTTTCATCCAATCTGAGGGTTATATCCGATCAAAGCCGATAATTTGGTGTGTAATAATAAAAATAGGATTTATTGTAACAGTTCACAATAATCTTCATAAATTTTTTGAACGACTTGAATTTTGAAAGGATTGCCATATATTTATTACAGCTGTTTTCGCAATGGCCAAGTTTATAGCTATCTCCTTATAGTTAACATGGTAATTACCTTGAACACTTAATAATACATCTATTTTTTGAATATTTAATGGAGCATAATTTATTTCGTTAGGCTTTTATTATTAACTATACCAGAAACAGTACTTCAGTATTTTTTTATGTAACAAATATGTTCTCAAATATTCCAAATAAGGATGCTTACATAATAATTGAAATCAGTCTATCCAATCCTGGTGTAAAAAATGAAATTTTATCACTGTTTGATCTTTGTATTTCTCAAAACTACTGTCAACATAATAACCAGTTCTACAAATAAAAAATAACGTGCTAACGATGGACTCCCCCCTAAGCGCAATGTTGGCAAAGAATTTTATGACTAATTTCGAAGAAAACTTTGTTAAAACAAACTTTTCAAAAAACATATTTTTCTTGGATAGATATGTAAAAGACATCCTTACTTGTTTTACAGGTAAAGAAACTGAATGAGAAGATATACTAAAACATCTCAACAGTATACACAACAAAATAAAATTCACAATAGAAAAAGTGGTAGACAATAAAATAAATTTCTTAGATATCATCATTACAAAAATAAACCACAGTTCTTCCTTTAACATTTACAGAGAACCTACTTTCACTGACTCCACAACACTCAAGATACCCCGTATTTCATAAACTTCCAGCATACAAGTCTATAATACACAGGGCATTAACTAACCCTTTAGCAGATACAGATAAGAAAAAAGAACTTATTACAATAAAACAAATAGCATTAAACAATAGTTACAGTGACGAGCAAATTAACAATTTAATAAATAAAAAACAAAAACAAACTACACTTAACCGAATATGCCCACACAACATAAATAAAAATAACATTAAATACACTACCTTTACGTATTTTGGACCTATTTCAGATAGAATAGCTGATGTCTTAAAAAACAAAATTTAAAAATAGCATTCAAATCGTCACAAAAACTTCCACAGATGTTTAATGCCAAAGACAAAATTTCCTCTCTACAAAAGTTAAGAATTTATAGATTAAATTGTTCGGATTTTAATAGTTGTTACATGGGACAAACGGGAAGAAATTTCTATACAAAATTTAAAAAACACAAAACAGCATTTAAAAAGACAATCCAAACTAACTCTGTACAGGTCAATTATTCGCCCGGTAGTTACTTATGGTAGCGAAACTTGGACCTTCAATCAACAATAAATAAATAAATTAGTCATATTTGAACGAAAGGTTCTCAGAATGATATTTGGTCTCCAAAGAGATGAAACAACAGGAAATTGGAGAAGACGCCACAATGCTGAATTGGCGACACTATGACAGTGAAAACATAGTCCGTTGTATAAAAGCCAATAGAATAAGATGGGCAGGCCATGTGGTAAGATCAGGGGACCACAGATTATTGCAAACAGTATTCTTTGAGAGACCAGATCGTAAAAGATCAATAGGCCGTCCCAGGAAAAGATGGAAGGATGCCGTCGAAGCTGATTTGTATAGGATTGGAGTCCAGCAGTGGGAAATGGAAGCACAAGACCATAGGAGATGGAGGGCGACAGTGGATGCGGCTAAGACTCACCCAGAGTTGTAAGACCAGGAAAAAAGAAGAAGAAGAAGAAGGAAACTGCATTTTTGTTAAAAAGACATAATTCAAATTGTGCTAACCATTTCATAAAAACAGGTAACAGTTTTCCAAATGTTAACAATATTCAAATTTTGCTTGAAGAAACTTAAATTTTAAATAAATTTAAAAACACATTGTGTTCAGTCTCATCTAGTAACTCCCAGCATCATCCATTCCATTATTCTCTGACGCCATGGATAATTACTCGTGGAACGCGTTATTCCCGTACTTTTCTCTTCAAACATACAGGCAAGTCTGCTTTAAAGAGGGTTTGCATCTTCATAAATTTAGGAAATACTAGATTACGGGTCCGAAATGCCAACCATTCTCAGAGTGCGAGAGAGGAAAAAGAGTAACAATAGAGAAGGACTATTCATATTTGGGATCACATGGTTCTATACACCGCCTATTAGAAAAAAAAAGAGATGACTGCTTTCACATTTCCTCCTCTCTCGCACTGTGGGAACGGCCAGTATTGGGAACGCACAATTTAGTATTTCATATATCTATGGCCACCCACCCTAGGTATTTAAATTCGTAAGTTTGTCATACGTCTTCTCCGTTGATCTACATAGTTTCACTTGCCACCATGTTGGTCATAAACTTTGTTTTTTGGATGTTGATGTTTAGAGCGACGTTTTCTGGAGCCTCCTTTAGTTCTGCTAATATTTGTTTAGCGCCACTCAAATTACCGGCGATTAGAACAATATATCAGAAGTATTCGCAATGTTTGTAGCCTTATTACACCAAAGGTACCGTCTAGTATTGCCACAAAGAGTTTAGGAGATATAGCATCCCTATGTCTAATTCCTCTGTGTATATGGTATTTTTTCTGTGTGTTTATGAAGTTTTACGCATGTATACTTGAAATTAAACCATAAGTTAAATAGGGGGGACTATTTCTTACATCAGTTTTTCGCCTCCTATTTCTGTAACTTCTATCTCAATTTGATCTCCTCTTCGAGCTTTATTATTATTCATCTCCTTCAGAGCATTTTTTATGTCCTCATTTTGGTAGACCTTTAGAACTCTAATTTAATATTTCATATTTCTACATGTGTTAAAGTGATTTGCAGAGGCCTTAAAAACATTCCCGAAAATAGTTCGTTGAAAAAGGAAAATCGCCTTTCAACACTTTATCTCCATGAGATTTAATTAATTTAATTTCAAATGGAATAGCTCCGAAAATTATATTGCAATAAGCTTTCAATGGTGGATCAAACATACATTTTTGGAACACGAATCTAATAAATATTGAGAATCTGCTAATAGGTTTTTATGAAGAATTTATTTCGAGTTGGTAAATTTTTAGTCTTTCTGTGAACCCATTTATAATCTCCTTAAATTTTACTATTATCGCCTACATAATAATATTCCAACACCGTTCAAAAAGATCAGATTCCGGCATTTCCGTCCTAGTCTAATATTATTTGCATAAGCGACGTGTTTCGTCAGTACAATCCGAGCATCGAAGTTGGCGGCGGCGCAACATGACCGCCACCGAGCCGTCCCGACCAGGAGGCAGCCAATGTGATGACGCCAATGGCCGTACACCCCCTCTGGCGGAGGGCGCGGAAAACCGGACGGTGGCGACGAAAAGCACCAGCATTTTTAATAGCCGGATGGTGATCGAACAGGCTGTAATTACTTGCGAAAAAAGTTCGAAATCTTTATGATTCGGAGTTTACAATCGGCTATTTCGTTTTTATAATTGAAGTAAAAAATTATAGGAAGAAATTTGATTTATTTTTATTAGCATTCTCACAACTAGTTATTATTTTGAATCCTTTATTTTTTCTAATGCTTAAGATCTTGTTTTCATTTGCATATTATGGCCTTTTTAACCAAAACACCCAATAAACAAAATATAAACTCCTCTAATTACTGGGAAACACTTGGATATATTTTACTGGCTAATGAATATTACTCACTGCGGAGATATAGCGCATCGATATAATAGTCCGGTGGTCCAGTAGGTTTTGAAAACCGATAAAGAGACAGCTCCACCAAAATTTTATATACACTACCCTACACATATTTTTGGCATACCTAGATGAAAATCTGAAAACACAAAAAGTTTTATAACTTCAAAAGAAATGGTCGTAGTTTAAAAATTCCAACGGTATCTTAAAATTTAGATAAAAATCTTCAAAAAACCGTTATATTTATCTCCAAAACCAATAAACATAGGTATTAAACAATATCATAAAAAAGTAAAAAAATTGAAAAAATTTTGATGATATTTGTTCTGTTATATTCAATTGCACATATTGTAGAATACAAAAACCAAGAGAGTCTGAAAGAGTATTGCTTCACCTTTAAAATGTGCGGTAGATCATCCAATTTGGTCTATTTGGACCAAAGTTAGACACATTTTTGTAAAAAAATATGTTTTTTTTTAAACGCGATGTTCAAAAAACCAAACAAAATATAAAAAAGGTGTAAATAGAAAAAGACTTGTTTTTGTGCAAAAAATATAGATAAGTAATTTTTAAAAATCGGAGAAAAAAATTTTTTCCTATTTTTTATGACAAAAAATTTCAGAATTTTAAAATTAATGAAAAACATGACACGATATTTTGTTGAAGTTAAAGAAAATCAAATTGCAGAAAAGTCAAATGTATGTAGACGTACTGTTGATTACAACGTTAGAAAATATATTAAGGAAACTGGTTCTATTAATCATAAACGTAATAGAGAATATCTGAAAATAAAACAACTCTTAAAGAAGACAGATATATTGTTTACACTGCTTTACATAATAGACGTTTCAGTGTTTCTGATATAACTGTGCAAATTAATAAAAATTTGAAAATTATAATTAATATATTATAAATCTATAATCTAGAGCCAGACAACAGACTAATAAGCTTTGATGTGGAAAGTATGTATACTAATATACCATTAGGGGAATCACTAGCCATAATCAAAACTAGACTTTCAAATGATACTACTTTTTCAGATCGAACCACGTTACCACTGGACAGGGTGATGGACCTTTTGGAGTGTTGCCTGCGTAGTGCTTGCTTTCAAGTAAAGGACAAGTTCTACGCTCAAGACTACGTGCTTCCGATGGGTTCTTCACTCTCTCCAGTCGTCGGCAATATATATATATATATATATATATATATATATATATATATATATATATATATATATATACCGGGTGTCAACGAATCTATTAGACAAGTCTTAATTTCTAGAGTATTATGTGTATCAAAATGAGAATTGGTATAGGTAAATGTTATGTGAAGAGGAGAGTTTTCGCATATTTTCCACTTTCCGGTCACTTCCGGTTTCACCGGAAATGGCCCCGGTTTTGAATTCTTAAATAGAACACCCGTTATATTTTAACATCTTTGGATTTCTGAGACAATTCTAGATCAGAATGTGACATTTTAAAAACTTTTTACGTCTACTTCATTTTTTTAGAGCCACTTTTAAAATTGCATCTAGGTGGCCATGATCGGACGCAAACTAATCTAACGGCCTTAGGTGATGTCAAAAAAATACAATCGCAAAGTTTTAGTGACTAGTATGAAAGACAGGAATTGGATTAAAAATTTAACAAAATTAACAAAAAACTAACAAAATAAACTAATAACTTAGACGACGCACTTAAAATATTTGAAAGTACAGTAGCTGAATTTGTTAAAAAGTTTAGTGTAGTAAATGTTCAAAGTGCATTCCTTCTTTTTCACGACACATTTCAGCTCGTTCAATTGTTTCTCTCAACACGTTTTGTAGCATTTGGGGTGTTATACTTCTAAATGCCCGTAAAATTATTTCTTCTAATATTTCAAGAGTAGCTGGGGCTGCTCCATAGTAAACCCTTTCTTTAACATATCCCCAGACAAAGAAGTCGAGCACAGTAAGATCCGGTGAGCGGGCTGGCCACCGTACCGGACCATTGGTTGCAATAATTCGATTATTAAAATGCTCTATTAAATAATTAAGAACTTCTCTAGTATTGTGAGGCGGTGCTACATCTTGTTGAAAGTAAATTCGCCGTAAAAATGCTAAAGGTATATCATTGAGATGATTTTCGATTTCATTTTGAAGAAAACGTAAGTATCTAACCCCTGTTAACTGACCTTGAAACAATATTGGCCCAATTATTCTGTTTCCAATGATACCAGCCCAGACATTGACGCCAAATCTTTCTTGAAAATTGCCCTCTCTCATTTCATGTTGATTTTGTTGGGCCCAGTACCGAGTATTTTGCTTATTGAACATACCATTATTTGTAAATCGGGATTCGTCGGAAAATAGAAAAAAATCGATAAAATTTGGGTTAACTCTATGATTTTGAAGCAGCCAATCACAAAACACTACCTGTCTATCGCCATCCTCAGTATACAAATGTTGATGTAACTGATATTTAAATGCTCGATATCCATGCTTTTTCAGTATTTTTCTTGCTGATTCATAACTTATCTGCAGTTCTTGACTAATTTTTCTTAACGAAACTGTTTTATCAACCTCAACCATAGCAAGTACGTTAATCTCAGTCTCTTCATTTATGATAAACCTCTGTTCCGCCTCTTGATTTCCTATTTGCCAAAAACGAGTCTCGACATACGGAAAATACTGATGGGCTGGATGTTGCCGATTCGGATATCTATGAGCATACAACTCGGCAGCATTGCTTGAATTTCTATGACACTCTCCATATATTAATAACATATCCACTTTTTGACTTTGAGTATACATTATTTTAACGAAAATTTAGATTAAACTTAACGAAAATTAAGAAACTTTTACGTCTGTTCTTAGAGCGTATATCACTGTCATTATCTACTTAAGTGAGTGCTTTGTTTTCCAAAGAAGACTTGATAAAAATAGTTGCAAATTATTATGCATCATGGCTGTCCATGGCGCACTTGTCATAAGTAAATAAATTATCCAGTATTTTGCTTAATAATATTTAATTTCTGTTCTTATGTCTAACCCAATCGCAAATAAATTAGTACCGTTAGATTTGTCAAAGAATGCTTTTTTCGAAAAGTAGTTGTCAAAAAGGGGTCGCCATTTGAAAATTAATAGTTAGAAATGAAAACGTAATTTTGTCAACTTATTTTATTCCTGTCTTTCATACTAGTAATTAAAACTTTGCGATTGTATTTTTTTGACATCACCTAAGGCCGTTAGATTAGTTTGCGTCCGATCATGGCCACCTAGATGCAATTTTAAAAGTAGCTCTAAAAAAATGAAGTAGACGTAAAAAGTTTTTAAAATGTCACATTCTGATCTAGAATTGTCTCAGAAATCCAAAAATGTTAAAATATACAGGGTGTTCTATTTAAAAATTCAAAACCGGGGCCATTTCCGGTGAAACCGGAAGTGGCCGGAAAGGGGAATATATGCGAAAACTCTCCCCTTCACATACCATTTACCTGTGCCAATTCTCATTTTGATACACATAATACTCTAGAAATTATGACTTGTCTAATAGATTCGTTGACACCCGGTATATATATATATATATATATATATATATATATATATATATATATATATATATATACATCTATATATATATATATATATATATATATATATATATATATATATATATATATATATATATAGATAGATATGGAATGGTTCGAAAATCATGCCATAGAAACGGCAACAGTAAAACCGAAAGTCTGGTTGAGATATGTCGATGATACTTTCATCGTATGGAAGGGCAATGATCAAGAACTTAATGATTTCCTGAAACATCTGAATACCATTCGACCTACAATTAAGTTTACCATGGAAAAATAGGTAAATGATCAATTACCCTTCCTAGATTTCATGGTGAACCGTTCAAGCGAAACTATTAAAACTTCAGTATACAGAAAGTCAACATATACTGGACAATATCTTAATCACAGTTCTAATCATTCTGTTGTAACAAAACGGGGAATTAGACGCAACCTATATAATCTCGCTATATCTATGTGCAATAATGCCAATTCATTGGAAAAAGAGGTAGCAAATATTAAATTCGATTTACAACAGAATGGTTATCCTTTAAAATTAATTGACGATGTTATAAATAATTTTGGAACAACGAACACTGGACAGCAAGAAACACACTCCTTCTTCACAATTCCATACATTAAGGGAACGTCGGAGAAAATAAGACGAATTGCCAGTAGTTATAATATAAAAACAGCCTTTAAATCAGGAAATACACTTAGAGCTCATTTAACAAAAACAAAACCTAAAACTACCGATAAGAAAGAATGTGTTTACAAAGTTCCATGTGAGTGTGGTGAAATGTATATTGGAGAAACCAAACGACAACTAAAAGTTAGAACTAAGGAACATAAAACTCATACACAAAAAGGGGAAACGTCGAGATCAGGTATTGCAGAACACTCCTGGGATAAACAACACCATATAAAATGGTCTGAGGCTGCGGCATTATATATGGAACCCAATATAAAAAAAAGAAAATTTATAGAAGCAGCATACATTAAAAACATAATGGAATCTTCAGTAAATCGAGTGTTGATATACCTAATCTTTGACAACCACTACTTTGTAACATTAAATCATTGAGGTGTGTACAGTGAAGCGAAACGTTGCACTTCAACGGACACAGTCCCTATATAAGCTCGTAGTCTTAAGACAAAACATTCAGTTTATACTTGATAACGATTAGAGATACAACCTAATCGAAACGTCGTAAAAATAAATAAAAATAAAGACAATGCAAGTCCGACCACATTTTAGTTAATATATTATAATTTGAAAGTATAAGTACGTCAGAGACTTCATGAAAATGGAAATTTTGATCGACTTGCTACTAAAAAACCGTTGCTAAGACTCGTAAATATATAAAAAAAAAAGATTAAAATGGGCAAGGCAACCAAAAAATTGAAGCATTGCTCAGCAGAAAAAGGCCCTTTTAGCGACGAATCGAAGCTTGCAATGTAAAAAAAGTGTATGTGCTTAGAAAAGCAAATGAAAACTTTTGAGAGATTGTTTGGTTCCTAGTGTCACACATGGAGGTGACTTAGTAATGGCTTGGGGTTGCTTAGCCTGATCTCGTGTTGGTAACCCTGTAAAAGTAAAACGAATCTTCAACAAGGAAGGCTATAAAAACTTCTACACAAAAACATATGGCCTCCTGGTACTCGTCTAGTACGTACTCCTTTTACTTTATAACATGATATCGACCCCAAACATACTATAAATATCTGCATAAGTTGCTTGGAAAGGCTTGAAAAAAAGAAGAAATTTAAAGTCATCGAGTGGCCACTACAAAGCCCCGATTTAAACCCGATAGAATTATTATAAGATGAATTAAACGGCTGTTCAAAAGCAACGTTCGACATCGGTTTCTTACTTATGGGAAATCTCACAAGACGAGTGGAAAAAATCAAAGACACTCAACAAATTAATCTTGCGAATGCCAAGAATTTGCCAGACTGTAATTAAAAGCAAAGGCTACCACTTTGATGAGAAAAATGTTGAGACGTAACTATTATACTACCTAACAAATTGATATTTACTTTTTTCGTTATAATTTTTTGTTAAAATTTCTCATTTGTATTATTTATTAGTTTAAATTTTGAATTCTATGCATATTGATATTTAAGAACTGACCGCTAATTAGTTAGTAATCACTGATATTTATTATTGTTTTCATCAAAAGGCTTAGTACCTAGTAAAGGTAAATATGAATTAAAATTTCCCTTTGTTAAATAAAAGTGTTTTCCTTTAACTTCAACAAAATATCGTGTAATTTTATTCATTAATTTTAAAATTTTAAAATTTTTTATGTCATAAAAAAGAGGAAAAATTTTTTTTCTCCGATTTTTTTTAATATATGTTCTTTGCACAAAAACACGTCTTTTCTCTATTTACACTTTCTTTTATTTTATTTAGTTTTATAAACATACGCGTTAAAAAAAAAATATATTTTGTTACAAAAATGTATCTAACTTCGGTCCACATGGACCAAATTTGACGACATACCACTCATTTTAAAGGTGATACAATACTCTTTCAAACTGTTTTGGTTTTTGTATTCTGCAATATTTGCACTTGAAATTATAACAGGACAAATATCATCAAAATTTTTTCAATTATTTTACTTTTTTATGATATTATTTAGTACCTATATTTATGGGTTTTTGAAATAAATGTAACGGTTTTTTGAAGATTTACACCTAAATTTTAAGATACCGTTGAAATTTTTATGCTGCGGCCATTTCTTTTCAAGTTGTAAAACTTTTTGTGTTTTCAGATTTTCATCTAGGTATGAAAGTTCAAAGATTTGGGGCTTAAAGTCGCATCGGAAGCGGAGACCATTTAACGACTGGACCTACATTTTAACGTGGGTTCCGAACCACGGTCCTCGACACTCAACTAACCCCGAGTTTTTACACTCTTTGTCAGTCAAGTGTCTACTGACTAGTGGGACTACCCTCTAATGGTCTGACAACTTAAATAAGTAAGCTGCCGTGCACGGGGCTTGAACCCGCGCTTGTCCGTGGTCGTCCCTATCAGTCCTAGCGCCTTCAACGGTTAGGCTAATCCCACGACCTCATCTAGGTATGGCAAAAACATGTGCAGGGAAGGTATGTATTTTGATCACCCGAAAAATAGTCAGGTAATTTGTTAAAAAAAAAATTGATATTGATTTAAAAACTTTTTTTTTGTAATATAATAAAACAAAAAGTGTCTCTTGCAATTTTTTCGTCTGACGCACAGTTTTTGAGTTAAAAATTGTTTAATATTTAAAAAATTATATTTTTTTGCTACTTTGCAATACGAGTAACTTTTGATTAAATAAAGATTTCCAAATTTTGTGCCTCGCAATTGATTCAGGTCAAGAACTACAAGTTGGGATTAATCTCAGAGGGAAATGTGATGTTCTTATTGGTTTTTAACGCTATAAATAAATAGCGTTTCATAAATTGTAACGTACGAGCCACAATGGCTGAACAGAAGTGGAAGTCTACTTACAGGCGCTCACCTAGTGCACATAATCCATTATAGCTTGATAGCTGATCATTGCATTAATAATTTAAATAGATTTTAATATATATGTTACTGGCAATCTGTATAATTCGGTATTCTATACAATATCTAGGCTTTGTATAGAATACCTAAAACGTTTAGGTAATGTATGAAATATTATTTAGTTCATACTTTGCTTAGGCATTCTATACAAAGCAAATGCATAGTCCGTAATGTGTGTAAAAGACGAGAACATGGAAGGGGGAGACCTGCGGACGGGCAGTAAACCTGCTGCGACTTGTTTACTTACATTACGCTGAGTGCGTCGCGGACGAAAAAACAAATTTATTTCATTACTCTAAAAATGGCGGCCAATCAGCGAATCTCACAGATGATAGAAAAATTTTCTTTACAATTGCGAATTAAAAGAGAAGCAGCAAGTATTAAAAATTGCACGTTTATTGACGATCAACGATATGAACAATTGTTAAAAGAAATAAAAAATGTAAAAACAGCTGAAAAGAAGTCTCCCTGGGATTACTGGTTATTGAAGTATTATGATTCTATAACTGTGGGTCAAAAACATGAGTTGATATTTCCTGCAAATATTCCAAATAACAATATTATATACTTCTTCTTCTTCTGGTGTCATGTGCAAAGCCGCACGTCGGCGATCAAATGTCCATTCCTCTTCTAAAGTTATAAGACGGCCAGGACACCCTCTTCGGCCTGTCTAAATATAGTTGCGGCGTCCGATATTCCACACCAGTCTCTTATATTTCGTAGCCAAGAATGTCGTTTTCTGCCTGGTCCGCGCTTTCCCTCTATTTTTCCCTGCAAAATCAACTTTGGTATGGAGTATCTGGATCCTCTCAACATATGTCCCAAGTAAGACACTTTACGCTGCTTTACCGTGTCCAGCAGTTGTCTTTCTACGCCACTCCTTCTTAAAACTTCTTCATTTGTGAGATGAGCAGTCCAGGGAATACGTAGCAGTCGACGAAGTGTCCATAGCTCGAAGGCTTCGATCCTATTCAGTGTTCTAACTTTAAGTGACCATGTTTCAACGCCATACAATACCATAGGCCATACATAACATTTCAAAACACGTATTCTGGTATTTAGTGGTAAATGCCTGCAAAGAAGAAAATTCTTGATTTTAAAAAATGCTGTTTTTGCTCGGCCTATTCGTCCTTTCACTTCTTCCAAAGCTAGTTGAAAGATTTTCTCAACATAAATATTGAACAAAATAGGGGACAAAATACACCCCTGTCGGACTCCCTTCAATATGCCAAAAGTGTCCGTTAACAGATCGGTAATAATGCGGACTTCTGCTGATTGGTTCCAATACAGTTCTTTTATTATTCTTATATCCTTATCGTCAATACCAATTTCCTGCAATCTCTCCAAAAGTGGCTCATGTCTAACATTGTCAAATACTTTTTGGTAATCAATAAAACAGATGAAAACATCCTGTCTTTGGTCATAGCACTTTTGTACAAGTAATTTTAAAGAAAATAGTGCTTCTCTAGTGCCAAGTCCCTTGATGAATCCGAACTGTGTATTGCCACTCATATCCTCGCATTTTTTGTATATCCTTGAATGAATGACCCTTAGAAATGCTTTAAGCGCGTGACTCATCAAACTTATAAGTCTGTAGTCTTCACAAAGTTTGGGAGTTGATTTCTTTGGTATTGCGACAAAGGTCGACTTTAGCCAATCCAATGGAATTTGCCCAGTCATATATTACATTAAAAAGATATGTAAGCTGTTTAATATCAACTAGCTTTAAAACTTCTGCATAAACTTGATCATGACCTGGAACTTTACCGCATTTCATTTTATTTACTGCGTGTCTGACTTCACACTCAAGGATTTTTGGACCACTCATATGTTCCGTGTTGTTCCTATAATTATTTGTACGTTGGTCATTAAATAGGGTCTCCGCGTAATTCAACCAGGTCAACTTCAGTTCTTCCGTATCCAATATCTTATATACTATGTTGCTGATAGTAAATTATTACAAGTACTTCACTACACCGATCAAAGTATCGGCGATGGAGGACGACACCGAATGCTGACATAAGTTTATAATAATTTACCAGGATCATCTAACGAAGTTGGTGGTATTAAGAGCACTGAAAACAAAATGCGCAAAGGAAGTAGCGTACAATTTACTGGATATTTTCACACTGATTGCTGCACCAGCAATCGTACAATCTGACTACTGTAGAGAATTTTCCAACTAAATTGTAAGAAGTGTTAAAAGATACTGGCCGACTTTAAAAATTGTACATGGCAAACCTAGACATTCCCAAAGTTAGAGGAGTGTCGAACGAGCAAATCAGGACATCGAAAACATGTTGACAACTTGCATGCAAGACAATAATAGTGATTATTGTAGTGATGGTCTGCGATTTGTCCAGCTCATGAAGAATAGAACTTTCCATTCAGGAATCAAAAGAACACCTCACGACGCTCTTTTCGGATCTAAAATAAAAGTTGGTATATCTTTGCCTGTTGTTGATACAACCCGGAAATTGAAAGTATTCCCATTGCATCAGAATCCCTAACAGTAGATCCAGTTCAGACATAAAATCAACCTCTAGAGGCTCAACATTAAGAAAGCTCCGCTATCGTCAGTTCTGCGATTCGTAATGAAACTTTAAATGTTCAAAGTACGCATTATGATCACACGACTACCCTAAGTTCCGAGATTCTTGATGAGCCTGCGAATACTGCTTCTGAGGTAAATCGTCAACCTTTAAATGATCCGAATTCCGAATCAGAACTTGAACAATCATTGAGCTCCCCATTCCTATGTTGTGTTTGTTCCGAGGAGACGACGGATGCTCATTCGTGAAGAAAATGTAACAGACCTATTCATGGTATTTGTGCTGCTCTGGAAAGAGATATGGCAGTAGCCTATAATTCTAAAGCAAGCTCATAAAATGCTCAAAACTTCTGAAAAAAAATTCCCCCTGTGGCATTGGGTACCACTGTAAGAATCGTTGTTCCGGAAGTCTACAGATGTCGCGGTGATGCTCGCAATGTATTAGCTGTAGTCTTACAAAAAACAGATGATGAACTTTATCAACTCGGAACAAAACAAAGCGTTGTAAAGACATTGTATTCAAGCATAGAAGAAATATACCAAGAATTCCTATCCTGTGCTATAATTTTCACGCTCCTAAATGATTCGCCAAACTGGTACTCCGTCTCATTCATAAAATGCAATTTACAATATTATCAGTGATTAGATATCAGTATTTTAATGTGATATACATGCTTTTATTAGAAACAAGTATAAAAAATTTTAATTTTCGGATTTATGTTGAAAACGTGGTAATACTGCATATCCCTTCCTACCGACTAAGAGGGGTAATCTCCACCTTTTTATCGATTTAAATGCAAGGTTGCCGCAGCCTAGCGAAGTTTTACTGAAAGGTTTGATCATTACAACGTTCCCTTTGTAAACTTAAATAAATATAATAAATCAAGGAATAAAAAAACTTGTACCCGTAGTTTAGGTCAACTATCCAATACGGCAACACTGCATATACATCATTCCTTCCCGTTTTACTACTTATAGTAAAAACTATCTTTTATCAATGACCGAGTTTTAATACTTAGCGCTTCCCATCCTCTCGTAAGAATGAGCCTTCTTAGTATAATTCGTCAATGATTCAAGACATCAGTTCACAATTTGTCATCAAGAATTACTTAAAAAAAAAAAGATATCCCTAATCAAGAAACTGCACTCCATAGAATTGCAAATCTGCAATCTACGGGAACAGGTCAGGGCTTTGTTAAATGTACTTGTGATACTAAAAATTGTTCATGTCTGAAAAGTAAGATTTTATACACTTCAAAATGTCATAATAATTTCTCATGTAAGAATAAATAATATATTTTTTACTTATTTTTTTACGATTAGACAGTAGAACCACTCATTTTTTTTACAGAAATGTTTTGTTTCCCAAGTTTTCAATACTTGTTACCTGATTATAAGCAAATTAGATTGTGTTACTTAATCCAGAAGAATTTTAAATTTCACGTTAGTTTTATTTTGATTTTACTGTACAGGGTGAGTCAACGACTGGATGAAGTAGGTTTGTGCCTTTTCGGTGAAATTAACAAAGAAACTATATTTATTGTTTGATACAGTTTATTTTTACGCAGATTTTAAAAATATTTAGGACTCTACAGGGTGAGCCAAAAAACTAGGACAGCATAAAGTTGTATTTTTTTAAATAGAACACCCTGTATACGAATCGTATTTTCGATTTAGCTTATAATTTTAAATCTTTTTTATTAAGGGTTTACTATAACAAAACTTTATAGTTTCTGAGATAATTAAGTTTAAAGAAAAAAAGTCACATTTTCAAGCATCAATTCAATCCTAAATAACGTTTTCAATTTTGTGACAAATATATTCAAATTTGGAATTTAGCAAGGCCAAGGACAAGTTAACATAATTTTTACCTAATATTTGCAATAGAAGCTACAGGGTGTTGAACACATCGGCTCAAATTTGAACAAGTTTAAATGAATAAATATCTTTTTTTTTAAATGGTACACCCTGTATATTTTCATGTTATTTAATAGAGTAATAAAAACCCTAAAAGTTTTGTTCAATATATCCTATACCTATTTATAATAGTTTTTGAGATATTTCAGTTTTTCTTATTTTCCATACTTTTTTACAGAAATAGTCTTCATTATCATAGTAGGCATGGCAAAAACAATGTAAAAGAACATTTTTCTGTGTGTCAAATTTATAACCGCAATCGCTTCTTTTGGTTTTTATGTAGTGTAGTTTGGTTTTTTTGCATTCATCTTATATTGTAAAATGAATTTTCCAAAGAATGAGTTAATAGATATGATTTATACAATAGGAGAGGCTCAAAAAAATTGCCTTCTTGCTCAAAGAATTTACAAAATGAAGTATCCTGATCGACGCCAGCCTAATATCCATACTTTTCAAAACTTAATGCAAAGATTTGATTCTTCTGGTACTGTTGATTATCCAAAACGTAAAGTGGTCAACAAACCAGTAACTAATGAAGAAAAAGAACTACAAGTATTGTTAAATGTTCAGGAAAATCCTTATATTGGTAGCCGTCAGTTAGCAGCATTATGTGAAACATCACAATCCACCGCTAATCGTACTACCAAGAAATATAGGTATCATCCATATCATATGGAATTACACCAAGAATTGCATGGACAGGATTTTGAAAGTCGTGTAAACTTTTGTCGTACAATAAATGCGGAGACTCAATTAGATCCAAATTTATTATGCAAGGTAATGTTTAGTGATGAAGCTACTTTTAGAAGTAAGGGTGCCGTAAATAGACGCAACATGCATTATTATGCCACAGAAAACCCATTTTGGATTAGAGAGGTGCAACATCAAAACCACTGGTCATTAAATGTTTGGTGTGGTATTCATCATAATCGAATTATTGGACCCCACTTTTTTAATGAACCACTAAATGGCCATAGTTACCTGAACTTTCTACAAGAAGAACTACCCCAACTGCTTCAAAGTTTCGATAGGGATGAGCTCGACAGTATGTGGTTCCAGCACGATGGTGCGCCTCCGCATTACCATCGTGAAGTTCGTGCGTTTTTGGACCAACGATATCCGCAAAAATGGATTGGACGTGGGGGTTTCATTGAGTGGCCACCAAGGTCTTGCGACATCACCCCATTAGATTTCTTCCTATGGGGTTATATTAAAAATAAGGTGTATGTTAATCCACCAACAACAGTGGAAGATATGCGAAACAGGATTAGGGATACCTGTAGAACAATAACGCCACTAATTTTGTCCAGGGTCTGAGAAAATCTGCAAAAAAGACTAAATTTGTGCATTGCACAAGAGGGTCGTTTATTCAAACACTTATTAAAAAGAAATAATTAATCTCAGTATTTAATAGGTAATTTTTTTGTTTCAATTTAGTATTAAAGTAAAAATGTATTTGCCATGTCGTTATTGTTGTGTTAATTTTTTCACATTATGTTTAATTAAACTATTGCCATTGTAATATAACGAATAATGTATTTCATCATATTTAACCACATTCTGTTTGTTTCTGTAGTTTCTTTTTATTATTTTACATGGCTACTATGATAATGAAGACTATTTCTGTAAAAAAGTATGGAAAATAAGAAAAACTGAAATATCTCAAAAACTATTATAAATAGGTATAGGATATATTGAACAAAACTTTTAGAGTTTTTATTACTCTATTAAATAACATGAAAATATACAGGGTGTACCACTTAAAAAAAAAGATATTTATTCATTTAAACTTGTTCAAATTTGAGCCGATGTGTTCAACACCCTGTAACTTTTATTGCAAATATTAGGTAAAAATTATGTTAACTTGTCCTTGGCCTTGCTAAATTCCAAATTTGAATATATTTGTCACAAAATTGAAAACGTTATTTAGGATTGAATTGATGCTTGAAAATGTGACTTTTTTTCTTTAAACTTAATTATCTCAGAAACTATAAAGTTTTGTTATAGTAAACTCTTAATAAAAAAGATTTAAAATTATAAGCTAAATCGAAAATGCGATTCGTATATAGGGTGTTCTATTTAAAAAAAATACAACTTTATGTTGTCCTAGTTTTTTGGCTCACCCTGTAGAGTCCTAAATATTTTTAAAATCTGCGTAAAAATAAACTGTATCAAACAATAAATATAGTTTCTTTGTTAATTTCACCGAAAAGGCACAAACCTACTTCATCCAATCGTTGACTCACCCTGTAGGTATAGAAAAATACCTACTAGGTGCATTTTTTTAAAAATTATTTTAATGAATAATTATTAATTATAAAAAAGTTTATTATGAGTAAAAAGTGTTCATGTCTTGAAAGAAAGTTCAAAATGTTTAATAGTTACTTATGTAAATAAGGATAAATAAATATATTTGACTATAGTTAAAGTTAATTCCTAATTCTACTGTAAAAAAGGTTTTAGGTACCTACTTTTATAAAGATTACTTTTAATGGGTACCCTAATTGTTAGTTTTAATCATTTATAGGTAGGTACGTTGACAGATATAGACCCAAATCTATTTACTTTATACATTGCCGGTGGATATGCAGATATTCATAACATTTCAGACATTGCCTGGTCGACTCAGGTATTCTATACATTGCCGAGGAATTATATATATATATATATATATATATATATATATATATATATATATATATATATATATATATATATATATATTTATATATATATATATATATATATATATATATATATATATATATATTTATATATATATATATATATATATATATATATATATATATATATATAAATGTTATGTCGAATATTCTCACGGGTGTGATGTGTAATTGAAGGTTTTCGGGCATCCCGTCTATGTGCTGAGTCCTTCGAACATACCCCTGTAGAAGTAGCATAACGTCAGAACTAGGGCCCGGTTGTTTGAAAGCTGAATAACGTAATAATATTTTTATTTATATTTCAAAAAGTGTTGATAAACAGTAGATATTTAATTTCTTGGTACAGACATGCCGATTTTATGCTATCCTTTTCTAATTGCATTATTTAAACGAGTATCATCGGTACGTCCTTCGAACATACCCCTGGGTACGTCAATTCTGAAAACAAAGTATGAATATATGGTTGCCTAAATTTTGATTATTGTTATTTTCAATATGTAAACAATCTAACAATATTTACCGATAAAAATAAGTTTTTAAATCCTCTTTTTGTTAATATTAATTGTAAACTTCGCATTTATAGTAATTTCTAACACTTAAAAACACCGAAAAAACTCACGACAAGCAATTAAACTGAAAGACAATATAAGTAAATATGTTTATGTCTGTCAAACATCAAAAAAGCGTCTCCCCCACCGACCATAAATAGCCTTCAGACAAATCCATTGTTGTTTATATCTAGAGTATGATCGAAGGCTGAGTCCCTCTCAGGACTGTAAGGCAGCTAACGTTTCAGTGAAATCTCATTCACCATTTTCAAAGCTCACAATATGGCGTCCACGAGCGAACTGACGCCCGCGACTCCGGTGTTGTCGATCCCGTGTGCGCATCGGACACGTTCGTTTTCCGAATGGTTCCGGCCCATCAGGTTGCGAGACCTGCTGCGCGTCATCGAGTCGTTTCGTGTGCAAAAAATTCTTGAATATTTTTACTTGAAATTTTGCACATTTGTTGTATACACAAGAGGCTACTTTAGTTGCAGTATAAAGTTAATGCAACATATTTTTCTATTGTTTTTAAACAAATGAAAATACAGCCATTTTAGTAGGTTCAATTGCAATAATTAACGAATAAATTATCCGATTCGGATGGGCCTTAGCTCATTTTGTAGGAATTTTCAATGCGCACAAAAAAACAGAACTTTATGCTGACCTCGTTTTTAAAACGTACGTATAAGTTAAGAATATAATTCAGTAAATATAGTTTCTTTTTAAATTTTACGTAAAAGGCATAAATTTACTTTATCCAATTTTTACTCGCCTTGTACAAACATCAGTAAAAGCAACAAACCGAAATTTTTCTAAAGATACTTTAGGTAACCCATACAGTTTCAACCATAATAAAACCAAAAATATCTTAAATTCCTGAATCCTTACAGACAATTAAAGTACCCTTTAGGGCAACCGTATAATATAATAAAATTTAAATATTTGCAACAAATAACTTTATTGCATAGGAATAAATACACAAAATGAATGAAATTTCCAAAAACCCTTTGGGTTACCTACAAGTACCTGCACCTACCTATATCTAAAAAATCTGCGCAAATCATACTTTATTTCATCAGTAGCAGCAGAAGCGAAAAGAAGTCCTGTTCCAAGTTGAAATGTTGTGAATATTAAGTGTAAAAATCCAAAGGTAAGTTTTTTTTACTATTATTTATATATAGAAAGAAAACTTTTTTGGAAAAAAATTTAACCTGCGATTTTATTATTGAAAAATGTATATTTTGGCGTCCTAAAGAACATATCTCGATATAAACATTGTCAACTCCTTCGATCATACTCTAGATTTAAACAATAGATTTGTTTGAAGGCTGTTTATGGTCGGTGGGGAAGACGCTTTTTTGATGTTTGACAGGCATAAACATGTTTACTCATCTTTTCTTTCAGTTTAATTGCTTGTCGTGACTTTTTTCGGCGTTTTTAAGTGTTAGAATTTACTAAAAATGCGAAATTTACAATTAATATTAACAAAAAGAGGATTTGAAAACTTATTTTTATTAGTAAATATGGTTAGATATTGTTTACATATTGAAAATAACAATAATAATATTTTAGGCAACCATATATTCATACTTTGTTTTCAGAATTGACGTACCGATGATACTCTTTTAAATAATGCAATTAGAAAAGGATAGCATAAAATCGTTATATGTGTACCAAGAAATTTAATATCTATTGTTTATCAACATTTTTTCAAATATAAACAAAAATATTATTACGTTATTCAGCGTTTAAACAACCGGGCCCTAGTTCTGCCGTTATGGTACTTCTGCAGGGGTATGTTCGAAGGTCAAGTTTATGCTAACAACATGGTGCACCAAAAATGCTAACCTTTCTTCGGTTTTTCCGGTTTATCTTGAAAACTAAAGGTTGTACGGAAAAAAGTTTTAAACTAAAGTTGTAAACAATTGAATTACCTATCGATTGCTTTAAATAAAGTTATAGGTGGCGCCATTAGTTATTAAGATATAATTTTTTTCCACAAAAAATGATATTTTCCTTTGTTTAAAATAAAACCATTTTTATTTAGAAACTATTTTCTCAAAATTAATAGCATATATAGATATTATTTATTTAAAAAAGTATACTAAACTCGGAATCTGCGTAATTAACATTTTCTGATAAAATCGACTTAAAATTTGAAAGTTTGACCTTAATTTATCGTTCTTCTAATTAAGATACAGCAACCATTCTTACAACACATTGTTAATAAAACTTTTATAAACAAAATTGAACTGACTTCTAAAAGTACGCTAAAACGCTATAAATTTTTTTATGCAATTAAAATTTTTGAAGTCGGCGCCAAACTAATACCTAACAAAATGTGATTCTCATAAACAGATTAAAAATACTTTATTTGTAAATGCTTTCTTACCATAATTTGTATATATGGGTAGTTATTTATTTCATTGAGGAAAAATTTGGTGCCAACTTATCGATATTTAAAGAACTTATTTTATACTGCATATTGAGTTTCTATATGCCCCAAGAACCTCATAATATCAGACAAAATCAAAAAATGTAAAATTTTCAGTCCCTCATATTATATCTTATCAACCTAATAGTTGTAAAAAATTATCTTCATATTCGTAATACACGACCCCCGAAAACCTCCAAATACCAAATCTGAAAAAATGCGAATAAGGTAAAATTTTCAACCCACCATATTGGATCCGCTATATTTAATTCCAATAAAATAACTTTAACGTCTTAACCTAATCTAAATCTAAACCTTTCAATACCCCCTAGTACCAATTTTGGATGAAATCCGGAAATTTAAAATTTCTAGACCGTCCTATTGCATCTGACATATTAAATTGTCTTAAAATAATTTTATTACATCCTCAAAAACGATTCAGTCCCACCTTTGAACAAAATAGAAAAATGTAAAATTTTTAGGCCGCTTTATTGGATTCGACATATTGAATCCCGAAAAAATACTTTTAAATTCATAAATTATACTCTCAAAAATCGTTTATATCACTTTTGAAGAAAATCGAAAAATGTAAAATCCGCCAGATTGAGTTTTGAAAAAATATTTTAAGTTTGTGATTAACACTAACAAAATCCCCCAGTACTGATTTTTGACAAAATCGGGACATGTAGAAACTTTAACCCGCCACCTTGGATCCGCCATATTTATTTATTTTTTAATAATTTCAGATCCCAAAAACTCCTCCATATCAATTTTGAAAAAAAATCGGACAAACTTAATTTTTTATCAGCTATATTGGATACGCCATACTGATTTTTTTAAAAATATCAGATTCGTTATGTGCGATAACGAAAATTCCCCTTTACCAATTTTGAAAAAAATCGAACAAAATTGATTTTTTCGTCCGCCATATAACTAAAGGTTGTACGGAAAAAAGTTTTAAACAAAAGTTGTAGACAATTGAATTACCTATAATTAAATAAAGTTATAGGTGGTGCCACTAGTTATTAAGATACAATTTTTTTCCGGAAAACATGGTATTTTCACTTGTTTAGAATAAAACCATATTTATTTACAAACTATTTTCCCAAAATTAAGAGCATATATGGATATTATTTATTTAAAAAAAAGTATGCTAAACTCGAAATCTGCGTAATTAACATTTTCTGATAAAATCGACTTAAAATTTGAAAGTTCGACCTTAATTTATCGTTCTTCTAATTAAGATACAGCAACTATTCTTACAATACATTGTTAATAAAACTTTTATAAACAAAATTGAACCGACTTCTAAAAGTGCGCTAAAAAGTGAAAAATAATTATAAATTTTTTTATGCAATTGAAATTTTTGAAGTCGGCGCCAAACTAATACCGGACAAAATGTGATTCGCATAAACAGATTAAAAATACTTTATTTGTAATTGCTTTCTTACCATAATTTGTATATATGGGTAGTTATTTATTTCATTGAGGAAAAATTTGGTGCCAACTTATCTATATTTAAAGAACTTCAGAAGTAAATTTTTTAGCCCGATATATTTTATACTGCAATATTGAGTTTATATATGCCCCAAGAACCTCATAATATCAGTTTTAGACAAAATCGAATAAAATATTTATAAAAAAATTGAACCGACTTCTAAAAGTGCGCTAAAAAGTGAAAAATAACTAGAATTTTTTATATGAAATTGAAATTTTTGAAGTCGGCGCCAAACTAATAACTGACAAAATGTGATTCGCATAAACAGATTAAAAATACTTTATTTGTAATTGCTTTCTTACCATAATTTGTATATATTGGTAGTTATTTATTTCATTTAGAAATATTTAGCACCGACTTCAAAAATTTCAATTTCATATAAAAATTTCTAGTTATTTTTCACTTTTTAGCACACTTTTAGAAGTCGGTTCAATTTTTTTATAAAAATTTTATTTTTCGATTTTTAGTTTTGAATTTATTTTGATATTCATAAATTATTTGAACTAAGTGCCAATCGAGATTAATGTACCTCGCAATGACTCCAAGGTGACAAAAAAGTATCCGTTTTATCCATAATTGTAAATCGCCTTAAAATGAGCCACTAAAAATTCTTTGATTCTTAGAGTTCTCCAAATACCAATGAAATTGTGTAAAACAAATATTTAGTTTGTCATAGTAAATCCACTATCTTAAATTTCAAATTAATTTTAGATTGGTAATATAGGCCCCAAAACCTTCCAATATCGATAATTAAAGAATTTGAGACGTAAATTTCTCAGCCTGATATATTTTATATTGCATATTGAGTTTGTATACGCCCCAAGAACCTGGCAATATCTATTTTAGATAAAACCGGAAGATGTAGAATTTTCAGTCCTTCATATTATGTCTTATCAACCTAATAGTTGTAAAAAATTAACTTCATATTCGTAAGACACCACCCCCCAAACCCCTAATACCAAATCTGAAAAAATGCGAATAAGGAATAATTTTCAACCCACCATATTGGATCTGCCATATTGAATTTCAAAAAAATAACTTTAACGTCTTAATCTAATCTAAATCTAAATCCTTCAAAGTCCCTAGTACCAATTTTAGATGAAATCCATAAATTTAAAATTTCTAAACGGTCATATTGTATCTGACATATTAGATTTTCTTAAAATAATTTTATATTCGCTATTTACATCCTCAAAAACGATTTAGTTCCACATTTGAACAAAATCGAAAGATGTAAAATTTTTAGTCAGCGCCATATTGAATCCAGAAAAAATACTATTAAATTCATAATTTACACCCTCAAGAACCCTCTATATCAGTTTAGAGAAAAATGTAAAATTTTTAGGACACCTTATTGAATGCACCAGACTGAGTTTTTCAAAAAATATTTTAATTTCGTAATTAACACTAACAAAAATCTCCCAATACCGACTTTAGACAAATTCTAGAGATGTAGAATCTTTAATCCTCCATCTTAGATCCGCCATATTTATTTTTTTTTAAATAATATCAAATTCGTAATGTGCCATCATATCAATTTTGAAAAAATCAGACAAAATTAATTTTTTATCCACCATATTGGATACGCCATATTGAATTTTCTGAAAATAATTTTAGATTCGTCATGTGTGACCCCGAAAACTCTTCCGTACCAATTTTGGTAAAAATCAGACAAAATTAATTTTTTTCTCCGCCATATTGGATCCGCCATGTTGAACTTTTTAAAAATAATTTCAGATTCGTTATGTAAGGTCCCGAAAACTCCCCCATACCAATTCTGGAGAAAATCGGACAAAATTGATTTTTTCGTCCGCCATATTGAATTTTTTTAAAATTATTTTAGATTCGTCATGTGCGACCCCGAAAACTCCCCCGTACCAATTTTGGAGAAAATCGAACAAAATCGATTTTTTTTTTGCCACCATATTGGATCCGCCATATTGAATTTTTTTAAAATGTTTTAAATTCGTTATGTGCAACCTCGAAAACTTCTCCATACTAATTTTAGAGAAAATCGTACAAAATTTAATTTTTTTGTCCGCCATATTGGATCTGCCATTTTGAATTTTTTAAAAATAATTTCAGATTCGTTGGGTACACCCCCGAAAATTCCTCCATACCAATTTTGGAGAAAATCGGACAAAATTAATTTTTTTGGTCGCCATATTGTCAGCGCCATCTTGGATTTTACTGCACCAATTCCTGAATATAACGTAAATTTCATTCAGATCGGTTCAGCCGTTCCGGAGTAATCGGTGTACATACATACATAAAAAAAAATACATAGTTGACGAATTGTGTACATCCTTCTTTTAGAAGTCGGTTAAACATAATGGATGATTAATAGAATAATAAACGACTTATCATTATTTAATATAATCTGAATATTATAAAAAACATATTTGTTCCGAAATGTGTCCGCTGCAGCGCAACGCGCCAAGTTCACATACCAACTGCGCTGGTAGAGCGGCAATACGCTGACTACTTGTACCTATCATCTCGGATATCATGGTCGGATAGATTATCCCTGATACAAAAAAAAAATTTCCAAGTAAAGTACAAGTATTCAACAATATTTTTTATTAGTTTCAGGCTTTAATATTTGTTAACCATGACGTTTCGAATTTAAAAGAAAGTAGTTTTTTATCGACTGATAATTTTTTTTCAAAAATCGAAAATAATGCATCCTAATCTAATGAGAACATTAAAAACATTTTAAGTTAATTAGGGAAAAGTTACTGCAATTTTTGTGGTCCAAAAATGGATTTTTTCAAAATTTCTAGACTCAGAAATAAAACTTTTTTTTAATAGATTTTAAAAATTACTTATTTTTAACAGACTTCTAAAAGAAGGAGGAACTCAATTCGTCGACTATGTGTTTTTTTATGTATGTACATCGATTACTCCGGAACGGCTGCATCGATTTGGATGAAATTTTTTACGTTATATTCAGGAAGTTGCTGCGCTGGTCCCATAGTTTTTTGGATGAAATTGGTGCAGTAAAATCCAAGATGGCGCTTTCAATATGACGGCCAAAAAAATTTATTTTGTCCGATTTTCCCCAAAATTGGTATGGAGAAATTTTCGAGGTTGTACCCAACGAAACTGAAATTATTTTTAAAAAATTCAATATGGCGAATCCAATATGGCGGACGAAAAAATCAATTTTGTCCGATTTTCTTCAAAATTGGTATGGGGGAGTTTTCGGGGCCTCACATGACGAATATAAAATTATTTTTAAAAAATTCAGTATAGCGTATCCAATATGGTGAATAAAAATTAATTTGATAATATGATAGCACATTACAAATTTTAAAATTATTTAAAAAAAATTAAATATGGCGGATCTAAGATGGAGGATTAAATATTCTACATCTCTCGATTTGGCTAAAGTCAATATTGGTGGATTTTTGTTAGTGATAATTACAAAATTAAAATATTTTTTGAAAAACTCAATATGGTGTCCTAAAAATTTAACATTTTTTGACTTTATCCAAAACTGATATAGGGTGTAAATTATGAATTTAATAGTATTTTTTCTGAATTCAATATGGCGAACGCAATATAGCTGACTAAGAATTTTACATTTTTCGATTTTGAACTGAATCGTTTTTGAGGATATAAATAGCGAATATAAATAGCGAATATAAAATTATTTTAAGAAAATTTAATATGTCAGATGCAATATGACCGTTCAGAAATTTTAAATTTCTGGATTTCATCTAAAATTGGTACTAGGGGACTTTTAAGGGTTTAAATTTAAATTAAATTAAGACGGCAAAATTTTTTTTTTGAAATTTAATATGGCGGATCCAATATGGTGGATTGAAAATTTTAACTTATTCGCATTTTTTTAGATTTCGTATTAGGGGGTTGGCGGGTGATATATTACGAATATGAAGTTAATTTTCTACAACTATTAGGCTGATAAGATACAATGAGGAACTAAAAATTTTACATTTTCCGGTTTCATTTAAAATTGTATTTCGGGGTTCTTGGGGCGTATACAAACTCAATATGCAACATAACATATATCGGGCTAAGAAATTTACATCTCAAATTCTTTAAGTATCGATAATGAAAGGTTTTTTGGGGCCTATATTACCAATCTAAAATTGATTTGAATTTTAAGATAGTGGATTTACTACGACAGACTAAATATTCGTTTGACACAATTTCAATGGTATTTGGAGAACTTTAAGAATCAAAGAATTTTTAATGGTTTATTTTAGAGTGATTTACAATTATGGATAAAATGGGTATTTTTTGCCACCTTGGAGTCATTGCGAGGTACACTAATCTCGATTAGCACTTAGTTCAAATAATTTATGAATATCAAAATAAATTCAAAACTAAAAATCGAAAAATAAAATTTTTATAAAAAAATTGAACGGACTTGTAAAAGTGCGCTAAAAAGTGAAATATAACTAGAAATTTTTATATGAAATTGAAATTTTTGAAATCGGCGCCAAATTATTTCTAAATGAAATAGATAACTACTAATATATACAAATTATGGTAAGAAAGCAATTACAAATAAAGTATTTTTAATCTGTTTATGCGAATCACATTTTGTCAGTTATTAGTTTGGCGCCGACTTCAAAAATTTCAATTTCATATAAAAATGTCTAGTTATTTTTCACTTTTTAGCGCACTTTTAGAAGTCGGTTCAATTTTTTTAAAAAAACAAGTTGCTGTAAGAATGGTTGCTGTATCTTAATTAGAAAAGCGAAAATCGAACTCTCAACTTTGAAGTCAATTTTATCAGAAAATAGTAACCACACAGATTCTGGACTTTGCATACTTTTTAAATAGATAATATCTATATATATTGTGAATTTCGGGACAACAGTTTGTAACTAAATATGGTTCTATTTTAAGCAAATAATTTTTTGCGAAAAAAAATTATATCTTGATAATTAGTGCCGCCACCTATAACGTTATATAAACGAATCGGTAAGTACTTCAATTATCTATAACTTTTGTTTAAAACTTTTTTCACACAACTTTAGTTTTCGAGATAAACTAGAAAAATCGAAAAAAGTTACTATTTTTGGATTGCCATTTTGTTAGCACAGGGTTGCCAACGTTAACATTTCCAATAATAAAATCGCAGGTTACATTTTCTGCACGACAAATGTCTCATTTCCATGAAGTATTAGCCTCATATAATAAAAAGCATGTCACATATTTAAAATTAACACAAGTTTGATATATAATATTAACGCACTGCTAGTCGAAGTCGATCAGTGTCGCCTAATTTTTTAAAATGTCGAAATTTGAACATCGTCCTATTACAAAATTTGTTACTAAAGAAGGTTTAACATATATGCAAATCAAAGAACGTATGGATGCTATTTTTGGTACACAGTGATCAGTTTCCATAAATTAGAAATACTTAAATAATTGTCGGTGATCTGAAGGTAGGCGAAAAGCACAATCCAGGTCGATATGACAACATCTCATTAACTTTGTGTTACATTATCAGTTCTTTGCAGCTATTGAATAGATTACATATAAAATTAACTACTTAACAATCTAGCGGTATCATTACCATTTCATTTGTTAAGCATTTCTCGCACCTATTCTAAATAAGTTTTTGACTGGATATGTGTTTAAAATTATTTGGAAAAAAATGCCGCTTATTGAATTATAATTAAACATAGAAAATTTGCTACTTTTTTGTTAAACAAAAAAATGTAACAAATGAAATTTTCCTAGCTTTCTGTGTTTTAACGATAAATGGCGAAATAGAAAATTTTCGTATTATCTATTGTAGAGGTTTTTACATAAAATGAGCTATCGAATTTAGGTTCTTTCTAAAGGTTTTAGATTTTGAGTTATAGACCAAATTTGCTTTTATTAAATAGAGCACCCTGTATTTTATTCGAGAACTCGATTTCAATTTTTTCAAGCTTTTCATAAATGTATAATAGTTGATATTTGATTTCACTAATAAATCTAAAACTTTCAGTTTATTTAAAATTCAGACTCTAGAGTAGAATGTCTTGAATATTAAGTTTGTCACTGTAATATCTATATTATATAGTTTACTAGCGACCCGCCCCGGCTTCGCACGGGTACAATGCTGATACTAAATACACTACAGAAAAACTGTGACTATTTATTTTATTTTTACAACAATTATTACATCGGCCTCCGACGCGCTATTTATAGGCACGCTGCCGCCGCCCCGGTCGGCCAGTACCGCCGCAAGCGCTACTTCCCGCAATTTTAAATCTGTAATATCTTCGAAAATATTCATTTAAATCTTGTGCTGTAAAGGACCATATAGATCTATATTAAATCAACAATGTATTTAAGCTATTTAATTGGATAAGGATTAATGCTGTATTGGTTAAAATCGCTTCAAAATTTGCCATTATTTGTCGTAAAAAGTAAATGACAAAAAAATGTTATTGTGGGATATCCATGAGAGATAGACATATACCATCGCGGAGTTTTCTATAGAGCTTTTCAATGTGTACAAATAATTAGTACATTATTTTGATAAATCTCGTAGGGTTCAGCCTGCGTTTGCAATGTAAGCGGAAAAAAATATGATAATTAACGACATCACATTAGAAACCTCAAAAATAACAGTATTTCTCCACTATTTAATGGATGTTATTATACATATAAACCTTCCTCTTGAATCACTCTATCTATTGAAAAAAACCGCATCAAAATCCGGTGCGTAGTTTTAAAGATTTAAGCATACAAAGGGACAGAGAAAGCGACTTTGTTTTATACTATGTAGTGAATAACTGAAGACAATATATTCTCAAATACAATGTCAAATCTTGTCATAAAAACAGATAAATTAACCACCCGAAACTTTTTAAGTGCTGTTGAAAATAGTTGAAACTTTCTCTAAGACAAAAGTGGCACATTGCTGTAATTTTTCTTAAGAAATTTAAATTAATAACAAAAATATAATAAATTTTAAAAACCACAAATATCCTTAATGTCTGCACTCTTACAGACAATTTAAGTATCCTTTCTGGAAACCTAATAATATAATAAAATGCAAATTATCGTAGCTTTATTACCTTAGGAATAAATAAACCAAACTAATGGAATTTCCAAAATCCCTTATTTCTACCTACAGGCACCTACACATACCTCAACCTAAAACTGTACAGGGTGAGTCAACGATTGGCTGAAGTAGGTTTGTGCCTTTTCGGTGAAATTAACAAAGAAACTATATTTATTGTTTGATACAGTTTATTTTTACGCAGATTTTAAAAATATTTAAGACTCTACAGGGTGAGCCAAAAAACTAGGACAGCATAAAGTTGTATTTTTTTTAAATAGAACACCCTATATACGAATCGTATTTTCGATTTAGCTTATAATTTTAAATCTTTTTTATTAAGGGTTTACTATAACAAAACTTTATAGTTTCTGAGATAATTAAGTTTCAAGAAAAAAAGTCACATTTTCAAGCATCAATTCAATCCTAAATAACGTTTTCAATTTTGTGACAAATATATTCAAATTTGGAATTTAGCAAGGCCAAGGACAAGTTAACATAATTTTTACCTAATATTTGCAATAAAAGCTACAGGGTGTTGAACACATCGGCTCAAATTTGAACAAGTTTAAATGAATAAATATCTTTTTTTTAAATGGTACACCCTGTATATTTTCATGTTATTTGATAGAGTAATAAAAACCCTAAAAGTTTTGTTCAATATATCCTATACCTATTTATAATAGTTTTTGAGATATTTCAGTTTTTCTTATTTTCCATACTTTTTTACAGAAATAGTCTTCATTATCATAGTAGCCATGGCAAAAACAATGCAAAAGAACATTTTTCTGTGTGTCAAATTTATAACCGTAATCGCTTCTTTTGGTTTTTATGTAGTGTAGTTTGGTTTTTTTTGCATTCATCTTATATTGTAAAATGAATTTTCCAAAGAATGAGTTAATAGATATGATTTATACAATAGGAGAGGCTCAAAAAAATTGCCTCCTTGCTCAAAGAATTTACAAAATGAAGTATCCTGATCGACGCCAGCCTAATACCCATACTTTTTAAAACTTAATGCAAAGATTTGATTCTTCTGGTACTGTTGATTATCCAAAACGTAAAGTGGTCAACAAACCAGTAACTAATGAAGAAAAAGAACTACAAGTATTGTTAAATGTTCAGGAAAATCCTTATATTGGTAGCCGTCAGTTAGCAGGATTATGTGAAACATCACAATCCACCGCTAATCGTACTACCAAGAAATATAGGTATCATCCATATCACATGGAATTACACCAAGAATTGCATGGACAGGATTTTGAAAGTCGTGTAAACTTTTGTCGTACAATAAATGCGGAGATTCAATTAAATCCAAATTTATTATGTAAGGTAATGTTTAGTGATGAAGCTACTTTTAGAAGTAACGGTGTCGTAAATAGACGCAACATGCATTATTATGCCACAGAAAACCCATTTTGGATTAGAGAGGTGCAACATCAAAACCACTGGTCATTAAATGTTTGGTGTGGTATTCATCATAATCGAATTATTGGACCCCACTTTTTTAATGAACCACTAAATGGCCATAGTTACCTGAACTTTCTACAAGAAGAACTACCCCAACTGCTTCAAGGTCTCGATAGGGATGAGCTCGACAGTATGTCGTTCCAACACGCATTACCATCGTGAAGTTCGTGCGTTTTTGGACCAACGATATCCGCAAAAATGGATTGGACGTGGGGTTTCATTGAGTGGCCACCAAGGTCTTGCGACATCACCCCATTAGATTTCTTCCTATGGGGTTATATTAAAAATAAGGTATGTTAATCCACCAACAACAGTGGAAGATATACGAAACAGGATTAGGGATACCTGTAGAACAATAACGCCACTAATTTTGTCCAGGGTCCGAGAAAATCTGCAAAAAAGACTAAATTTGTGCATTGCACAAGAGGGTCGTTTATTCGAACACTTATTAAAAAGAAATAATTAATCTCAGTATTTAATAGGTAATTTTTTTGTTTCAATTTAGTATAAAAGTAAATATGTATTTGCCTTGTCGTTACTGTTGTGTTAATTTTTTCACATTATGTTTAATTAAACTATTGCCGTTGTAATATAACGAATAATGTATTTCGTCATATTTAACCACATTCTGTTTGTTTCTGTAGTTTATTTTTATTATTTTACATGGATACTATGATAATGAAGACTATTTCTGTAAAAAAGTATGGAAAATAAGAAAAACTAAAATATCTCAAAAACTATTATAAATAGGTATAGGATATATTGAACAAAACTTTTAGAGTTTTTATTACTCTATTAAATAACATGAAAATATACACGGTGTACCATTTAAAAAAAAAGATATTTATTCATTTAAACTTGTTCAAATTTGAGCCGATGTAGCTTTTATTGCAAATATTAGGTAAAAATTATGTTAACTTGTCCTTGGCCTTGCTAAATTCCAAATTTGAATATATTTGTCACAAAATTGAAAACGTTATTTAGGATTGAATTGATGCTTGAAAATGTGACTTTTTTTCTTTAAACTTAATTATCTCAGAAACTATAAAGTTTTGTTATAGTAAACCCTTAATAAAAAAGATTTAAAATTATAAGCTAAATCGAAAATACGATTCGTATATAGGGTGTTCTATTTAAAAAATACAACTTTATGCTGTCCTAGTTTTTTGGCTCACCCTGTAGAGTCCTAAATATTTTTAAAATCTGCGTAAAAATAAACTGTATCAAACAATAAATATAGTTTCTTTATAAATTTTATCGAAAAGGCACAAACCTACTTCATCCAATCGTTGACTCACCCTGTACAATGCCAAACAAACAAAGAAAAGAAGACCTGTTCCAAGTATAATTCTGGTGAATATTAAGTACCTGGGTCGAATATGGCCACTTTAAAGTTTGGTATCCTTTTTTTTATAATAATAATGCTAAAAAAACAAGTTATAGCATTTCGTCATGGCTATTTATCTTTATAAAAAAGGCAAAAAAATACAAAGACATTGAACGATAAATACTATTTTCAACAGTTTTTAAAAAAATAGAAATTGGCCATATTTCCGACGGGGTAGGTAAATATGCCCATATATGTGGCCATATTTACTGTTTGAATTTACTTGTTTAAAAAAACTACTGAATAAACTGAAATAAAAATGGATATTATGTTTTAATAAAGCATTTATTTAAAAGATATTCTTTGAGCGACATCCAGTACAAATAAAGAACAATCTTCAACAAGTAATATAAATTTAAAGATATCAAAATCAACAATGAGATTCAAACGATAAGTTTTTCTTAATTAAACTTAAAATGGTACACATAGTTATATTTATAGAAAATCAACAAAATTATCAAAAAGAAAACGTAACATTTGAGATCCTTCATGGGTAAATCACAATAATATAACAAACTAGAAAAAAAAGTAGGTAAATCTAATATAGTATGTAATTAGTCTTGACTGCACCGAGTGCATATAAATTTATCAGTTTATTCTTTTGTTAACCCAACGCAGTCTTCATGGACATACGTTTTACATAAAAAGCATGGTCTCATGTCTGCTACTCTATCTTCATTGCAAACGTAACAATACCAAGTCTTTAGATTTTTTAGAATGTCCTTTGCCTTTTTGTTTAAAAACCTTAGAAGTTACTGCTTCACTCTTGTTCATTTTAGCAGAATATTGTTTTCTTTTTTGGGAAGAAACTTTAGCATATTTTTCATTTTTTGTTTCGAAGCATTGGATGGTCCTGGCTTATTATTTTTCTCTGTAAACATTGATTTTATTAGCTTCTGTGCCAGACTATTAATAGTTTTTGCCCTAGGTGTAGTTTTTGGGCTTAACGTTTCCTCCGGAGTTTCTAAAATTTCACAAAAAGATGTTGATTTGTTAAAGCACTTCTCGCACATATTCGAAATAAGTTTTTAACTGGATGTGTGTTTAAAATTATTTTGAAAAAAATGCTGCTTATTGAAGGATGTATGTGTTATAACTAAACATAGAAACTTTGCTACTTTTTTGTTAAACAAAAGATGCAACAAACGAAATTTTCCTAGCTTTCTCTGTTTTAACGATAAATGGCGAAATAGAAAATTTTTATATTATCTGTTTTAACCCAGTACGAAACCCTGTTTGCTCCATTTGTTGGTAGAATCAAGTTTTTTCTCAAGTCGATTCATTACTATTCTTGTTAGGAGTTTATACAGGGTGATTCAAAAAACGATCACGAAACTTAAGGGGGTGATTCTACTTGACAAAATAAGGGTAGAGCTTCATATAATTTTTTTTCAAAATGTCATTCGTTTTCGAGTTACAAGCCGTCCAAGTTCAAGTTTTTATTTTTTGTTTTTTGAATTACTCGCTTACAGGAAAACCGATTTGACTAATATTTGAAAGATAGGCTAAGTCTTCTGCGCTTCATCATTTTAGTAACAATTCACATTGATTGTTTGCCGCTAGAGGGCACTTTACCTACATTGAAAATTGTTTTTTTGTCATAATTTTTTAGTGTTGACAGCTACAGTAGTTTTTGGCATAATTTCTGAAAGACTGATGCCAGGCCTTTAAAAAAGGTACTCTCTATTTACATTGCTAAACCCAACGGTTTAGACGTAAATCACCCTTAAAAATTAAGTGGTAAATTTACTTTTCTCATTTCATTACCACCAGCTACCAGGTAAATAGCTATCAAAGTATACTAGAGCTGTCAGTTTAACATCAAATAAATTCGCTTTTTAAACTATTTAATTTATAATCTTAAAATAACTAATAATGGCTAATCAGTAAATATTCATATTATGGATTATTGCGATATACATTTAATTGATAAAAATTAATGAAACAGTACTAAACAAACTAAAAAAGATTCTCAAAATGTCCCCCATTTTCTTCCATACATTTCCTAACACTCTTCAAAAAATGTCGCCTAACTCGATGAAAAATTTCTGGTGTTTCTTTAATAATTTGGCACTTTTCGATTATCCTGAAGCGAAGATCCTCGACGTTGATTACTGGACTATCGTACACCAATTGTTTCAAATGACTCCAAAAGAAAAAATCCATAGGATTAAGGTCTGGTGACCTCGCTGCCCATGCCAATGGTCCACTTCGTCCTATCCATCGCTCAGGATACGTTGCATTCAAATACTGTCGGACACGTATACTAAAGTGGGGCGGAGCTCCGTCTTGGAGGATCCACATGTTGGCCCTTACTTCCAATGGCACATCTTCCAGATACAATGGGAGACGATTTTGGATAAAATCTAAGTATACGTCACCAGTTAATGGGCCATCAAAGAAATGAGGACCAATAAGGTAATCTCCTATTATCCCTGCCCACACATTTAGTGAAAATCTACGCTGATGTTTCGTTTCTACCACATTGTTTGGGTTCTCGTAAGCATATGTTGTGTAGATTTGTTATGCCATCACGAGTGAAACCAGCTTCGTCAGTGAATAATATGACGCCAATTAATCGATTATCGTGTTCATACTTAGCTAGGATCTGATTGCACATTTCCAACCGTCTCGGCCGATCATCGTCATAAAGAGCCTGCACCTTTTTTGAATGAAACGGGTAGAGTTGTTCTTCTCTTAGTATCCTCCATGAACTAGCCTGACAGAGCCGCACTTCATTCCCAATTTTTCTAGTACTAATACCTGGATTATCTTCAATAATTTCAAGCACTCTTTCTTCTTGTTGCACGTTTCTAGCAGTTCTAGGTCTTCCCCTATTTCCATTTTAACTTTTAAAGGAACCACATTCCGCAAGCCTCCTGTGCACACTGGAAAATGTTTGAGCATGAGGGATATTTCTTTCCGGATAACTCTCCATATAATATCTTCTTGCCAACTCTGCATTACCATTTGCTTTTCCATAACAAAAATGGATATCACAATATTCGATATTTGAATATTGGTGATTAGCCATTATTAGTTATTTTAAGATTATAAATTAAATAGTTTAAAAAGTGAATTTATTTGATGTTAAACTGACAGCTCTAGTATACTTTGATAGCTATTTACCTGGTAGCTGGTGGTAATGAAATGAGAAAAGTAAATTTACCACTTAATTTTTAAGGGTGATTTACGTCTAAACCGTTAGGTTTAGCGATGTAAATAAAGAGCACCTTTTTTAAAGGCCTGGCATCAGTCTTTCAGAAATTATGCCAAAAACTACTGTAGCTGTCAACACTAAAAAATTATGACAAAAAAACAATTTTCAATGTAGGTAAAGTGCCCTCTAGCGGCAAACAATCAATGTGAATTGTTACTAAAATGATGAAGCGCAGAAGACTTAGCCTATCTTTCAAATATTAGTCAAATCGGTTTTCCTGTAAGCGAGTAATTCAAAAAACAAAAAATAAAAACTTGAACTTGGACGGCTTGTAACTCGAAAACGAATGACATTTTGAAAAAAAATTATATGAAGCTCTACCCTTATTTTGTCAAGTAGAATCACCCCCTTAAGTTTCGTGATCGATTTTTGAATCACCCTGTATAGATGACTAAGAAGGCTTATTGGTCTGTTGTTTTCCAAATCATGGGGATCTCCTTTTTTGTAGATCAAAATTACCTCAGCATTGTGTCACTTGTCGGGTATTGTACTGTCCAAAAGGCACATATTAAAAAGGTCTTTTATTTTTTTAAGTAGACAAACACCTCCGATTTTGTTAGCATCAGTAACTACACCATCTTCGCCTGGAGATTTGTTATTCTTAATTTTTCTTAGGGCTAGTTTTATTTCGTCTATTGTGATTTCCGGCATTTGTTCTAATCCTTGGTTGACAATGCCCTTTTTCCTTGTCAATATTTCTGGTATTTGATCTTTGCTATTCTCTTTGTTTTGGCTTCTGCATAGTAATTTGTAAAAATCTTCGACTACTTTAAGGATTTCCTCTCTGTCTGTTGAAAACTGACCATTCTTATTTTACACTTTGATTATTTGTCTTGTTTCCGTTCTTAGTTTGCTTGTCAATACATACTTTTATTGTTCTCAATGGTATGTTCGATCTGTTCTTAATTGTATTTTCGAGTGTCTTGTCTAACAGCTTTGGATATTTCTTTATTTATTTTTTGTAGTTCGTCAGCTTTATTGTCCGTTTCGCTTCTCCACCTGCTACGGTAGGTTTACTTAAATCATGGGCAAAATTAACACCAAGCTGGGGTCTTTGAACAACAGAAAAGTCTTCCTAGTCAAATGCAGACAATTATGGGTGCGGCTGACTTCGTTTTAAACACAAATTACTTTCAGCACGAAATCACCTATAACAAATAACTCGCTGGATATGTTCTGGGCTCACCAATTTCATCTACCATTGCTCCGTTTAGTAACGAAATATCAAGAGGAGAAAATTATAGAAAAACTCACTTTTAATACAACAGTTTGCCGATAATTGTATAGTAGCCGCGTCACAGGATAAAATCAATGAAACCAAAAGTTTAAAAATGTCAACGAAAAATTACAGTTTACGTCCGAAACAGAAAATAAAAATAAAATAAACTTTCTAGATATGACACTTAAACGCAGAAAAAAACAAAATGTTGACTGAATGCTATCTCAAACTAACTTGGTCAGGTAGATATCTAAACAGGTTCTCATAATCACTAAACAACTAAAAACAAATAGTGTTATAATTGATCTGTCTGATCGTGCTATCTCAGAACGCCGACCAAGAATGCTGCAAAAAGTGAAAAAGACACCAGTAAATAATAACTTCAATGAAAAATATAAATAATTAATAAACGAACATATAAATTTTACAACAACTTAATAAGAATAAACATAGAACATAAACAAAAAAAATATGTAACATTGCTCTACACTAGTGAGCTTTCAGAAAAAATAAAACACATTTTAAAAAAGCACGATATTATCGTATGCCACAAGTCTCACAATGAACTAAATTACCCTATTCGCTAATTTAAAAAATAAAACTCCTCATGAATAAATAAAATGTAATATACTTAATTCCTTGCTCAAGTTTTCTCCAAGAAATATATAGGCATGACGAGCCAGTTTCTAAAGAACAGATTGAATGATCATAAATATACAAAAAAACACAGTGGGCGAAAAACATTCCTTTGATTACAACAAAACCATAATTAAGAACAAACATATAAATTACCAAAAATTAGATAAAGGAAATGATAGAAATTAAAAAAGAAAACGTGACAGTGCGCTGTTCCAACGATTAGAAAAGACTTTCTACCATAACCTAAACTCTCTACCCAATATGGCAGATAATAGATATCGTAATAAAGAGCAGGTAGAAGAGTTCTGGGGAAATCAACTTTCCACACCCGCTAATTGTAACATCGCAGACGGCTGGATCAATGAAGAACACCAAATCTGCCAAGACCACAGCCAGATGCAGTTTGAGCCATTTACCATCGAGGAAATTTCAAGAATAATCAAGGAATGCCATAACTGGAAAGCTCCAAGTCTCGAGGGGATCACACACTACTGGCTTAAGAAGTTCTGGTGTATGCACTATCAACTGGCTAATCTTATTAATGATGTTTTCCTTAACCCAGCAAAAACGATATTGTTCTTGACTGAAGGTATAACGTAGCTTCTGCCAAAGGACCAACACAACACACATGACCCAGCTAAGTATAGGCCAATCACCTGCCTACCCACACTATAAGATGATCACCTTCTGCTTGACCCAACGCACATTGTGAGCAAAATAACATCAACTCAACAGAAAAGATGCACGAGAAGAGCAATGGGATGCAAGGAACAATTGATTGTTGACTCTATCATATGTAACCAAGCCTGTACCAACCATAGAAATATCTTTGCTGCCTACCTGGATTATAAAAAGGCCTTCGACTCAGTGCCACTTGAGTGGCTCACAACTGTATTGAGAATGTATAGGGTCGATAATCATTTCGTTTCCTTTTTAAAACTCATCATGTGTACCTAGAGAACTAGAATCCAATTGCAAGTGCCATCCAGCGACACTATCGAAACTAACACAATTCCAATACTAATGGGAATATTTCAGGCGATTCTTTTAGCCCATTGTGATTCTGCCTTGCAATGAACCCACTATTATGCCGTTTCAACTCAACCAGATACTGCTTTAATATTAGAAATAACAACGAAGAGGTAGTAAAAGTGAATCATCTTCTATACATGAATGAAGTTAAACTGATGGTTGCTACCAAAAGCCAGCTGGAACAAATGCTTAAAATTGTATAGGAGTTCTCCGGGGATATCGGAATGCAATTTGGACTTGACAAGTGCCGTATTTTGAACATTGTTAAATGGAAGATACAACTAGGAGCATTTGAAATGTAGGACGGTGAAACTATAGCTGCAATGGAAGCAGACCAAACATACAAATACCTAAGTATGAAACAAGCTAAAAAAAATTGACCATCGCACTAAGAAAGCCGAATTGAAAACCGAATTTGTCAGGAATGTAAGACAGGTATTACGAACTAACCTGAACTAACCTGAACTAACTTATATAGTAGAAATTTGTTTAAGGCGCTCAACACGTACGCTTGCTCTGCACTTAGCTACTCTTTTGGTATTGTAAAATGGGGCAGGATGGACATCCAAAACCTTCAAAGGAAAATAAGAACACTCCTAACAAAAGCACAAAAACATCACCTTCGGAGTGCTATTGAACGTACAATGCTTCCAAGACATAAAGGAGGAGGAGAATTGGTGGATATTGGTAAGCAGCTCGACCAACAAATAAGAAACTTACGTTCATATTTCCACCGGTTAGCGGACTCTTCCACACTATATCGAGCAATATGCGAGGCAGACGATTCCACACCGCTACAGCTAAGGGAACAAGATATTGCTTCTCACCACCAAACAGACCAAGGGAAGTTACAAACCTGGCTACAGAAGCTACTTCATGGATGGCATCCAAATGAGGTCAATCAGGACGGTGTCGACAACTCAGCGTCAAACTACTGGTTGATTTTAGGACAGATGTTTCCGGAAACGGAGGGCCAAGACCAGGTTATTTCGACGAAGAACTATCGGGGGTTCATCATTAGAGATCCCTCAATAGAAAATGACCAATGTACATATGGCTGTCGAAAATCAAATACAATCCAGCACATAACTGGAGGATGCCAAGCATTTGCCGCAACCAAGTATACGGAAAGACACGACTCAGCCGCTAAGATACTCCACCAAGAGTTAGCAGATAAGGTAAGCCTATCGCAGGTAGGAAAAGTGGCTTATTACAGATACAATCCGGAGCCTATTCTTGAGAACAACCAGTTCAAGTTATATTGGGACCAAACGGTTCTAACGGATCAGACAGTTGCTCATATTAGACCAGACATTATACTAATAGGTACATTTTCTGGGCGAACTACACTAATCGACATTGCTGTACCTAACAACAACCTAAGGCCAAAATACACCGAGAAGATCGCCAAATAGAGAGATCTGGAGGTGCAAATCCGAAAACAATGGGTAATGAACAGCGCCTAAACGATTCCCATAATACTGTCAACAATTGGAGTGATCCCAAAGAACCTCCTGCAAAACATCAAGGAACTGGGTCTTAGTGAGCATCTGTATAAACCGATGCAGAAAACAGTTCTCCTTGCAACCGCGCAAAACATCCGAACATTTTTCGATTGTCATTCATTTTAAAAATCGATATAGAATTTTCGTTAGTATGTGGTGAGTATTCGTTGGGATCATAGATAAAATATTTATAGATCCGCAAAGCTTAATCCCAAAAACGGCAAATTTACGACAATAAAATGTAAACATCCTAGAACAGATGTCGGCATGCGCACTACAAAATGATCAGGTGACCATCGACAGGACCGAACTCCGAAAATCTATTTAGTTAGTTCAATTGGTCATAAAAGGTGTCTAAATGAAGCAAGTTATCAAAGTTACAATCTTTAGTAAAGAAGTCGGTCTCATGTAACTTTCTTGTTCTGGGAGTCACATCATATGGGCACAAATAATATCTGAACCAGAAGGGAATAATCCGGTCTGTGTCTACCGATGGGAGTTAGTTTAGTCATTTCTTATACTATGAAAGTAGAATTGTGAAGAAAATGTATCTTACTATTTCTCTAATCTATTGTTTCCGTCTGTGTGCGTTAACTTTTTTGTTGTGGGGTGGGAGTGAATAATTAACATTTTTAAGGTTCGGCAATTTATTCTCTAATTATGAAAAAATAATTACCATCTTTTCCTTATCTTTTTTTTTAATCTTTTAAGAAAATATTGATACGAAATGAGTTTTTTAACGGATATGCAGGATTTGAAAATAATTTTATATAATAATATTTTTCTGCCGTAATGGTGAACGGAGTATATATTTTCTTATCGTATTAATTTTTTCGACAAAATGATGAAAATGTTATTTCAAATAAAATAAGTGAACAAGGTCATTGCTGGGAATGAATAAAAAAATATACCAACAAAAGAAATTCACATTTGTCTAACTTATTTCGTAATATTGTGCTTCTGTTAACATATTAATTAATTTTTTATTTGACGATTTCAAAGCGAGGATTTCCATGACAACATGATTCATGACAATGTCATAACATGAGTACAGACATAACTAATCTGAATTTACTTCCAAAACCAGTATTAATAATGAACAACGCTTTTTAACGTCATGTCCTCAATCTTCAGACATACAAAATAATAAATCATAGAATGGCTGCAGAACAAAAAAAAAACATTTGAGCTAGTTGGAAACATCGGTTAAATATAAGGTAGATGAAGTTATGCAAGAATATGGACATTGTGCAAATTCGTAACTGGAAAAAAAGTCGTTGGCAATTTGAAAAAATAATTCAAACAGAGCTTAGAAATTATAGAGCCAATAGCCGATTCTGGCTAAAATATAAACCTTGTACTGAAATATTTTATGTATATAACAAAATAATAATGCATTATAATTATTGTAAGTTATATATGTATGTTTTAAAATATTCCAACTTCATTTTGAGGATGTGTTTTTATTTATGTAATGGAATAGATGGAGAAATTGTACCATTTCTTGACATATTGATGAATGTACTTTTTCATATGATAGAATAAACTATTTTATGGTTTGGAGCGAATTTTCAGATTTTTTTTTTAAGAATTGAATGCTTAAAAGTTCAGTTTATCTTTTGGTAATCTTTTGGAAAGTGCTAAAAACATATCATACTACATGTTTTGGAAATTTAATGTTATACGAAAACACTATAAATCCAGAAACGTTGTAAAGCAACACTATTTTTTACCCTATAGCGAAAAAGGAAAATAAAACAAATAAAATATGTACACATTCCATTATATTAAATAAAAACACAAAAAAAAATAAAATAAATCACTTAAAACGCTATAAATCCGTTTAAATCGCACGTAACTTACAAAGCAAAAATAAACACAAAAATGGCGTTAAGCCGATACTGTGCTGTTTACGGATGGCACTACGAAACAACCGATCGATAACAGGAAGTCGCTTTTGCGCATGCCCTTATCTGATCAACGTCCAAAAATATGACTGGCGCCCGATGTGCAGAAACGCATTTTTTCGCCCATGGTTTGCCATTTTTTGACTTTAGCAGCCGACAAGAGTAGGGATCCATAGTAGAGGTCAGTGGTTGGGATAGCATAGGTCGAAAAGCTAAATTGTTTGTTCTTGTATTACAAGAGAATGGATTTAATTTTGTAAATATGTAAATAATGTTTAAGTATGTTATCAAATAAAAATATGTGCAACTTTGAAATAAAATGAGTGATTTACATTTAGTTGCACCTGTATACTGTTTTTAGTTATATATTATTAATTAAAAAAATTTGAAAAATTAAAAAAAAAAAACTTTTTTTAGTGTTAAAAATATAATAATTTCATTCTCCATCCAAAATTGCGCATTTTTTTAACCTTTTTTTGAATGCATAGATTTTTCAGTAGATTAATTTTCGAAAAATGATGTTTTTTTAACAAAAACAGCAATAATTTGATAAAAAAAAATTGGGTCTCATTTTAATACTTTTACAATTACCTTTCAAATGGCGTCCAGTTTTGAATAGTAAGTTTATTTACGGCTGCTACTCAAGCGGTCAAAGTTGCACTTAAAATTTTTCAAAATTCTACAACTTTATAAAACTTAAGTGAATCAACTATTTAGTTTAAGAGTTTTATTTATTGGATATTTATAAAGTTTAATTAAACCAAATTTTCCATTCTCCGAACATAATAAGAAGTAATTTAGCATCTTAACACTTACCTTCCACACACTTTTCGAGAATTAGGGAAATAAATAACTTTCAGAATACACATACAATACAAAGCCCGACATCCCGTACCGATTTCAAAGCTTTCAAAAAGTTCACATTCCTCAGGTGAGTATGAATGGAACTTCATGGAAACCTCCGACTAACGACGCACATACGTTATTAATAATTTTAAAAGTGTCATTCCGAGATCAATCATTTTAAAAAATAACAGGAAATGTTACGTGTCTCTGTAGAATAGAAGGTTAATTTTTAGACGAGTTAATAAAATACTTTATAGTCAAGGAAGCCTTTAACAGACCTTAAAAAATTCCATTTTCTCGAAAACAAATGAATACAGTCATACATTGTATCAAATAGATTATCAAATTAATGAAACAAATTACGTTAGTAATTTTTTTTTTGGTAACCCAATTTTTGTACAAATTCAACTTGAGGCATTTTCTTGTTATGAACGATTTTCCTGATCTGTACGTCACTGACGATGTGAATGGAGCTTCGAACATACCCCTGTAGAAGTAGCATAACGGCAGAACTAGGGCCCGGTTGTTTGAACGCTGAATAACGTAATAATATTTTTATTTATATTTGAAAAAGTGTTGATAAACAGTAGATATTTAATTTCTTGGTACAGACATACCGATTTTATACTCTCCTTTTCTAACTGCATTATTTAAACGCGTATCATCGGTACGTCCTTCGAACATACCCCTGGGTACGTCAATTCTGAAAACAAAGTATGAATATATGGTTGCCTAAATTTTTATTATTGTTATTTTCAATATGTAAACAATATCTAATAATATTTACCGATAAAAATATGTTTTTAAATCCTCTTTTTGTTAATATTAATTGTAAACTTCGCATTTATAGTAGTTTCTGACACTTAAAAACACCGAAAAAAGTCATGACAAGTAATTAAACTGAAAGACAAGATAAGTAAAGATGTTTATGTCTGTCAAACATCAAAAAAGCGTCTCCCCCACCGACCATAAACAGCCTTCAGACAAATCTATTGTTGTTTATATCTAGGGTATGATCGAAGGAATGGAGTTTGATTTTATGATATATCAACTTGAAATCTCATATTTTACAATGGAATATTACAATAAATGAATAAATCCTGACCAAAGAGACTTTAAGTTAAAACAGAGTGTTGTATTCGCACGAAAGTCCCTGTACCCGGCGATATACAATCTGATATTAATTATTGACCTAAAATTTTACAGCGGTGTTTCGTCCTCGACGGTAGGACTCATAAGCGAGCCCATCGACGCCTTACCCAGACACCCTGTGTTAACGTACTTATATGTCGTTGGAATTGATATTTGTACTTATTTTCGGGCGGAACGTGTCAGTAGGATATTGATTATTTGTGGCAGTGCTTATCGACCAGACATCGTGAATTTAATTTGTATCCGTAATACTCCGACAATCGTTCAGCGTGATATTTGTAAAAAAATGCGAGGTTTTTAGGATTTAAGGAAATTTTATTTTTTAATAATATTTCCCAATTATTTGATTTTGTTGGTCGTTACTAGGTGGAAATCCATAATAGTTTACAATTTTTATACGTAAAACATATTTTTACTTAAATTTTCACTGTAATTTTTCACTGTACACATGTTTAATTGACTGGCAGCTTCCTCAGGTACTGTGTATAATATTGTGGTGTTGTGCCATTTAAACTATCTATTACAAAAGAAACGTGATGGTATTGAGTGCATGACATACTTTTTGACTTAACGCAAGCGCTTCCACATTATAAAACACACAACAATATAAATGTTTTTTTTTATTTTGATTCTTCAATTAACTTCTTTCAAAAAAATCGGTGTTAGTCTAGTGATTATATTTTTAAAGAATTTCTAAATCAGGATTTTGGAAACATCGTGTTTTCAAAAAAATATTACAAAATTAAATTATGCAATTAATGAAAATCCAACTGGTTGAAGTTGGTTTTTTAAAACTGTAGTTTTACAACGTCTCTCTGATGATCAAATCCTAGAAAGTCATCAAGTAACACCCCAGGTCTGTTATACCAGAAAACACTACATTTCATAACAGATGATTAAAATCTATAGAATTTCTGATACGTGAAAAAATCATTGTTTGACATTTAGTTGCGCACTTTGTCCATTCAAGGCCCTAAGAGCAGCCTACAATTCAATATTTCATGCTCAGTTTTTCTATGATAGACTTGTGTGGGGTAATGCCTCGGGTGCTCAGTGTTTGTTCGAACTGTAGAGGAAGGTAGTTAGAGTGGTAAGTAGCCTATATTATAGGGATGAGTGTAGGGCGAGTTTTCGAGAGTTGAGAATCCTTACCCTTCCATCTTTGTATATTTTTGAAAATCTGCTCTATGTCAAGAGAAATGTTCATCTGTTTGTGACTCACGAGGACGTACATTCCTACCGGACGAGAAATATGATTAACTTAATACCAGGTTACTGGTGAATAAAGAGATATCAAAATGGCAATAAAGTGTTTTTGATGTGTTACCAAGAACAAACATGGAATTACCAATAAACGTCTTTAAGGGAAAAATTAAACAAATTTTAACTTCTAATGTATTTTATTCCAATGAAGAATATGTTAAGTATTTTTGTAAATGATTTGTAATACTTCTTAGTGATTATTTAATTTTAATTATAAAGTGCACATGACCAAGGTTTTATTTTGAGAGTTAATTTAAACGTTTTCTGTTTCTCCAATTAATTTATAATATTTTTTGTTATTTTATTTCATCTTATTTTGACTTATGTACATAACTGTCTTGTAATTCTTCTGAAGTGAATTAAATTCAGTTGGTCTAACCAAATATTAGCAATATTTCTAAAGAACTTTAAATCACCGACAAGAAGCAAATATTTTAAAATTAAAAGCATTCTAAAATATCGTTAATAAAAGTATTTAAAAAGAAGGAGCCCAGACGTGAGGGCCCTGAAGAACAAGATGGAACCTGAACATCACGGTATTTATCCATTTATACAAACAATTTATATACGCTCAGAGGGATATCATTTTAGCAAGCCAAGCAAGAAACCTCATATTCCTATTCTACTTACAATCAGTTTTGAGGTTAGTACTTTATGATTAACCTGGTCAAATGCCTTGGAAAAGTCTGTATACCAGAAATGAACCTCAAGCCCCATGCAGGAAATCCGAGTATTAAACTCAGTCGATCTTTGAGATAAGAAACCCAACTGCTGTGGAATAATTTCACCCTTTAAATGAGTAATTAAATAATCATATATTATACTTTCAAATGATTTAGGAATGGCACTGTGAAAAAAAACTTACTTTCCAGTAACTAAGGACAGAGGGAAGGTTCCTGAGAGCAATGATTGCCTGAATATCTGAAATAAGGGTCTGGCTAAGACAAAGAAATTGATTTTTAATGGAAGTGGAAGGGCCTTTTCTTCCGCCCAGCTTAGCCAATTGCTCTCTCCGATATAGTAATATCATCGAAGGTGATATTCTCATAATTATATCTTCTTCTTCTTCTACTTGTATGAGATCTGTTGATCTGTTAATTCCGGTCGTGCCTCCCTATCATTTCCTGTGATGTGGACTGCCAGCTATCTCTCCATCTTTTCGGTGGTCTTCCTGGTGGTCGGTTTCCTGCTGGTTTTCCCTCTAGTACTATGCGGGGTAGTCTGTGTTCGGACATCCTTTTTACGTGGTGATACCATTCCCGTCTTCTTTGTCTTCCCCATCTTACTATATCCTGTATCTCGCATTGTTCTCTGACGTCTATATTTCTTACACGATCTCTTCTGGTTTTACCGACTATCATCCTCATTACCCTCATTTCAGCCACCCGTAGTATACTTTTCGTTTTACTAGTGTCTTCTCTCGTCTCTATTCCATATGTCATTATGGGTCTTATGCATGTTTTATAGATCTTAATTTTGCTGTCCATTCGCATATATTGATTCTTCCATACAAATTCTCTTAGACATCCTGTGGTTGCTGCGGCTTTGTTGACTTGGCATTTTACGTCCTTTATAGGTTCATGACTGCTGGATATATTTACGCCAAGGTATTTGAACTGCATCACTTGCTCTATGGGTCTGTCCTGGATTACTAGTTTGCATCTAATGGGTTCCTTACTGATGGTCATACTTTTCGTTTTTTCGATGGAGATATTCATATTAAGTCGTTGTCCCACTTGGTATAATTTAAAGAGCTGTCTCTGCAGATCGTCTTCGGTTTCTGCGAGGATTGCGGTATCATCGGCATAGCCCACCAAGCTGATACGTGTGTTATTTATTCTGTACCCGATGTTTAATGTTGCCACTTCTATGATTTTATCCATAATGAGGTTAAACAGGAAGGGGCTGAGACTATCTCCCTGTCTGATTCCTCCGGGCGTTGGTATGCTACCTGAGGTGTGTTGTTCTGTTTTAATTTGTGTTGTATTGGCAGTGTTCAGATTGCAAATTGTCTTTACTATATTGGCGGGTATTTATAATATCATATAATTATATATAATTATGTGATAAATGAAAATCAGATATGTCACAATCTTTATTACATTAAGTTGTAGAAAAATTTTTAGCAAACAAATTAGGAATATCAACACCAGAAGAACACTCTTAAGATAAAACTTCAGGCAGACCCGACTCCTTACCTTTATGATTTACAAAATTCCAACATTGTTTTAAATTAGTATGACGTCATTTTTTGTTTGATAAATATATCTTCTATAGCATTCACATGTTAGTATCTTGCGGAATGATCTAATTTTCATGTGATTTTTAATATATTGTAGAAACTACTACCAAGGGGATTACGTATAATATGTTTTCAATAGGTTGATGTAAGAAGGTTAAAAATTAATAAACAAATTATTTACGAACGAACCATTCACCCGAAGAGGCCATACAGTGAACTTTGAAAATGGCGAATGAGATTTCACCGAAAGGTCAGCTGCCTTACAGTCCTGAGAGGGACTCAGCACATACACGGGATACCCGAAAACCTTCGATTGCATATCACACTCGTGAGAATATCCGACATAACGTATATATGCACTCGCTAACTTATTTATGGAAGACTTTGAATCAAAAACTTTGGAGACCTCTTCACACAAACCACGACTGTGGCTGCTTTACATAGATGACTCATTCGTTATCTGGCAACATGGAGAAGAAAATCTCAAAAGTTTCCTAAATCACATAAACAGTATACATCCAAAAATCAAATTCACCATGGAGACAGAACAGGAAAGAAAACTACCGTTTCTAGATATCCTACTAAAAAGAAAAGAGGATGGCTTGCTTTCGCGCACTGTCTACAGAAAGCCCACTCACACCAACAGCTAACTCAATGCCGATTCACATCACCACTCCGCTCAATTATTTGCAGTAGTGAAATTACTTGCGTTTCGATCACAGTCCTTTACAAATCAAGAAAATTACCACAAAGAGATGAACATACCGCAAGACGCCCTAACAAAAAACGGTTATAAAAAAGAACATATAGACAAGGATCTAAAAGGCAAACACTTGGCCCCGTAAAATCGCGAAAATCAAGAGAATAGCTCCAAAGCTTTTGTTCCTTTTGTAAGAGGCACCACAGACAAGATGGCAAAAATTTTCAGGAGACACAACATTGAAACCATTTTCACCATAGACCGTAAAGTAAAAGAACTCTTGCCAACACCTAAAGAAAGAATCGTTCTAGAAAACCAGGGAGTGTACGAAATTCCATGCGGAGAGTGCAACTCATCTTACGTAGGCTAAACCAACCGTAAAATTAGCGCCAGAAGAGATGAATATATAAACGCTGTCAAGCAAAAAACAACTTCTTCTGCACTGGTTAAACACAGAACATAAGATAAATTTCTGAGGAACAAAAATGCTATCGAGATGTGAAAACCTATCCACAAGAATTATAAGGGAAGCCAATGAAATTGTAAAGAGGCCTAACAACTTAAATAGCAGAGATGATAGCCAGCGAGCGCCTAATACTTGGAAAAATCTGCTTACAAAACATCAACAGATTAAAACTCGGTAACCCAACCCCAAACACTGTCAACAGGACCGATGACGCGCAGCAGGTCTCGCAACCTGATTGGCCAGACCTATTCGGAAAACGAACGCATCCGACGTAGATAAGGAATCGACAGCATTCGAGTCGCAGGCGTCAGTTCGCTCGTAGACGCCGTACAGTGAGCTTTGAAAATGGTGAATGAGATTTCACCGAAACGTCAGCTGCCTTACAGTCGTGAGAGGGACTCAACACATACACGGGATGCCCGAAAACCGTCGATTACATATATATATATATATATATATATATATATATATATATATATATATATATATATATATATATATATATATAAATTATAAGAATCTAATCATAAAATAAGTTTTTTTTTTAATTTTAATACTTTCCATATATTTTCTTCCATACAATAAGAAGCATTGAGTAATCAAAGTTAACACATTTTTAATGTAAATAATCGCGAAACTGCAGTTAATAATTTTCTTTGTACGATGTTTTCTCGCAAATAATACATTTGTTAGTATATATTACATAACTATTAGAGCGCCTCATTGATAATTGCGTTGATGTTGATTCTTGACTAAACTTAATATTTATACATTCCTGAATAATATCGTTAATTAGATCACTATTTTCCCTTTTTAAATTTTGATGTTTAACTTTTAAACTATAAAAGGTTTCTATATGCACATTGTTTATAGCCCTCATTGGTCATCAGCTTAGAATTCTTGACTTGAGCTATCAATTATTGGGCGCAGAATTTGAAAATATCTATTTACTCAAACGTTATGTTGAAAAGTGGCAAAACTGCCAATGTTAGACGGAAAAGTCACTTTTTACGAAATATTTTTTACTTTACAAAAAAACAATTTCTTTTGTTATTTTTTTGTTTATGACAAATTACCTGACAATTTGTTGAGAATTTACTTTCGTAATAAGGTCAAAATACATATAAAAAACTTTGGTGGAGCTCCCGGACTATTAACATTTTTTTTTAAAGTCGGTTTATTTTTTTTGTGTAAAAATAAATTATGAACTAAAATTGTTTAAATTTAGTGACGCGGTTAATATTTTGTAAAAAGCTGTTTAAACGACCGCTAAATAACTTAATTAGTAAATCAAAAGATTCCGGGGTCAAGAAAACCAACCACTCAAAACAAGGAAAATGTAAAATTAACACTAAAAATAAAAGTTTGAAAATTATGTGGTTATCTAAGTTTGTCCGTTTTTGACATTATTTTATTTAGTGGAATAAATATTTCTTGTAAATTTCTAATACGATCTTAAATTAACCGTTTTCAATTACTATCTTTCAATCATAAACAACTTCCCCGCATTAATAACAATAGTGTACCTTTTTTATTCTAAAAATTATCTAACTGTGCTATAGGCAAAGACGTTTAATATTTTGGTGGTGTTTTCCATTTTATTAAAATTGGAGTCAGCGTGGGTATTTTCGGCAATGTTATCTCCGCTAGAGGCAAAATCGTTGGTTCGATATTAAACCGTCATATAACAATAGGAGTTCCGGGCAGCTCCGCTAGTGCGCGCCACTGCGCGCATATTGATTCTACGCTATTCTCTAAAAGACTAAAAGCATAGTCGTGGTTGTAAATAGGCCACATATGATAAGAAAATTCTAATAATACAAAAAAATATTTGTTTTGAAAAGCGTGTGAGAGAAAAATGAGATGTTGTTTTATACTAATGACTTTATAGTAGTTTTCTTAAATTTTACGTCATTATTTTAAATGTTAAAAAGAAATTTTAATTTTGTGAATTATATTAAAGATTTGTGATTAGCAATTTCGGAACCCCCTCTCCTAATTAAATTTAATTAAAAAAAACCGGTCATGTGCGTATCGGCTTGCATTAGGTTAGGGTTCTGTAACATCGGAGAGTAAATTTTAAATTTTTATTTTTGATTTCATAAATTAGCGAACGTAACTGACTTTGTTCACCGTCATATATAAATTACGGAGAGCCTAAAAGTTCAAATTTAATTTAATTATTTAATATAAAAATACGAGGTTTGTCCCAAAAATATCGAGCCTGCATTCATATCTCCGCATGAAAACTTCCGAACGATCTCTGTGGGGCATGGGCGTCATCAGTAGGTATTCATGAACTCGTTGGTGTGCGCAGTTACCGACTGGACGTGTTAGTTCGTGAACGGCGTGCGTTTGTTTACAGTGTCTTTTTTTCGTTCGTCGCATTTTGTTATTGTAAAAAAATTAGATCAACGAATTTGCATCAAGTTTTGCTTTAATCTTGGAAAAACTTGCTCGGAAACAATTAATATGATGAATAAGGCATTTAGAGAAACAAAGCGACAGTCTTCACAGTGGAAGCATTTTGAATCGCCATGACCAAAAAAAGCACGTCAAAGTCGGAGCAAAGTGAAGACAATGTTGACTGTTTTCTTTGATTATGAAGGTGTTGTGCACCACGAATATGCTCCGAGAGGTCACACGATCACTAAAGAATACTACGTTGAAGTATTAAAAAGATTGCATGACGCAGTCAGAAGAAAACGACCACAGCTTTGGACAAGTGGTGATTAGCTGCTTGACCACGACAATGCGCCAGCGCATTCATCGGACCTTGTGCTGCAATATTTAACAAAGCACTAAGCCGTACAGCTTCGCCAGCCTCCGTACAGTCCCGACGTAGCTCCCTGCGACTTTCGGCTCTTTCCCAGATTAAAAATGCCGGTTCGATGACAAAGAGACAGTTGAAACTAATGCGACGAATGCACTGAAACCAATTCCGAAAACTGACTTCCAGGACTGCTTCAGGAAGTGGAAACATCGCTGGGAACGTGTTATTCAATTAAATGGGGACTACTTTGAAGGATGTCACTAACTGGATGATAAAGAATATCACCAATGCGGAGATACGAAATGAAATTAAATGAAATGAAATAATTTATTAGCCATAAGACTGATACTTCAGCATTGGTTTCGTCAACAGTATACAATTAAATAAAAAATATTTACATAACATACCTTAAAACTAGAAAAAACAAGAAACAGTTATATTAGTTAGTATCATAAGATACTTATTATAATATAAAAAATGTAAAATAACAATCTAATATTTAAGGAACGCAACGAAATAATCACTCAGTACACAGTAAAAGAGTTAATAGATCCTACAGGCTTAAGTATTCGTTAAAAGATAAAATAACCCCAGAACAAGAATTTTTTTTATTTTGTTTTGAATTTATTACTGTTTGATACGTTTTCTCATTTTGCAGGCAATTTGTTAAACAGAATAATGAAATTATAAATTGGGTATTTCTCAAAGAATGCCGTTCTATGTTTAGGTATGCTAAGAAAGTTTTAAACTCGGAGTAATTTTGTTTTACATATAAAACGCATTTTAGAATATAAATAGAGTAAAAAGTCAAAACGCTGTTTTCCCTAAAAATGGATCTACACGAATCAGTCGTCTTAAGACCAAATATCAACTTCAGTATTCTTTTCTGAGCCAGAAACACTCTATTCACCTCACACCCTCTTCCCCAAGACATGACATTGCTTGACAGATGACTGTATGCCAAAGAATAATACACAGTCAGCAATCCAGCCCGGTCTAGAGATAACCTCATCTGCAAAATAGCAAAGAAGGCAGAATTTAATTTTTTACAAACATGTTCGATATGGGAAAAGAAATGCAGCGATTCATCAAGCCACGTGCCTAAAAATTTAGCATAAGCTGAGGTTTCAATATTATATGTTACTTTATCCTCTACCAGCTTTGGTTTTTTAATATTGAAATTTATATATACAGTCTTTGTTGGGTTAAGTATTAACTGATTACGCTGACACCAAATCTCCAACTCCTCACATACCTCTCCCGCTGTACGCAACAGCTCTTCTGGGGCATCCGCAGATATAGCTATCGTGGTATCATTAGCCAACATAACCAACTTTCCCCTACTGATGAATCTAGGTAGGTCGTCAACATAAATCATAAACAAGAGCGGCCCCAAAACTGACCCCTGCGGCACACCCAAAGCGACTTTTTTGAAGGTAGGCTCGATACTTTTGGGACAAACCTCGTATATAATACATAAAATAAACACAAAACTAAAAAATATTCTACACAAATTTACTAAGAGGAAGACCTACACATTACCACTAGTCTTAATATACCCACTATACGAATGCAACCGACGGAAGGGGCGCGGGAGGTGTGCCGATCACCAGCTTCGTCCATGGAAATTTAGTCGCTATTGAGCGTTTCACAAGAGCGAAGCTTGCGTGCTATGAGCGCGACTTTTACAGAACAATAATTCTACCATTATAGCGCGGCGAAAATTTTATAATCTTCATCGGTTGCGCCACATAAATAATGCACCGAGTACATGGATACAGAAGCTTGAACAGACTGGTTCGATGATGAACGAACCTCGGACAGGACGACCAAGGTCATCAAGCAGCGAGGAAAATGTGGAAAGCGTACACCAGTTAGAGATATTCCAGCTCTCTCTTTTCACAAAAGAGCAATTGTCGTAAAGCCTCCGAAACGTTCCTTACATAGCATAACGCATAAAGACTTGTGTCTCCACCCCTACAAGGTACAGTTAGTTCAAGAATTAAAACCAACTGATGGTGTTGAGAGGTTTAACTTCGCTAACCAAATGACTGATCGATTTTTGTCCTTCAACAACATTTTATTCTCGGATGAGGAACATTTTCACGTTAATGGTCACGTTAACAACTAAATCGCCGTTACTCTCCAACGAATCCAAAACATAAACATGATCTCTCTAACATGTCTACACTGGTTGTTCATGAACTTTTTCCTCGAAAATGTATATCCAGATAAGGTCTTGTTGACCATCTACTGCCATACAATAATACTGATTTTGCTGAAAACGTTGTCGTACATTCTGTAGCGTTTGAGAAATGACTTGGTACCATTCGTAAATAATATGCTGACGTAGATCTTCCAGAGCGTCCGGTTGAGCGGCATAAATTTTGCTTTTTAAGTGTCACCACAAAAAGAAATCCAAGTAACTTGCCTGAGGCTCAAGGAGGCCATTCTATAGTTTCTCTTCTACCTATCCAATGACCTAGATATGCCTGATTCAAGAATTCAGGCTCACGTCGAACATAATGAGGAGGAGCTCCATCTAACTGAAACATTACTTCATCTTACAGCTAGTCATCATAGTCAATAGCTGCTTGCAACAATTCCAAATACATATCACCAGTCAAGTTATCAACAAAGTAGTCGCTATTCAGAATGTTGTGTGAAATATTCTTGGATTGAAGTCTGCCTAGGGCGTCAATTATGGCGATTAGCCACACCATTTAGGAAAAAAGGGCTCTTATCGGAAAAACAAATGTTGAAAAGAGGATTTGAATTGTTTCTTGCACTGTCTTAAAATTCGTTGTACACTGCTGCAACTCACACCACTTACAAAAGCTAACTCTCATATAATTGACGTAGAATCTACAGCAACATGTTCCAAAACCGCTACTTCCACAACTTCATTTTGGACAGGACATTCACTATTCCATTTTTGATTGACCTCATTTCCAGTCTATCAACGTTGCGGTGGATGTACTTATCGAGATGTCGTTCAGTGAATACTTCAGGTATTCTTGCAGCACATTCATTATTTTTATAAAACAACTGAATCATTTCCACTCTTTCTTGAATTAAGTACACTATTTTTAATAATTTTGTATTGAAATATGAAACACGTATTAATTCTTCCGAAAACTTGGGGCCAATTTTTAAGTTCGTCATAACTTATAAACTTAAACAGATAATTTTGATTCGAAAATTTTGAATGTTTCATGTACCGTCCCCTGTATCTTCGTAAATAATTTATTGAACCTCAAAAAGGACCCATTGTGGTATAAAGAATTAAAGGAGCTTTCTAGTGATATGCAACTTAACCACCCTTTCTCCTATGTAGAACGTTGCAGCTAGAACTAATCAGGTTCTTGTGTTTTAAAAAGAACCTTCCAGCAGTTACAAACTCAGTTATATTTTCGTGAGGTCACCTTGTATATTTATTTTTACAATATTTTTCTTATGGAGTCTGAAAACTTAAAATTTATGTGACGATATAGAATTTGTGAATTAAAGATTGTGTTTGACAATGATACATCAAGAATTAATTAACTACTAAGTCTAAGTACTTTATATATGATACTTCTTTAACTTGTTGATCATCAATCACAATATTTGCAAAGTTTCATCTTTTGGTCTAAGCAAAGACCAATATAATTTGTCTTTGTTAAATTTAAAGAGGACTTAAAACTTTCTAATCACACTCAATTATTTTGTCAGTTCTCCCTTACTTCTTCCCAAGTACCACCCTTAAAAACCAAAACAATAATATATGTTATAAACAATATAGACCCAAGAAGTATGCCTTGCGGTACCCCAATCTCAACAATCCGCTTCTCTCTTAAAATGTCTTTACAACTTAATATTTATGAAAAAGATGGCTACGAAATATCTTCCACACGGTTCCTCAAATCTCACAGTGTCAAATAACCTAAAGGAGCTTAACATGAGGTACCGTGTCAAACGCCTTTGCCGAATCCAAAAAGACACCTGCATATTTATTTCCATCATTCAGGTTACTTGTCACCACAGATACTAATCTGCATAGCATCCTCTGTGCCGCGACCTAGCACAGAATCGTCATGATTCTCTGATAACACAAGTCTACAAAAAATGGAATCATGTTTGTTGTTGAGCTGCTTCAAGTAAAAATCGCACGTGATCACTCAATAGCTTATTTTGAAGGGTAAGAGTAATATTAAATGATGCAACTAGAAAAAAAGACCAAAAAAATATTGTGCATCCTACATAACTTCAAAAGTAACCAAAAAAGCTATGAGTTCATAACTTCAAAAATTTCAAAATTCTGACGTGATGGGCCAATTCTGTTCTCGGATTTGGATTCTACGCAACGAATTACTTCGGAAATGACCCCAAACTACCCAAAAACACAACCTTCTAGACCTCTGAAATATAATATAATTTCTATTAAATACAGATAACTTTTCTCTAATACACGTTTCGAACAATTTGGCAAGAAAGTTTATAAAATTTTTATTTTATTATAAATAATATATATATATATATATATATATATATATATATATATATATATATATATATATATATATATATATATATATATATAATTAAGTAAATCAACGAAAACGCATGCGACAAAAGTAAAACAACAAAAAAAAAGTTTTTTTTACGTGTTGCAACAAAAAATATTTAACACATTTAAGAATTGCAGGTTGCTTTAATGAGACTATAGACATAAAAGTTAAATATATGGGCTGCAGATGCTATAGAAGCAAGCTGATTCACGCTTAAAAAGAAACAGAGCGTTTTCGATAAGTAGTACTTCTTTTTCTAAAGGCGATTAGGTGGCAAGAGTATCCAAAGACGTTTGGGGTATTACACTTAGCTCCACCATTAGAGAAAGAGATACTACTCATCGAAAACATTCGGTCTCTTTTTAAGCGTGAGCCAACTTTGTTCTATAGGATACGCAGTCAATATACTTAATTTTATGTCTATGAGTGAGACCAGTTATTACATGTGAGGCAGTAACCTGTAGTAAAAGAATGTGTCTTGCCAATATGAAAGCTAGCTCGTACATGTACCAGGAGCAGTGAATATGTACTCATCGGCCGCTATGGAATTAACTCTAAATACCACACCAATAGATATATTAGGAATATGGCAAAAAAAGACAATACAGGGGATGATGAGGGATAGAGTCATTAAACGAAGACGCCATATCTCATCTAGAAACCCGTAAACATAGGTGTTGCTTCAAGAGAAAATGGAAATGAAGTTTAGCTTTGTGAAAAATTTTAATACAAGGCTAGAAGTGAATAGAATAGAGCTGACTTAGCAGCAGAAAGGGGCACATTATCTACATAAACGTCTTTGCATCTGAGTGTTGATGAATCCAGTTACCTATTAACAAAGGCTGCAGTATGTACTTCGATTATTTTATTGAATCATATAAATCTTTTATTCAAAATTTCTTTTTTACTTTCGAGTTTTTTTGAATATTTTGATTTGTTTGAAAATGTGAGTTTATCCAGAAACAAAAAGTTTTGAGTTTTTATTCGACTTGACAAGTCGATTTTTTTTCCAAGCAAACTCGAATTTCCGAATATTCGCACACCCCTACCCCAACATCTGTCACTGCAATTTTGGCACAATTTATTAAAAACTGTGACATTTAGCTAATATACTAAAAAACAATCGCCATTATTTTCTGGATAGCATTTTATGCTTGGAACTCAAGATTTCAATTGCATTCTTATCGAGGCATAAACTAAACTAAAATAATCAGTTTTAAAGGAATATTATTCCCAAATACATTTATTTTCTATCTATCCTATTTTCTAAAATCATTAATTATTGCAAATATTTAAATTTCCCGACGTCTACGACACTGGGCCGACCAGCTGTCCTATTGTTCCCGCCGACCCTTCGGACGGGAAAATGTCGCATGCCGAAGGTACGACGACGAAGGTTGAATGTGCGATACAGGACCTTTGCTAGCTGTCACTGGAATATTTAGAATACACGGTATTAGATTGCTTTTCGCTTTTTTACGATATGAGATTGTATAGGGCTGTTTAGTTGAACCCGACGATATAACGTTTAAAAATTTATGAATTTTGGTGTACTAAATATATCGAAGAAAACTTTGTCTTTAGTAGGCTTTATGCAGTTTTTAAACCTTAAACAGCACAATTTCATATATAACGATAATAATCGTTTATTAGATTTAATTTTAAGCAATAATGATTCATTTTCATGTAGAATTGAAAGGGCGAAAGACCTAATCTTACCTGAAGTGTTGCACCATCCTGCTTTATTGCTCTCATACACAGTGGCCCATTAAACACAATTTACTAAACAAAGAATTAATAATGTATACTATAATTTTTAAAAAGCAGATTTTATGCGCCTATATGAGTACATGTGTGATATTAGGTGGGAATTTTTTGTATCCGATTAATGATGCTAATGAGGCTTGTAATTTGTTTTATACTCAAATATACACTGCCCTAAATAAATTCGTACCTAAAACTAAAAAACTCAGAAGAATCTATCCACCTTGGTTCACATCTAAAATAATAAATAATATTAAGAAAAAATTTAAATCTTGGAAAAAAATTCAAACGTTCACAAAAAAATGAAGATATGTTAAAATTTCAACAGCAGAGAAGACAAATTAAGTATGACATAAATGATACATATAAAAAATATTATGAAAGTGTGGAAAACCGCATTGCTTTTAACCCATCAAACTTCTGGCAATTTATAAATAGTAAAAAAAAATAATAAAGAATTACTAGGAAATATGATTTGTGGGAAAAATACTTATAGAAACCATGCAGATATTGCAAATGCATTTGCTGACTTTTTTAAATCTTCATATATTTCATCGAACAATGCTTTTAATAAAGATATTCAAAGTTCTGTCACTCAAACTATTCAAATTTGTAAGGTTAGTGAAAATGAAGTACTATCGTGCTTAAAAGAAATGAAATCAAAGGGAACAGTGGGTCCGGATAAAATTCCATCCTTTTTCTTGCGTGACTGTGCATGCGTATTATCAAAACCTCTTTCCATTATCTTTAATCTCTGCCTAAATAATTCAGTTTCCTGATAAATGGAAAATTTCCAGAGTTTCTCTAGGATTTAAAAAAGGAAACCAACAAAATATAGAAAACTACAGACCAGTCTGTATAATAAATAATTTTTCTAAATGTTTTGAAATGTTTCTGCATAAACATCTATTTTTCAAGCTGAAACACCTATTTACTGGTTCCCAACATGGCTTTATAAAGGATAGGTCCACAGCGTCCAATATTTTCTGTTTTACTCAGTTTGTGGCTGATGTCTTGGACAAGGGAGGTCAAGTAGACACAATATACACAGATTTTTCAAAGGCATTTGATAGGGTGATCACGGCATTTTGCTTGATAAACTGAATTATTTTGGACTTTCGCAAAATCAATTCTATTTTTTAAATCATATCCCTGCGATAGGCAACAAATAGTAGAATGCTGTGGTCAGTCCTCGGAACCCCTGTGTGTGACTTCGGGAGTTCCTCAAGGGTCAATACTCGGTCCTTTATTATTTAATATATTTATTAATGGAATTGTGAGTGACTGTACAATGATACTCTATGCGGATGAAGCTAAAATTTTTACTTCTGTAAAAAACGATGCTGATTGTCAAATACTACAAATAGCAATAAATACCGTCACCAATTAGTATAGTGAAAACAGACTGCCTCTAAACGTCGGTAAATGCAAAGTCATGACTTTCATATTAAAGAAAAACGTGCTGGTGTATGATTATAAAATTGATGGAATATCAATTCCACGAGTGGAATGCTTTAGGGATCTGGGTGTGACATTTGATAGAAGACTTTCATCTGTTCCTCATATAAATGATCTTATTCAGGTGTGTTTTAAATCATTAGGCTTTATTATCAGAAGCTCAAAAATATTTTTTAATCAAAGTACGCTCATTTTACTTCATTACGCTTTTGTAAGATCTAAATTGGAATATGCTTCCATAATATGGTCTCCTTATTATCAAAACCATATTAATGACCTTGAGAGAGTTCAGCGGCGTTTCTTGAAATACCTAAGCTTTTGGATTAATGGAAATTATCCTGAAATAGGGTTTTCACAGGAAATCTTACTTCAGTGGCATTCTTTTTGTTCTCTAGAACATAGACGTATCGTCACAGACCTCAAATTTCTTTATAAAGTTTTGCATAACAGAGTGGAATGTAATGATATACTGGGAAAAAATAAGTTTTCTTGTACCTACGACTTCAGCTCGCCAATCTGCCACATTCTATTGTCCTACACCTCGTACAAATGTGTGTAACTACTCTCCTTTATATAGAATGTGCAGAATCTACAACGCAAATCAAAATAAATTCGACGTATTTAGTTACAGATTAGCACAGATAAAAAATAATTAAGTATGTAATATTTTGTAATTTTATTTCTGGTAATTTGTGTATGCTTGGATTTTCTTCTTTTTTTTTTGTTTGTTTTGTCATTGTAAATATTTAAGTAATTTTTTCTGTTGTAGCCATTTGTTAATTGGTTTTTTGTAACTGTGAAATGGGTTCAAATAAATAAATAAATAAATAAATAAAAATAAATATAAAATTAAACGTATTATTCTAAACAAGTGCCTGTGAACAATTGCCCTGCGTCTTTTAGGGTGAGTCCACACGACAAGAAAAATCTGAGCTTAGGCGTATTACGCCTTTTTAAGTTAAAAGTGTGTCGTCCACATCGTCCACACGGGATATTTCGTTACGCGATCGTAAGGGGTATGGTTTTTTTTGTCTTAACCTAACTTTTATCAGGATATTTGTTTATATTTTATCTAAAAATTGAAATGAAGCAAAATAAAACATTAATTGCGACAGTGTTGTAATCTAGAAAAAAAGTTACAAGATGTAAGGAGATTTTTGATTTATTCTTTAGCAAAAAATAGGAAAGTCTATGCTACTGGGTCTGGTCTATATTTGAGGAAAACATTAGAGGAAGACTTGGTCATACTAATAATTCAATCAAGAAATGCGAGAAAATGATCCCGATTTTTTAAAAATATTTTTCTGTTACTATTGGTGAATTTAAAGAGCTCTTCGCTGTTGTTAGGTCAATAATTAGGAAATATGTATACTCTTAATCTTCGAACATACCCCTGTAGAAGTAGCATAACGTCAGAACTAGGGCCCGGTTGTTTGAACGCTGAATAACGTAATAATATTTTTATTTATATTTCAAAAAGTGTTGATAAACAGTAGATATTGAATTTCTTGGTACAGACATGCCGATTTTATGCTATCCTTTTCTAATTGCATTATTTAAACGAGTATCATCGGTACGTCCTTCGAACATACCCCTGGGTACGTCAATTCTGAAAACAAAGTATGAATATATGGTTGCCTAAATTTTTATTATTGTTATTTTCAATATGTAAACAATCTAACAATATTTACCGATAAAAATAAGTTTTTAAATCCTCTTTTTATTAATATTAATTGTAAACTTCGCATTTATAGTAATTTCTAACACTTGAAAACACCGAAAAAACTCACGACAAGCAATTAAACTGAAAGACAAGATATGTAAATATGTTTATGTCTGTCAAACATCAAAAAAGCGTCTCCCCCACCGACCATAAATAGCCTTCAGACAAATCTATTGTTGTTTATATCTAGAGTATGATCGAAGCTCTTAATACTAGCTTGGAAAAAACATTGTGATATTTAGCTGATGAAATCAGCATGTTAAAGCAACAGTGCGAATTCCGAGTCGTTAAACACTGTTTCTGAAATTATTCAGATTACTTGTGACGTAATATGAGACTCTAAAAGACGTTTACCACTTCTACCTGGTAAAGAATTGCCAAGGAGTTCGAAGATGAGAATTTCAATGTAACAGTGTAATTCTAACAATCGTTTTAATAATTACAATTGCTTGAAGTTTTTAGAAGAATAGATTACATATGATACTAACTGGATTTCTGTTATTAAATTTCCATCAATGTTAATTTTTACTTTTTAAATGTTTATAATAGGTTTATATAAAGATTGCTAAGGGTAGGGTTACCAGACGATAGGAATTTTCCTGAGATGTTTGGAATTTTAGCCCGCTGTTAGAGAAACAGGAAAAAACTGCAATTGTCGGCATTTTTTTTAAATTAAAAGAGGATATATAAGTAATAAAAAATATTTGTTAATTATTCTAGTAGGAAAAAATAAATTAATTAAACGTGAATAAAATGAGTAAATTTTTTTTTAGTATATTAATAAATTTTATTGCTTGATGTTTCTTTGGGCAATTGCTGGTCTTTTATAACCATTTTATGACATTCTTCACATGACATGTTCTTTAAATTAAATTGTATCAAGAGTAGAACCTTAACAGAAGATATTGTAATCCAACTATTACTACAAATAATTAATTACATATATATATATATATATATATATATATATATATATATATACATATATATATATATATATATATATATATATATATATATATATATATATATATATATATATATATATATTTAAGTTACTCTTATGAATTAATAAATAATTAGTCTAATATTTAATACTCTCTTAAGAAGAAGTTATATCTTCAGTAAATTTATATTCTAATCGGCTCAAACAAAAGCATGCTTTAATCTCTGAAACTTTAAAACTTTACTTTTTACAAAAACCATTGGTTTTGTTCATATTGTCTTATCGTACCATAAATACACACTTTTTCATGTCAGTAATCATGTAAATAAATAGTTATATTTGTTAGTACGCCTATGACTGTAAAATAATAATTTAAATTCAGAAATAGAATATAACTAGGACATGAACATAGAGACGAAGGGAACTAAAATTAAAAAATTACAATAGTGACATTAAACTAGTAAGTAAGAAGAAAAACTGTTGTTACCTCATGATTTAGCGAATATTTTAATACAATATTAAATGTGATATTAGAAGATTTATTTGAATTCATCGAAACCGTGATAAGCCAAAAGCAGAACCAGCAAAGTTATAACATTGGTGGCAGCGAAAAGCAAAGCTTCTAACAATATAGACAGCCTATTTCTTTCCTTAGTCCACTACGCTCCTATTAATAAGAACACTCGCTCGATATTCGTATTTGATGCTTCGATTGCAAATATTTTGAAAATCTCACTGCCTTAACATACCACATACAACATTCAGACAAAATGTCCGGATATTTACTGAAAAGTCAGGGATATTGTCAGGAAATCTCATTATTTGATCTGGTAACCCCAGCTAAGCCTATATCTGTGGATTAGCGTCTCGATATCGGAGATTGTTGTTAAATAGAAATTGTTTTATATAACGGCCTTTATTTTATAAGCTTTAATTTATATAACGAACAACTGTATTATTGCATTTGTTATAAAATTAATAAAAAAATGAACAATTTTTTTTTTGATGACCAAACAGTAATGATCTTCAGTAACAAGCATTTTTAATAAATTAAAACAATTTAACATAGTTTATAAATCTCCATTGTCTCAAAACTCGCAAAATAAAAAAATATAAATAAAACAACAAACTTCTGCAAAAAAACATAAGTTATGTTCACACAAAATATTAAAAATAAACAGTTTCCACCATATTTAAAGCAAGCCGCTGAAAAGTTATACATTTTTTTTTGCGTAATGACCCTGGAAAAGGCGAATTTAGGCGGGAAATCTTTGGTCTTTGTCTTTTTTTAAATTTAACAAATCACAATGCTTGAAATTTGACATATGTCTTATTACGCTACGCTTACGCCAAGATTTTTCTTGTCATGTGGACCCACTCTTAGTCCTAACGTACCACCGGCGCAACCACCCGTTAAGTAGCACGTTCAATAATTGACTACAATGGAATTTATTCCTCATTTTAAGAAAATATTTTCAATATGAATACTTTACAATAAACTAAACCGCCATCTGTAGATCGATTTCGAACTTGTTAGTTCTCGTCAGTACAGAATAGGCCTGACGAGAACTAACAAGTTCGAAACCGGTCTACAGATGGCGGTGCACTACCATAGGAAAGGCTTCCACCCTTTCCTGGTATTCTTGCAATCTGAGATAGTGCTTTGTCTCTAAATGTGTTAGAACAGAGTACGTTTGTCCTTATAGTTTAAGGTTTTTTCAGTTGGTTGAGAGCTAAGTTTCTCTTATATAATTGTATAATAAACGTTTTGTTATTTAAGAACCTAGGGTTTAATAATTTGCCTAATTGATTAACTCGTCCTAATTTCATCATCAGGTATAGATAATTAAAATAATATTTAAACACAAAATGATAAAAAAAATATATATTGGACAGCCAAATTTCATGTACACAAAACAATTTTTAATTTTGTAATATAATTATTTGGAGTGAATATAAAGTATGAAATCCACAACTCTGCAGGAGTAGCCATATTCGTTGTCATACCAAGCAACTAGTTTAACAAAATTATTATTTAGTGATATTCCAGCTCTACTATCGAATATGCAACTTCTGCTATCACCATTTAAATCAGTAGACACAACTTGTTCATCGGTGTAACCAACTATTCCTTTGAGTGCTCCTTCAGAAGCTTCTTTGACTTTGGCCTTAATTTCGTCCATACTTGCTCCTTTGCCGAGTTTACATGTCAAGTCGACAACGGACACATTCGGTACAGGAACTCGGAATGCCATTCCTGTTAATTTTCCTTTAAGTTCAGGAATAACAAGCGTAACAGCCTTCGCAGCGCCGGTATTTGCGGGTATTATATTTTGAGCAGCACCGCGACCGTCCCTCCAATTTTTTCCTGAGGGCCCATCCACTGTTTTTTGAGTGGCGGTGACTGCATGGACTGTAGTCATTAAACCTTCGACTATTTCAAAATTATCGTGAATGACTTTTGCAAGAGGAGCCAGACAGTTGGTGGTACACGAGGCATTGGAAAGAATATGCTGAGACGGATCATATTTGTCCAGGTTAACTCCAACAACGAACGTGGGAGCGTCAGCTGATGGAGCTGAAATAATTACCTTTTTAGCTCCAGCCTGCAGGTGTTGAGATGCTTTTTCGACTGTCGTAAAGGCGCCAGTACACTCGATGACATAGCAGGCACCAACTGTTCCCCAAGGAATTTGTTTAGGATCTTTTTCTTTAAAGACGTCAATTTTGTTTCCATTTATAAATATGCACTTTCCATCGGTGGATACGCAACCTTTAAATCTTCCGTGAGTTGAATCGTATTTGAAAAGGTAGACCATGTAGTCGGCGTCAAGAAATGGGTCATTAATCCCGACAACTTTAACGCCTTTTTCTACGGCAATTCTTACTACCAATCTTCCAATTCTTCCAAAGCCATTGATACCGATTTGCGCCATATTTAAATGGGTTTAAAAAAAAATATGGAACAAAAACTTTACTAATGATACTGACAAAAAAAAAAGTTTTGACGTTTTGACAATTGTACTGGTGGCTTACTCAGGTTATTTATTACGCATTTAATTAACGGGTTAAATACCAATATAATTACACTACGCCACAAATTTTAGTTTGTTTGTTGTATCTTATATGAAAAGTGCAATTTTTTTTGTTAATTTTAAGGCGCCGAATTCAAAAAAATTACAATGAAACCAAAAAGTTACAATTTTCAAGAACAAGTTTTTTTATTTTATTTTTAACAAAATAATTAACATACTTTTACATTTTTAGAGAGATATCCTGTCATTTTGCTTTTCTTGTGTGAATTGTTTTGGCAGCAGTTTGTCGTGGGAAACACTATACAGCGCGATTCTTCGGGAAATTTATCGTTCGATCCTCGAAAAACGAAAATTAGGAAGAATCTGAAAATTTGGCAGTTTACTAACGTGCGTGGGAGACAGCCGGCTAAAATATTTTTAAAATGGCGGCACTTCCAATTATACCGGAAGTAGATGTCAACTTGCTTATTTTTAACGAAACACCCTATATATTATTGCATTTTTGATTTTTACATAAAATTCTAGACATATTTCATATATAATATTCTATACTTAAGTCTCACCGTTTTGGTCATATTTAAATTTTTATGCCAAAAATGACGTTTGCGGACCAAAATTTTACTATAAATTTTTCCTATAAGAAAGACTTTATTATTTAATTTCGTTTAGTTCTCTTGTATAGGAAGATCGACTTTAGTAGTCTTTTTATGATATTTTGAAAATTATTAGTACAGAGTGGTCAAAAAAGAAGAATAAAAATTATTTTTTTAAAATCGTCAAAAGTCAATTTTTCAAATAGAAAGCACCTATTTTTATAATTTTATCATAATAAGCATTAAAAATAATGGTAACTTTATATAAGGTTGTCTATTCCAAAAAATTGTAGTTTTCAAAATATTGGCAATTCAATATTTGTCTATTGTAAAAATGCTATACGGCTTTTAAGTTTTGTTATTAGTTGGCCATGATGACGAAGCGAGTGGAAAATAAAACAATCGAACCCTACAGGATTGTCACTATTTCTTGCTATTTGACATTTATTAATAATAATTATTCCCAGGCGATTAAATTACACGCACGAAGATTATTTAAACTTATTTATTATTTATGGAGAATGTGATAGAGTTATTTCAAAAACATGCGATACGTTCGCGATCCGATATCCGCAGATACAGAAACCAACACCACCAACTGTTACAAGGATTATATAAAACTTCAAGAACTTTGAATCCATAAAAGCAAAAAGAAATAGAAATAAACCAGTTGATAATAATAAAAATACTGAAACTACAATTTTAGGATATTTCGCCGCATATCCGACAATATCTACAAGGCAAGTAGTATTAGAGTCTGGATTACCTCAAATATCAGTTTTAAGGATTTTATGGAAGCACAATTTTCATCCATATGTGCATTCTGTCAATTATTTTACTTCGGTCACAAAAAAAATGCTGGTTTTTTGAGTAATATTAGGACTATTCTTTTGAGTTATTATCACTTTTAGTTCTATCACCTGAAGTCATCATGATCACTTCGTCCTAATGACAGGTAAATGCATATTCAAAAGAACATGACGTTATCAGTTTCACTTTTTTCACTTTGATCATTTGATAATTACTCCAAAGAATACAGGCATTATTTGGTTAGACGAAGTCAAATTCACAAAAAATGGATTGTTTAATCGACGCAATTCCCACTATTGGAGCGACTCAAAAGTAGATTAATTTAGAGAATTAAGTTTTTAAAAGTCTTGGCAGTTTAACGTGTATGGTGCTATACACCGTCGCCACCAAAATAATCTAAATGGTAAGTTAGCCATTTTTGAAGACTTCTAGATACAAAATACGTTTTTTAACTTATAGGTGAGCGCTACTTCGACATCTTGAGAAATTTAGAAGTGAACTATTTAGATATCTTGCCGCTCGCTGATCACAGAAATCTATTTTATCAACATGATGGGGCGCCTCCTCATAATAGTCATTTACTTAGCAATCATCTGCAAAACTTGTTTTATGATCAATGGATAGCCAAGAATGGGCTACATCTTTGTCCACCTCGCTCCCCCGACCTGAAAGTACTTGATTTTTTTTATTTGGAGGACAATTAAAAATAAAGTATACAACACCGCATTTACCACTGTGGAAGATTGCATGCAGCGCATCGAAATAGCATTTGAAAAACTTAATCCTGAGTCAATAAGAAGAGGCACCCATGAAGAGTTCCTGCTTAGTTGCGCAAAATGTTTGAAACTTCAAGGACGTCAATTTGAACATTTACTTAAATAATTTTTGTAACTTTATTTTATTAACAACTGGTTTATTTCTATTTCTTTTAGCTTTTATAGATCCAAAGTTCTTGAAGTTTTTTATAACCTTTTTAACAGTTGGTAGTGTTGGTTTCTGTTTCTTCGGATATCGGATCACATTCTCCATAAATAATAAATATGTTTAAATAATCTTCATGCGTGTAATTTAATCGCCCCGGAATGATTATTATTAATGAATGTCAAATGGCAAGAAATTGTAACAATTCTGTAAGGTTCAATTGTTTTATTTTCGCCATGCCTCATCATGGCCAACTATTAGCAAAACATAAAAACCGTGTAGCGTTTTTAAAATAGAAAAATGTTGAATTGCTAGTATTTTGAAAACTACAAATTTTTGGAATAGACAACCTTGTGCAAAGTTACCCTTATTTTTAATGCTTAATATGATAAAATTGTAAAAATAGGTGCTTTCTATTTGAAAAAAATTGTCTTTTAACGATTTTTTAATATAATTTTTATTCTTCTTTTTTGACCACTCTGTACTAATAATTTTCAAAATATCATAAAAAGACTATTAAAGTCAATCTTTGTCGACAAGAAAACTAACCCAAATCAAATAATAAAGGCTTCCTTATAGGAAAAATTTATAGTTAAGTTTTGGTCCGCAAACGTCATTTTTGGCATAAAAATTTAAATATGTTCAAAACGGTGAGACTTAAGTATAGAATATTATACATAAAACAGGTTTAGAATTTTACGTAGAAAATAAAAATGCAGTAATATACAGGCTAATCTATTTAAAAAAATTTTTGAAAATATTTTAGTAGGCTGTCCCCCATGCACGTTGGTACACTGTCAAATTTTAAAATTCTTCCTAATTATAGTTTTCCCACAATCGATCGATAAAGTTCCCGGAGGATCACTCTGTATATTTTATTAGGTAAGGGTTTTTTCAACATTTTTAACCTTTTCCTCTCTCCACATAAGGAAGTGTAGAAATTTTATAACGTCCCCCTCCCCATATTTTCTTACGTAAAATAATTCGAATTTTTCTGATATAAAGATTAAAATATAACAATATAATAAAACTAGATAAATCGTATCCCGTTATTTTTATAATAAATTATACATTATTAAGATACAACTCACATTTACAATATTATGACTAGTGTAATCAAACTACACACTGATAAATAAAATGTAAGAGATTGTTAATCAGTGGTCCATGAATTTTGATCGACTTCTTCATGTTCCTTAAGTTGTGTTTTATCAACGCAAAAACTAAAATTATGTTCAACAATTTGCGCCTTATCGAGCCACTCTGCATTTTCACAACTTGCGTCTCCATATTGTCAACTTTAGCCTTTTCGAAGACTTATTTCCAATGAATAAAATCCAAAGGTTACTTCAGTTAGTTAAATTAAATAAGTACAATAGTGTATATCTCGATTATTTAATTTTATCTCATTTAAATAATATTTTTCAAATATTACATAAATACATAAGATTCATTGACCCCTCATCTCCCCATATAAAGAATCCTAAAAAAAATACGCTACCCCCACCCACTCAAACCCTTTCCTAATTTATGGATGACCTCATACCAACAACTTCGGCTACTCAAGCAATTTGAGAGTCAAAAATGGGCTCTTTGTTGTATTAAATTACGGCCACCATTTTATCAAGAAATATGTCTTTCTGACGCCCTCTGTAAACCGCTTTGCTAAAATGTAACTGGCTTTTTGGCGTACGTAAACGTAGAAACCTACCGGAGCATCACAAAATATCACCACTTTGTAATAATTGAACTCTGTATTTTAAACTAAAGATCCAGTAAAGTTTACTACAACCACTACCAGGTGACGCTGTTAGACGACATCGGGCAGAAATATGAAATCGTTAAATTTCGCAAATGCTGCCCTCTAACGGATAATGTCTCAAGCAAAAATCGAACAATCGTTTTATTCATTTCTTTCTTTTATGTGCAAATTATACAGTCTCGGTGTTTCAATAGAGTCCGTTAGAGGGCCGTAGTATTGAACAGGGCAAAAAGAATTTGTTATAAAAAAATTATTTAAATATTCTCAAAATTTTAGTTGGTGTTGTACGTAAGGCTAAATAAGTTTAAGAAAGGTAAATATTCTCGCTAATAGTAATTTTGAAGTGCATTTTTATACCTATACTATTTACGAAAGCTTTTACCAAAAATGAGATTTTGCACAAAAAAAATGGGAAGAAATCTCATTTTTGGTAAAATATTGTCACTATTACATTAGGCATTGAGATACTTGAAACTTTTTAACTTAAGTATTCAAAGAACATTTAAAATATAAAATACCAAGATTTATTTTTTTTTTCAAATTTTTGTGTTAAAAGTGTAAAATATGAACTAAAAATTAATATACAGTATATGTCACTTTAAAATAGCTAAAAAAAAAATGGATAATATATTTTGAGGAAATATAGTAAACTGAGAAGCAGACATTCTATGTGACTTGATTGTTCCCTACTTTTTCTTTCAAATGATTTATATTTATAAATTTATATGCAAACTTTATCATGAATTTTTTAAAGTAAGATATAGAAATACATATAAGAGCAATGTAAGAACAAACCCTATATAAAATGTAACAGCAAACAATAGGTTGGTGCCAAGAGGGGAGGGGAGGGGATCAATGTTGGCTAAAACAGTTTTTTTGAAACTACAAGCCAAGGAACACATTTTGGAAAAAAATGTTTCAAATAAAAATTGTAGAGATTTTAAAAATCTACAATTTGAGATTTTGTGCGATCATTTTTGTTAATTTGTTATTGCAAAAAGTCCAAAAAACTTTCAAAATTGGCCATTTTTTTCATATCAATTATTTATCGCAAAATTATTATTTTTTTGCACTTTTATGCTTTTGGAGGGAAGTCTTCGTGATTCTGAACAAAATGATATTTTATAATAGTAAATCGAATTATTTGCTGAGATATTGCTAATTGTTTATCCCAAGACGCAAAATGATGCTTGCTATGACTTTTTTTAAGCGAACATTTTGACCTCCACAAAGGTTCACTCTCTTCTTGAAGACCTAAATTTTCATATCTTATTAGAGGCAAATGAAAAAATTGATTTTTAACCCCTTAAATATCGCTCTAACGAAAAAGGTGTTTTTTTTTTATAAAGAAATAGAGCTGGAGCCGCTACCCTTAAATATTCGATATTTATAATTTAAAAATTCGAAGAGCTGAGTTCAAGACGAAGGTTTAAAAAAAAAGAGAAACTTTTTTGGACCAGTAGGAGCCGAGTTAAGATTTTTTTTTCAAAAAAAGCAGCGCTTTTGTTTATAACAATTAAGAAACAAACTCAACGGCATTCGATACTTAAAGTGTTATATTTCCAAAATCCATGATCAAATTTTACAAACTACGGCTTTTTGATTTTAAAAATAATTCGTAAAATAGAGCGTCTGTCCGCGGTGGTAGGGGAACCTGAAGCCGAGCTCTCGCGCCCTCGAGAAAACCTAACTCGCAACTTCAAATCAGCGGCGGTCGGAAAAATTCGCTGTATTTCAGCAACGAATGAACCAATTTCGATGTTTTTTTTCTGCGGTAGCTAGAAAAATTATGAATATTGGTGCAGTTAATTTTTACGAATAAGCTATATTTAATTTGTTATTTAAAATACTTATAAAATTTGAAATCTGCGGACAAATTTAATTTCAGTTTTAATCTACTATAACTAATAAATAATTATTAAAACTATTTCATATTTAAAAATGAAAAATGTGAATTTTTAATTAAAAAAATTTATTTCATCGTAATTATGTAGCAAATTTCCAATAATGTAAACTATTTATGCAATTTTTGGTTTTTTTTTGCTTCCGGTAAAGTTTTTTCTTCTCCATTGTCATCAAAAATGCTATTTAAAATATTATCATTTTCGAGACACGTTTAAGAAAATTTGGTGGAAAGCTGAGTCTTACAAATTGACAGGAAGTTGATTTCATCTTCAAAAATATCAGGAAACCATACTTTTCTCACTAATTATATTAATTATTGTATCATATATGTAAAAAAATCCATGTAAATAGAATTTTAAAGAAGTTGGTAAAAATCGGAAAAACTGGAAATTTCACCCCAACCCCCCTTTTTTATCGTTCGGAGGTGGCAGAAGAAAAAAATTAATACTTTCCATTGAATTAAAAAACTCTTCTTGTACAAAATTTGGAAAAGTTTGGAAAAAATTGAATGATAATTTCACCTTCAACCCCTATTTTGTTATTAAACAAATGAAGTGAGATTTTTTGGAAAAAATAATCCTTACTCGACCCATATTGGTCCCAAAAAATTTTTTTTCTTCAATATCTTCATCTTGGAATCAGTTATTCGAATTTTCGAATTAGAAATTTCCAAAATGTGAGGGGGACGTCAAGCTCTATTTTTCTATGGAAAAACAACCCCCTTTTTTAAAGCGATATTAAAAATTAATTTTTTCATTTACCCTTAACAAAATATGAAAACTTCACGAAGAGATTGAGCCTCTGTGGAGGTCAAAATGTTTACCCAAAAAAAGTTATAACAATCGACCTTTTACGTCTTGGAACAAACAAATAGAAATATCTCAGCAACAAATTATCCGATTTACTATTATAAAAGATCATTTTGTTCAGAATGACGAGCGCTTTCCCCTCAAAAGAAAAAAAGTACAAAAAAAAGTTAATTTTGCAATAAATAATTGGTATGAAAGATTGGCCGATTTGGAGGTTTATTTGGGCTCTTTGCCATAACAAATTAACGAAAATGGTCGAGCAAAAGCTCAAATTATAGGTTTTTAAAATCTCTACAACTTTTATTTGAAACTTCTATTTCCAAAATGTGTTCCTTGGCTTGTGGATTCAAAAAACCTGTTTTAGCCGACTTTAACCCCCCCCCCCCTTCCTCTTGACCCCAACCTATTTTTTTCTGTTACATTTTATGTAGGGTTTGTTCTTACATTGCCTCCAACACCCCAGCATAAGTCTCATTCATCCCAGAATTTACGTGAAAAAGTGCACTAATTTTTACCTATGGCTTGGATTAATAAAATATATCGACTTCTCACTTGATTTAAATAGATCAATATTTTTTATCTCCGTAAATTTCCCTTATTCTAAAAACAAAAATTGGCAATACAAGTTTTATTTTTATGATAATAATCAATTTAAAAAAAAAATAAGTCGATTTCAAAAAATTGCACTACAAAGTAAAAAATAATTAAAAACTCTTCCAAATTCCAATCATTTTAATAATTGTGAATTTACTCATTGGTTCGGGAGCCCATCGGGTTTCGCGGTCGATGAAAAGATATGACTTTACCACAGTTTTTTATATGTATTTTGACTCCCTGATTACCAATATCGAGGGTGAATTTTCATAATGATTAGGTAATTTATTATAAACAAAAAAAGTAGTTAATAATAGGTCGATTTAAGGCAACTTACACTGTTAAAAATAACCTTAAATTTGATGTCCATTCTACATTAAAATTTAATGATTTTGTACCTAAAATGGTGAATAAGTTACATTTACTTTAAATCCAAAGCAATTCATTCAAATATCAGTTCGTTGTACATTAATATAGTATCTTAAATTTCACAAAGTAACTGAAAAGACATTTCAACTTTCTGTACATTAAAATTAATTCACATGTACCTTAACATTAAAGGAATTTACATTAATATTCATTGTACATTGCATGAGATTCCGGGAGAGCGCAACTTATATTGAACTATTCGTTTAATATGATATAAGTTGTTTAAAGGACTCAATTTTCTTATGATGAAGTGTATGTGTCTGCTGGCACTGACGGGAACCAATGAGATCGAAACAGGACTAAAGATGACGGTACACTATATATGGGGAAAATTTCCACCTTTTCCTGGTAGCAGAATTTTTTAATCTCATATTAATGTTGGCCAAGGTTGCCAGACCTATGGAAATTTCCCTAAATCTAAGGAATTTTGCGACATATAGGGGAAAAAGGGAATTATATTCAATTTAATGCATATTTTGAGGAATTTCTAATAATTATATAACAACTAGTAAATAATTTTTCTTTTTACGCGTTGACATACAAAACAGCTTTCAAATTTTGAACGAAGTTGTATATGTATCAAGAAATTTTGGTCATTTTCAATGCATTTCCTTTTTACAGTGTAGTTATACCCGATACTGCTTCGTTTGGGCATGAGAACATGTCTAAGTTTTAAGAAAAATCTGATTTTTCCCAAATTTCTTGAAATCATCTTGAAATCATCTTGAAATGATTTCTAGTGTGCGATCTTTACACTATAATAGAACGTTTTCTAGTAGTCGTAACGACTGACAACAAAGTAGTGTAAGTGTTATAAAAATGACGTGACTCGTAAACATCACTTCTGATTTTTTATGTCATCCACATTATGATACCCTAGAAATTTTTATCCAATAACTACATGTATTTGAAAGGTCTTTTTCCTCTGGAAAAGTTTTCATTGGATGAAAGCTTTTGCACGAAAAAAAATATTTTCAATTACATGCATACACCAATTTGCTGTAATAATAAAACAATTTTTAAAATATATGTTGGAAGTACCTCCATATATTTTTAAAAGGCTGAAAAACTAACTGAAAAGAAAACATTAATTAAGCAAATGTGCAAAATGGCTATCACTTTCATGAATAGTTATTACAACTTTTTAAAAAATGAAATTTGACTAAAATATCTTCGGATTATTAAAAAGGTTATCAGCGTTTGAAATGCACATCAATAGTTCTATGCGGGTGATCACCGGAGTCTTGTATACTTCTTTTCTAAGAGCGTCCCACAAAAAGAAGTCACACATATTTAACTCTGGAGAAGCTGGTGACACAGATTCTCAAAAAACGCTAGTCTCTTTCTTTAATAACAATATAGATACTCTGCAAAAGTATTGAAAATTGGACAACCTGTACATGTGTAGTTGGCAGGTATTTGTCATATTTTTAAATTTCTTAAATAAATAAATCTACAAGTATTAAACTAATTTTAATAAAAAGCAATTATTAATTTATGTTTTACTTTTTTAGTACCATTTTTTAGAAATCTTTGAAAAAAGAATTTATTTACTTTTTAGAACAATTTTTTTCTAAAATAGTTCATTTTAAGCTATGCAAATACTTAATCCATATTTTCTTTTAGGGAAGAAACATCGCTGCCCATCATGACGCTACCGGCAGCTCTACTTATTGCGAGTTCAATCGATCCTCTTACAGCTGAGGAAATTCTGGAAACTATTGGAGACAAAGCTTATCTCCTGGAGTCACTATCTTGCAAATGCAAAGATCATTCTGAAAACCAACAATTGGTTGCCCCAAGCTCAAGTTGTTCATCAGAAAAGTCTTCATCAACATCTGACTTAGGTGTGTCTTTCTTTTTAATTTGACTAATACGTGTATAAAAAAACGAATATCAGTAATATTTATCTTATGAGCGGTATTCTCCTGGCTGATTATCGTATCAATGCACAGCCCAAAGTATTGAAGATCATGAAATTTTGGGAAAAAGTTAGCGATACCATGTAGCGATCTATTAAGAAAGGATTTTTCAAAATTCGCACTCAAAAAAAGTGAAAAGGGGTAAATTGTTATTTGATAAATTTATCTCTTGATCAAATAGAAACATGTACTCGATTTTGATTTCATAGGATAATTCATAACGATATCTAAAAACTTGTTTCTTGATTTTAAATAGTACTCCATGGAAATTAGATAAAAAAAGAGCAGTTTTGTTAACAAAAATGTAACAGTGGTTTTTTTGCTGGAATGTGTTCATATCTCGATGGTAACTCTAAAAGACCTATGCAAAAAAAATGGCTGACCAAAAATGGTCACGATTTTCTGTTTTTTGAGTTTATCTCGAAAAGTAAAAGTTTATCGAAAAAAGTTGTAGAGAATTAAAAAACCTATCGATTCATATAATATCAGTTATAAGTGGCGCTACTAGTTATCGAGATATATTTTTTTGGACAAAATTTACGGTTTTTGTTTTAAAAATTAAAGACATTTATTAACAAATTACTGTCTTAAAATTTAAAATAAATACAGGTATTACCATTTTAAAAAAAAAAAATATGTCAATCTGTGAATTGTTTATTTTCCGAGAAATTCGACGTCAAAGTTGAAAATTCAACCTCAATTTTACGCTTTTCTAATTAAGATATAATGCTCAATTTTAATGTAAATTGTTTGTATTGTTTTATATTTTGAAAATCTATTAAAAAAATTTTTTTTCAATCGTGGGCCGAGAAATTTTGCAAAAACCAATTTTTGCACCAGGAAAATTGCGATAACTTTTTCCCCGATGGAAATAAAATTTTTTTAATTCGTGCATTGGATTTAGATGTATCATTTCCGATCTCAAAAAAAAATTCATTTCGGATGCAAAAAACGTTTTTTTTTTCAAAAATTCACAATGGCGTGGCAAATGAATAATAAGGGCACAAATTTGCAGAAGATGCTTTTTAGTACTTTTACTTTACCTGTGCATTTTTTGGATCCAAGAAATACACTTCCATACGATCTGTGAACCTTCGAAAATTGGGCCGAATATAATCAAAAATAGCTGCTGCAAGCCGCTGTCGCCGGATTGCCAGAGTTCAGGCGCATTATTCATTGGCGCTTCAAATAAACTTATGAATGAGAAGTAATATTTATAATATTGATGTTTATTTTATTAGTTTATATGATAGTAACAATTTGTTTAGTCATATTAATTATTAATTTGTTTATTAACAAAATTTTTACAAAAAATCATAGAGAAAATCATAGAAATATTCAATTACATATTACATATTATATTGTTTTTTTTCCTTTTATATTATCATTACCTAATAGTTTATTAACAAAATTTTTATGAAAATTTCTATAAGCAAATCATATAAATATTTAATAACACATTAATAGTTTATATGACTAAACAAATTGTTACTATCATATAAATTAATAAAACAACATCAATATTATAAATATTACTTGTGATGCAAACGTTTCCTTGAAGCCCCAATGAATAATGCGCCTGAACTATGGCAACCCGCCGACAGCGGCCTGCAGCAGCTATTTTCGATTAGATTCGGCCCAATTTTCGACTAGCGGCTAAATGCAGGAATACGATCCATTTAATGCGCATGTCTATTTTCATTGTAATTCTTTGCCGTAGGAGTGGAATTTAAGGTTATGCAATTAATTTGTTTGTATATCAATATAAAATAATGTACACGACTGATTGATTTAATTTTTTAAGAAACGTTTCAAGGTTTATTTTTGATTTTAGTTATGAACCTTAAAAATCTGTGAAAAACTAGATTCTTGAATGTAGATGTATTAATTTTTGACTAATTTGTTTTTAATTTCGCAGAAATTTAATGTTTCTGTTGTATATTATCTAACAACAGTTTTCTTTCTATTGTCAAAATCATATTTGCAAAAATTATTTTAATGATGATTTTTTTTAGATATATTTTTTGATATTAAAGCGAAAATCTTAAATTGAAAGCACAGAGACACTTAAATGAAAATTCTTATTAACATTTCTGAGTTATATAAGTATAGGGTAAAGTATAGTTCTTATGAAAAGTATGTATGAAACAATATTGTTTGAAGAAAGTTAATTTTTTATATTTATTCAAAAATCAATAAAAAAACATTGATTTGGTTACTATTTAGTTAAAAATATTTTATATTAAAAGATAACATATATTACAATATACATTGCAAACATTCATTTTTTTATACTTCATATATACAATTATTAACATTAACAGTAATCAAAAGAATTGTTAGTTGAAGTTATTTCAGCGACACTTAGACTTCCCTTAATAATATTTTGCTCCTCCTCATTTGGCTTTTTATTATTTATTTTTACTTTTGTAGTTTCTTTTTTCTATTAATTTGAAAGGGTCATTATTTTCAATTTTTAGGTTTTTTGATTTTTTTAATATAAACAGATGTTCATCCGAGTAATTTTTATTATTTATATTTCTTTTCCAGGCTTTTAATACACACAGCAGCAGAATTGCTTGCGGGCATTTTTAGCTCAACTTTATCCCTTATTTTGTTTTTTAGATTACAACTAATCTTGATTGCAAAATTATCAAGACAAACTCAATGTATATGCTTGCAAGTAATAGTCTTATATAGGTTCATGCTATTTACTAAGTATTCAAGTTTCCAGGCTTCTGTTTTTTCAGAATATTATCCTTTGTCCTCGTAATTGAACTCGCCCAAATAACCACCAAATAATCTTTAAAATATTGTGAATTACGATTTAAAAAAAATTACCATTTCTTCTTCATAAAGCCAGTCTTGAAATCCTAAAAAAAAAATAAGTTATCACTCACACATAGGGATAGTAGGAGAATGTTTAAAAATTTTAAAAAACAAGTTGACAATAAATCACTTTTCAAGATACATACCTGATGATAAGAAGTAAAAAATAATTTTCACATTTGTCCAGTTTCACATTATGTTTTTATCATAAATAATATCTTAAATATTTGTTTTTCTTGAAGAACAAAGACAATTTTCACATTTGAACAATGTGGATTCATATGGATATTCAATAATAACTTTATTTGAACCATGAAGTTCACACGGTTATAATTACTTTAATGTGCAAAATTTTTATCGCAAACAAAACAATAAACACCCATTTTTGAATTTGAAAACTACTGAAAATTTTTCTTTTTTAAAGTAAACGAAACAAACCTTTAAGTTAAAGCTACTGTAAACACTAAAAAAAATAGAAACATAACCGCAAATCTAATGATTGAAAAATGACAGCAAATGGACATGCGCGTCCAATGGATCGTATTCCTATATTTAGCCGCTAGTAATTTTCGAAGGTTCACAGATCGTATGGAAGTGTATTTCTTGGATTCAAAAAATTCACAAGTAAAGTACAAGTATTAAAAAGCATCTTCAGCAAATTTGAGCCCTTAATATTCATTTGCCACGCCATTATGAATTTTTGAAAGAAAAAACGTTTTTTTTCATCCAAAATTTTTTTTGAGATCAGAAATGATACATCTAAATCCAATGCACGCATTAAAAAAATTTTATTTCCATCCGGTGAAAAGTTATCGCAACTTTTTTGGTGCAAAAATTGGTTTTTGCAAAATTTCTCGGCTCACGATTGAAAAAAAAAATTCTTTTAATAGATTTTCAAAATACAAAACAATGCAAATAATTTCCATTAAAATTGAGCATTGTATCTTAAATGAGGAAAGCAGAAAATTGAGGTTGAATTTTCAAATTTGACATCGAATTTATCGAAAAATAAAAAACTCACAGATTCCAGGTTTAATAAACTTTTTAAGAATGAAAATACCTATATTTATGTTAAATTTTAAGTCGGTAATTTGTTAATAAATGTCGTTAAAAAAAAACAAAACCGTAAATTCGCGAAAACTAGTAGCGCCACCTATAACTTATATTATATGAATTGATAGGTTTTTTAATTCTCTACAAGTTTTGTTTGAAACATTATTCGATACAAATTTTACTTTTCGAGATAAACTCAAAAAACCGAAAATCGTGACCATTTTTGGTCCGTCATTTTGTTTGCACAGGTCTTTCAGAGTCACCATCGAAATATGTTTTATAGCATGCCGAAATAAACACATTCCAGCAAAGAAAAACAATGTTACTGACGAAAATCTATTTTCCATGGAGTATGGGGAAAAAAGGATAAGACGTCGATTTTTACGAGTGGTCGTTAAAAAGTAATTTTCTCTGCAATAAATCACAATACGAACACGATTTTTAGCTTCACATATTCTGCATATGATTATATTTATTATTTTAACAGTTAATGGAAAAACAGATTTGCCATTTTAGAAACCAAAAAATTCCTAATAAAAAAGGTGTCCTTTATTAAAATCGATAAACCACACCGTTTAGGCACAAATTAGTATTAAACTTTGTTACTAGTAAGATCAATCAGTTTTTTAAATGGAAGCGAAAAATTAGGTTAAATCTGACAATCAGATATCCACAAGGTGATCTGACAATTAAAATAACGATAACAGTTAAATAATTATATTTATATTTTGAAAATCATGGTTCTTGGGTTTAAACCGTGCTAAATTGGAATTATTATCCGACGTTTCGCCTACGATTGCACGAGGCATCTTCAGGGATCTTTACTCCACGAGATTAGAACACTGAATGACTATCGAGGAGCAACAGCGCGGTATTTATACCCGACTGGTGCTCAGCGAACCATGATCCAGCGTTACAATCGATTTACACATGTGATGTAGACTATAACCCGCATCAAATTTCGATTGATTCTCTAATTTTACGTTTAAAAAAACCAGGCACTGATGCTAGCACCTTAGTTTCTTTTACATTAAAAGTGTGACCTAGCAATGCTGGTGTTCAGCTACTGCAGATTGTACAATTTGTTTCTTTTTTATACATCTTTCATGTTCCTTAAGTAGATATAGGCCGTCCTGTTTCACCTACATACACTTTACCACAAGAGCAAGGTATCTTGTAAACGCATTGTGTTTGAAATGGAATTGTGTCCTTTGGAGACTTAAAACATTGTCCAACTTTCTTACATGTGTTGCAAATTGTCCGAACGTGTGATTTTCGAAGCAATCTGGCAATCTTGTCGGTGGTTCCGTGTATTTAAGTTAAGACAACACTGTCCATAGGAGGTTCATTTATGACATTTTCTTGAGGAGTTGGGTTTTTATATTTATTAATCGAACGTCTTATATCTTTAGCGCAATATCCGTTACCTTTCAGAGCATTAGTCAGTTTTTCTGTCTCTGATTTTAGTGATTGTTCGTCACATATTGAAAGTGCTCTATGTATCAAAGAGTTTATGATGGATTGTTTTTGAGAAGGATGATGGAGTGATGTTGCATTGAGATATCGATTTGTATGTGTTGGTTTTCTGTACACAGAATGTCCTAATTTGCCATTCTCTTTCCTTTGTACTAGTACATCAAGAAAGGGAAGGACACCATTTGATTCAGTTTCCATGCAAGGGTATTGTTGATTTAGATGATCCAGGAAATTATGGATGTGATCTACGCCATGTGGCCCAACTACGAACGTATCATATACATATCGGCACCAAAGTTTAGGTTTTAGAGGAGCAGAAGACAAGGCGTTTTCTTCAAACGCTTCCAGGACGATGTTAGCTACCACAAGTGATAGCGGAGATTCCATGGTCGCTCCCGAAGTCTGCTCGTAGAAAGTTCCTTGAAAAGTAAAATAAGTGGAAATCACACATTCTTTAATTAATTCTAGTAAGTGGAGTCCATGTGTTGTTTCGTAATATGTCAGATATTATGGAAACTGAATCATCTATAGGAACATTTGTGTAGAGGGATTCTACATCAAAACCAATATGTCTTCGTGTTCTAATTGGATGGTTTTTAATCTTTGAACAAAGTATCCAGCGTTTTTCGGATTCGGGTTTTCCTGTGAAGGGATGTAAAAGTTTGATATTTATCTATTTTGTAGGCTGGTGACCACCGACCAGATTGCCAGATTGCTTGGAAAATCAAATATTCGGACAATTTTCAACACAACAATATTCAATATTTAAATACTCATAAATCATTTTGTAGATATTTAAATATCGTGTTTTTACTAATTTCATGTCTACTAAACCACCGAGATTTTACTTATAAATTATTTTTTTATCAAATCAAACATATCTTAAATATTTTTCAGATTTAACTAAATTTGAGGCATGATAACTTGATTTTTTGCTTCCATTTAAAAATCTGATTTTACTGGAAATAAACACTTCTTCTTCTTCTTCTAGGCAGAACCAAGTTCTGTTATCTATACAATGCATCATCGATCCTCGTTTGAGGTCGAAATCCAGCTGTCTCTCTATCTTTTGGGGGGCCGTCCAGGCGGCCGTTTGGTGTTTGGTTTCTCTCTCATCACGGTTTTTGCTAGTCTGTCATCGTCCATTCGTTCCACGTGATCTCTCCACTGCCTACGACGGTTTCGAACCCACTTCGCAACATCCCTCACTTCGCTGTCCTCGCGTATTTTTGCGTTTCTTATTCTATCTCTTAAACTTGTTCCCGTGATCATTCTCAGCGTTTTCATTTCTGTGGTTCTCATAATTTGTTTTGTCTTTGTGGTTTCATTTCTTGTTTCTGCGCCGTAGGTCAGTATCGGTCTTACACAGACCTTGTAAATTCTTGCTTTGCTCTCAACAGTCATATGTTTATTGTTCCAAATTATGTCTCTTAGTTGGCCTGATATCATGGCCGCTTTGTTGGCCTGTGTGCGTACTTCTTCCGTTACTGCCCTGTTACTTGTTATATGTGCTCCTAGGTATTTAAACTTCCCAACCTGTTCGACATGCTTGTCATCAGCTATTAGTTTGTATCTTACCGGTTCTTTTGCTATTACCATTGCTTTGGTTTTCTCCACAGATATCTTCATATTATACTGTTTGGCTGTTCGATTGAGATGGAAAAGCATTCTTTGTAAGTTGTCCTCGCTATCTGCTGTCAAGGCAACATCGTCTGCAAAGCATATAATCTGAACGGTGTTGTGTCCCATTGGGTACCCAATATTTGTGCTTTTTACCTCATCAATGATTTCGTCCATGAATACATTGAAAAGTGTTGGACTTAGGCTATCATCCTGTCTTATTCCTGGATAGAGGGATTTCCTCTGTTAGAGTGTTATTTGTTTTAATTACCATGGTGTTTTTGGAATTCAGTTCGTATATTGTGCGTATGATTGCTTCGTTTACTTGTTTTCTTCGCAGTAATTCTGTTATGTGTTCCAGTTTGACTCGGTCGAACGCTTGTGTAAAGTCCACAGAACAAATGAACACTTTTGTATTAATTTGCACCTAAACAGTGTGGTTCATTGGTTCGAATAAGCGGTACTTTTTTATTAGGTATTTTTTTGACATATTTTTCATCCAAAAACTGTCCGAATAAAAAATATATATGAACAATAATATTTGCAGGTAAAGTGACCTCTAGTGGCACGGTAGAGAAACATTTTTATAATAGAATGACAGAGTTCATTAAACGTAGTCTCTATGCTAAATATTAATTTGATCAGTTAAGAACTAACCACTAGATGTTAAGAACAAGAAAATAAAAATTCAAGTTTGATAGACTGTAACTTGAAAGGTATTGAGTTTTAGACTTTTTAATGCATTATCCGGATCAGGCGCGGATCCAAGGAGGGGGGGGGGCGGTGGGGGCGATCGCCCCCCCCAAGAGCTTTGAGTTAAAATGGATCCGATTTTTCCTGTTATACCACAGTTTATTTAAGAACTAGAGAGAGTAATAAATAATTTTTACTTGTGTTCTGTAGTCCGGTGTCTTTAGCAAAATCTGTTAAGAACATATATTTTTCATAGAAATGGGTTAGAAATTTTATAATCAAAATTACCGGTCTATAATAATGGACTAAAACGTAGCCTTATTCTCATAAAAAATTCGAAGTTATAATTTAAATACTTACAAAATATCCATTGTCAAAAATACAAAAAGGTAAACATTTATAAAAAAATAAATTCTTTCATATATTATTAAAACAATTTTAGGGCTATCGGTCATTTTATTATTAATTAAAAACATTTTTAGGGTATTTGACGTTTCAGTTTTTTTATTTCTTAAACCATCTGCAGAATTACAATTAAACACTAAAAAGGGATTCAAATGTAATTACTTTTTTATATTATAATTAATATTAGACCTACTTATTTTTATTTATATTGTACTGATATCTTAATTTAATTTACTTTGTTATATGAAAATACAATAGCCCCAAAAAAATAAGATAAACATGTTAATTCTACACGCTTAAGAAAAAGACACAAATACAATAATAAAATAATAAAAAACTTACAGCTAATTATAATTAAATATATATAAAATTAAAGAATGGGACACACTAAAATAAAAATATATATAAAAAAAAACAACATTAAACAATAAAATACAACAAAAATAAAAATTTAAATGATAAATTGTGTTTACACTAGTAAACATTAGGTTTCTAATTCCTAATCAAAGTCAGTGAAACTATCTTCGCCCAAATTAATTATAATTGGTCTCTCTATCTCACCGATCATGAGATCGAGTTCTCACATTTTGTTTTATTCTTTTATTTTATGGATTTTCCCCAATTATTCGCAGTAACTTTATGCAAAAAAATCTTTCAAAAGTTTAGTAAGATTACTAATTTTGTTAATTGTGTTATTTCTAGCAACTCTACTTTTTACTTGAGAGAGATATTTACTTCTCCAACGAACAGTTTCCAAACGATCTATAGGAACAGATTTTCTCTCTGGTTTTCCCCAGCAAAAATTAAGTTCTCTGAGCAATTTCCAGAGATTAGTTCTTTTAATTTCAGGTAAATCGCGATCTTCATTGATTTTAGTTAGAATTTTGTAGACGGTTGGGATCTGCTTCTCATAATAAAATGTATATACAACCCCTTTAATTGCAGTTTTCATTTCTTCTTCCAACGAGGTTTTTCATCTGCCTGTGATCGAATGTAGCTTGGGAGTCCTAACAATTCCAGTCGTTTTTTCTCCTTGAGTATTCGTTACATAGTAGATTTTCCAACTTCTGTCATGTTGGAACACATCTCAACAGAGCTTTTAACATTATTATCTAGATATTGACATCTTAAGGCATCATAAACATTCATCTTAATAAGTTTTTCGTTCAGGAAAAATGCCCTGTTTCAACGATTTTGGAATAAATATAGAGGTGAAAGCCATATCTTTTTGGTATCTCACTAATCTCAAATAACATTTAAATATAATGAAATATAGTTAGATTTACGGCAGTTCTCAGTTACTCGCGGCACTGGAGCAGGTACGTTGGAGGTTTCGGTAACAGTTTTATTGCTCTCTCTAGTTCTTGAATAGAGTATAGGAATGTGTATATTTGCGATCGCCCCCCCCCCTCTCAAGAGCTTTCAGTTCAGGAAAATAGAACCCATTCTGCCTTTTATATTAGGAATGTGTATGCTCCTTGCACCCCCCCCCCCGTTGACAACTTGTTTTTTTTGCATACTGTACTTTTGCGATATCACCGCCCCCTCCCAAAGAGAGAGGCTGGATCCGCCCCTGATCCGGATACCTTGTATAATATACACTGACCGAAAGAAATGGGCCCCATTAAAATATTTGAATATCATAGATAGTATTTGCATATCCTGAAACCAAAACATACATAGAAAGACTTTGAAAAATTCTACGGTATACGAAGTAGTAACCTTATTTTTGAAAATAAAGAAAAAACATATAAAATGAACTATTATGTGTAATTATAAATTATTAATTACTCCCAAGCAGTTTTGATCGAGTTTCCTTCAATACATCAAAACAAAATTTATGATTAACTTCGATCAATACAAAGTCATTTTTTTTTCAGGATCAGAAATTTCTGGTTCAAGTGGTACTACCAAAAAAAGCTGTTCGTACTTTTCAGACTCCAACACAACTGAAGAAATACTTCATTCAGGTTCGGTGAAGCCAAGAAGTCACGAGGATGTTCTTAAATGTTTAAAATGGGCTACAAACACCATTGACAATGTCGAGGCTCGATTTAATGGCAGTTTCGTGTTTAAAAATACTGAGGTAACAATATACTCCAGTTTGTCTAAAAAAAAGGCGAGAGAATTTATTACAGATATCGGAATTTTTTAAATCATAGGAAGGGGGGCTAGTAAATGATAAATACTTCAAGAGGTACTATCAGATTGTCAGAATTCAATTTTTCGACTAATTTATTTAATTTAACCTTATTTTGCAAATACTGTCGTTATGGGCAACACTGTATCATTTTCCTTAAGTATTTCCCAGGGATTCTTTGAAAGAAAGCATTTCATTAAGTACAGTTTCGATGAATTTTGTTTACCATTATTTTGTCCCATTTTGGTATTTCACTACACTGTGCTGTACTTGTTTTGTTCCTACCATTTACTCTTGATGGGATTGTATGTATATTGGGTGGCAAAAATCAGGAAATTTCTATTGATGTATTAATTTATATTTCTTGAATTTAAAAATAACTACTGGGATACTTATTAGATTTATTATTCTTGCTATGAGTGGAAAATGCTAATGATTAACGAATTGGCTTAACTAACAAATGCATTTCAGCCGACTCTTGTTGCTCAGTAACTTTCTTTTTACGCTGTCATTTCTTTCACACGTGGTAATTGAACACGCCTAAGGGAAGTCGATTAGTGCGCAAACAGGACCATGGTTATAAATGGAGGCCGTTTTGCCTTTTTTCCTGGTTTAATTTGGCCGCAGCAGCTGCAGACTTCGATCTAAATTTTTAGTTCCCAAATTTTTGGGATTCTGAGATGGAAAGTCGAAGATTATCCCGATAATTAAATGTCAAAATCGATAAACAATTTTATCAAGATAATGGCAAGAAAATCCCTTTTTGCAGTATTTTATAAATGTTAATAACTTTTACAATAATGGCGGATAGTGACATATAACACCTTGACGATGAGGCCGTTATAGATCTTTATAAATGTATGAAAGTTCAACCAGTTCGGTTGAATAGTTTATGAGTAATGTCAATTGTTTATGACAGACAACTAAAGATTAAACAATTCTTGCTCAGAAGATAATACTTCTAGAGACATTGTTAGAAGTAAAATGAATTCTTGAAAGGTCAAACTACAAAAAATGTAAAAAAATAATACATTTTTTTCAAAATTGTTGTTAAAATGTGGGTTAAAGAGGAGGTGTTTTTTTGCTTATAAACAATTAGAATAACTTTGTTATTTTTCATGTTACAAACTTGTTATTAGGTGAACTGTAAAAGTGGTTAAATATCCCGGATTTTAGGAAAACAACTGCTCTACGATCAATAGAAGCCAAGATAGACATTTGTTTTTAAATCATATCTATGACTTCGTTTAAATCGATGTTTTTCGAGCCAGCTTCAAACCGAAGCCACCTCATATCTTACTTGAAATCTAGGCGTTTATTTCACAAATTTAAACATGAATTGACCTTGGCTTCAAGTCATTTTAGCAAAAGCTTGATGTCTTGTCTGTACCTAACCTCCAAAATAACGCCTTGTTTTGATATTTTTTTATTTAAAAACCAACTGTTGACTATTGTGAGGGATAGAATGTTTTATTCTGCATTTAGCCTTTAACTTGGGTGTTCTTAAAAATTAAAAATAATTGGAAATAATACATTAACGCCCATTTGACGCATGACGTAATCGTTCAGAAGTCAACAGCTGATTGCAAGCGAGCTTGAGGTGTTTTTTTCACACTCGAAGCGCGCTTGGGTCAAGTCAACCCTAAATCGTTTCGGGCTTGACTTAACAATTCCAAGCCGGCTTCAAGCATAATATCACCCGTTTAATTCGTTATTTCTAAGCCGCTTGCAGAAGGTGCTTGCCTTCAAGCGCGCTTGGAGCGTCGATATAAACGTACTGTATGTTGTTTATAAACATTAAGAGTCAGAATTGTCACACATCTCAACTGAACGAAAATTAGCCAATTGTTCATATTTCGTCAGTTTAAAAAAAATGAAAGTCCTACGTTGCCTAGAACCCAAGATACTGTTAAATTTTGCAGCGCACTCCAGCTTGAAGTTCCGATATCTTAATATTGCCGCGAGAAAACGGAGCTTCAAGCTGTTCTCTCCACCACCAGCTACAGCTGAATAAATTGTATACTTATTCAGTACATCATAAAACATAGGTCCTTGTTTAAAATCTGAAAATTTCGATTCTTACAGCCAGATTCACCAAGTAGATTTAAGATTTACACCCGATCTAGTTACCATGAAATCTAAATCTTATAGTGGGCCAGTTTTGTTTTACTTATGATATTGTCATAATTTATATTACATACGAGATCTATTCAAAAAGTATCGCGAATTTAGTGTGTTTTCAAAAATTATTTATTTATTCATGAATACCTATTTTGTCCCCTTCAAAGTAATCCCCATTAGATATTACGCACTTGTGCCAACGTTTTTTCAAATCCTCGAAGCACTTCAAAAAAGTATTCTTTGTGATCTTGTTCAGCTCCTCCTTCAATGCCGTCTTTATCTCCTCAATCGTAGAGTAGCGTCGTCCTTTCATGGGCCTCTTCAGTTTCGGGAACAAGAAAAAGTCACAGGGGGCAAGGTCTGGGGAATACGGTGGCTGCGGCATCATTAGTGTGTTGTTTTTGCCAAAAATTCGCGCACCAGCAACGATATGTGAGCAGGGGCGTTATCATGGTACAAAAGCCAATTTTTGTTCTTCCACAAATCCAGATGTTTCTGATGGATTGCTTGCTTCACGCAAATTGCGCATAACTTGCAGGTAATATCCCTTATTGACCGTTCTAACCTCTGGCAAGAACTCATGATGCATCATTCCCCTGAAATCGAAGAAAACTGTACGTGCTCGGGCGTCCGGCACGCTTTTCATCGTTCCTCGACCCTCTGAGAACATTTTGTACCATCGATAAACGTTGCTTTGGTCCAAGGTAGCTTCACCATATGCGACAGTCAGCATTCGGAATGCGTCTGCGCACTTAATTTTATTTTTCACAAAAATTTGATATAGATTCTTTGATCCATTTTTTGGAATAGGCAAAAATCGAAGACGAGCCAAAACACGTCCAGGCAAAACAGCTGTCAAAAATTAACTGAACATTCAAAATGGTAAAAAAAGTAATCAAAAATAAAATTAATTCGGTTACAACAGTGGAAGACGAACAGCAGGAATTTATATCAGGAAGGTCTTGCGTGGATGCAGTATTTATTCTACGACAGATAGTCGAAAAATCTCTAGAATACAATAAACCAACATTTTTATGCTTTGTAGATCTAACAAAAGCACTCGATCGCATAAAGCTAGATGACGTAATCCATCTGTTATATAAGAGAAATATTCCTATCAATATAATTCAGACCATCGAAAACATATACGCAAACAATAAAGTTCACATTCGCACTAACGGTAAATTATCAACACCCATACCAGTCAACAGCGGTATTAGAAAGGGAGACTCGCTTAGTCCTTTATTGTTTAACATGATAATGGACGAAATAATAAAGGAGGTGCGACTTGGTAGAGGATATAAAATGGTTGATACAGAAATAAAAATTCTCTGTTACGCTGATGACGCTGTGATATGTGCCGAAAATGAAGACGACCTCCAGAGATTGTTAAATACCTTTAATCTTACTGGAAGAAAATATAATATGATTATCTCATCCGAAAAAACTAAATGTATGACAACCTCAAAAGAACCCTTCCGATGCAAACTAGAACTAGACGGTCGAATAATACAACAAGAAATTAGTTTCAAATATCTAGAAATCGACATAACTAGTTATGGTAACATCGAAAATGAAGTAAGAGGGCAGGTGGCCAAAGCAAACAAAGTGGCGGGTTGCCTCAACGACGTGATCTGGCGAAACAAACACTTACAACAAGAAACAAAGGTTCGGATCTACAAAACCACAATTAGACATACCTATTATGACATACACCTCAGAAACACGGCCAGAGACGAAAAAACCGAAACAACAGGCAATCATGCAACACAGACTGCATTAATGAGTGGGTCCTGCAACGTAAGACACAATGGAACAAACACATAAGCCGAATGACAGAGGATAGACTGGTAAGGATCGCACGAGATAAATCGCCTAGTGGTACACGCCGTAGAGGTCGACCGCGGAAAAGGTGGAGCGATAATTTAAGTCCAGAATGAGGAAAATCGAAGAAGGAACAGGTCAGGGATCTATTATAGAAGGTAGAAGAAGAAGAAGATTCAAAATGGCCGAATTTGTCGACATAAGTGAAGGATATTAGTACCAACATGACGCCACAAAAAAAAAAAACGAAAATCTAATATACGCAATCCGCGGAAATTCAAAATTCGCGATACTCTTTGAACAGACCCTGTATGTCATCAAATAAACACTTATATAAGGATATTAAGGATAAGAACCTTGCGATAAAGCCTTGAAATATCCAAGAGAAATAGTTGTACCCCGAAGTTCTTCATTTTTACAGGTTAAATAATAACACAAAATGATTGTGCCGGTATTTTTAGGGTTTAAGACTTGCTTGACTCGTTGTTGCTCTTGTCAGTTTAAACCCTCTGTTGTCAAATTAGGATGCTTTTAAATTTAAATTATGCTAGTGAATCCAGCTGTTAATGTTTGAAAACAATATAGATATGATTTTTTTAAATGTCAATCTTGCTCCTAATGGTCGTAAAGTGCTTTTTTCTAAAATCCGGAGTTTTCAACTTCCTTTACCGTCCATCTAATAACAAGTCTGTACCATGAAAAATAACAAATTTATTCTAATTGTTTATGAGCAAAAAAACACCTCTCGTTTCAAACCACTTTTTAATAACAATTTTGGAATAAACATATTATTTTTTTAACTTTCCTTAAAGTTTGACCTTTCAAGAAGCCATTACACTTTTAAAAAATGTCTCTAGAAGCATTATCGTCTAAGCAACAATTGTTTAAACTTTAGGTGTCTTTAATAAACAATTGACATTACTCATAAACTATTCAACCGATCTAGCGGAACTTTTGCAGACTTATAAAGACACATAATGGCCTCACTATCAAAGTATTCTATGTCCCTTTCAGCCATTATTGTAAAAGTTATTAACATTTATAAAATAGTTCAAAAAAGGATGTTTTTCGCCATTATCTCGATAAATTGTTTTTCAACTTCGACGTATATAACATGAAATTAAAGGTCTTCTCAATACGTACAACTTTCAACAGTACAACTTTTCTCTATAATGTCATTGGCAGAGAATGGAATTTTCCGATTTTGGCCGTTGTTTATAAAAAACAGTGCCGATCTAACAATATCTCTTTACATATTTATTATTTACTAGGCCCCCCTTATGATATAAAACCTTCAGATATCTGTAATAAATTTTTCGGTTAAATCTATCTTTTTTCATTCTTCTTCTTCTTCAAGTGCCATATCAGGTGACCCTGACGTTGGCAATTACATTGGCAAGTCTTTCACGGTCCTGCGCTAGCTGGAACAGTTCCCCCCGCTACGTATACCTGTCCATTCACGAATATTCCTCAACCAAGAAGCTTGTCTCCTTCCTACCCCTCTACGTCCCTCTACTTTACCCATCATGATTAGCTGAAGAATTCTATATCGCTCCCCTCTGAATATATGTCCAAGATATGAGATTTTTCTACACTTCACAGTGTTTAACAGTAGACGAGTTGTGTCGGCCCTATTGAGTACCATTTCGTTGCTCTGCCTAGCAGTCCAAGGTATTCTCAGCATTCGCCGGTGTAACCACATTTCGAGAGCCTCCAACCGATTAATCGTGGCAGCCTTAATTGTCCAGATCTCTGCCCCATATAGTAACACTGGCCAGACGTATGATCTTATCATTCTCTGTCGTAGTTTTAGGTTAAGGTTATCATCGCAGAAAAGTGGTTTCATTTTTTGAAAAGTTGCTCTAGCAGTCTCTATTCTACACCTTATCTCTTTATCTGGGTTTAGATTTTCGGTGATATAACATCCAAGATATTTAAAATGAGTCACCCTGTCTATACTTTTTCCTTCTATTTTATTGAAGCGTTAAGATGAGGTTGTCTACTAAAGACCATATATTTTGTCTTTTTGATATTTATGTTGAGCCCCATTTCTTGACCCTCAGTGTTAACACAGTTTAATAGATGTTGCAGGTCTTGTAGTTTGTCGCTTAGGATAACAGTGTCGTCAGCATATGGTATTGTATTTATACAGGGTGATTCAAAAATCGATCACGAAACTTAAGGGGGTGATTCTACTTGACAAAATAAGGGTAGAGCTTCATATAATTTTTTTTCAAAATGTCATTCGTTTTCGAGTTACAAGCCGTCCAAGTTCAAGTTTTTATTTTTTGTTTTTTGAATTACTCGCTTACAGGAAAACCGATTTGACTAATATTTGAAAGATAGGCTAAGTCTTCTGCGCTTCATCATTTTAGTAACAATTCACATTGATTGTTTGCCGCTAGAGGGCACTTTACCTACATTGAAAATTGTTTTTTTGTCATAATTTTTTAGTGTTGACAGCTACAGTAGTTTTTGGCATAATTTCTGAAAGACTTATGCCAGGCCTTTAAAAAAGGTGCTCTTTATTTACATCGCTAAACCAAACGGTTTAGACGTAAATCACCCTTAAAAATTAAGTGGTAAATTTACTTTTCTCATTTCATTACCACCAGCTACCAGGTAAATAGCTATCAAAGTATACTAGAGCTGTCAGTTTAACATCAAATAAATTCGCTTTTTAAACTATTTAATTTATAATCTTAAAATAACTAATAATGGCTAATCAGTAAATATTCATATTATGGATTATTGCGATATACATTTAATTGATAAAAATTAATGAAACAGTACTAAACAAACTAAAAAAGATTCTCAAAATGTCCCCCATTTTCTTCCATACATTTCCTAACACTCTTCAAAAAATGTCGCCTAACTCGATGAAAAATTTCTGGTGTTTCTTTAATAATTTGGCACTTTTCGATTATCCTGAAGCGAAGATCCTCGACGTTGATTACTGGAATATCGTACACCAATTGTTTCAAATGACCCCAAAAGAAAAAATCCATAGGATTAAGGTCTGGTGACCTCGCTGCCCATGCCAATGGTCCACTTCGTCCTATCCATCGCTCAGGATACGTTGCATTCAAATACTGTCGGACACGTATACTAAAGTGGGGCGGAGCTCCGTCTTGGAGGATCCACATGTTGGCCCTTACTTCCAATGGCACATCTTCCAGATACAATGGGAGACGATTTTGGATAAAATCTAAGTATACGTCACCAGTTAATGGGCCATCAAAGAAATGAGGACCAATAAGGTAATCTCCTATTATCCCTGCCCACACATTTAGTGAAAATCTACGCTGATGTTTCGTTTCTACCACATTGTTTGGGTTCTCGTAAGTGTGTGGATGTTATGTAGATTTGTTATGCCATCACGAGTAAAACCAGCTTCGTTAGTGAATAATATGACGCCAATTAATCGATTATCGTGTTCATACTTAGCTAGGATCTGATTGCACATTTCCAACCGTCTCGGCCGATCATCGTCATAAAGAGCCTGCACCTTTTTTGAATGAAACGGGTAGAGTTGTTCTTCTCTTAGTATCCTCCATGAACTAGCCTGACAGAGCCGCACTTCATTCCCAATTTTTCTAGTACTAATACCTGGATTATCTTCAATAATTTCAAGCACTCTTTCTTCTTGTTGCACGTTTCTAGCAGTTCTAGGTCTTCCCCTATTTCCATTATAACTTTTAAAGGAACCACATTCCGCAAGCCTCCTGTGCACACTGGAAAATGTTTGAGCATGAGGGATATTTCTTTCCGGATAACTCTCCATATAATATCTTCTTGCCAACTCTGCATTACCATTTGCTTTTCCATAACAAAAATGGATATCACAATATTCGATATTTGAATATTGGTGATTAGCCATTATTAGTTATTTTAAGATTATAAATTAAATAGTTTAAAAAGCGAATTTATTTGATGTTAAACTGACAGCTCTAGTATACTTTGATAGCTATTTACCTGGTAGCTGGTGGTAATGAAATGAGAAAAGTAAATTTACCACTTAATTTTTAAGGGTGATTTACGTCTAAACCGTTGGGTTTAGCGATGTAAATAAAGAGCACCTTTTTTAAAGGCCTGGCATCAGTCTTTCAGAAATTATGCCAAAAACTACTGTAGCTGTCAACACTAAAAAACAATTTTCAATGTAGGTAAAGTGCCCTCTAGCGGCAAACAATCAATGTGAATTGTTACTAAAATGATGAAGCGCAGAAGACTTAGCCTATCTTTCAAATATTAGTCAAATCGGTTTTCCTGTAAGCGAGTAATTCAAAAAACAAAAAATAAAAACTTGAACTTGGACGGCTTGTAACTCGAAAACGAATGCCATTTTGAAAAAAAATTATATGAAGCTCTATCCTTATTTTGTCAAGTAGAATCACCCGCTTAAGTTTCGTGATCGATTTTTGAATCACCCTGTATATTCTCCATTGATTTGTACTCCCATTCGTTGTCCTTGAGTACACAGACTAAATTAATCTCATAGCAGTGATTTCTACGTTAGTGTCATGTTCAGTCAAAACGAAAAATTTAAGAATTAAATGAAAAAGCTTTATCAAATTGAATAAATTACCAATACTTTTTTCTAACTGATGACAATACTTATCATTGCTAATTTGTTGCTATATAAATGTTTATTGTTATTGACATGTTGGCACTCAAATACAATTCAAATTTATTGGAGCAGTCCTGAGTCTGGATAAAGTGTGAAGGGGTTTTTTCCCCTTCATGGGTCCATACTGAAACTGGATGCACTGCGGCCAATATAAGCCTATTGTGCTCACTCTTGATTTACAGCCACTCTATTAACTTAGCCTTCTCAATCAATTTGTACAAGACTGCTAAACAGTGAGTTAGTATTTCATTCGGTTTCAAATTTGTTGACCCGAAGGTTTCTTGTCTTTTTCGATCTAGTGACTCGCAATCACATATGATGAGCTTTACCGTTTCCTCGGCTTGACCACATAGTCTGCAGCCGAGGTCACCGTTGTAAACGTTCATTTTATTCAAGTGAACTTTGACGACCATGTGTCCCATCATTATACCAGTGATTGCCCTTAAATGGTTCCTGCTCATATGCAGTAGTTTCCTTGCTAATTTTAAGTCAGATTTCCCAATAAATAGATTATTATGATTCAATCCCTATCTGTGTGTCCAGTGATTTGTATGCTCTTTTTTGATTCATTCAGCTTCTTGTGCAACACATCGTGGCACCCAAAGAGCAGGATCAATATATTGAGATCATGAGCCAGCTCATCAGCTTTCTCATTTTCATGTATACCTTCGTGTCCTTGTACCCACTTTAACATAGCTCTTTTGTCCCTTGCAACAGTTGTAAATTCACTCTAACATTCCCACACCAATCTAGATAATACGTTTTGACTCTTAAGGGTCTTGAGGGCTGCTTAGATATCGGAATGAATGTAGATCTGCTTCCCTATGTAAGTTCTCCTTTTCATTTCATCTGCATATTGTAAAATTACATATATTTCGGCCTGGGTACTTTCCTAAGCGAAAAGTAATATACCTTCTTGGTTGTAGCCCAGCTCCGGTACCTTCTTTGGTTTTTTAACCATCAATGTATCAGATAAGCGTCCCAGAAAATGGCTCCGGTTTTGATTGTTTGCTTACTCTTCGATTTTCTATAGACACTTCGAACTGTGTATTTTACCGGTAGCCCGAGATCACATGGCCTGTGTATATTTCCACCTTAGGGCCCCTAATTTTATTACATATAGTAGAGGAAGGTCTAGAATGCACTCCATTGCTGAGTTTAAAGTCGATTTCATAGTCCCCGTGAAGCTCAAACAGGCAACTCTCTGTAGGACGTTTAGCTTGGTCATAGCTGTCTTTTGAGCCAACATACCAAAACTCCATATGTAATCCCTAGTCTCACCACACTGGTGTATAACTAATGCTGCACCACATGCTTATTCCAGGTCAGTCTAGAGTCCAAAACTGCCAACAGATATTTAACTTCCTGAAAAAGTGGTATTGCGTTTCCTTGTAGGATAATGGGATCGAGGTCCTCTAGTTTTCTCCGTTTTGTGAAGGAGATTAGGATAGTCTTTTGGGAACGTATATTTATTACTTTCTGTCCTACCCATCTTTCTACATCCTTAAGAGCGTGTTGCATCTTTTCTCCCACAATTGTATTAAATTTACCTTAGATTAAATTTACCAAGTCATCAGCGTATCCTAGCACTGAGTGACTTTCCCTGCTTAGAATTTGCAAAAGCCCATCCATTATAAGGTTCCATAACAGTGGAGAGAAAAGTCCCCCCTGCGGACACCCACCCCCACCCCCTTTTTTTTATTATATTCCCGGGTCCGTCCTAAAGCCGGATGCACTGCGGCCAGAGTAGGCCTATTGTGCTCACCCTAGATATTACAGCCACTCTGTCAACCTAGTCCCCTGGCTCAATCTGTACGGTCCTGCTAAGGAGTGAGTGAGTATTTCTCCCGGTTCCAATCTTACTGACCCAAAAGTTTGTTGTCTAAATCTGACCAGTGACTCACAGTCACATATGATATGCTTCACCGTTTCCTCGGCTTGTCCACATAGTCTGCAGCCGAGGTTTCCGTTATATAGATTCATTCTATTCAGATGTACTTTGACGGCCATGTGTCCCGTCATTATACCCATAATAGTCCCAAATTGGTTCCTACTCATTTGTAGTCATTTCCCTGCCAGTTTCGGGTCAGGATTCCCAATAAATAGCTTGCTGTGGTGTAAACCCTGTCTGGTCATTCAGTGGTTTTTATATTCTCTTTTGATCCATTTTATGACTGCTTCCCGGGCCGCGCATCGCGGCACCCCAAAGGCCGGTTCTGGACCCATGTATTGAGATGCCGACCCTGCTCTAACCAGCTTTTCATTTCCATGTATGCCTTCATGTCCTGGTACCCACTTTAACATAACTCTGTTGTCTTTTGCCAGAATTTCCAGTTCACTCTGACACATCCAAACCAGCCTCGATGATACTTTTTGGCCCTTGAGGGCTTTTAGGGCTACCTGGCTGTCAGAGTAAATGAGGATTTGCTTCCCTTTGTAAGCTCTCCTGTTTATCTCGTCTGCGCACCGTAAGATTGCGTATATTTCTGCCTGGAATACTGTTGGGTATTTCCCAAGGGAAAGGGTTAATTCCTTCCCCAGTTGTAGCCCATATATCCCAGCTCCAGTACCCTCACTAGTTTTTAAACCGTCAGTGTACCAGATACTTGCACCCGAGAATGTTTCCGGTTTTTCTCTTTTACTTGCCATTCGATCCTCTATTGTGACTTCAAACGGTATATTATAACGGTAGCTCGAGTTCATATGGTCTGTGTCCATTTCCAATTCAGGGCTCCTAATTTTTTTACATATGTTTTTGTGTCCTCACAACGTCCTTTGCGATTTTACTGTTGAGTGATTTAGTCGGTGGAGTCCCATTCTTGCCTCTGCCTAAATCACTATGTGTAGCGGAGGCAGATCCAGAATACACACCATTACCGAAGTGGGGATTGACCCCCCCCCCTTACCCACGCCATCAGCATTTTTTCAAACAGTTGTGTATATACAATCCTGTCTTTTAACATGTTTCTTTCCACCAGCAACAGGTCTTTTCTAAATTGATGTTCCCCATTGAAGTGGTGATTAATTGAAATTATATGTTATCAAAGGCCCCTTCTATGTCTAGAAATGCTCATAGAAGCACTTCTCCATTTCCCAGTGTATTTTCCACTTTGCTGACCAATTCGTCCAATGCTGACCCTGTATATTTCTCGGTCCTGTAAGCATACTGGTTCTGATGGCGGTTATGACAGAACGCAATAAAACATTTAAATTTGATTATCTCAGAAACGACACTTACTAAGTGTAACCAAACTAAAATTAGCACTTGCGTTGTGAATAGACCTTTTAGAGACACCTTGTATAAAAATAAAAATAAAGTAATATGCTTTCTCCCCACTATTAAATTATATTTTTGTAAAATGAAAACATGAAAGTTAAATTATAGACCTTCCCTAATATCATTTTATCCTGACACTTTTTTTAAATTTTAGGAACCAAAAATTATGTACCAAGGAAGAAATATTTTGGATTTAGGGAGTCACTTAAGAGAACCATTCCCTTTAACCCCCAGCAGAATGGAGCCAATCAAAAAGGAGAGCTTTAATAAGTATTTTCCTAAGGATGGAGTTGAGGAACGATGTCCAGTTAAAGACTGCGACTTCCATTATCTTCACCCATTCCCATATTAAGTATTTTTCTACTAAATAAAACTGCAGACAGTTTTGCTTAACAGCAGGCAAAGTTGAACTGCTTATTTAAATAACATCATAGATTTAGAAAATACTAGATAGCGCGTCTCCAATCCCAGCCGTTCTCACAGTGAAAGAGAGGAAGAAGAGTGAAAGCAGTATTGTCCTCTCTTTCTAATGGGAGAAATATTATTTGTGCTTGGTGGTCACGTAATACTATGTTCCGCCCATTAAAAAGAAAGGAGAATACTGTTTTCACTTGTTTTACTTTCTTCATACCTCATTCAATTATTCTACATACGAGGACAGTCCCAGAAGTACTCAACCTAATGAATAAAATATAAAACTTAATGTCATTTTGTCGGTCACTGCGATGCTCGTCTTGGCAGCTCGTTCGACCTCGTTTACGCTCTATTACTCAATGTGTTATTATTGAAAACGAAGTAGCAGACCTGCAGAATAGAATCTAGCTCGGCTTTGATATTGGTTGGACTGACACTTTTCCAACGAAGTAACAATCATCAATTTTTTCTATGCTTACAAATTCACTGAGAGCATTCAGTATTGATGGCGTAGCGTCTTCAAACTTTAGCTTTATAAGGTTGGTACTTTCGACAGTACTAATGTTTTTCAAACAATAACCGCCATCTATACGTCAATTCGGGTACTTCTGGGACCTCTCTCGTATATCGCTTTTGAAGTACAGCTCCTTAAATAATCTTCTTATTTTTTTTTATTAGTATTTTACTATATAGCTAAATTTACCTTAATATTTAAGACTGATATACCAGTTTTGGCAATTTGGCTACATTTTTTAAAAAAATACTCGTATTGATATTTTTATTATGACCCTAAAATTTTTAATATAATTTTTTATAAATCATTTTTGCGAAATGAATTTTGACATAAGATATTGCCAGAACCGGTCCATTTATTTTTTATTTATATGTTAGTTTTAAGGTATAATATTTGTAAAACATAACGCACAAATAACAAATATAAATGTGAGGTCAGATTATTGATGATTATAAACTAAAAAAAAATTATGCGTTAAGTTTAAACCGAATTAAATCAAACAAAATAATTTATGTTTAAATTTTATTATATATCTTATGTTTTATTATATTTAATCAAAATTTTATGTGGTGGGATGGAAAAGAAAGAAATGAATTTACTATAATTTCGAAAGATTTTGTTGTTTCTAGACATATTTAATAGTATTTATACAGGAAATTTGGATATTCGACCGATAATAATTAACAGGTGACATCCCTCGCAAATTGATGAAAAATGAGATAGAAAAATAAATCCTGAACTGCTAAATTTTCAATATATATAAGGCGTTAAAGTTTTTTTTTTAAATAATCCGTAAATGGTAAAAGAGTTTTTTACCATTTACGGCTTCAAATTTTAACCAAAAACACGCTACTGTTTTTTATCCAGGGGCGTGCTAGTGGATCACTGGTTGAATGGCAATTATTTGCTATGTTTTTAATTCTTTATCTAGGGCTCTTTCTAGTTATTTGAGTTTGAATATAAGCTTGTATAGACTTTTTTACCCATTCATATCCATCTCAAGATGAAAAATTAGGAAAACGAATTTGACTCATGGGGAAGAAATTTAACAAAAAAACATATAATTATTAAAAAACAAAAATTGTATTATTTCTTTTCTATTTTTAAAAATGTTGATCATATATATAAGGAATTCAAACATAGCAAATAACTGTCATTCAACCATCAACGTACATATGAGATGGAGTTAAGAAAGCGCCTTCTACTGCAGTATGCCACTGAATAAAAAGAAACTTTTTTGTCATTTACGAATTATTGCAAAAAAACACATATTTATTTCTAAACTTTAACACCCTGTTTCTTAAAAATGAAACACTTAAAGAGTTTGTGTTTCTACCTTATTTTTCATTATTCTGCGACGGATATCACCTATCAAGCATTATCGGTCGAAATCTGGACGACCTATGGAAAATGAGCAATTCCAAATTACTAGAATTGGTTTACAAAATATTAAATTTGTTCCTCACTTCTCTATCTCACTGAATATTGGTATCGTAATTTTAAAAATTACAGTGTTTTATTGGATAAATTGTTTGTAGCTTTTTTGACATAGTTTTAAACTATACATTTGTGTGTTTTACTTTAAAATTACTTTTTAGGAATCAATATTTTAATGCAAACATAACTTAATTATGTTTTAACCTTTTATAGTAGGGACGAGAAGTTGAATTAAAATTTTTCAATGCATATCCTATTTGAAAATATCAATCTAAGTAGAAAATATTAACTTAATACACGCACGCCACTTGAATTCAATATGGCGTCCGTCATATTTAACGCAATTTGACTGATTTTTGTTATATAATAATAGTGCTAATTTTGAGAAACGTTCTCGTCCATCTAGAATAATTTATATGAACCAATTTTAAGCATTTATTAGGACTAATTGAGCTGTACGTTCAAAACGGAAAATTTGGTTCAATAAAACTATATATTATTTATCAGAGTTTTATTTTATTGTTTATTATTATAATTTTATTTATTTCAATTTAATAACTCTTCCAAATCCAGGATGAATATTTTACCTGAAGTTAGTCAGAAAATGTTCTTGATAGTTTTATGTCGGATTCTCTTTGTTAAACTTGGACTGAGAAACAAGAAAGTAAGAGGGAGCACGATTTTCTAGAAGAATAAAAATCTTACTGAGAATAAGTCACGATCATAGATAAAATATTTATAGATCCGCAAAGTTTAATCCCAAAAACGGCAAATTTACGACAATAAAATGTAAACATCGTAGTTAGTGATGTGAGAATACGTATTAAAATAGCCGAACAATTCGAATAGTAACTTAATCGTATTAAACCGAATAGTTCTTTGGCATCCGGAATGCGGAATTCGGAATGTGATGTGCTTCGGTTCTATTGAAACAAATGGAAACATAGTATCATAATAAGAATAATTTTATCCTTGTTTCGTTTGTAGTAACGCATAAGTATGTCTTGGTCTTCGGAGCGACAAGAAAACGAAGATCGAATGCTAAGGACGGTGCTCGTTTCATTCGTATTAGTTCGTACTGTTTCGGGTGATGTGGGAATACGTATTGAAATAACCGAGCACTATTCGAATAGTAAATTAATACGTATTAATTTAGACACTTCCCTGGCATACGGAATGTGATGATACCGATGATTTTTTATATAACGAACGATGCCCGATGGAAACATAGATGATGGAAACGGATGTCACGGACGCTGCGGCATCGAATACACTTGTTCGTTCACCAGTGCTGGAGATGATTATTATTCTATTATTTTAGGTGCATATATATATATATATATATATATATATATATATATATATATATATATATATATATATATATGTACAAAAAAGTTTTATTAAAGAAATTAAAACAAAATATATATCATAAAAACATATAAATTTAACGTTAGTTCCAAAAACATATCTTAAATTGTTTTTAATAAATCAAGGAAAACATACATTCTAGTAATATTTAATTTGAACATAAATAAAAAATAATCCAAGATGGTTTTCTTTGAAAATAATAAGTAAAACATATAAACAAAACAATAATTTTGAACTTAGGTAGAAGTGGTACGTCGTTTTCGCAAAATTTCTTGCTGCTGACTTCCGTTCATAGTTAAAAGAATTAAAGAGCCAGGATTATTTTTTAATTCTGTGGATTGGCTTATACATGGAATCTCATCTTGGTAAAAAAAACTTCAGGGATATTTTTTACTGCTTGGAGTTTAACAAGACCTGAAATATGAACTTGAGTCTCATCGGTGACATTTTTTTATTCATTTCTTCATGGTACAGAAGTGAACGTATTTCAGAAATATATATATTTTTTAAATTACCAATAGTATTTTAAATATTTTAATTTTCGATTACACAACCGACATAGGGGAAATTTACTATTTGATGAATTGACAAAAAAAAACAATTGATTTTTGTGCGGGAGCCATAATGTAAAACCTAAAATTTGACGCGGCGCCTATGTCTAAATTTTTACTAAACCACTGTTGTCCAATTCCCTATCTAGAGCCGCGAGGAGTTCGATTCGTACTAATTCGTAATGTTTCGTCAACATTCCGCAATTCGTATTGTTAAACAATCCGAATATTACATTCATCCGCATCCGTATTATTCGAATATCAAAATCATCCGAATATTTACAACACTACGTCGTAGATCAGATGTCTGCATGCGCACTACAAAATGATCAGGTGACCATCGACAGAACCGAACTTCGAAAATCTATTTAGTTAGTTCAATTAGTCATAAATGGTGTCTAAATCAAGCAAGTTATCAAAGTTGCAATCATGGTTGCAATCTTTAGTAAAAAAGTCGGTGTCATGTAAGTTTCTTGTTCTGGGAGTCACATCATATGGGCACAAATAATATCTGAAGCAGAAGGGAATAATCCGGTCTGTGTCTACCGATGGGAGTTAATTTAGTCATTTCGTATACTGTGAAAGTAAAATTGTGAAGAAAATGTATCTTACTATTTCTCTAATCTATTGTTTCCATCTGTGTGCGTTAACTTTCTTGTTGTAGGGTGGAAGTGAATAATTAACATTTTTAAGGTCCGGTAATTTATTCTCTAATTATTAAAAAATAATGACCTTCTTTTCCTTATCTTTTTTTTTTCATTTTTTAAGAAAATATTGATACGAAATGGGTTTGTCAACGGATATGCAGGATTTAAAAATAATTTAAAAATATTTTTCTGCCGTAATGGTAAACGGAGCATATATTTTCTTATCGTATTAATTTTTTCGACAAAATGATGAAAATGTTATTTCAAATAAAATAAGTGGACAAGGTCATTCCTGGGGGTGAATAAAAAAAATATAGCAACAAAACAAATTCACATTTGTCTAACTTATTTCGTAATATGTTGCTTTTGTTAACATATTAATGAATTTTTAATTTGACGATTTCAAAGTGGGGATTGCCATGACCACATGAATCATGACAATTTCATAAAATGAGTATGGACATAACTAATCTTAATTTACTTCCAAAACCAGTATTAATAATAAACAACGCTTTTTAACGCCATGTCCTCGATCTTCAGACATTGGGATTGCCATGACCACATGAATCATGACAATTTCATAAAATGAGTATGGACATAACTAATCTTAATTTACTTCCAAAACCAGTATTAATAATAAACAACGCTTTTTAACGCCATGTCCTCGATCTTCAGACATACAAAATAATAAATCATAGAATGGCTGCAGAACAAAAAAAAAACATTCGAGCTGGGTGGAAACCTCGGTTAAATATAAGGTGGATGAAGTTATGCAAGAATATGGACATTGTGCAAATTAGCAACTGGAAAAAGTCGTTGACAATTTGAAAAAATAATTCAAACAGAACTTAGAAATTATAGAGCCAATAGCCGATTCTGGCTAAAATATAAACCTTGTACTGAAATATTGTATGTATATAACAAAATAATAATGCATTATAATTATTGTAAGTTATATATGTATGTTTTAAAATATTCCAACTTCATTTTGAGGATGTATGTTTTTATTTATGTAAGTAATGGAATAGATGGAGAAACTGTCACATTTCTTGACATATTGATGAATGTACTTTTTTCATATAATAGAATAAAGTATTCTATGGTTTGGTGCGAATTTTCAGATTTTTTTTTTAAGAACTGATTGCTTAAAAGTTCAGTTTATCTTTTGCTAATCATTTGGAAAATGCTAAAAATATATCATACATGTTTTGGAAATTTAATGTTATACGAAAACACTATAAATCCAAAAACGTTGTAAAACAATACTCTTTTGTACCCTATAGAGAAAAAGGAAAATAAAACAAATAAAATATGTACACATTCCATTATATTAAATAAAAACACAAAAACAAATAAAATAACTCACTTAAAACGCTATAAATCCGTTTAAATCGCACACAACTCACAAAACAAAAATAAACACAAAAATGGCGTTGAGCCGATACTGTGCTGTTTACGGATGGCGCTACGAAACAACCGATCGATAATAGGAAGTCGCTTATGCGCATGCCCTTATCTGATCAACGTCCAAAATTATGACTGGCGCCCGATGTGCAGAAACGCCTTTTTTTCACCCATGGTTTGCCATTTTTTGGCTTTAGCAGCCGACAAGAGTAGGGGTCCATAGTAGAGGTCAGTGATCACGATGGATACACAAAAAATCAAGTTGATTATACAGGGTGTCCCACGCTCTCGATTTCTCAAAAAATAGACTTTGGAAAATTTTTAAAATTTGGCAGTTTACTAAAGTTGATAGGAACAATTCGGTTAAGATATTTTCAAGATGGTGACACTCCCGATTATACTGGAAGTTGATGTCTTCTTGCTTATTTTAAATGAAATGTTCTACATGTTATTTCATTTTTAGATTCTACGTAAAATTATAGACATATTTTAAATATAATATCCTATACCTAATTCCAACCGTTTTTGACATATTTTAAATTTTATATCAAAAATTACATTTGCAGGCCTAAACAACTATCAGTTTCAGTCTTTATATATACTTATATGTAATTGCTTTTTTACCATAATTTGTATATATTAGTAGTTATTCATTTCACTTAGAAATAATTCGTCGCCGACTTCTAAAATTTCTATTTTATATAAAAATTTCTAGTTATTTTTCACTTTTTAGCACACATTTAGAAGTCGGTTCAATTCTTTTATAAAAATTTTATTTTTCGATTTTTTGTTTTGAATTCATTATGATTTGAACTAAGTACTAATCGAGATTAGTATACCTCGCAATGACTCCAAGGTGGCAAAAAAGTACCCATTTTATCCAAAGTTGTAAATTATCTTAAAATGAACCACTAAAAATCCTTTGATTCTCAGAGTTCTTCAAATACCAGTGAAATTATGTCAAACAAATATTTAGTCTGTCATAGTAAATCCACTATCTTAAATTTCAATTTAATTTTAGATTGGTAATGTAGGCTCCAAAACCTTCCAATATCGATATATAAGGAACTTAAGACGTAAATTTCTTAGCCAGATATATTTTATACTGCATATTGAGTTTATATACGCCCTAAGAACCCCGCAATATCAATTTTAGACAAAATCGGAAAATGTAACATTTTCAGTCCCTCATATTGTATCTTATCAGTCTAATAGTTGTAAAATATTAACTTCATATTCGTAATGCATGACCTCGAAAACCCTCTAATACAAAAAAAAATGCGAATAAGGTAAATTTTTCAACCCATCATATTGGATCCGCAATATTGAATTTCAAAAAAAATAATTTTAACGTCTTAATTTAATCTAAATCTAAACCCCTCTAAGCTCTCTCGTATCAATTTGGAATGAAATCCGGAAATTTAAAATTTCTAGACCGTCAATTGCATCTGACATATTAAATTTTGTTAAAATATTCGCTATTTACATCCTCAAAAACGATTCAATCCCACTTTGAAAAATTTAAATTTTTTAGTCCGCTATTCTGAATTCCCCATATTAAATCCTGAAAAATACTTTTAAATTCATAATTTACACCCTCAAGAACCCCCTATATCAGTTTTAGGGAAAACCGAAAAATGTGAAATTTTCAGGACACCATATTGAATCCGCCGGTTTAGTTTTTCAAAAAATATTTTAAGTTGGTAATTAACACTAACAAAAATCCCCCAATACTGATTTTAAACAAAACTGAAAGATGTAAAATCTTTAATCCGCCCTCTTGGATCAGCCATATCAATTTTGAAAAAATCGGACAAAATTAATTTGATACACCATATCAGATTCATATCAGTCGGTTAAAAAGGGTGACTGTATAATGTTGTCTATTCCAAAAATTAGCAGTTTTTGAATTATTGGAAATTTAACATTTTTGTACCGTAAAAATGCTAAAAGACTTACACGGAAATAACCTCTTTTAATAAATGTTTAAAATTTTCCCCCTGAACTTTCAAACATTTTTCGCATATCCGTTACCCTTGTCATACAGTCCTCCATCATTGTCTCTGGATTACAATAAATGTCGTTTTTTATCGTTGCCCATATCAAATAATCTAAGACAGTCAAATCTGAAGAACGAGGAGGCCACAGAAAAGGTCAATTGTTGGCAATCCACTTGTCATAAAATGTTGATTGTAAGAAGTTGGTCACTGGAACAGTTCTGTGCGGTGGGTCACTAACGTGGTTGTAAAAAAATTGCCTGTATTCCGCCAGAGGGAGGGTTATCGGATCAAATAATGAGATTTTCTGACAATATCTCTAACTTTTCCGTAAATTTCCTAACATTTTGTCTGAATGTGGTACGTGAGGGCATCGAGATTTTCAAAATATGTACCACGTGCCAAATTAAAAAATATCGCGCGTCACCTATGAACTCCACCACAGCAAAACGAGGTGTGTATCTGCCACTATAAGAATACTTTTTGAAAACTCTGCTACTGCCGACGACAGTAAAAAGCTTTTTTACTTTCAATTTCAAAAAAATTTACAGTTTTTCCGGTTTTCCCGACAGTGAGCCAAAATTCCAAACATATAAGGAAAATTCCTGTCATCTGGTAACCGTAGCCAGAGGTAAATTGTTTAAATATTGATTTTCTCACTCGGAATACTTAAATAATTTTGTCCTACCAAAGTTAATACATAATTTAAAATGGAAACATAACAGCCAAAGAAGCTAAAATTATCTTATAATAAACTGTATACAAATAATTTTAAACTTTAAACATATTATTTAGTTTCAAATAAACATTAATTAAACATAAGATGTGATTATTGAAGGATATTTTTAGATTTGTTCAAGTATCACATGACCAACGAATGTTATAAAAAATATACACAAAAAAATGTTAGATAGTTTAAAAATGAAAATATAAAAAGATAAAATGGCGATCTAAGTAAAGATAATATTGACAAATGTATAAAAGTTAAGCTTAGCGAGAATTAATATCAACGCAATTATCAAGGAGGCACTCTAACAGTTATGTAACAGACAAATGTATTATTTGCGAGAAAACATTGTACTATACTACTATACTCCCCAACAACCCCGCAATATCAATTTTAGATAAAACCGGAAAATGTAAAATTTTTAGTCCCTCATATTGTATCTTATCAACCTAATAGTTGTACAAAATTAACTTCATATTCGTAATACACTACCCCCAACTCCCTAATACCAAATCTGAAAAAATGCGAATAAGGTAATTGTTTAGGTTTCATTACTTTTTAGTTCAATTTTACTCGCGTTTACATGTGACACATTTTACTGGTCCTCGCGCATTTGGACAAATGTAAAAAGGGACAGAATAGTAGTAGTACCATAGTCGGGTAGTAGTACAGTAATTGTCGTATAGTATAGTACTCGACGTATTGCACGTCCCTCGCCTTATCGAAAAGGCTTATCGTTTTGCTCTCAAATATATTGACTCTCGCCTCAAAACTACTCCGAAATATAGTGACAGTGTCCCAGATTCCTGGTTCCTGTATTGTGAAGCTTGGGATTATCCTGGTGGCCACCAAGAAGAAATTAATGAAGTGATTTCGACTACAAGGTAGGCCATTTTAGTATTTGTGTCACGCTGTCGCCGTATTTTGTATTTGCTTATTATTCGCATAATTTCTCATCTCCGCAACCAACCTATATACAGTCCACTAATTACTCTTTGTCTCAATCCCCTACAGTAACATTGAATTTCAAAAAAAAAATTTTAACGTTTTAATCTAATCTAAATCTAAACCCTTCAAAGCCCCTAGTACCAATTTTAGATGATATCCAGAAATCTAAAATTTCCAAAAGGTCACATTGCATCTGACATATTAGATTTTCTTAAAATAATTTTATATTCGCTATTTACATCCTCAAAAACGATTCATTTACACATTGGGACAAAATCGAAAAATATAAAATTTGTAGTCAGCTATATTGCGTTCGCCATATTGAATCCAGAAAAAATACTATTAAATTCATAATTTATACCCTCAATAACCCTCTATACCAGTTTTGGAAAAAGTCAAAAAATGAAAAGTTTTTAGGACACCATATTGAATCCGCCAGATCGACTTTTTCAAAAAATATTTTAATTTCGTAATTACCACTAACAAAAATCCCCCAATACTGACTTTAGACAAAATCGAGAGATGCAGAATCTTTAATCCTCCATCTTAGATCCGCCATATTTAATTTTTTTTTAATAATATCAAATTCATAATTTGCTAACATATCAATTTTGAAAAAAATTGAACAAAATTAATTTTTATCCACCATATTGGATGCGCCATATAGAATTTTTTAAAAATGTTTTGAATTCGTTATGTGCAACCTTGAAAACTCTCCCATACCAATTTTGGAGAAAATCGGACAAAATTAAATTTTTTTGTTCGCCGTATTGGATTCGCCATTTTGAATTTTTTTAAAAATAATTTCAGATTCGTTGAGTACAACCTTGAAAATTCCTCCATACCAGTTTTGGAGAAAATCGGAGAAATATTGTAAGCGCCATCTTGGATTTTACTGCACCAATTTCATTAAAAAAAATATAGGACCATCGCAGCAACTTCCTGAATATAACGTAAAAAATGTCATTCAAATCAGTGCATCCGTTCCAAAGTAATCGGTGTACATACATAAAATATATATATATATATATATATATATATATATATATATATATATATATATATATATATATATATATATATATATATATTAAAATGTGTTTAAACAATGATCAGCGAAAGCTATAATGGATTATGTGCACTAGATGGGGCGCCTGTAAGTACACTTTCCCTTCCCTTCATACACTGCGGCGCATACGTTATAGAAAGCAATAAAATCATTAAGGTGTGCATAAATATGGCGAGCCCAGTACGTGACGCCCCCGTGGCGAACCTGCCGCGAACTTACGAGACTCCTTCGAAATTTGCCGATTTCTATTGACGGCGGAGATAATAGAAAATCTCAAAGGAGATAATAAATGCATTTGGGTCACAAGAAGTCAATTTTTTTTGTTTCGAATTGCTTCACCAAGATTCACAACGAACCATTTTCTGTCAGATTTTTTATCTATCTATTTTTTCACTTTACAGCGAGACTGACGGCACGAGATTTTTTTGTTAATGAAATGAAATTTTTAGCACTTGACAATGATTAAAAGTTATTGATAACTGAATATGGAGTGATCCTTGCAAATAATTCCAAAATGTGTGTGTTATGGACAAAAATTTTAGATAAGAAAAGAAGGGGATGTGTGAAATTAAATTGCGTCAGAAATTTTGCAGAGACCAGCGAAAAGAAAATTTTGTGTCTGTCAAGTGGAAAACCACTGCTGAAAATATATTTCTCTTTTGGAAAGGATTGGTTTCCTTTGTTTAACAAATCTTCAAAATTTAAAGCAGAGATTTTGGTGAAATTTCTATATTTTGTCCGCTAATATATTGGAACTATAAATTTGCTAGAATTTTAAATCTTTACCTCTTTTATTCAAGGTCGTGTATTGTCGCCGAGGTTTTCGTTTTCTATTTAATAGTAAAATCCCACTGCGTAAAACTAACAAAGAAGCTATATATTCGTCGTCAGACATGGCAGAGTAAGTCTAGCTTCTTCGCTCATTTTGTGAGAAATTTGTGTGGTGTGCTCCACTTTAACCGAAACAAGGCTGCCGTTTGTTCTTCGTCACCAATAAGTCTGACTTAACTAAGAAATAACTTTAAGTCTGGTCATATTCTTTATCAAAATCTTTTGTAAGAAACTAGTATGGTACTCACTAGATAACAAATTTCATTATCCGTGATACAAAACACATTTGGTGCGAAAACGCCACCTAGTTCAAATTATCAAAATTTACAAATACTGATAAATATCTCTTATCTACAAATATTAATACATTTTTATTCCCGACTAAAAGAACGAGTAAATAATAAAAGCGTTTAGTAAATTATTTTGCCGAAAAGCGATACTGTTAAGTGACGTCACTAATTCATAAGATCTAAAAAAAAACTTTATAAAATTTAATATCGAATCTCTCCATTTTATTAAATATACGTATCTAAAGAAGCTTTACTGCATTCTATAAAACTTATATCATTAAAAATCCAGATTTGTTTGTATACGCAAGGCAGCAATGAAATACATACTTTTTGACGATCCCCGTGAGGCCCGCTTTGCTTGCCTTTTGAAATTAGCAGTATATTCAAGAGGATTTTGAAAGACGTCATTGTGGCTACAATTTGGCGTTATTCACAACATTTTCTAAAGCAGCTAGTTTGTTAGCATCCAGTCAAAATATTTTGAAAGCAGTGATAAAGCGACATAGATGTATCTATTGAACACATATTATACAAAGAGTATTTCTATACAAAATTTTCCTATTTATATCGTGTTTTCATAAGTGTGAATTTAAGTGTAAATATGTTATCGTATGTGCTGAATATAACGGTATAAATTTAGATATTTCTAAATTTCCTAATATACGATTGACTGCTATTGGTTATACACTACGCATAGATAACTTGATGTTTTGAGAATATTTATCTACAGTATGTCCGGAAAAAGGAGGCCATATATTCTTTGGATAAAAAGAATAGAGCTTTCATTAGCCCACTATACAGGGTGTAGCCAGAGTTACATTTTCGATTAAGTCGAGAAAAGCAGTTCCATGAAAGACGCGATTAAGAGTTCCAGTAAGCGAAGAGAATTTTTTGATATTTATTAAACTTTGTCGATTTGGGGCCATAAAACAGAACTTTTTCGCCATAGTTATCCTCATTGTTGCAACTTAATGTCAATTATACGATTGTACAGAATTCTTTCTTTTAGCAGGCATAGGCATCATTTGCTGCCCGAGGCACAGATAACCGCGCTATGTGCATTCGTTGTTTTTTAAATATTTGATTTAAATTTTTTTCCATATTTCTACATATATCGTGAAAATTTAGTTAAAAACATTCAATAAACAATTGGCCAATAGATGGATGTTGTACTCTCTAACACCCCATTTTTACCTTAACTCACGCATATTTTTAACCGACCTCTACGTATTTTTTATTAACCGACTTCTAAAAGAAGGGGATTCTCAATTCGTCGCGTATATATTTATATTTTTTTATGTATGTACAGCGATTACTCCAGAACGGCTGCACCGGTTTCAATGAAATTTTTTACGTTATATTTAGGAAGTTACTACGGTGGTCCCATATTTTTTGGTAGAAATTGGTACAGTAAAATCCAAGATGGCGCTGACAATATGGCGGCCAAAAATTAATTTTATCTGATTTTCTCCAAAATTGGAATGAGGAAATTTTCGGGGTTATACCCAACGAATATAAAATTATTTATAAAAAATTCAATATGGCGGATCCAATATGGCGGAAAAGAAAATTTAATTTTGTCCGATTTTCTCCAAAATTGGTGTGGGGGAGTTTTCGGGGTTGAACATAACGAATCCAAAATATTTTTTTAAAATTCAATACGGCATATCCAATATGATGGATAACAAATTAATTTTGCTCGATTTTTTTAAAAATTGATATGAAGGAGCATTTTAGCATAGAAACCGTTTTAGGTACATTCAGACTACAACGCCTTATTCTCTCAAAAAATTGTAAGTTATAATTTAAATATTTACAAAATACCCATTGTCAAAAATACAAAAAATTAAACATATATAAAAAATAAATTGGTCCATATAATATTAATGTCTTTTGGGGCTATCCGTCAGTTTATTATTAATTAAAAACATTTTTAGGACATTTGACGTTTCAATTTATCTATTTCTTAAACCATCTGCAAAATTACAATTAAACACTAAAAAGGGATTCAAATGTAATTAATTTTTATATGTTACAGTTAAAATTAGACCTACTTATTTTTAATTCTATTGCACTGACATTTTAATTTAATTTACTTTATTATATGAAATTCTGATAGCCCCAAAAAAATAAAATAAACGTGTAAATTCTACACGCTTAAGAAAAAGACGCAAATACAATAATAAAATAATAAAAAAATTACGGCTAATTGGAACTAAATATTTATAAAATTTAAAGTGTGGGACACACTAAAATAAAAATATATAAACAACATTAAACAATAAAATACAACAAAAACAAAAATTTAAATAATAAATTGTGTTTACACTGGTAAACATTACGTATCTTATTCGTAATCAAAGTCATTGAAGCTATCTTCGTTCAAATTAATTATAATTGGTTCCTCTATCTCACGGATCATAAGATCGAGTTTCCACATTTTGCTTTATTCTTTTATTATATGGATTTTTCCCAATTTTCCGCAGTAACTTTATTCAAAAAAATCTTTCAAAAATTCAGTTAAATTACTAATTGTGTAAGTTGTGTTATTTCTAGCAACTCTACCTTTTACTTGAGAGATATATTTCCTTCTTCAACGGACAGTTTCCTGACGATTATAAGAACAGGTTTTCTATCTGGTTTTTCCCAGCAAAAATTAAGTTCTTTTAATTTCAGGTAAGTCCCGATCTTCATTGATTTTAGTTAGAATATTGTCGACGGTTGGGATCTGCTTCTCATAATAAAATGTATGTACAACTCCTTTTTTGCACTTTACATCTCTTCTTCCAACGAGGTTTTTCGTCTGCCTGTGATCGAATATGGCTTGGGAGTACTAACAATTCCAGTCATTTTTTTCTCCTTCAGTATTTGGTATATAGTAGATTTTCCAACTCCTATCATGTTGGAACACATCTCAACAGAGATTTTAACATTATGATCTAGATATTGATATCTTAAAGCATCATAAACATTCATCGTAATAAGTTTTTCGTTGAGGAAAAAATGCCTTAGTTTAACGATTTTGGAATAAATATAGAGGTGGAAGGATACATTTTTGGGGTATCTCACTAATCTCAAATAATATGTAAAAACAATCGCAAACAAGATAAATCACTAAGGACACACTGTAAGGTGTACTTTGCTTTCTGACAGAAATTAAATCGAACTATCAGAAATTTTATGGTTGCAACAAATTTATAAAAGCTTATATTATTTAAATATAATTAGATTTACGGCAGTCCTCAGTTACCTGCGGTACTGGAGCAGGTATGTTGGAGGTTTCGGTAACAGTTTTATTAATCTCTCTAGTTCTTAAATATAGTATAGGAATGTGAATGCTTGCGATCGCCCCCCCCCCCTTTCCAAGAGCTTTGAGTTCAGAAATTTTTACCTTATTCGTATTTTTTCAAATTTGGTATTAGAGGGTTGGGGGGTGGTGTATTACGAATATGAAGTTAATTTTTTACAACTATTAGGTTAATAAGATACAATATGAGGGACTAAAAATTTTACATTTTCCGGTTTTATCTAAAATTGATATTGGGGCGTGTACAAACTCAATATGCAATATAAAATATATCGGGCTAAGAAATTTAAGTCTCAAATTCTTTAAATATTGACATTGGAAGGTTTTAGGGCCTATATTACCAATCTAAAATTAATTTGAAATTTAAAATAGTGGATTTACTATGACAGACTAAATATTTGTTTAACACAATTTCATCGGTATTTGGAGAACTCTAAGAATCAAAGAATTTTTAGTGGTTCATTTTAGGGTGATTTACAATTCTGGATAAAATGGGTACTTTTTTGCCACCTTGGAGCCATTGCGAGGTACACTAATCTCGATTAGAACTTAATTCAAATAATTTATGGATATCATAATGAACTCAAAACTAAAAACCGAAAAATAAAATTTTTATAAAAAAAGTTGAACCGATTTCTAAAAGTTCGCTAAAAAGTTAAAAATAACAATAAATTTTTATATGAAATTGAACTTTTTGAAGTCGGCGCCAAATTATTTCTAAATGAAACAAATACTAATATATACAAATTGAGTAAGTAAGAAAGCAACTACAAACAATGTATTGTTAATCTGTTTATGCGAATCCCGTTTATTCAGGTTGTTGTAACTCTGCTATTTGCATTGTAATTTTTACTGCTTCTTGATTTATACTTAGCACTGGTTTCAAAGATTGAAGACAAAATTTCAAAAAAAATCACTTTTAATATTTTATTTTTAAAATATATATTTTTAAAAATAAAATATTAAAAGTGATTTTTTTTTTTTTTTGAAATTTTGTCTTCAATCTTTGAAACCAGTGCTAAGTATAAATCAAGAAGCAAAAATATATATATATATATATATATATATATATATATATATATATATATATATATCTGCAGTTCCTAAGCTCCCTTGGGCACAGATATATAATAGGAGGAGATTTCAATGCTAAAAACACGTATTGGGGTTCAAGGCTAGACACATTCAAAGGCAAAGAACTCCTAAAAGCTACCAAAGCAAATGGAAGCAATGTAATGTCTACGGGGAAACCAACATACTGGCCAACAGACCCAAATAAAGTACCAGACCTTATTGATTTCTTTATCGTCAGAAGTATATCCACAGACTTTATTACAATTGATGAAGGCTGGGATATGAACTCAGATCACTCACCGATAGTCCTAACGATGAGTGAGAACATAATTAAAAAAGAACCTAAACCTGTGTTGGTTAACAAAGGTACAGACTGGATAAGCTTCAGAACTGACTTAGAAAACAAGATTAATCTAGCTACTCAACTGCAAAATAAACAGCAACTGGATGACGAGGTAGAGTTACTTGTTGATAATATACAGCAAGCTGCATGGAATAACACACCAAATATTGAAAGAAGAACAGTAGGTAACAACTACCCCAAAGAAATTAGAGAATTAATTAAGGAAAAAAGAAAATTGAGAAGAAAGTGGCAACAAACCAGGGCGCCGCAAGATAAAACTATATTAAATAACGCTAGTCAACAGTTGAAAAGAGAGATTCAAAAAATTAAAAATGAATCTATCAATACCCACCTGTGTGAATTAACAGATGACAAAAATACTGATTATTCACTTTGGAAAGCGACCAAAAATCTAAAAAGACCGACTACCCAACTACCCCCAATTAGACTAGAGAACGGAAAATGGGCAAGAAATAATAAGCAAAAGGCGGGAAGATTTGCGGATCATCTAGCGCAAACATTCCAACCCAATGAACAAAATGGGGAAGAACCAGCATGGACAGAAGAACTTCAAGATAATGCGGAAATTCCTCTAGTTACCCCGAAGGACATAAAGAAAGAAATAAAAGAAAATATTAATCCTAAGAAAGCTCCAGGATTTGACCTAATAACTGGGGAAATATTAAAAGAACTCCCGAGGAAAGCTATAGTTAAACTAACAAATTTAATAAATGCAGCCTTTCGACTGAAGTATGTTCCAAGGCTGTGGAAAGTTGCTGAAGTGATTATGATCGCAAAACCTGGCAAACCACCACACGAAGTCTCGTCTTACAGGCCCATAGCACTATTACCTGTTATTTCCAAATTATTCGAGAAATTGCTCATCAAAAGATTGAAGCCAATAATAGAAACAAGAAATCTAATTCCATCCCATCAATTTGGATTTCGTCATAAGCACTCGACTATAGACCAGGTACATAGAATAACCAATATAATAGAAGATGCTTTAGAAAAGAAAAAAGTCTGCTCCACAGTGTTTTTGGATGTGGCCCAGGCTTTTGACAAAGTATGGCATAGGGGCTTGATTCATAAATTAAACCAATACTTACCACAGCAATACTCCGAAATACTTGAATCTTACATCACAGATAGGTATTTCAGAGTTAAACAGGAAGATGCCTACTCAGAGCTAAAAGAAATTAGAGCAGGAGTACCACAGGGAAGTGTCTTAGGACCGATCCTTTACCTGTTATACACTTGTGATATTCCTATACTAGAAAATAACATCATAGCCACCTTTGCTGATGACACTGCCATCCTAGCTGTAGGAGAAACCAGTGAAGAAGCAGCAGAGAAATTACAAACAGCTGTAAATAAAATCTATGATTGGACAAAGAAATGGCGTATTAAATTGAACGAAACAAAATCAACCCATGTTAACTTTACAAACAAAAACGTGCAATATGTTCCAGTTAGTTTAAATAACAAACAAATTCCATACTCAAATAATGCTAAGTATTTGGGTATTACGTTAGACGCCAAGCTTCGCTGGAGAGCTCACGTTAAAAAGAAAAGAGTAGAACTGGGAATAAAATACAAAAAAATGTACTGGCTAATTGGACGAAACACCACTCTGTCACTACATAACAAGCTACTCATATATGAGCAAATATTGAAACCAGTATGGACTTATGGTATACAGATATGGGGATGTACCAAACAGAGCAACAGGGACATAATACAACGATTTCAAAACAGAGTACTGCGGAACATAGTTAATGCCCCATGGTACATAAGGAACGGAGATATCCACAGGGACCTTAAGATGGACACCGTTGATAACGTAATCAAGAAGTTCGCCAGGAGTCATGAAGATCGACTCCATCAACATGTGAATCCCGAGGCTATCCAGCTCCTTGACAATTCACAGTTAGTGCGGAGACTTAAAAGAACAAAACCTTTCGAGTTAGTGTGATCAGTGAAAAGACTAGTAATGCATGTGAAGAAATAATGCAATAAATAGACAGAACCTAAAGGACTACTGATGGGTAAACTTTAGACTGAGTGAACTCTAGTATTTTAGGGATAAAAGTAAATTGCTCATTGGTCCTATGGACCAGATTGTAATTGTATAAAAGTACTGTTAGCACTTTTATTTATAATAAAAAAAAAATATATATATATATATTAACACGAGATAACATTAATTTTTCTTTTACAATTTAATCTGTTATGAAACTGGTAACAATGTAATGTATTCTTGAATGTCTTCTTGAATATTTCTTCCCTTCCTTCAATATCCTTAGTCTAATTTATATTTTACTTATATCTATTCAGCCATAGGCGCACACAAAAATATAACTTATAACTATTTACTTACAAGATTATTAACTAAACAACTAATTGAAAAGTGTACATTTTATCGGACGATAAGGTATCATGAACAAAGCTAATGGTTTTTTAAAAAGGAAGATTTTGGAGTTTTAAAGAGTATGACTTATTTTGTTTAAACTAATTAATAAATATATTGACTTAAGATATAACTTTTCAAAGGTTTTATTAGATATTAAGCTACAATTATCCATTAATCCATAGGCGTAACTTGAGTATAATATTAATATATATGAAGATATAATAATATAAAAATAGTTGGTTTACAACAAGGTATTAGGACACGATTCCATTTCAAACAGAAGGCGTTTACAAGATACCTTGCTCTTGTGGTAAAGTGGATGTAGGTAAAACAGGAAGGTCTATATCCACTAGGCAAAAAGAAACAAATTGTACAATCTGCAGTAGCTGAACACCAGCATTGCTCAGATCACACTTTTAATGTAAAAGAAATTAAGGTGCTAGCATCAGTGCCTGGTTTCTCTAATTTTACGTTTAGAATTAGAAAATCAATCGAAATTTGTAAATATCCAAATAATATTAATAGAGAGCCGGTTACAGTCTACATCACACGTGGAAATCGATTGTAACGCTGGATCAGGGTTCGCTGAGCACTAATTGGGTATAAATACCGCGCTGTTGCTCTTCAATAGTCATTAGTCCGGTCAAAATAGACATTGAAGGTTACATTAATTCGCACCTTGCTAAAAATTGGCATGAATGTTGGGAACCCTATTATACACAATTTGTCAATTATCCACATCAATCCGAAGTGTGGAAAAAAATTTATTCAAGGTCAAATGTTGCAAAAATCGGTTTTTTGAGTTTTCCAGCTAAACGGTAAGTTTTATAATAAAAATAGGTGAGACAAAAATTATTATTCATCATGCAATTATCTATAAAAATTGTTCATACACTTTTTTTCCTAAGAATCACCATTTCGGAGATACAGCGATGCAAAATGTTGAAAAAGTTGTATTCTTCATAATATGCATGTCAATTACCGTAATATACGTTACAGAACGATAATATAAGTAAAAATATTAATTTTCGTAGCGTATACATACATATTATACAGTTTTAAAAATATAAACTCCAAAAAAAACCCAGTCCCTCATTTTATATGACCGTACGGCCTTGAGCAACATCTGTCTGCTATTCAATTGTCCACGTGGCGACGCTCGTATACCTGCTCCTTTTTGAAGGGCCTCCCTAGATAGAATAGTATTAGTCTCAAGCATTCTTTCGTAGTAAGAACACGTAGTTATTGCTTATATTTTCAAACAAAATTTGTGCAGTTTTGTGTTTGTAATAGAAATGTCGCAGTTGTGCTTTATTTGTAATAAACATTTGACCGAAAGCGAAACAGTTACTGTTGATCGTGACCTAAAGACATTAATTAATGCAAGTATTGAAAGAGGTGATGAATTTTCGGAATACCTGAAAGACCAGACTTCTGTGACAGTTCATGTGCAGTGTCGAAAAAACTATACTCGGAAGGGTACAATCGCTGCATTGAAAAGAAAACAGGATGAAGAACAAGCTAGTACATCAAAAATAAGTCCACCTCGTACTAGAGCACGCGTAAGTGAACCATTTTTTTGTTTTAAAAAGTGTTGCTTATTTTGTGGCAATGAATTGAATGAAGAGCTAGAAAACAGAAAAGCACTGAAGTATCGGCGTAAAATTTTTCATGTAACAACACTTTCATTCAAAGAAACAATCCTGAATATAGCCCAGACTCGTTCTGATCATGTAGCAAAAGCTGTTATTACTCGAATTGAGTTCGAACATGATTTAGTTGCTGCCGAAGCTAAGTATCATAAAGACTGTCATAATGCCTTCTTGAGACCGACTACGGGGGGTCAAGCCGGTCGTCCTCAATCTGAAAGTACGAATCTTTTAATGGAAGAAATATTTGCACACATCGAAAATAGTGATGATTGTCAATTTTCATTAGACGAATTACAAAATATTTGCAACAATTCGTTAGATAATAGAACCATTAAGTTACGATTAAAGTTGAAGTATGGCGATAAAATTATTATAACAGAAAAGTCAGGAGCATCAACATTAATATGTTTTGTTGATAATCACTAGTACCATTTTCAATTTAATACAATAGCTTTTTAACTCAACAGAAGCACAATAGATCGTGGAATAGGCCTACCGGGGAAACCACGTAAAAAAAAACGCGCCATGTACACTACCTCACGGGTGGCGCGGAAACGTGTGCATATTATGAAGAATACAACTTTTTCAACATTTTGCATCGCTGTATCTCCGAAATGGTGATTCTTAGGAAAAAAAGTGTATGAACAATTTTTATAGATAATTGCATGATGAATAATTTTTGTTTCACCTATTTTTATTATAAAACTTACCGTTTAGCTGGAAAACTCAAAAAACCGATTTTTGTAACATTTGACCTTGAATAAATTTTTTTCCACACTTCGGATTGATGTGGATAATTGACAAATTGTGTATAATAGGGTTCCCAACATTCATGCCAATTTTTAGCAAGGTGCGAATTAATGTAACCTTACCCCTATTTTTGATGCTAACTTGACCGGACTACATTCAATGTTCTAATCTCGTGGAGTAAATATCCCTGAAGATGCCTCGTTCAATCGTAGGAAAAACGTCGGATAGTAATTCCAATTTGACACGGTCTAAACCCAAGAACTATCATTTTCAACTTGACCAAAGCCAGGAAAGCTTTCATTCTTTGAAATTTATATTGCTACTTTTTGCTTTTTAGCCATGTTTCCAAGGAGGTTCAATTTTTTAATAAAAATTTTCTATAACATAAAATAAACCTTTTAAATAAAAAATGTTTTATTATTTTAAACGAAATAAACAACTTGATAGTTACATTTCCAATAAAAAAAAAGTCCCGCGTTTTAATATAAAAAGTCAGCAGTCGAAAAAAATTCCTGTTAGAAAAATATAAGCCGTCGTGTGGCCTGCTATACTGAGCATGCATTGTCTTGAATATTTCAGGATGGTCGTTCAATGCAGGTTAATTGACGGGGAGACAATACGCCGAATAACAAAGCCTCTCGGCGCCTATTGTGACTTAATTTGAGTTCGCGTTGACACACAGCGCTTCCTATAACAATACAGACCTAAATAAACATATTTTTTCCAATAAAAGTTTTCAAGGGAGAAATACGTAGAATATTGTATAGCCCTTTCAATGCTTTTACTTGTTTAAATATGACATAAAGGGAAGTTTTTATTTTTTTTTAAATCCCGTGAACAATTTTAAATATAAATTCTTGAAATAAGAGAAATGTCAAAATATTATTTATAAATTAAAAATATATCACTTATAAAACAACCTGAAACATAAACTCTTGGGTAATATGCCAGCGGAATTAGTATTTGGAAGAAATTTATTGTTAGTAAACTTCTGACTACGTAAAAACCTTCAGAATGATAATAGTAAATATGTAGTATCTTATGTCTCATTTTTTTTTTTGGGGAAAATTTTTTAACAATTAAAATGTGAAAAAACAGTTTTTTCGACTTCTAGGAAAAGCTATTGTTATTCAGTAAAAGAGTTTCAAACAAAAGTTGCGCACAATACAAATATCTACAAAATGAGTTAAGGCCCATCCGAATCAGAAAATTTGTTGGTGAGTTATTGGCAAAGAACGTGCTAAAATGGCTGTTTTTTCAATGGTTTATAAACAATAGAAAATATGACTAAAATGTGGTTGTCGGACTTGCATTGTCTTTATTTTTATTTATTTTTACGACGTTTCGATTAGGTTGTATCTCTAATCGTTATTTAATATAAACTGAATGTTTGTCTTAAGACTACGAGCTTATATAGGGACTGTGTCCATTGAAGCGCAACGTTTCGCTTCACTGTACACACCTCAATGATTTGATGTTACGAAGTAGTGGTTGCCAAAGATTAGGTATCTCAACACTCGGTTTACTAAAGATTCCATTATTGTTTTTAATGTAAGCTGCTTCTATAAATTTTCTTTTTTTCATGTTGGGTTCCATATATATTGCCACAGCCTCAGACCATTTTATGTGGTGTTGTTAATCCCAGGCGTGTTCTGCAAGCCCCGATCTCGACGTTTCCCCTTTTTGTGTATGAGTTTTATGTTCCTTAATTCTAACTTCTAGTGGTCGTTTAGTTTCTCCAATATACATTTCACCACACGAACATGGAACTTTGTAAATACATTCTTTCTTATCGGTACTTTTTGGTTTTGTTTTTGTTAAATGAGCTCTACGTGTATTTCCTGATTTAAGGGCTATTTTTATATTATAACTACTGGCAATTCGTCTTATTTTCTCCGAAGTTCCCTTAATGTACGGAATTGTAAAGAAAGAATGTGTTTCTTACTGTCCAGTGTTCGTTGTTCTAAAGTTATTTATAACATCGTCAAGTATAACTATTCTGTTGTAAATCTGATTTAATAATTGCTACCTCGTTTTCCAATGAATCAGCATTATTGCATAAAGATATAGCGCGATTATATAGGTTGCGTATAATTCCCCGTTTTGTTACAACAGAATAATTAGAACTATGATTAAGATATTGTCCAGTATGTGCTGGCTTTCTGTATATTGAAGCTTTAATAGTTTCGTTTGAACGATTCACCATGATATCTAGGAAAGACAATTGATCATTTACCTCTTTTTCTATGGTAAACTTAATTGTAGGTCGAATGTTATTTAGACGTGTCAAGAAATCATTAAGTTCTTGATCATTGCCCTTCCATACGATGAAGGTATCATCGGCATATCTCAAACAGACTTTCGGTTTTATTGTTGCCGTTTCTATGGCATGAGTTTCGAACCATTCCATATATATATATATATATATATATATATATATATATATATATATATATATATTGGCGACGACTGGAGAGAGTGAAGAACCCATCGGAAGCCCGTCGTCCTGAGCGTAGAACCTGTCCTTTACTTGAAAGTAAACTCTACGCAGGCAACACTCCAAAAGATCCAGTTCAGTGTGATATTGCATTAACTTTATACTACAACCAAAGAAGCTTCATGTTACATGTAACAAATGTGTAAAACATCAAGTAAGAATATTCAATAGTTTCTTGCACAGTGAATTTGTTTATAACTTTTTATATTTTTTTTTGGTTGTTTATTCTCAGCTATTTAGAGGTCGTACTGCGGTCTGCGGGTACGCAAATGAAAGTTCCAGACATACTAACAATAACAAAAAAGAACGATATGAATTGATCTCAAATTGTTGAAACAGGTAAACAAAATTGGGGTTCGTTTTTTCGTTATAAACAAATAGAATAACTCTTCGACAATTGTTCATATCGAAATGCCGATAAGTGAACGCGATAGGTGAGATTTTGACGCATATTTTGAAAAAAAAATTGTGTAGGACCACTCAGGCGCGGATCCAATGGGGGGGGGCGGTGTCGGGCGATCGCCCTCCCCCCAAGAGCTTTGAGTTCAGGAAAATAGACCCGATTTTGCCTCTTATACTATAGTTTATTCAAGAACTAGAGAGAGTAATAAATCATTTTTTACCCTTTTTTTCTTCGCAAACTACCTGTGTTCTTTAGTCCGGTGTCTTTGGAAAAATCTGTTAGACACATATATTTTTCATAGGAATGGTTAGAAATTTTCTAATCAAAAATACCGGTCTATAATAATGGACTATTTGGGTTGGATAACAATAAATATTTGGATGTGTGAAGTGTTAAAAAGGATTTTAATCCTTGTCATTTGCGTCAAAAGGAGGTATATTTTATCACTAAGTATTTATGGCATAGAATATTATTTCGGTAATAAACTTAAAATAAAAAGCTTTTATAATAATATTCACATGCATTTGAAAATATAGATAATTTTCACATATATCACAAAATATAGATAATTTCGACATATTTAACACAAATCACAACTGTTTTTTTATTATTTTTAATTTTGGCATAAAAACCTTTTTAGGCACATTCAGACTAAAACGTAGCCTTATTCTCTTAAAAAGTTCTAAGTTATAATTTAAATACTTACAAAATAGCCATTGTCAAAAATACAAGAAGTTAAACATATATAAAGAATAAATTCGTCCATATATTAAAAATTTTTTGGGGCTATCGGTCATTTTATTATTAATTAAAACCGTTTTTAACATTTGACGTTCCAGTTTATTTATTTCCTAAACCATCTGCAGAATTACAATTAAACACTAAAAAGGGATTCAAATGTAATTAATTTTTATATGTTACAGTTAAAAGTAGATCTACTTATTTTTATTTCTATTGCACTGACATCTTAATTTAATTTACTTTATTATATGGAAATCCGATATCCCCAAAAAACATGTTAATTCTACACGCTTAAGAAGAAGACACAAATACAATAACAAAATAATAGAAAAATTACGGTTAATTGGAGTTAAATATATATAAAATTAAAGAGTGGGGTACCAAAATAAAAATATATAAAAAAAATAAACAACATTAAACAATAAAATATAATAAACACAAAAATTTAAATAATAAATTGTGTTTACACCGGTAAACACTACGTATCTAATTCGTAATCAAAGTTAGTGACAACTTCTTTTATTGCAGTTTTCATCTCTTCTTCCAACGAGGTTCTTCGTCTGCCTGTGATCGAATGTGGCTTGGGAGTACCAACAATTCCAGTCGTTTTTTTCTCCTTCAGTATTCGGTACATAGTACACAGATTTTCCAACTCCTGTCATGTTGGAACACATTTCAACAGAGCTTTTAACATTATTATCTAGATTTTGATATATTAAGGCATCATAAACATTCATCATAATAAGTTTTTCGTTGAGGCTGTTTTAACAATTTTGAAATAAATATAGATGTGGGAGCCATATCTTTTGGGTATCTCGCTAATCTCAAATAATATATAAAAATAAGAGCAAATAAGATAAATCACTAAGGACACACTGTAAGGTGTACTTTGCTCACTGACAGAGATTAAATTGAATTATCAGAAATTTTATTGTTGCAGTTAATTTATAAAAGCTTATAATATTTAAATATAATTAGATTTACGGCAGTCTTCAGTTACCTGCAGCACTGGAGCAGGTAACGTTGGAGGTTTAGAGAACAGTTTTATTACTCTCTCGTTCTTGAATAGAGTATAGAAATGTATATGTTTGTAATCGCCCCTCCCCTTCCCAAAAGCTTTAAGTTCAGGAAAATAGAACCGATTCTGCCTTTTTTATTAGGAATGTGTATGCTGCTGGCACTCCCCCCTGTTGACAACTCGTTTTTTATGCGATAGCCCCTCCCCCCAAGAGCTTTGAGTTCAGGCAAATAGACCCAATTATGCCTCTTATACTAGGAATGTGTAAGCTGCTCGCATCCTCTCCATCTGTTGGGAACTTGTTTTTTTCTTGTGATCGCCCCCCCCCCTCTCCAAGAGCTTCAAATTCCGAAAAATAGACCCGACTCTGCCTTTTACACTATAAATGGGAATGTTGCTGGTATATCCCCCCCCCCCCCCGATCGACAACTCACTTTCGCTTGCCATACTGCACTTTTCTGAAATCACCGCCCCCCCCCCCCAAAGAGAGAGGCTTGATCCGCCCCTGTGTTTAACAATAATTTGATTACAAAAACATATCATCCATTGTTCATATAATGTCGAGAAACAACGAATTAAAAAAATATATATAAACATTCTACGACCAACATTCGCCAAAATAATCCAAATATTTCCAGTGAAACGAATGTGAAGCGTCCCAGTCACGTTTTTTTCCGCGCGCCGCAGGCTGAAAGAAACCCCCCTCAACTGCTCACTTTCTGACTCTTGGAGTAGGTACAACTTTAAACTATTGCAACATCAATAATTTTGAAATAATTGAGTTGAAAACTGCTGCATACAATAGTTTAACCATCTCCCTATGAGTTTCTTCTTAAATAATCCTTTAATAGTAAACAATGCAGTAGTGATTTTTTGAAAAATCTCAGCTTCTAGTGGTAATACAGAACTTTTTTTTTTCAAAATATGCGCCAAAATCTCACCTATCATATCTACTTATCGGCATTTCGATATCAAAAATTGTCGAAGAGTTATTCTATTTGTTTATAACGAAAAAACCAACCACAACTTTATTTATCTCTTTCAACAATTTAAAATCAACAATTACTTTGGTTGTGTTATTATTAGTATAAGTCTCGAGCTTCATTTGCGCACCCGGAGATCACTATAGGGTCTGTAGATCCTTGAGAATAAACAATAAAAAAACATAAAATGTTATAAACAAATTCACTATGAAAAACACTATTGAATATTTCTACTTGAAATTTTTCATATTTGTTGTATGCAACAGGAGACTCTTTTTGGTTTAGTATAAAGTTAATGCAATATATTTTTCTGTTGTTTATTAACAATTGGAAAAACAGCCATTTTAGCAGATTTTTTTGCAATAACTAACAAAAAATTTATCCGATTTGGATGAGATTAAGCTCATTTTGTAGGTATTTTCAAAGCGCACAACTTTTGTTTGAAACTTTTTAACTGAAAAACAACAGTTTTTCCTAAAACTCCAAAAAACTGTTTTTTTACATCTTAATTGTTAAATAAAAAATTTTCCCCAAAAAAGAAAATGGAAAATAGACTTTCGACAGTAACAAAAATGTAACATTATTTTTTTTTGCTGAAATATGTTCATTTCGGCATCCTATAAAACATATCTCGATGGCAACTCTAAAAGACCTGTGCAAAAAAAATGGCGGACCAAAAATGGTCACAATTTTCGGTTTTTTGAATTTATCTCGAAAAGTAAAAGTTGTATCGAAAAATGTTTCAAACAAAACTTGTAGAGAATTAAAAAACCTTATTCATATGATATAAGTTATAGGTGGCGCTACTAGTTATCGAGATATATATTTTTTTCGACAAAATTTACGGTTTTGGTTATTAAAAAAAAAAAAAAGATATTTATTAACAAATTACTGATTTAAAATTTAACATAAATATAGGTATTATCATTCTTAAAAAGTATGTCAAACCCGGAATCTGTAAGTTGTTTTATTTTCCGAGAAATTCGATGTCAAATTTGAAAATTCAATCTCAATTTTTCGCTTTCCTAATTAAGATACAATGCTCAATTTTAATGGAAATTGTATTATTTTATGTTTTAAAGATCTATTAAAAAAAAATTTTTTTTCGATCATGGACTGAGAAATTTTGCAAAAACCAATTTTTGCACCAAAAAAAATTGCGATAACTTTCCACCGAATAGAGATAATTTTTTTTTGATGCGTGCATTGGATTTAGATGTATCATTTCCGATCTCAAAAAAAAAATTCAAGTTTGGATGAAAAAAAGTTTTTTTTTTCAAAAATTCATAATGGCGTGGCAAATGCATATTAAGGGCTCAAATTTGCAGAAGATACTTTTTAATACTTGTACTTTACCTGTGAATTTTTTGGATCCAAGAAATACACTTCCATACGATCTGTGAACCTTCGAAATTGGGCCGAATCGTAAAAATTTTGTTAATAAACTATTAGGTAATAATAATATAAAGGAAAAAACAGTATAATATGTAATATATAATTGAATATTTGTATAATTTCCTCTATAATTTTTTGTAAAAATTTTGTTAATAAACTGTTAGGTAATAATAATAAAAAGAAAAAAAACAGAAGAATATGTAATATATAATTGAATATTTGTATGATTTTCTCTATAATTTTTTGTAAAAGTTTGTTAATAAACATATTAATAATTAATATGACTATACAAATTGTTACTATCATATAAATTAATCAATATTATAAATATTATTTGTGATGCATCAGTTTCCTTGAAGCGCCAACGGATAATGCGCCTGAACTATGGCAACCCGCCGACAGCGGTCTGCAGCAGCTATTTTCGATTAGATTCGGCCCAATTTTCAAAGGTTCACAGATCGTATGGAAGTGTATTTCTTGGATCCAAAAAATTCAAAGATAAAGTACAAGTATTAAAAAGCAACTTCTACAAATTTGAGCCCTTAATATTCGTTTCCCACATCATTATGAATTTTCGAAAAAAAAAAACATTGTTTTAATCCAAACTTGAAATCGGAAAATACATCTAAATCCAATGCCCGCATTAAAAAAACTTTATCTCCATCCGGTGAAAAGTTAACGCAATTTTTTTGATGCAAAAATTGGTTTTTGCAAAATTTCTCGGCCCACGATTGAAAAAAAATTTTTTTTAATAGATCTTGTCGCAGTAATGCCCCTGATGTTAAGGGCATATAACTAACGAACTATTTGCAACCACCTACAATGTACGAATGTTTCGTCCCGTTACCGGGGGTGGACTCATCAGTGAGATCTACCGGTATCTTTCCCAGACATCCTGTACTTTCCACAAGCTTGAACCTTTATTTAAGTCCAGTTTTGCCGGAAAGCGGTGGTAAGATGTTATGTTCCACAACAATCTTTAAAATATAAAACAATACAAACGATTTCCATTTAAAATTGAGCATTGTATCTTAATTAGGAAAGAGGAAAATTGAGGTTGAATTTTCAACTTTGACATCGAATTTCTCGGAAAATAAAAAACTCACAGATTCCGGGTTTAATTTACATTTTTAGAATGATAATACCTATATTTGTGTTAAATTTTAAATCGGTAGTTTGTTAATAAATGTCTTTTTTAACAAAAACAAAAACCGTAAATTTTGTCGGGAAAAAATACCGGGTGTCAACGAATCTATTAGACAAGTCATAATTTCTAGAGTATTATGTGTATCAAAATGAGAATTGGTACAGGTAAATGGTATGTGAAGCGGAGAGTTTTCGCATATTTTCCACTTTCCGGTTTCACCGGAAATGGCCCCATTTTTGAATTTTTAAATGGAACACCCTGTATATTTTAACATTTTTGGATTTCTGAGACAATTCTAGATCAAAATGTGACTTTTTAAAAACTTTTTACGTTTACTTCATTTTTTTAGAGCCACTTTTAAAATTGCATCTAGGTGGCCATGATCGGACGCAAACTAATCTAAGGGCCTTAGGTGATGTCAAAAAAATACAATCGCAAAGTTTTAGTTACTAGTATGAAAGACAGGAATAAGACAAGTTGACAAAATTACGTTTTCATTTCTAACTATTAATTTTCAAATGGCGACCCCTTTTTGACAACTACTTTTCGAAAAAAGCATTCTTTGACGAATCTAACGGTACTAATTTATTTGCGATTGGATTAGACATAAGAACAGAAATTAAATATTATTAAGCAAAATACTGGATAATTTATTTACTTATGACAAGTGCGCCATGGACAGCCATGATGCATAATAATTTGCAACTGTTTTTATCAAGTCTTCTTTGGAAAACAAAGCACTCACTTAAGTAGATAATGACAGTGACATACGCTTTAAGAACAGACGTAAAAGTTTCTTAATTTTCGTTAAGTTTAGTTTAAATTTTCGTTAAAATAATGTATACTCAAAGTGAAAAAGTGGATATGTTATTAATATTTCAAGAGTGTCATAGAAATTCAAGGAATGCTGCCGAGTTGTATGCTCATAGATATCCGAATCGGCAACATCCAGCCCATCAGTATTTTCCGTATGTCGAGACTGGTTTTAGGCAAACAGGAAATCAAGAGACGGAACAGAGGTTTATCATAAATGAAGAGACTGAGATTAACGTACTTGCTATGGTTGAGGTTGATAAAACAGTTTCGTTAAGAAAAATTAGTCAAGAACTGCAGATAAGTTATGAATCAGCAAGAAAAATACTGAAAAAGCATGGATATCGAGCATTTAAATATCAGTTACATCAATATTTGTATACTGAGGATGGCGATAGACGGGTAGTGTTTTGTGATTGGCTGCTTCAAAATGATAGAGTTAACCCAAATTTTATCGATTTTATTCTATTTTCCGACGAATCCCGATTTACAAATAATGGTATGTTCAATAAGCAAAATATTCGGTACTGGGCTCAACAAAATCAACATGAAATGAGAGAGGGCAATTTTCAAGAAAGATTTGGCGTCAATGTCTGGGCTGGTATCGTTGGAAACAGAATAATTGGGCCAATATTGTTTCAAGATCAGTTAACAGGGGTTAGATACTTAGGTTTTTTTCAAAATGAAATCGAAAATCATCTCAATGATATACCTTTAGCAGTTTTACGGCGAATTTACTTTCAACAAGATGGAGCACCACCTCACAATACTAGAGAAGTTCTTAATTATTTAATAGAGCATTTTAATAATCGAATTATTGCAACCAATGGTCCGGTACAGTGGCCAGCCCGCTCACCGGATCTTACTGTGCTCGATTTCTTTGTCTGGGGATATGTTAAAGAAAGGGTTTACTATGGAGTAGCCCCAGCTACTCTTGAAATATTAGAAGAAAGAATTTTACAGGCATTTAGAAGAATAACGCCCCAAATGCTACAAAACGTGTTGAGAGAAACAATTGAACGAGCTGAAATGTGTCGTGAAAAAGAAGGAAAGCACGTTGAACATTTACTACACTAAACTTTTTAACAAATTCAGCTACTGTACTTTCAAATATTTTAAGTGCGTCGTCTAAGTTATTAGTTTATTTTGTTAGTTTTTTGTTAATTTTGTTAAATTTTTAATCCAATTCCTGTCTTTCATACTAGTCACTAAAACTTTGCGATTGTATTTTTTTGACATCACCTAAGGCCGTTAGATTAGTTTGCGTCCGATCATGGCCACCTAGATGCAATTTTAAAAGTGGTTCTAAAAAAAATGAAGTAGACGTAAAAAGTTTTTAAAATGTCACATTCTGATCTAGAATTGTCTAAGAAATCCAAAGATGTTAAAATATACAGGGTATTCTATTTAAGAATTCCAAACCGGGGCCATTCCGGAAGTGGCCGGAACGTGGAAAATATGCGAAAACTTTCCTCTTCACATAACATTTACCTGTACGAATTCTCATTTTGATACACATAATACTCTAGAAATTATGACTTGTCTAATAGATTCGTTGACACCCGGTATATTTCGATAACTAGTGGCGCCATGTATACCTTGTATTACATATATATATATATATATATATATATATATATATATATATATATATATATATACTACTTTTGCTTGAAATATTTTTCGATACAACTTTTACTTTTCGAGATAAACTCAAAAAACCGATAATCGTGACCATTTTCGGTCCGCCATTTTCTTTGCACAGGTCTTTCAGAGTTACCATCGAGAAATGTTTTATACGATGCCGAAATGAACACATTCGAGCAAAAAAACCAATGTTATATTTTTGTTAACAAAACAGCTCTTTTTTAATCTAATGAGACATAAGATACTACATAATTATTATTATTATTCTGAAGGTTTTTACGTAGTCAGAAGTTTACTAACAATAATTTTTTTCCAGATGCTAATTCCGCTGGCCTATTTTGTAAATTCTGTATTAGAACATAAACTTTGTTTAAGACAAGCTCGTATAAGTTAATAAACCCAATCATGAATTGCGAATTCTCATCAAAAATTACTATAAAAATCTATTATTTTAATACTCCGTCGTACATAAAAGAGTACGGAACGGAAACGTTTTTGAAATGAAGTTATATTGTCACAAGTTAGAAGAAAGCGTTCCCGTTGAAAAAGTCTTGCTCAGACAAAAGAGCGAAAGAAAGAATTATCAGAAAAATTACAATGAAACAAAAGCAAGCAAAACGCTGCAAACAATAAGAAATCAAGTAAAGGTCCTTTAAAAATGAAAAGAATAGGAAAGACAATGGTTTTCACATATACAAAATAGAATGGAAAAGAACGCAAAAAGTCATCGCGTTGAGTGAAAAGAAGGGCGAGGGCGGCGGGTGAAGCAGTGGTAACAGTATACAATAGCTCCGTTATACAATGGGTGCTGAAAGAATAGCCAAATGCAGTGAATGCCGCATAAAAGAAGTCACTTTGGCGTAATTGTGTAAATAAAAGAGTGAAAGGTGATATGCCGGAAACGCCGCAAAACCGATTCCTATATTTATTGACTGATCCCCCATACTAAAGGGGCTCGTGGAGAATTTATATTAAAACTAATGCAATAAAAAATACTTTAACGGTTACATAAGTATATCAGGGTATCACAGATATTATTTCCAAAATTAAACAAAATATCTATATTAAGTAAATTTAAACTACCTTTCAGGAACAAAAAAAACAATTTTTTACACAATAAAAACAGTTCTTCATACGCAAATCATTTAATAGAACAAAATCATCAATTAGAGGAAAATTTTGAAATTCTCCATGTAGAAAGGAAAGGTTATAAACTGAATTTCTTAGAAGCCATAGAAATAAATCGATTAAAGAACACAGGTAATCTATTAAATGACCAAACAGGTATCAACACCTCACCCCTGCTAAATATCTTTTAACAAAAACCAGAGTGGATCTCCAATAATTTAAATAATAGGTAATAAAATGTAAATTAGGGTATTGCACTTATTCATTATTGTAAATGTAGGTATAAGTTTTTCAAGTAACCAAATATTTTGTCATTTAAAATAGAACTTCTGATGAAGCTGCAGTGTTAGCGAAACGAATTAAGTTTTTTACTTAAATATAATGGAAATTAGAGAAATATTTGTCTTTTATTCATCGTTCAGTAAATTTGTTGAAATATAACAAAATTACATTAAAAGTAAATAAAATTTTTGTAAAAAAATTGAACCGACTTCTAAAAGTGCGCTAAAAAGTAAAAAAATAACTATAGATTTTTATATCAAATTGAAATTTTTGAAGTCGGCGCCAAACTAATACCTGACAAAATGTGATTCGCATAAGCAGATTAAAAACATTTTATTTGTAATTGCTTTCTTACCATAATTTGTACATATTAGTAACTATTTGTTTCATTTACAAATAATTTGTCGCCGACTTCATAAAGTTCAATTTTATATAAAAATTTATAGTTATTTTTGCACTTTTTAGCGCACATTTAGAAGTCGGTTCAATTTTTTTATAAAAATTTTATTTTTCGATTATTACTTTTGAGTTCATTATGATATCCATAAATTATATGAACTAAGTACTAATCGAGATTAGTGTACCTCGCAATGACTCCAAAGTGGCAAAAAAGTACTCATTTTATCCAAAGTTGTAAATCACCTTAAAATGAACCACTAAAAATTCTTGGTCCTTAGAGTATTCCAAATACCAGTAAAACTGTGTCAAACAAATATTTAGTATGTCATAGTAAATCCACTATCTTAAATTTCAAATTAATTTTAGATTGGGACTATAGGCCTCAAAATTTTCCAATATCGATGTTTAAAGAACCTGACATGTAAATTGCTTAGCTCGATATATTTTATACTGCATATTGAGTTTGTATACGCCTCAAGAACCCCACAATATCAATTTTAGACAAAATCGGAATATGTAAAATTTTTTGTCCCCCATATTGTATCTATCAACCTAATAGTTGTAAAAAATTAACTTCATATTCGAAAAATACACGACCCCGAAAACTTTTTAATACCAAATCTCAAAAAAAATGCGAATAAGGTAAAATTTTCAACCCACTATATAGCATCCGCTATCTTGAATTTCAAAAAAATTATTTTAAGTCTTAATCTAATCTAAATTAAATTCTTCGAAGCCCCCTAGTACCAATTTTGAATGAAATCCGGAAATTTAAAATTTCTGGACTTATATTCGCTATTTACATCCTCAAAAACGATTTAGTCCCACCTTTGAGTAAAATCGAAAAATGTAAAATTTTTAGTCCGCTATCTTGGATTCGGCCTATTGAATTCTGAAAAAATACTTTTAAATTCATAATTTACATCTTCAAGATTATCAGTTTGGGAGAAAATCGAAAAATCTAAAAATTTTGGGATACCATATTGAATCTGCTAGGTTAAGTTTTTCAAAAAATATTTTAAATTCATAATTATACCCCAATACTGATTTTAAACCAAATCGGGAGATGTAGAATCTTGCATCCGCCATCTTGGATCCGACATATTGAATTTTTTAAAAATAATTTCAGATTCGTAATGTGCAACCCCGAAAACTCCCCCGTACCAATATTGAAGGAAATCGGACAAAATTGATTTTTTCGTCCGCCATATTGGATCCGCCATATTGAATTTTTTAAAAATAATTTTAGATTAGTTATTGTTGTAGAAACGGACATATCGGTATATCTTACCGGTATGTTCCGAACGAAATTGAGTACTAATATTAGGTACAACATATAGAAAGTAGACACAGGGGTGTCGAGGGTGTCTGGGTAAAGAGTTATCGGACCCACTGATGAGTGCTACCGTCGACGCCGAGGACGAAACATCCTATTTTAGTGGGCTCTATTAGCGCGTATTTCGCGGTATTCGGCATCCGAAATACGACATTATGTACCACCCTGATAATCCCTCGTACCAATTTTGGAGAAAATCGGACAAAATTGATTTTTTTTTGTCCGCGATATTGGATCCGCCATATTGAATTTTTTAAAAATATTTTGGATCCATTATGTGCGACCCCGAAAACTCCCCCACATCAATTTTGGAGAAAATCAGACAAAATTAAATTTTTTTGTCCGCCATATTGAATTTTTTTTTAAATAATTTCAGATTCCTTGTGTACGACCCCAAAAATTTCCCCGTACTAATTTTGGAGAAAATCAGAAAAAAATAATTTTTTTGGCCGCCATATTGTCAGCGCCATCTTGGAGATTACTGCACCAATTTTGTCCAAAAAAATATGGAACCACCGCAGCAACTTCCTGAACATAACGTAAAAAATTTCATTCAAATCCGTGCCGCCGTTCCGGAGTAATCGGTGTACATACATAAAAAAAAAAACATACATAGTCGACGAATTGAGAACCTCCTTCTTTTAGAAGTCGGTTAAAAATAAATAAAATAACACAGAACTTGAAAAATACCCACAGTGGAATATTTCTGCTTGTTTCGTGGAACAAAGAAATTCAAAATTTGGTTCGACATATGAAAGTTTCAGTCTTAGATCAGGTTCCTCATTTAACCTGTTTCTGTACTTATTTTCCAGGTAGCTGAATCATGTAGGATATGTCCAAGTTGTAGGTTCTTAGCATGGTATCACTGTTCATTTCAAGTAATAAGTTCGTTACCACGCGATTGATGCTGATGTGTCTGAGGGCAGGTTCAGTGCACCAGACGTTGTTTGTTTCCAACCTATAAGCCCCCATTCTCGCTTCAGCCCTTATTATTATATCAAGTGGAGGGAGGTTCAAGAGGGTTTCCATGGCTGCTATTGGTGTGCTTCTCATGGCACCCGTGATGCATAGACAGGCCAGTCTTTGAAGTTTGGAGAGCTCCAGAATGATTTTTGTCTACCACACAACCGAACCATAGGTTATCATGAGTCTTACTACAGCAGGGTACAGCCAGTGACAGCACAATGTGTGGTTTTAATCCCCACGTCTTGTCCAGTGTCCTTTTTGCTGCTATGGGACATTTTACCTTTAGAGATAATTTTCTGCAGGTGTGAGTTCCAGGTAAGCTTTACATTCAGAATGACACCTAGATATTTAACCTCCTGGCACTTATATGCAGTTGTGTTTTGAAGACAGTTAGTAATTTTAATTCGCCAACTTTATTCTTTTAGTAAAGAGTATGAGTATAGTGTTTCTAGGGTTTACCTTAAGGTGCTCCTTAGTACACCACTGCTCCACTATAGTCAGAGCCCCTTGCATCAGCTCCGATAGTATATTGCCATGTTTCTCCACAATGAGTGTGACTATATCGTCGACATACCCCTGAGTATAGTAGCCTCAGTCGTTGAGATTTATCATGTGGTGAACTGTCATTTTTGTGTAAACACCGACAAACATTTTTTATCTTTTAAGAAAGTATTGGCGTAATTACTAATATTTTATAATAGTTCTGAAGACTTTTATGGAGTTAAAAATAAATAAAGAAATAAATAAAAACAATCTAAATATTTTTAAAATAAAATCAATAAGTAATAACTTTAATTTTAAATTAAATAAATAAAGTCTTAATATTTTTAAAAATAAAAATAATACCTTCAATTTTTAATAAAGTAAATAAAGTCTAAAATATTTCATTTTAAATAAAGAAAAAAAAATTAATAATAACCTCAATTTAAATCAAAGTCAACAATCCTTATTTTGTTGTATTTCTATAAGTCCAGAAAAGCCAAATAAAATTTATAAAAAAAAACATAATAATAAATAAATATTTAAAGAAAATTTTACGGTTTCATCTGCAAAAATGTTTAGAAAAATATTTATGAAAAAGTATATATATATATATATATATATATATATATATATATATATATATATATATATATATAAATATATATATATATATATATATATATATATATATATATATATTAAATTTATCATCAATTATTTTTAAAGTTTCAATATAAAACAGGATAACATGCTTCAAAATTTTACAAAATAAAACAGCAAAATTCCAAATTCTGTGCAGATACGATCTCCTTCCAGAAAAAGGTAAACCCAAAATACATTGATCAGAAATTGATAGAGGAAAATCAACCTTAAATAAATCTGAAATAAGTCAGTTGCGTAATGAACTATTTTGACTAATCACACTCTAAAGTAGAATTAATGAAATCCAAGTGATAATGACTCATGTTTAATGTTATAACTAATACAAAATTTATTCTTTATTTAATAACAAAAGTATAGTTTACCACGACACAAAATCATAAAAAATTTGATACTCCCAAACTTCAAGACCACGTCATATTCTGGATGGGGGAGAAAGTACGCAATTATCAACCTTACATAAAGCTCTAATAGAACACAAGTGTTGTATAGTTACGAGAGCTGAGTAAGAATTTTGATTGTAGATGGAAAATAAGTTAGGTGGGATTGAATATTTATATATTTGGTAGATCAAGAACAAAGAGCATAAATAGGGATAGAAATTAGTAAGAAAATTCAGTAGAAATTGGTTACAGTGAAAAGTTAGTCAGTTAAAAAGTGAAAAATGTAAAGAAGCGAAAAGTCATGAAAAGACACCGCGATTTTAAAACCGTGGCTATCAGGGAGCCAGAACGTAGCATATTTTTCTATTTAACCGACTTCTAAAAGAAGGAGGTTCTCAATTCGTCGACTATGTATATTTTTTTATGTGTATACAGCGATTACTCCGGAACGGCAGCACCGACTTGAATGAAATTTTTTACGTTATCTTCAGGAAATTGCTGCGGTGGTCCCATATTTTTTTGGGCGAAATTGGTGCAGTAATATCCAAGATGGCCCTGACAATAGGGCGGCCAAAAAAATTAATTTTGTCCGATTTTCTTCAAAATTGGTATGGGGGAATTTTTGGGGTCGTACACAACGAATCTGAAATTATTTCTAAAAAATTCAAAAGGGCGGATCCAATATAGCGGACAAAAAAAATAATTTTGTCTGAATTTCTCCAAAATTGGTATGGGGGAGTTTTCGGGACCGTACATAATGAATTCAACATATTTTCAAAAAATTCAATATGGCGGATCCAATATGGCGGACAAAAAAATCAATTTCGTCCGATTTTCTAAAAAATTGATACGAGAGAGTTTTCAGAGTCGCACATAACTAATCTAAAATAATTTTTAAAAAATTCAATATGGCGGACGAAAAAATCAATTTTATCCTGTTTTCTTCAAAATTGATACGGGGGTGTTTTCAAGGTCGCACATAACGAATCTGAAATTATTTTTAAAAAATTCAATATGGCGTATCCAATATGGCGGCCAAAGAAATTAATTTTGTCCGAATTTTTTCAAAATTGATATGGGGGAGTTTTTGGGATCGCACATCACAAATCCGAAATTATTTAAAAAAAAATAAATATGGCGGATCCAATATGGCGGAATAAAGATTCTACATCTTCTGATTTTGTCTAAAATCAGTATTGGAGTATTTTTGTTAGTGTTAATTATGAATTTAAAATATTTTTTGAAAAACTCAATCTGGCAGATTGAATATGGTGTCCTAAAAATTTTATATTTTTCGATTTTCTCCCAAACTGATATAGGGGGTTCTCGAGGGTATAAATTATGAATTTAAAAGTATTTTTCAGGATTCAATATGGCAATTCCAAGATAGCGGACAATAAATTTTACATATTTCGATTTTGTTCAAAGGTGGGACTGAATAGTTTTTGAGGATGTAAAGAGCGAATATAAGTCTATAAATTTTAAATTTCTGGATTTCATCCAAAATTGGTACTACGGGGCTTTGAAGGGTTTAGATTTAGATTAGATTAAGACTTTAAATACTTTTTTTGAAATTCAATATAGCGGATGCAAAATAGTGGGTTGAAAATTTTACCTTATTCGCATTTTTTCAGATTTGGTATTAGAGGGTTTTCGGGGTCGTGTATTACGAATATGAAGTTAATTTTTTACAACTATTGGGTTGATAAGATACAATATGAGGGACAGAAAATTTTACATATTCCGATTTTGTTTAAAATTGATATTGTGGGGTTCTTGAGGCGTATACAAACTCAATATACAGTATAAAATATATCGAGCTAAGAAATTTACATCTCAGGTTCCTTAAACATCGATATTGGAAGGTTTTGAGGCCTATATTAACAATCTAAAACTAATTTGAAAGTTAAGATAGTGGATTACTATGACAGAGTAAATATTTGTTTGATACAATTGTACTGGTATTTGAAAAACTCGAAGAACCAAAGAATTTTTAGTGGTTCATTTTAGGGTGATTTACTACAACTTTGGATAAAATGGGTACTTTTTTGCTACCTTGGAGTTATTACGAGGTTCACTAATCCATATATTTTCAAGATGCACGATTGTAACAAATAGTTTTAGTTTGGGATAAATAAAACACATTCTTTTTTAAATTTTCACTGCATTTTTAGACTGTACTGCATCTTTCACTGTATGGCAGCTTCTTCAGATACAGTTTGAAATCTTGTAGAGTTTTGCTTTTTAAACTATCAATAGAAAAAAAATAAGTGATACTTCCCTAGTGAAAATTGGATCCATTTATATCCAGTTATAAATAATTAAAACTAAAATATTGCATTTTTTCGTTTTTGCTTATAAAAACAAAACTAATAAAGCAAACTCTAATAGAAGAATTGTAGTGAATAAAATTATCAACAAAGGGAGCCCTGGGTCGACTCAATCGGATAATTCGTAACGAAGAAAAATGGAAAAAAAAAACGGAAAATTCAGCATTTTTTCAAAAATTTATATTTCCGCCATTTTTTAAATTCGTAACTTTGATTCCGAAAGCCATCTAATACCAATTTTGAAAAAAATTTAGTAACTTAAAATTTTCAACCCAGCGCCATATTGCATTTCAAAAAAATAATTTTGAACTCTTAATCTATATCTTCGAAAAGACCCAGTATTTATAAAATAAAATATTTATAAAAAAATTGAACCGACTTGTAAAAGTGCGCAAAAAAGTGAAAAATAATTATAAATTTTTATATGAAATTGAACTTTTTGAAGTTGGCGCCAAATTATTTGTAAATGAAATAAATAACTGCTAATATATACATATTATGGTAAGAAAGCAATTACAAATAAAGTATTTTTAATCAGTTTATGCAAATTACATTTTGTCAGGTATTAGTTTGGCGCCAACTTCAAAAAGTTCAATTTCATATAAAAATTTATAATTTATAAGTAGAACTTAGTTCAAATAATTTATGGATATCATAGTGAACTCTAAAACTAAAAATAGAAAAATAAAAAAATTGAACCGACTTCTAAAACTGCGCTAAAAAGTGAAAAATAACTATAAATTTTTATATGAAATTGAACTTTTTGATGTCGGCCCCAAATTATTTGTAAATGAAATAAATAACTGCTAATATATACATATTATGGTAAGAAAGCAATTACAAATAAAGTATTTTTAATCAGTTTATGCAAATTACATTTTGTCAGGTATTAGTTTGGCGCCAACTTCAAAAAGTTCAATTTCATATAAAAATTTATAATTTATAAGTAGAACTTAGTTCAAATAATTTATGGATATCATAGTGAACTCTAAAACTAAAAATAGAAAAATAAAAAAATTGAACCGACTTCTAAAACTGCGCTAAAAAGTGAAAAATAACTATAAATTTTTATATGAAATTGAACTTTTTGATGTCGGCCCCAAATTATTTGTAAATGAAATAAATAACTGCTAATATATACATATTATGGTAAGAAAGCAATTACAAATAAAGTATTTTTAATCAGTTTATGCAAATTACATTTTGTCAGGTATTAGTTTGGCGCCAACTTCAAAAAGTTCAATTTCATATAAAAATTTATAATTATTTTTCACTTTTTTGCGCACTTTTAGAAGTCGGTTCAATTTTTTTATAAATATTTTATTTTATAAATACTGGGTCTTTTCGAAGATATAGATTAAGAGTTCAAAATTATTTTTTTGAAATGCAATATGGCGCTGGGTTGAAAATTTTAAGTTACTAAATTTTTTTCAAAATTGGTATTAGATGGCTTTCGGAATCAAAGTTACGAATCTAAAAAATGACGGAAATATAAATTTTTGAAAAAATGCTGAATTTTCCGTTTTTTTTTTCCATTTTTCTTCGTTACGAATTATCCGATTGAGTCGACCCAGGGCTCCTTTTGTTGATAATTTTATTCACTACAATTCTTCTATTAGAGTTTGCTTTATTAGTTTTGTTTTTATAAGCAAAAACGAAAAAATGCAATATTTAAGTTTTAATTATTTATAACTGGATATAAATGGATCCTAGTTGAGAGTGAAAAACATCACCAATTTTCACTAGAGAAGTATCACTTATTTTTTTTCTATTGATAGTTTAAAAAGCAAAACTCTACAAGATTTCAAACTGTATCTGAAGAAGCTGCCATACAGTGAAAGATGCAGTACAGTCTAAAAATGCAGTGAAAATTTAAAAAAGAATGTGTTTTATTTATCCCAAACTAAAACTATTTGTTACAATCGTGCATCTTAAAAATATATAGGATATTCCAATCTTGATATTTTTATAGTTTAGCGATTCAAAATATATTAAACTATGTTTATAACGCGCCGTATTTTAAATTTTAATTAAATACAAATGGTAAGTGCAAAATTCATAGAACGAGGCCAAACTGAAGAATAGAACGAACTTTAACCTAACTCTCTTTCCGTTGTTGGGATCGGTTATGTTGTCCCCTGTATAAATAATCTACCACGAAACTCTTGTGAAAACTAATTAAATTTCGAATATTAATAGAGCCGTTTAGACTAACACAATGCCTTGCGAAGAATAGACCAATTCTATCGGCCCGTGTCCAGCGACCGAACAATGAACCGCTTAACCAAGAGTCCATCCCAGAATATTCCGGCCAGGAGAATGGCTAAAGACGATAGCACACCGTGTCTATTGTAAAGTCAATACAATAAGTCGCTGGATGGATGTTGGATAATATTTAACACTCGATGGATTATGTTTAGGTCAAAACGGAAATATATATATTTTTATTGTCAAGTTGACCATAGTGATTCTGCTTAAAAAATTAAGCCGGCCAGAAAAAAGTTGCACTAAAAGTTAGTTTAAATTGTAAATTTACATATATACTTAGCGCCTTATTAAAGTCGGCTCACAGGGGGCAGAAAAGTAGTTTTTTGTTTCTAAAATCCGCCGCTAAATCATGAATTTTTGTTCAAATTACTTGTGAATGTCACGCTACCTCGGCGTTGCACAGTGGGGCATTTTTCGAGTTTCGGTCAAAAAATAGCTTTCCCAGTCAGCGAAAATTGAAGTTGGAGTAATAATGGACAAATTGTGATACCGCTTTTTCTGTTTTTATTATCTCTAGTACCTTTAGCTTAGGGTCAAATATGCCAAATTTCACGAAAATCACAACATTTTAGAATGCTTAATAGAAGATATTTTTACCGAAAATTATCATAAAAAATACACCAACATAGCATTTCTTATGTATCCAATCCTGCAGTCAAATGAGCTCCGAATGGACTATAAATGTCCGTATTTTTACAATTTTTCGAAAAAATTAGATATTTTAGCTAAAATTTCGAAAAATATTTAAAATTCTAACAAAAAATTCTCTAAAATGAAATTCACCTTAAAATAAAATATACAAATATATGGATATTTATTTAAGTATATATAATTACACAAATTGACGGATATATATATATATATATATATATATATATATATATATATATATATATATATATATATATATATATATATATATATATAAATAAAATAGAATAAAATATTGACGAAGCGGACGTGAAAATTTGTCAATCTACATGATTCTCGTATTAAAAAGTGCGGAGCACTCCAAAATATGGAAAAACTCCGGGTCCGACAGATGGCGACAGCGCTGTTTCGTCCTAATATGGGACTCGTCATGCCACCCCAGTCGGTACAAACCATCATCTCGCCTTTGCATCGTATAAAGCTGAATTTATAATCAAAACACAGCAAATAAGACGACAAAGGCGACATCTCGATGGTCCACTTGATAATACAAGAACCACACAGATTAACAAAGTTTGTAAAAGAACCGATGGTGGCGTGACGGTGAATTAAAACAAATCGTGTACTCGATTTTACATATTTCTGTTTTAATTCACCGTCGCGCCACCATATGACGGTTCTTTTACAAACTTTGTTAATCTGTGTGGTTCTTGTATTATCAAGTGGACCATCGAGATGTCGCCTTTGTCGTCTTATTTGCTGTGTTTTGATTATAAATTCAGCTTTATACGATGCAAAGGCGAGATGATGGTTTGTACCGACTGCGGTGGCCTGACGAGTCCCATATTAGGACGAAACAGCGCTGTCGCCATCTGTCGGACCCGGAGTTTTCCATATTTTGGAGTGCTCCGCACTTTTTAATACGAGAATCGTGCAGATTGACAAATTTTCACGTCCGCTTCGCCAATATTTTATTCTATTTTATTTTAAATTACACGGACCAAAACTTATCTACATATATATATATATATATATATATATATATATATATATATATATATATATATATATATATATATATATATATATATATATATATGCATTTTAATATATAAACAAATAAATTCTTCTTTCTTAATTTAAATGATATTTTTTCAAATCTTAGAATTACTAATATGAATGTATATCTATATACAAATGAATTTATGCAAATATATGTGCATATATATTTGCTCACTGTACGGCGTCTGTGGGCGAACTGACATTTGCGACTCGGGTGCTGTCAATCCCGTGTGTACAGGATGGGTAAATATCAATGTTTTTGTAGGCTAATTTAAAAACCGCAACCTGTATAAAAAATCTGACCTCCATTCTCCAGCTCTTTTTTAGAGAAACATATGAATGCGAAAACAGATCATGGCTATCTTGATTCGTTTACGGCCTATAGGGCGATTTTCAAATTTGACCAAATTCTAATATGATATACAGTTTGGTTATTACTTAAGATATCAAAAAACGAAAAAAACTCTCTATAGGCATTTTTTTACGTAGAATACATTGGCGCTCTTATTTTTTTATTTTCGTTAACCAGAAATGAGATACGCCTTAAAATTGTATTTTTTTAAATTTAACACCTTATATATCTTTAGCTTAATAGTTTGCTTTAAAAAGTTGATGCTGGTAGCCGTTACTATGTAGTAGTTAATCATCTTCGGGAAATGTTTAAAAAGGAACTACTATGTTTTATACCACTAAATTTATTTAAAAAACATTGACTGCAGTTTCAACTCACAGAGTCATTTTCAAAATGAATTACAAAGGTAGACTAACTAATCAATACAGAGACATAAGAAAATTTAACAATAAATAAAATTTTCACCCCACATAAACAATAAAAATATAATCGACTCCATCATATCTGAAAGTACTCAAGCTCTAAACAAAATAGAACATACCCATAATATTGACTTAACTACCAGAACAATTAAAAAACATATAAAATCCACTAATTTAAAATCCAACAATAGAGCTTTAGACACAGTAAAAAGCATAAGAGAGAAAGTAAAAGATAATGATCTAATAATAACAAAAGCAGATAAATCAAATGCAACAGTTATTTTACCAGAAGTTGAATATGTCAATAAAATAGAAGCATTTATTCAATCCGAAAATATTACAGAAATTAAAAGCGATCCTATAAAAGTTTTTCAAACAAAATTGAAACAAACCCTGTCAAACATAACAGCAATTTTTTCAGAAATCGATAAAAAAAGAATAATCAATATGAAACCACAAGCTCCAAAACTCTATGGCCTTATAAAAAAATCACAAACCATGAAATCCCATTCGCCCAGTCGTTTCATTCATAAACAGCCCCACGAGAGAACTAAGTATGAAACTAAATTCATTCTTCAAACAAATAACCAATTTTAAACCAAGTCACAGTTTAAATAATTCAGTAGATCTCGTCCAAAAACCAAAAAACATAAAGACCCCAGATAACTCCATACTAGTTTCTTTTGACATAAAAAGCATGTTTTTTAATATTCTTACAGATGAATGTTTTATACTTATCCAAGAAATCTTACAGGAACGAAATATAAATCCAATAGTTACTACTGAAATCTTGTCCTCTTTTGAACTTTGCCTATCACAAACCTATTTCCAGTTTAATAACATATTTTATTTACAAAATTCAGGTCTACCAATGGGTTCTCCTCTTAGCCCTCTCCTCCATTTTCATGTCAAACATAGAAAACAAAATTCTTAATTCCTGTTTAAGCAAAAACCATGTTCAATTTTGGTACAGATATGTGGATGATGTTCTAGCATGTTTTAAAGGCACTACTAGACAGCTTCAAAAATTCTTACAATACATTAATAATTGCCATCCAAAAATTCAATTTACTCTGGAAACTGAAAATAACCATAAAATAAATTTTCTAGATCTCACCATATCTCACCTATAGATAAAATATTTATAGATCCGCAAAGCTTAATCCCAAAAACGGCAAATTTACGACAATAAAATGTAAACATCCTAAAACAGATGTCGGCATGCGCACTACAAAACGATCAGGTGACCATCGACAGGACCGAACTTCGAAAATCTATTTAGTTAGTTCAATTAGTCATAAATGGTGTCTAAATGAAGCAAGTTATCAAAGTTGCAATCTTTAGTAAAGAAGTCGGTCTCATGTAACTTTCTTGTTCTGGGAGTTATATCATATGGGCACAAATAATATCTGAAGCAGAAGGGAATAATCCGATCTGTGTACCGATGGGAGTTAGTTTAGTCATTTCTTATACTGTGAAAGTAAAATTGTGAAAAAAATGTATCTTACTATTTCTCTAATCTATTGTTTCCGTCTGTGTGCGTTAACTTTCTTGTTGTGGGGTGGGAGTGAATAATTAACATTTTTAAGGTTCGGCAATTTATTCTCTAATTATGAAAAAATAATTACCATCTTTTCCTTATCTTTTTTTTTTTTATTTTTTAAGAAAATATTGATACGAAATGGGTTTTTTAACGGATATGCAGGATTTGAAAATAATTTTATATAATAATATTTTTCTACCGTAATGGTGAACGAAGCATATGTTTTCTTATCTCATTAATTTTTTCGACAAAATGATGAAATTGTTATTTCAAATAAAATAAGTGAACAAGGTCATTGCTGGGGGTGAATAAAAAAATATACCAACAAAAGAAATTCACATTTGTCAAACTTATTTCGTAATATTTTGCTTCTGTTAACATATTAATGAATTTTTTATTTGACGATTTCAAAGTGAGGATTTCCATGACAACATGATTCATGACAATGTCATAAAATGAGTACGGACATAACCATAACTAATCTGAATTCACTTCCAAAACCAGTATTAATAATAAACAACGCTTTTTAACGTCATGTCCTCAATCTTCAGACATACAAAATTATAAATCAGATTGGCTGCAGAACAAAAAAAACATTTTGAGCTGGTTGGAAACATCGGTTAAATATAAGGTAGATGAAGTTATGCAAGAATATGGACATTGTGCAAATTAGTAACTCGAAAAAAGTCGTTGGGAATTTGGAAAAATAATTCAAACAGAGCTTAGAAATTATAGAGCCAATAGCCGATTCTGGCTAAAATATAAACCTTGTACTGAAATATTTTATGTATATAACAAAATAATAATGCATTACAATTATTGTAAGTTATATATGTATGTTTTAAAATATTCCAACTTCATTTTGAGGATGTATGTTTTTATTTATGTAAGTAATGGAATAGATGGAGAAATTGTACCATTTCTTGACATATTGATGAATGTACTTTTTCATATGATAGAATAAACTATTCTATGGTTTGGAGCGAATTTTCATATTTTTTTTAAGAATTGATTGCTTAAAAGTTCAGTTTATCTTTTGGTAATCTTTTGGAAAGTGCTAAAAATATATCATACTACATGTTTTGGAAATTTAATGTTATACGAAAACACTATAAATCCAAAAACGTTGTAAAGCAATACTATTTTTTACCCTATAGAGAAAAAGAAAAATAAAACAAATAAAATATGTACACATTCCATTATATTAAATAAAAACACAAAAACAAATAAAATAAATCACTTAAAACGCTATAAATCCGTTTAAATCGCACGTAACTTACAAAGCAAAAATAAACACAAAAATGGCATTAAGCCGATACCGTGCTGTTTACGGATGGCACTACAAAACAACCGATCGATAACAGAAAGTCGCTTATGCGCATGCCCTTATCTGGTCAGCATCCAAAAATATGACTGCCGCCCGATGTGCAGAAACGCATTTTTTCGCCCATGGTTTGCCATTTTTTGGCTTTAGCAGCCGACAAGAGTAGGGATCCATAGTAGAGGTCAGTGATCTCACCTCAATAATCAGTGTAATTTTAAAATTTTTAGAAAACCAACGTATACAGGTAATACTATATCTAATGACTCTTTTGACCCCTTACAACACAAAATGGCTGCATACAATTCAATGATACATATAGCATTCCCTTTGTCTCGCTCTGAAGAAGATCTTCAAGAGGAACTAAATATCATTGAAAGCATTGCAATATCAAACAATTTCTCCCAACAAAACTGCTGCGTTTCATCGGCACTATTGCCAATGTTTGAGGTCGTATTGCCGAATTGCGATCCGTTTTTATACTACCTACTACTGGTTGATGTAGGCCAAACCAACTGTAAATTAGCGACGAGCAATCCTAAAATCGACTTCTTACTCCCTTTTAAAACTCGAAAACCAAAAAATCAAGAAATTTGCTTTTAGATATTGTTATAAGCTATCTTTGAAAACCAAAATCAAGTCCATATCAGGGGCGGATCCAGCCTCTCTCCTTGGGGGAGGGGGGGGGGGGGCGGTGATATCACAAAAGTACAGTATGGCAAACGAAAGCAAGTTGTCCCCCCGGGGGGGAGGGACACCAGCAACATTTCCATTTCTAGTGTAAAAGGCAGAAACGGGGCTATTTTTTTGAATTTGAAGCTCTTGGAGAGGGGGGCGATCAAAAGAAAAAACAAGTTTCCGACAGGGGGTGGGAAGATGCGATCAACATACACATTCCTCGTATAAGAGGCCGAATCGGGTCTATTTTCCTGAATTCAAAGCTCCTGGGTGGGGGGGTATCGCAAAAAAAAAGTTGTCAACGGGGGGGGGGGGGGGGAGGGGGGTTGCCAACAGCATACACATTCCTAATATAAAAGGCAGAATCGGTTCTATGTTCCTGAACTCAAAGCCCTTGGGAAGGGGAGGGGCGATCGCAAGCATACACATTCCTGTACTCTATTCAAGAACTAGAGAGAGTAATAAAACTGTCACCGAAACCTCCAACGTACCTGCTTCAGTGCCGCAGGTAACTGAGGACTGCCGTAAATCTAATTATATTAAAATATTAAAAGCTTTTGTAAATTTAGTGCAACAATAAAATTTCTGATAATTCAATGTAATTTCTGTCAGTGAGCAAAGTACACCTTACAGGGTATCCTTAGTAATTTATTTTGTTTGTGCTTGTTTTTATATATTATTTGAGATTAGTGAGATACCCAAAAGATGGAAGGCATTTTTTCCTCAACGAAAAACTTATTACGATGAATGTTTATGATGCCTTAATATCTAGATAATAATGTTAAAAGCTCTGTTGAGATGTGTTCCAATATAACAGGCGTTCGAAAATCTATCATGTACCGAACACTGACGGAGAAAAAAACGACTGGAATTGTTAGTAATTGCAAGCTATATTCGATCACAGGCAGACGAAAAACCTCGTTGGAAGAAGAGATGTAAACTGTAATAAAAGGAGTTGTACATACATTTTATTATGAGAAACAAATCTCAACCATCGACAAAATTCTAACTCAAATCAATGAAGATCGGGATTTGCCTGAAATTAAAAGAACTGAGCTCTGGAAATTGCTCAGAGAACTTAATTTTTGTTGGGAAAAACCAGATAGGAAATCTGTTCTTATAGATCATCTGGAAAATGTCCGTTGGTGAAGGAAATATCTCTCTCAAATAAAAGGTAGAGTTGCTGGAAATAACACTACTTACAAAATTAATAATTTAACTGGACTTTTGAAAGATTTTTTTGAATAAAGTTACTGCAGATAATTGCGAAAAATCCATATAATAAAAGAATAAAAGAAAATGTGGAAACTCGATCTCATGATCGGTGAGAGAAGAATCAGTTATAATTAATTTGAGCGAAGATAGCTTCACTGACTTTGATGACGAATGTTTACCAGCGTTAAAACAATTTATTATTTAAATTTTCTGTAGATGGTTTAAGAAATAAATAAACTGGAACGTCAAATATCCCAAAAATGTTTTTAATTAATAATAAAATGACCGATAGTCCCAAAAAAATTTTAATATTGTATTGACGAATTTATTTTTTTTATATATGTTTAACTTCTTGTATTTTTGATAATGGGTATTTTGTAAGTATTTAAATTATAACTCAGAATTTTTTGAGAGAATAAGGCTACGTTTTAGTCTGAATGTGCCCAACGGTTTCTATGCCAAAATTAAAAATGATAAAACTACAGTTGTGATTTGTGTTAAATATGTCAAAATTATCTATATTTTCTAATACATGTGAATTATTGAAAAATCATAAGAAATGAAATAATATTATAAAAACTTTTTATTTTAAGTTTATTACTGAAATAATACTCTATGCCATAAATATTTAGTGATAAAATAGACCTCCTTTTGACGCCTTCCGATGCCAATCACAAGGATTAAAATCCTTTTTAACACTTCACACATCCAAATATCTATTGCTATCCAACCCAAATAGTCCATTATTATAGACCAGTATTTTTGATTATAAAACTTCTAACCCATTCCTATGAAAAATATATGTGTCTAACAGATTTTGCCAAAGACACCGAACTAAAGAACACAGGTAGTTTGCGAAGAAAAAAAAAGGTAAAAAATGAAAAACTCTCCCTAGTTCTTGAATAAACTATAGTATAAGGGGCAAAATCGGGTCTATTTTCCTGAACTCCAAACTCTTGGGGGGAGGGGGCGATCGCCCCCACCGCCCCCCCCCTTTGATCCGCGCCTGGTCCATATCTTTATTTGATCGAGAGATATCGATAAATATATCAAATAACAATTTACCCTTTTCATCCTTTTAGAGTGCGAACTTTGAAAAGTTTTTAATAATTTGGCTTTGAGCAGATATGTCTGTCAGTCAGTTGGTCAGGACAACGCCCCGTGTAAGTAGAGATAACAACTAGAGATACCACCAAATTGAAACGTGAAATTTATTTAGTCAAATCTTCCCATGTGGTGCAACATTTCTGCCGACCACTGTACACCGTCGTGTTATTTGACATGTATTATAATTTTACATTTTACTTTTATTCTTTCACATTAGCCCTTTTGTTTCGGTTTTTAAAGGAATTCAGTAAAAGAGGAAAAATGTATGGTTAAAAATAATTTTAAACAAAACAGAATTATTTTGCCGGGGCATACAAAATTTTCCTGCATTACATAACAATGGACCCGTAAGACATTAGACAATGGCCGATCGAGGAAACAAAAAACACTCGACAAAGAGAGCGGTTTCAATTGTCGCCATTCAAGTCCTGGCAAAATAAAAGAGTGAACCTCAAAATCATAAAGAAGTTGGTTGCAAATGATAAAAGCTTTTGCTGGAATAAACCTACATACAATGAGGATCAAAAACCTATTGTTCGATAAAAACTGACGACGTCAGTGTAACTTACTTCGGGTAAGTCAAGGAAATTTATTGGCTATTAAGATCATATAGATACGGGGAATAATTGAAATTTACTGATCATTTCAAATTTAAAAGACCTTTCCCTTAAAGATTTTACTTACTATGTTTTGTTTCTTTTTCATATAAAAAAAAACTAGACAATTTTGAAATCAAATGAAACCTCGGAATAAATGAAGGTACACGCAAGCGCAGCAATTCGAATTAACGCTACAGTGTATCCTTTTTTGATACGCTTTATGGCTACATCGAAACCCCCATAGCAGAGCTTTGAAGGTTATAGGAAGTTTCAAAACTTGTAAATTTAAGTATAAAAACTACCAAATTTCAAGTTGATGCTATTTGTAGTTTCGGAGATGTATATTTTTCACTGTCCATATATATATATATATATATATATATATATATATATATATATATATATATATATATATATATATATTGTTCCGGCCGGCCGTCTTCAAATAAACTATTACTCACTGTATTATTTTAATAATAATAAATAAATTATTGTCAACCTTACTTTTGACACTTGTCAAACGAATTCAATTTGCGTCGACAAACTCACAAGCTATACTGACTTAGAAAGCCGATCTGGACCCTTTATATACCCTTTTGGTTGATACCGGAAGATTCCCTAATTCTCTAGAAGGATTTCCATACTACATGGGGTAATCAAAATAAGAAAAAGGAATAATCCGGCGATTTTTAGACCTTCCATCATAGGCGCTCTATGTTAAAAATAAGGAAATCGAATTCTCTAAAAAGTTCCAGACCTTCTTTCATAGTCGTCTCCTGAGGAAATTAACAAAGGTAAAATTACTTAAATAAATTATGAAGTCGTAGAAAATATACCTAAAACCCTACAAACTAATACTATGAAATGTACAACGCTATAAAGTTCGTAACAATATATATATATATATATATATATATATATATATATATATATATATATATATATATATATATATATATATATATATATGAAGTAAAATGAGAACAGTAAATGCAAACTTCGTTCCATCATTTCCTTTCCGTGCTAGAGGTTACACAATTTGGATAAAGTGCTACAGAAAACAATTTATCCTATTCTACCACCACCAAGATGATGACCTATCTGCACCACCATGCCGAGATGAATATTTGTTTGAAGTGTGTCACGGATGGATAAATGTGCTTTGTTGTTTATCCGGGAGTTCATCCGTTCGTCATTGTTTCCTGTTGAAGGATCTTGCAGACGTTTCGCCAAGGTCGCACTTGGCATTTTCAATGCTTACTGATCGGAGTTTGGAAAATGAACTGTTAGTAAACCTCAGAACAAGACTTGTTCGCGAAGCAATAGAAATCGAAAAAAGTGGCGAACCAAACAAAAGAGACGACGCACTAAATTTGCCAGTCACATGGAAATCCATCATCAGACGAACAGAAAACACCACATCAACATCGGTAAAACAGGTACAACCGGCAAAGTCGGCAAGCACACGCGGCACGAAGGAGGAGTCACCACCGAACAATCTTCGGTACAACCTACGATCACGAACAATCACGAAAAGTATAAAAAGCCTGCGCATCTAAGGAACCTCAGTTCATTTTCCAAACTCCGATCAGTAAGCATTGAAAATGCCAAGTGCGACCTTGGCGAAACGTCTGCAAGATCCTTCAACAGGAAACAATGACGAACTCCCGGATAAACATATATATATATATATATATATATATATATATATATATATATATATATATATATATATATATTATATATATATATATATATATATATATATATATTATATATATATATATATATATATAAGCGCCAGAAGAGACGAACATATAAACGTTGTCAAGAAAAAAACAACTTCTTCTGCACTGGCTCAACACTGAGATGATAGCCAGCGAGTGCCTAATACTTGGAAAAATCTGCTTACAAAACATCAACCAGTACCACTTAGTAACGAAATAGATAACAACTCGGCAACGCAACCCCAAACACTGTCAACAAGGCTGATGACGCGAGCAGGACTCGCAACTTGATTGGTCAGAATCATTCGGAAAACAAACGCCCCCGACATACAAACGAGACCGACAGCACCCGAGTAGCGGGCGTCAGCTTTGAAAATGGTGAATGAGACTTCACTGGAACGTCAGCTGCCGGGATGCCGAAAAACCTCCGATTATATATATATATATATATATATATATATATATATATATATATATATATATATATATATATATATATATATATATATATATGTATATATATATATGACTTCGGAATAAATTGAGTACCGAAAACAAGGAGCACAGAACCATTCTTTCTCTTAAAATCAGTGAGGAGATCTGGTGAAATATATTGAATATTCGAGAAAAAAAAGTGGCTGCAAATAAACGGTGCTCCTGCGCACTTTCAAGTGAGATAGATACTCAATATCTCAATTTGTTCCACGTGACGCCAACTAATGCATGAACTAAGGGCGACATTTGCGTATATAGACAGTATAATATAATGGAAATTCGTAATTAAAAATTATATTTTTTAGTTTTAATAAAAGTATACTGGTTTATAGAACAAGTAAAAAATTTATTATTACATATTTTTATTATTCTAGCTAAAAAAATATATAATCATCAAAGAAATGATTCAAACATAGTGAAAATCAGGTTAAATAAGGTCAAAATTAGAAAAAAATAACTACCATTAATTAATTAACAATGTAAAATAATAATTATTATATATTGCTGAATACTTGCCCTGGATGGCTATTATGGGGTAACACTACTGTAACGGCCAAAAATAAAGCTAATTTAGACAATTTTTTACTTATATACGACTTTATATCGGAACTTCTAAACACGTAATACACTAGGTTTCTTAACCTTGCCTATTAATTTCTTTGATTTAATTTCCAATAAAAATTTATAAAAATGACACTGTTTTTTCAGAATTTACAACATAGTAACTCCAGTTACTCATAATATTGTTTTGTATGGAAGGGTCTTTCCCGAATGTAATTGTGGGAAGTCTCCCCATTTTCCTATTTTTTGTAAAGAGTATCACCTCAGCCTTATCTGGAATTATTCCGAGTTTTTCCCTGTGAAATCATCGCTCCGTTACTCTGAAGGCCCGCTTGATTGGTTCCTCCAAGTACCGGATATCGCGACCATAACATATATTTTCTGCTGTATTAGCATTTATATTTCTAAACAATCAAAATTTCAGCAAGAAATAAAGAAATCTTTCTGCCGTATTAAAACAGTTTGTTATATATGTAATTCTCCTTTCAGGCAGAGAATATGAAAAATATATATACAAACAGTTTATTTCCTGCAAATATCGCCGATATTACGTACTTAAAGCTAGTTTTTTACTACTGAGGACTCAGCTATTGTCCTGGTTTTTGGCATAACGTGTATTGAAGGGGAGTACCGCCGTTGGCGCTGTACATACTTAATAACGCCAGACAGTCCTTGTAGTCCTAAGAGCTTTATTTTGAACATTCATTGTTATCCATTATCACACCAGACTATAGAATCATCCAAATCTAGTAGCTATGTTGTAGAGCCAGTGTGGTTATTTTGGTTCTATGCCTCAGGATTTTCTACATACCATGCATAGTTGCTTTCTGTATTAAGATGCGAGATCTAGTTAAACTATTTATCCAGGGTCACCTCCAGATATTTTTCTTCCTTTATAAGGGTATGAAACTACAACCCTTCATGGCAACATATTACCTATGACCTAACACCATATAAAATTATCGATTTAGAAAAGCGAAATACCTCGATATAAAAGAGATTGTGTAGTTTGTCCGAAACACACACGGCACTTCCCATGCCGTCGCTGATAACAGCGAGTTTGAAATGGCATTAAGCTTGCTTCTATAGTTCCATTATATGTATACAATACTGAATACAACACTATTGTATTGTATTCATTGTATGTTGTATTGTAGAATCTTTGTCCCTTTATAATATTCATCTGTGCACAAAAGCACCACATCGCGAGTTATCTCTCTGCTGCGCCGCTATTGATACTTTCAGCGACGCTGCTGCGGCTGCTACAATCAAATTATTTTATTTACAATGCTTTTGTCCGATGTCTAAGATTTCCTCGGATAAGATTATAAATTAACAAAAGAAACATAATTCGAGAATGGATGCTTTTGTTGTAACATCGCAAACGGAGGTAATATGTCGTAAACTGGCTAAAAAAACTTATATTAAATAAATGTTGAAAATTTATCAAATAATAATAATTCTAAGTTAAACTCTCATAGCTAAGGGTGGATCTTGAGATCTTGATACGGTTTAAGAAGAGCGTCGTGCACTTTTTTTAAAATGTTTTTCAACAAATTTAGTATATGAAATAAAACAGGATGTTTCAAATGACATGGACCGAAGCTTACATGTACAGGGTGAGTCAACGATAGGATGAAGTAGGTTTGTGCCTTTTCGGTGAAATTAACAAAGAAACTATATTTATTTTTTGATACAGTTTATTCTTACGCAAATTTTAAAAATATTTAGGACTCTACAGGGTGAGCCAAAAAACTAGGACAGCATAAAGTTGTATTTTTTGAAATAGAACACCCTATATACGATCGTATTTTCGCTTTAGCTTATAATTTTAAATCTTTTTTATTTAGGGTTTACTATAACAAAACTTTATAGTTTTTGAGATAATTAAGTTGAAAGAAAAAAAGTCACATTTTCAAGCATCAATTCAATCCTAAATAACGTTTTCAATTTTGTGACAAATATATTCAAATTTGGAATTTAGCAAGGCCAAGGACAAGTTAACATAATTTTTACCTAATATTTGCAATAAAAGCTACAGGGTGTTGAACACATCGGCTCAAATTTGAACAAATTTAAATGAATAAATATCTTTTTTTTTAAATGATACACCCTGTATATTTTCATGTTATTTAATAGAGTAATAAAAACCCTAAAAGTTTTGTTCAATATATCCTATACCTATTTATAATAGTTTTTGAGATATTTCAGTTTTTCTTATTTTCCATACTTTTTTTACAGAAATAGTCTTCATTATCATAGTAGCCATGGCAAAAACAATGTAAAAGAACATTTTTCAGTGTGTCAAATTTATAACCGCAATTGCTTCTTTTGGTTTTTATGTAGTGTAGTTTGGTTTTTTTTGCATTCATCTTATATTGTAAAATGAATTTTCCAAAGAATGAGTTAATAGATATGATTTATACAATAGGAGAGGCTCAAAAAAAATGCCTTCTTGCTCAAAGAATTTACAAAATGAAGTATCCTGATCGACGCCAGCCTAATACCCATACTTTTCAAAACTTAATGCAAAGATTTGATTCTTCTGGTACTGTTGATTATCCAAAACGTAAAGTGGTCAACAAACCAGTAACTAATGAAGCAAAAGAACTACAAGTATTGTTAAATGTTCAGGAAAATCCTTATATTGGTAGCCGTCAGTTAGCAGCATTATGTGAAACATCACAATCCACCGCTAATCGTACTACCAAGAAATATAGGTATCATCTATATCACATGGAATTACACCAAGAATTGCATGGACAGGATTTTGAAAGTCGTGTAAACTTTTGTCGTACAATAAATGCGGAGATTCAATTAAATCCAAATTTATTATGCAAGGTAATGTTTAGTGATGAAGCTACTTTTAGAAGTAACGGTGCCGTAAATAGACGCAACATGCATTATTATGCCACAGAAAACCCATTTTTGATTAGAGAGGTGCAACATCAAAACCACTGGTCATTAAATGTTTGGTGTGGTATTCATCATAATCGAATTATTGGACCCCACTTTTTTAATGAACCACTAAATGGCCATAGTTACCTGAACTTTTTACAAGAAGAACTACCTCAACTTCTTCAAGGTCTCGATAGGGATGAGCTCGACAGTATGTGGTTCCAACACGATGGTGCGCCTCCGCATTACCATCGTGAAGTTCGTGCGTTTTTGGACCAACGATATCCGCAAAAATGGATTGGACGTGGGGGTTTCATTGAGTGGCCACCAAGGTCTTGCGACATCACGCCATTAGATTTTGTCCAGGGTCCGAGAAAATCTGCAAAAAAGACTGAATTTGTGCATTGCACAAGAGGGTCGTTTATTCGAACACTTATTAAAAAGAAATAATTAATCTCAGTATTTAATAGGTAATTTTTTTGTTTCAATTTAGTATAAAAGTAAATATGTATTTGCCTTGTCGTTATTGTTGTGTTAATTTTTTCACATTATGTTTAATTAAACCATTGCCGTTGAAATATAACGAATAATGTATTTCATCATATTTAACCACATTCTGTTTGTTTCTGTAGTTTCTTTTTATTATTTTACATGGCTACTATGATAATGAAGACTATTTCTGTAAAAAAGTATGGAAAATAAGAAAAACTGAAATATCTCAAAAACTATTATAAATAGGTATAGGATATATTGAACAAAACTTTTAGGGTTTTTATTACTCTATTAAATAACATGAAAATATACAGGGTGTACCATTTAAAAAAAAAGATATTTATTCATTTAAACTTGTTCAAATTTGAGCCGATGTGTTCAACACCCTGTAGCTTTTATTGCAAATATTAGGTAAAAATTATGTTAACTTGTCCTTGGCCTTGCTAAATTCCAAATTTGAATATATTTGTCACAAAATTGAAAACGTTATTTAGGATTGAATTGATCCTCGAAAATGTGACTTTTTTTCTTTAAACTTAATTATCTCAGAAACTATAAAGTTTTGTTATAGTAAACCCTTAATAAAAAAGATTTAAAATTATAAGCTAAATCGAAAATACGATTCGTATATAGGGTGTTCTATTTAAAAAAATACAACTTTATGCTGTCCTAGTTTTTTGGCTCACCCTGTAGAGTCCTAAATATTTTTAAAATCTGCGTAAAAATAAACTGTATCAAACAATAAATATAGTTTCTTTGTTAATTTCACCGAAAAGGCACAAACCTACTTCATCCAATCGTTGACTCACCCTGTATATGCTTTATCTAAAAATAGAATCAGAAGTATATATGAACATGAGACCGCTGAGGCTTTGTTACCAAGATACAATAATTTAAAAAAGATTTAGGCAATAATAAAGCATAACAGCTTGCAAGGCTTTGGTCAAATTGAATATCATGAGTTTTGGATTGCAGTTATTATCCGACGTTTCGCCTACGATTGCGCAAGTCCTCTTGCCTTTAGAGCTAGCAAACACGATTCGATACGAAACAGCTAAGATAATAAAATACTCAAAGCCACCTAAATCAAAAATCAGCAAAGGGAGGCAATTAAAAAACTAAACGAGAACAACACCATCTTAGTTCTCCCAGGTGATAAAAGAAATACAATTGTTATTATAGATAAGGACAAATATAATGAAAAAATAAACTAGCTCTTGGAAGACATTACTTACAGTCATTCGAACGGATTCAACAAACAAAATCGAAAGGAATCTCATATCTCTAATTAACGCCTCCAGCCTCACTCCAGAAGAAAAGAAAGCCATTAATCCAGGAAGCTCCAAGATTCCACGCCTCTACGGACTGCCTAAAATACATAAAGAAAATGTACCTCTACGTTCAATGGTCAATTCAGTAGACTCACCAACCTATAAAATATGTAAATATATGTCCAAACTTTTACATCCATTTACAGGAAAAACTGAATTATTTGTTAAAGACTCTGGACACTTTGTCCAAAGATTAAATATCATCCAATTAGAACACGGAGACATATTGGTCTGTATTGATGTAAAATGAATATACGCAAATGTTCCTATAAATGATTTAGTTACCATAATAATAACATGGACTCCACCCTACTAGAATTAATTAAAACATGTCTGATTCCCACTTATTTTACTTTTCAATGAAATTTCTACGAGCAGACCTCTGGAGTGGTCATGGGATCTCTTTTATCACCTAAGGTAGCTAACATCTTCATGGAAGCTTTCAAAGAAAACGCCTTACCTTCTGCTACTCTAGAACCTAAATTTTGGTGCAGATATGTAGATGATACGTTCGTAGTTTGGACGCATGGCGCGATAACCTCCATAATTTCCTGGATCATCTAAACCAACAACACCCAAGTATAGAATTCACTATGGTAGCTGAATCAAGAGGCGCCCTTCTCGTTCTTGATGTACGATGTAAGAAAGTTGGATAATGTTTGAAGTCACTAAAGGACGCAATACCATTATACCCTGAAGGCATTAATAAGATACTCTACCCTTGTGGTAAAGTGCATGTGGATAAAAACAGGATGATCTATATCCACTAGGTTTCATATACTAATATCAGTCAATTCTCTAAATCTAAATGAATAGTTTACATAAGGCATCGCAGCTTTTACGAAGACATTTTCACAATGACAATTTGTTCAGTTTCAACTGTCTAATTCAAGAAACTGCTACTTAATATTAAACAGAGAGCTTTACCACATACAGAAATAGACTGAACTGAACGCCGTGACCATTTAACGATCGTTGGATATCAGGTTGACTACCATACTGACAATCAGTGTCCTATCAACAGCTGCACAAAACAATTAGATCGAGGATGTTCCATACCATTGCCTCAGATTTTTTAACTACGATGTTCTTCTACCAGGACCTCGTTTGCTGTTTTTTTTTTATATCGATTATAAGATACAATATGTCATATTTCTCAGCATGATGTAACCAAGATACTCTAGCTTACGTTGTTTGATTGTTAGAATTATTCCAGATGTTTCTTCATTCGCTCCAGTACTTCTAATTTCTTTACTCAATCAACCCAGCTGATTTTTCGCAAGCGACGATATACCCTCGTTTCAAACGTCTCTAAACGTTTGAGCACCACTTCTTTGAGTGTCCGTGACTTTAGGGCATAAAGAAGAACAGGAAACACATAACATCTAATCATTTTCATTCGCAAGCTGGGTTAAATTATGGCTACAGAGAGCTGTTTTTATTTTTACAAATGATGCTCACGCCTTTTTTTTAAATTTTAATTTCGTTAGATGGGCCCCATTTATCGTTGATACTACTGCCCAAGTACTCCCTCCATAAGTGCTCCCTCCACATAAAGGTTGTGGTCTTGAGGTTAGTCATGCTTACTAATGATCATATATTTGTTAACATTTAGTTTGAGCCCTTACTCAGCGTTTCTCCAATCACAACAGCTGCTTCTCCAGTTACAATTCTTAATGTTACTTTTCTGAACAATGGTCGGATTCTAAATTTATCAACAAGACTTAACTTTATCAGAGATACTGTAACACCAGTATCAATAGTTATAATAATAGATGTAGCATTGAAATTTTTTTTAAGTTGAAGTCGTACTTCTGTCTGGATCAATGTCAAAAGTGATTCCCCGAATAGGAAACTCTTCTATTTTGTACTGCTGTAGTTATTAAAAGTTTTGATAGAGCTATAGGTATTATAAAAAATACTGTTTATCTTTTTATTGGTCATAATTAATGTGCTTATTGTAGTTTATAAAGGGAAGATTTGCACTAAATTAGGCATAGGCATAAACCTGGTGGAAATTTTTATTTCAATTTTATAGTGCAAACTGATATAATGGGATGAACTTTGTAATAATATTTATGCAGTTTGCAAGTTTTAGAAACGTAACATTTCCTCACTAGATAATATAAAATGGCACTCTCATCTATTATGCTTTCAACTATACTGATGTTTTTAATCTTCTATTCATGATGAAGGTGCATCATAATGTTTGGTTCCAAGGAAAACAAAATATAACTTATAGATTACATTCAGGTCAGTCAATGGGAAAGCATTGTATCAGCACAAAAAAAAATTTTAAAAAATTGTCTAAAACAACTTAAATAAATGCCCAGAAGCAAAACTTAGGACAAAAAGGTAGTGTCAGTTTCTGTCTGTCTATGTTTATTTTTAACTTTTCAATTATTGGTGGTATGGGAGTACTAGTTCAATTTGGAGTATTTTTGTATTGTAATAATATTATTTCTTACTAGATAACTAGATTATTGATCTAATGACTACGTAAGAATGTAGAAATCCTATATATACAATCAGTGTCATCAGATCGATATCTTACAATCTTTTTGAAGAACATCAAAGGCTTATCCCGATATAACAGCAGATTTTAGCTACACATTCGATAGACGAAATGAAGTAAAATAAAAAAATAGTAGCATTATTAGAAGGCATCTAGAAGCAAATAATCTAATACATTTTTACTACCATCTAAAGGTATTGTTCCAGGCAACAATATTGAGAAAACAGGGATGTTTATTAAAGACCTAAAAACAGAAACAAACACTCTTAGCTGATGAAGCAAATCTCTTGGCATATATATATATATATATATATATATATATATATATATATATATATATATATATATATATATATATATATATATATATATGTTTGTTTGAAGTGTGTCACAGATAGATAAATGTGCTTTGTTGTTTATCCGGGAGTTCATCCGTTCGTCATTGTTTCCTGTTGAAGGATCTTGCAGACGTTTCGCCAAGGTCGCACTTGGCATTTTCAATGCTTACTGATCGGAGTTTGGAAAGTGAACTGAGGTTCCTTAGATTGCGCAAATTTAGTGCGTCGTCTCTTTTGTTCAGTTCGCCACTTTTTTCGATTCGAACAAGACTTGTTCGCGAAGCAATAGAGATCGAAAAAAGTGGCGAACTAAACAAAAGAGACGACGCACTAAATTTGCCAGTCACATGGAAGTCCATCATCAAACGAACAGAAAACACCACATCAACATCGGTAAAACAAGTACAACCGGCAACGTCGGCAAGCACACGCGGCACGAAGGAGGAGTCACCACCGAACAATCTTCGGTACAACCTACGATCACGGAAAGTATAAAAAGCCCGCGCAATCTAAGGAACCTCAGTTCACTTTCCAAAATCCGATCAGTAAGCATTGAAAATGCCAAGTGCGACCTTGGCGAAATGTCTGCAAGATCCTTCAACAGGAAACAATGACGAACGGATGAACTCCCGGATAAACAATAAAGCATATATATATATATATATATATATATATATATATATATATATATATATATATATATATATATATATATTTATTTTCTTGATTCTTGAAACATAGATTATATAATTCTTCCTTTATTTTGTCTTGTCTTGGGTTTAGGTTCTATATTTAACAAAAAATGCAAACAACTGACGTTTCGCCCTTTATTTAAGGCATTTTCAAAATTTTTTCTTCCTAAAAATATTTTTATATAATTAAAACACCCACATAAAAAACCTATCTACAATTTCAAAAAATAAACAAGACACTTTAAAAACAGTATTTAAATTTTTTAAAATATTTAATTTTACCGATACATACCTTGACATTTTGTTACTATATTACTAAATAAAATTCAAACTTTACATCTTCTATTGAGGATACATGGAATGCGAATGTGTTTTATTTTTTTATATTTTTTATATTTTACAATGAATAAAAAAACAAATAAGGTATACATTTAGTTTTATGTTTAAGAGGATATTCAATTTTTGATTCTTATTTGACAGGATCGAATACTTAATATTTTTGTTTAAATTAGGCTTGTGTAAATGTGGCTTAAATTTCCCTTATCTGTTCTGTCGTTAACAGTGTTTTTATCTTTTTTAATTTCAATCATTTCCTTTATCTGTAATTTTTGGTAATTCATATCTTTGTTTTTTATTATGGTACTGTTATAATCAAAAGTATGTTTCTCGTCCCATATGTGTTTGTTTAACGCTGTTGAGGCGTTTTTCGTATATTTATGGCCATTTAATTTGTTCTTCAGCCATTGGCTCGTCATACCTATATATTTTTTGGGACAATTTGTGCAAGGGATCGAATTTATCACATTTGATTTATTCATGAGAGGAGTTTTATTTTTTAAATTTGTGAAAAATGTATTTGAATTATTATGTGACTTGTGGCATACGATAATATCAAGTTTTTTTAAAATGTTTTTTATATTTTCTGACAGCTCACTAGTGTAAGGTAATGCTACATATTTTTGCTGTTTATGTTCTATGTTTTTTGTTTTTACGTTATTATAAAACTTATATGTTCGTTTATTTATTAGTGTCTTTTTTACTTTTTGCACTATTTATGGTCGGAATTCTGGAGACGTTAGGGAGATAGCACGATGAGATAGACCTATTATAGCACTATTTTTTTGAGTTTTTGAAAGATTACAGAAACAGTTTAGATATCTACCTGACCAAGTTGGTTTGGTGTACCATTCAGTTAAAAGTCTGATTGTGCTATCTCCCTTACGTCTTCAGAATTCCGACCAAAAATACTGCCAACAGTAAAATATATATATATATATATATATATATATATATATATATATATATATATATATATATATATATATATATATATTTGTCTAAATATTCCGAGCCTAGACAAGATAATAAGCTTGAAACATCGTCCTAACGGGTTGTACCACTCTGCTTTCTAGAAGATTAACTCTTTATTGACGTACATACATAAAAATAGAACAAAAATATTTCAAGTTCGAAGAAAAGGCAAAGTCTTCCAGTTTAAACCTCGCTTAAATTACGATTGACCTTTTCAATATAATTTGCCGCGTCGTGCAGTTTGGATACACCAGATCAAATTAGTCTTTCATGGCTTCGTAGTCTGAAGTTTTGTGTTGTTTAAGGCATATTGGATCCGTTCTGTATTTTTGACTACTAATTCGATTAAAAATTCCCGTATTTTCTAGCCAGTATTTTTTTTAGTAAATTAGCAATTCGCTCCCTGCAAAATCGAGGTGCTATACTAGGTCAAGACACTATATTTATAAATGATTCAACGTATATATATATATATATATATATATATATATATATATATATATATATATATATATATATATATATATATATATATATATATATACGCGGCGGGAGGTCGGCGAAGCCGTGTTCAGTATTTGCATGCTTCCTTCCGATCTGTCCTTTGCACAGCCAGGTGCATGTCGGACCCTGATGAGTCTAGTACAGACAAAACTTCCCGATGTGGTGGTACAGGTAGGCCATCATCTCGATGGTGGCGGAATAGGAGAAATTGTGTTCCTTAGCAATTTGTTCCAACTGTGCAACCTCTAACACGGAAAGGATATCGTTGGAACGAAGTTTGCATTTACTGTTTGCATTTTACTTCATATATATATATATATATATATATATATATATATATATATATATATATATATATATATATAAAAATCCTACAGTGCCCTTTGATAGAGATATAGAGCCCTAAAAGGGTACCCAGCAATTTACCAACACGATAACCGTTGAAATTTTTTACATGTTTTATTTAGAGTCGTTTTTGCCGCGACGTGGCGGTGAGGACCCTCCCTGGAGCGCACGACTCCCACACGTAGAGGAACAAATTTTCCAAGATATGACTGATAACCCTTCAAACAACATAAGAAAGTTAGCGACACAAAATAATGTTACAAAATGAACTGTAAATGAAACTGAACAGAACAGTGACTTCACCAGTACCACGTTGAAAAAGTACACATTATGTCTCTGGATGATTATTTACCGAGAAGGCCGTCATAATAAACTCGCACAATTTACATTTTTGGGTTGATGAAAACCTGCACGCTATAATTCAAAACAACCACCAACAAAGGTTTGTTGTAAATGTGTGTGCTGGTATCATCGGAAATAACTTTATAGGTCCATTTGTTTTGGAAAGAAAACTCAATGGTGAGATTTATTTACAATTTTTGTAGCAAAATTTAAATAATTTTTGGCACTCTATGGATAGGTCGAGGTTGGCCTATTTTATAGCCATCAAGGTCTCCAGATCTAAATTCCTTAGACTTTTACTTCTGAGGACATCTAAAAGAACTAGTTTATTCAACACCAGCAAATACTAGAGGAGACCTAATAGCGAGAATAGCTACAGCATTCTAAGGAAGTGCGTAATAATACAGAGATATTATTTGCAGTGCAGCGGGAAAATATTCGAAGAAATGTATTGGAGTACATGGAGCCTATATTGAACATTTCTGGATTTGACAATGTCCGAGCTGGAAATCTTTCAGCAGTTACTTCTTCTTGCCTTCGAAGAGTGAGACAGCGCTTACCCATAAATTAAAGCACATCAGCACACCCCGCCTATTTTATTTTTACCTGTTTGTGTTTGGCATTAGTAACTTTTGAGTTTATAGCATAAAAACCGATTTATCTCGAATTTTTTTTTATCGAAATAAATTAAGAGTACCTTTTTTGAAGAGAAATGACAAAAGTATCTAAAAAAATCAGTTTTTAACTCTGTAGAATGACACCTGTCAAAAATTAGGCCAACCGAGTGTGGTTTGATTCCTTGGAGAAACTTGCAGACGTTTGGCCAAAATTCAATTTGACATGAAGTCGTAGATCGTATCTATTGGGGGTGGAGCCAACCCTCTTTTGGAAAACCACTCGTAATGTCAGTCTAGGATTAGGCGCCATGCCGATATGATGATCTCGCACTCGATGAGAGTTTTCCAAGGTGAAGGAAGAATAAGTGTATCGTCTCTCTTATTGAGAGTGTTGTTCTTTTCAGTTCCAATTGACTCGCGAATTAATCTTGCCTGGCTGGCAGTTGTCAAAATCAGTTTTATGTCCTGCCTCAAGCTGATGTCTGTTTATTTCATATGTAAACTTTGCGTTCTTCTAGCCTTGCTGTTATTCTTCTCTTAGTCTGACCTATATATATATATATATATATATATATATATATATATATATATATATATATATATATATATATATATAAAATAGAATAAAATATTAGCGAAGCGGACGTGAAAATTTGTCAATCTACATGATTCCTGTGTTAAAAAGTGCGGAGCACTCCAAAATATGGAAAAACTCCGGGTCCGACAGATGGCGACAGCGCTGTTTCGTCCTAATATGGAACTCGTCAGGCCACCGCATTCGGTACAAACCATCATCTCACCTTTGCATCCTATAAAGCTGAGTTTATAATCAAAAAACAGCAAACAGGACGACAAAGGCGACATCTCGATGGTCCACTTGATAACACAAGAACCACACAGATTAACAAAGTTTGTAAAAGAACCGTCATATGGTGGCGCGACGGTGAATTAAAACAGAAATATGTAAAATCGAGTACACGAAACGCGCTGCCCAAAGGATAGGGGTCGCATTTTCGGTACTGGCAAGCAAGCCTACCGCTTATTTTAGCAGCCAAAGCCACGTGTCGCACCAAACGATCCCACCATGAGAGCATGATTCAGCGTGTTTCAAAGCCAAACAAGTAAATAAATAAATAGATAAGTTTTTGTCCGTGTAATTTAAAATAAAATAGAATCAAATATTGGCGAAGCGGACGTGAAAATTTGTTAATCTACATGATTCTCGTGTTAAAAAGCGCGGAGCACTCCAAAAATATGGAAAAACTCCGGGTCCGACAGATGGCGACAGCGTTGTTTCGTCCTAATATGAGACTTGTCAGGCCACCGCATTCGGTACAAACCATCATCTCGCCTTTGCATCCTATAAACCTGAGTTTAAAATCAAAAAACAGCAAACAAGACGACAAAGGCGACATCTCGATGATCCACTCGATAACACAAGAAACACACAGATTAACAAAGTTTGTAAAATAACCGCCATATGGTGGCGCGACGGTGAATTAAAACAGAAATATGTAAAATCGAGCACACGAAACGCGCTGCCCAAAGGATAGGGGTCGCATTTTTCGGTACTGGCAACCAAGCCTACCGCTTATTTTAGCAGCTAAAGTCACGTGTCGCACCAAACGATCCCACCATGAGAGCATGATTCAGCGTGTTTCAAAGCCAAACAAGTAAATAAATAAATAGATAAGTTTTTGTCCGTGTAATTTAAAATAAAATAGAATCAAATATTGGCGAAGCGGACGTGAAAATTTGTTAATCTACATGATTCTCGTGTTAAAAAGCGCGGAGCACTCCAAAAATATGGAAAAACTCCGGGTCCGACAGATGGCGACAGCGTTGTTTCGTCCTAATATGAGACTTGTCAGGCCACCGCATTCGGTACAAACCATCATCTCGCCTTTGCATCCTATAAACCTGAGTTTAAAATCAAAAAACAGCAAACAAGACGACAAAGGCGACATCTCGATGATCCACTCGATAACACAAGAAACACACAGATTAACAAAGTTTGTAAAATAACCGCCATATGGTGGCGCGACGGTGAATTAAAACAGAAATATGTAAAATCGAGCACACGAAACGCGCTGCCCAAAGGATAGGGGTCGCATTTTTCGGTACTGGCAACCAAGCCTACCGCTTATTTTAGCAGCTAAAGTCACGTGTCGCACCAAACGATCCCACCATGAGAGCATCGTTCAGCGTGTTTCAAAGCCAAACAAGTAAATAAATAAATAGATAAGTTTTTGTCCGTGTAATTTAAAATAAAATAGAATCAAATATTGGCGAAGCGGACGTGAAAATTTGTTAATCTACATGATTCTCGTGTTAAAAAGTGCGGAGCACTTCAAAAATATGGAAAAACTCCGGGTCCGACAGATGGCGACAGCGCTTTTTCGTCCTAATATGGGACTCGTCAGGCCACCGCATTCGGTACAAACCATCATCTCGCCTTTGCATCCTATAAACCTGAGTTTAAAATCAAAAAACAGCAAACAAGACGATAGGATGCAAAGGCGAGATGATGGTTTGTACCGAATGCGGTGGCCTGACGAGTCCCATATTAGGACGAAACAGCGCTGTCGCCATCTGTCGGATCCGGAGTTTTTCCATATTTTTGGAGTGCTCCGCACTTTTTAACACGAGAATCAGGTAGATTAACAAATTTTCACGTCCGCTTCGCCAATACTTGATTCTATTTTATTTTATATATTTATCTATATATATATATATATATATATATATATATATATATATATATATATATATATATATGTTACTGCAGGTGTCGCATAGGAACTTATATGTCTTAATTTTCCAGGTCGATTTCGTCTTTTGGGTTTCTTAGAGATGAATCTATTGTTCTGCATGATTTGTAGGCTGTGGATATGTTTCCGGAGCAATCTGACGATTCTATTAGTTGTGCCTTTTACGTATATCTGTGTCTATTGTCAGTAGATGCTTCTGTTTCTTGCAAAGGTTTTTGTTGCAATATTAGTGTTTTATTTATGGTTGGTGATTTGTAGCCAATTTCTTTTAGGGCTTTTTTCCTTGTGATTGTTCTTTTTCGTATCCTTGGTTATCGGTTAGATGAAGGGATCTTGATATTAGGGTGTTGCCTAAGCCCTGTATTTGTGAGAATGATGGTGAGAATCAGCACTGAAGTATCTGTCCGCATGGGTTGATTTTCGATATACTGTATGTTGTAGATGTCCATCCATGAGATTGGTCATTAAGATGTTAAAGAACGGGAGCTGATTATTTTCCCCAATTTCCAGAATAAAATGTATCTTCGTATGAATACAATTTAGAAACTCATGAAAGCAGTTGAGCTGTTTTTTTTCCATGAGGCCATACCACAAGTACATCGTTCACGTAGCGACACCAGAGTTGGGGTTTAAGGTGGGATTCTTCAAGAGATTTTGTTTCGAAATAGGCTATAAGTCTCTTAAATAACGTGCGGAAATTTATGCTAATCTGCAGCGTAACCATCTTTGTAAGAGGAAGATAAACAGAAATAGGGTTATAAACATCTGCTCAGACAGTAAGGCTGCGATATTGGCACTAAAGTCCAGTGTCGTAACTTCGCGACTGGTACCTGAGTGCTAGGATGTACTGAACTTTATATACAAGGAACAGCCGCACAATCAGACTCGTGTGGGTCCCGAGAGACACTCGAGCATACCCGGAAATGAGGAAGCGGACTGCCTGGAAAAGTTGAAGTCCAATGAACCAATTCTACCTGTGCCAATTGTCGTTGGTAAAAAGGAATTAAAATTGTTACTGGAAAGCAAATTTATTGAATCGTGGATAGGAGTTCATGAAATGAGGTGTTGTCACCTGAGGGACTATATTCATAAAGTCGGTGTCGTAGACGATCCGACGTGCAGATAGTGTTTAGAGGAGAATGAAACTGTTAACCATGTCTAACACTCAACTGACTGAGACAGAGATATTTCGAATTTTGTTACCGAAAGCAGTTCGACAAGGTTAATTAACGAAGCAGCTTGAATATGCAAAGGCAATCGGCATCGAATGGTGGATGTAAAGGGCCCCATGAGGCCTAGGCATCGATAATTAAGTGTCACCAGCCTTGTATCATTCATTCATTCATTCATAGGTCAAGAATAAATTTGCAACAGCTGGAGATAGTGATGAGCCCACAGCAACATTATCCATCTGTTTGACAAATGATTTGGCATTTGACTCCTTAAAAAATAATTAGTTTTGGAAATATTATAGAAAATGCATTTTTTTGGGGAAACTTTAAAGATGATTTTGCTTCCTTGAATGGTCAAATTAGCGCATAGGAAAAACACGTGTATAATGTTCTTTGATATACTACAACTTAATACAAAATCAATAATATCACCAAGATACACTTCGAATATCTTCCGTGTAAGTAAAAAATATTATGACATATTTAACCTATCCAATGATATTTTATTTTTAAAGACATGATGAAAAATTAAGATTGATTTCATTTCTTATTTCTCTAACAAAAAGTTGCAACTTAAAAGAGTGTAAAAAATCTGATGTCATTGATGTTAACAGTTTATAAAAGGTGTTTTTTATAGAGGTATAAAACTTTAAGTTGGCAACACTTTTTTAACTGACGGCCATTTTGTCAGCTGTCAAGTGATTTATGTTTAGTTTGGTTTGGCATTTCAACATGAATAGACAGACACCTGAACAACGCTTCCAAATTGTACAAATTTATTTTGAAAATCATGGTTCTGTTCGAAATACGTATCGGGCACTACGTCCATTTTACGGTCAACATAATCGTCCATCAGAGCAATTAATTCGATTAACTATGGAACATTTTCACACCACGTTTACTCTAAATGATAATACGCATCCACAGAGACGTCGTACAGTGCGTACAGAAGAAGTCATTGCTGCTGTACAGCGTAGCGTAGAGGAAGACCCGAATCAGTCTATCCGCCATCGTGCACAGGAATTGGATATGTGTCCATTCACTTTATGGAAGATTTTGCGGAAAGATCTTGGTTTGCGTGCTTACAAAATCCAACTCGTGCAAGAATTGAAGCCACACGATCACCTAACAAGGCGTAGATTCGGTGAATGGGCCCAAAACAAGATTGCCGTTGATCCCGATTTTCATAAGCGAATTTTGTTTAGCGATGAAGCTCACTTTTATTTGAATGGATACGTCAATAAACAAAACTGCCGTATTTGGAGTGATGATAATCCTCAAGTGTAAGTTGAGACACCGTTACATCCTGAAAAACTGACTGTTTCGTGTGCTTTATGGGCTAGTGGAATCATTGGTCCGTACTTCTTTAAAAACGATGCTGGTCAGAACGTTACAGTCCATGGTGACCGCTATAGAGCCATAATTACTGACTTTTTCGTTCATCAATTGAACAACTACGATGTGCAGGAGCTGTGGTTTCAACAAGACGGCGCAACATGTCACACAGCTCGTACCATAATTGATTTATTGAAGGAAACGTTTGGTAACCGCATAGTTTCACGTTTCGGACCCGTGAATTGGCCTCCAAGATCGTGCGACTTAACGCCGCTAGACTATTTTCTGCGGGGATATGTGAAATCGCTAGTCTACGCCGATAAGCCCGAAACGATTGATCACTTGGAGGACAACATTCGCCGCGTTATTGCCGATATACGGCCACAAATGTTGGAAAAAGTCATAGAAAATTGGACCTCCAGATTAGACTACGTCCGAGCCAGCCGTGGCGGTCATATGCCAGAAGTCATAATTAAATTATAATGCCAGAAGGTTATCTTTCGAATAAAGTAAATTTCATGTCAATTCAAAAAATTCATCTTTGTTTTATTCCATTTAAAAGTTCTATACCTCTATAAAAAAAATACCCTTTATGTGTTAATAAAAAAGATTTTTAATATAATCAGTTAAATATAAATTTCAAATTTTGCTCGATCTGCTTCTTAACATTTCTTCCGCAAATCTTTATTTCTTGGGCACTCCATTTCCAACAAACTAAATTCCGTTAATATAACCTTTCATATGGAATCCAGCAAGCTCATCACAATATCAGAAAATTTGCCATTGGCGATTCTATCAGATAACTTTAAAACACGGCGCGACTTCGCTGCGCCGGCCGACACAATGGCTTATGAAAACGGTCCAGTGGCCGCTTTGTTAGCGGGCATTGTGAACGACCCATTACGACAGTCTTCCTGCCAGAAGTCCCTTCCCGAACGAGCGTCCATTGTTGGGACGTCGTCAGGGATAAAAATCGTCATTTTTGTGGGCGACGTGCGTTGAAATGTAACTCTATTGGTAAATTATAAAAACGTTTATTACCGAAATATTATTGGAAAATTTGCCCCAGGTATTCCTTCGGTCAGACGTTTCACACTTAAGTCGTAAAGATGTTAGTCAAATTAAACCTTAAATAGTGATATATGCAGAAAGATAAAATATCAGTTTTTAATCAGAATTTTTTAGTAATTGATATATGTACGTAGATTATACTGCAAATACATGAGTCATTTAGTTACAAATGATGATATATTAGCCTATTTTTATACCCGCATTTCAGCAGCCACATAATCACAATTTTTCGAATCATAAAGCTCATAATTATGATCGACTTTGTGTGACCGGGCACACACCTAATGGGTTTGAGTTACCCTCCTAGCCCATAATCCGGAAATGAACAGTTTTTGAGATATCAAGGACGCAAAATACCCTAAAATGGAATATTTTCATGAACCTGAATATCAAAACGATCTCAGTTTGTTACAAGATTATCCACCTGTTTTCTTTTCATAAATCATTTTATACGGCAAAGAGCACGCGCGAAAAAAAATCCCCTTGTCATTTCTGCCCCGAAACACCCCCAAAATGAGAGTTGAAAAAAAAATATTTACACAGGGTACTCAATTTCAATGTTTGGGGCCGAATTTGCTTTAGCTTTAGCGTTACCCAACGTGCACTAGCGTGGAGGAAGCTAATCAGATTAATCGGGTCCACCAGCTGGTGGTCTATTACCAGCATCTTTGATGGTTCTGATCAATATATCAGAAGGAAAGTGTATAATATTTTAGTGACGGGCAAATCCTTAAAACCGGAGAACACTAGCACTGTGAGCACAGCAATCTAATGTACGAATACCCGCCTTACATATGCAATAAAATACTTTTGAATAGGTGGCATATCATCTACCTCCATTCCGTCGTCTCTTTCTTGATCATTGTTAGGGGTATACGCAACCCATAACTGATAACATGCTGCATTGAAGTTAGTAACCCTGGATCGGGAATTTGATTCTCGTACCTTAACAACTTGACTTGAAATTCCTTTTCTCTATCTCTTTGAAGTTTATCCTGTATGTAAGATAGTAACAATTTGATTTGATATATATATATATATATATATATATATATATATACATATATATATATATATATATATATATATATATATATATATATATATATATATATATATATATACCTTTAGTAAGAACTCTTAAATAATCGATTGTTAAAACAGGAAAGTCATTTAAGATATTAACGTCAAGACGAACCCATCGTTGTGCATTTCTTAGGTAAAGTTGTTCAACCTCCACCCAAGCCTGAACAATATTTGGTTCTGTAGCTTTTCTGAGCAGTTGGACTGTATCTGCATCTGCACCAACCATTAAAATCAAAGGATGATATATATTTATCAAAGCATCAGATCACTTGTCCAAAGAATTTAAAAATTGGCTTAATGTGACCATTTCTAGCTTCAACTAATCATTTTGTATATATCCTATATGGAGCTCATTTGCATCTTCCGTGAAAAGTTCTTTCATTTTTTTAGAACTATAAATTGAATATTAAAGTCCAATTTAATAATTTTTGTCTCTTTTGCTTTTTGGCTATTATTTTATTTATTTATTTGTCGTGTCATTTCTGGGTGAAATGAGGAGAAAAATTACATTGACTTTCACTTGACCTTAGGGGATGAATTAAGCCCTTCACATTGTACCTCATTTGAACCTAGAATCTTCCGCTATCTAATCTGAAGTCAAAAATAGGTGTGCCTATTTAAAATTCCAACGTTGACAACATCAACTTCAAGGTCAAGTTTAAGATTACCATCGGCTAATCCCCTCTGAGCTCTACAACTTCTGTACAGGTCATATCTCACTACCATGCACCCTTAGTCCGAAATCCGACTCCAAACATTAAAATTGATTACCCTGTGTATATAAAAGGATTTATGAAAAAAAACAGGTGGATAACCTCCTAACAACCTGAGATATAAATATTTTAGTTTTTCACCCTTATTTTCGGGGATGTCCTGGGGGTGGAATCGTATTGATTTTCGTTCTAGATGCACATTTTGACTATTCCAAATAGATAATTTTAATTTTTAAAGCGGTCGATTCGATCTTCAGATTCATGGAAATATTCCCTTTTCGGAGACTTTTCGTCCTTGATATCTCGAAAACTGTTCATTTCCGGACTTTGGATCAGGAGAGTATCAAATACAACATATCAAAAATTCGGGCCAATCGACCGGGAACTTAAATCCATATGGTTTGTGCGGGATCCTTTACGCATTTATAAATTGAGAAAAATTTCACGTATCGAAACGAACTAAAAACGAATGCAGTTTACCTGAAAAGTGTTAGTACTTCTTATGTTCACATGGTAATCAACCGTATTGATTGTTGACTTAATAAGCAATTAGGTAGTTACTTAATTCGATTTTATACACACACAGGGTGTCGCAATATTGCGACAAAGTACCCTATAGTCCTTATTCTTCAAAAATTTGAAAACATATTTTAATACAAGTTGTATAATATTAATTATATAATTTTCAATTGCACATAGTGTTTCATGAAAGCGTGGCATTAAAAAATATATTTTTTAATGGGATAGCATATTTTTATTTCCCCATATGATAGCATAATTGGCTTTAAATTTTATTGCGAAGTTGCCAACTTTTTCAAAAAATTCGAAAAATTTTGAAAAAAGAAAACATGGTCCTCTATAATCTAATATATCTTGCCATCTACAGAACACAAAATTAACATTAAGAAAAATAAATGTTCTGTTAAAGGTGTAATATAGCGTCTAAGCAATTATCTCATACAGGGTGTGCCAAAATTTTGTCCATTTCAGCAAATGTAAATTAATTTTTCTTTGAATTTTTAAATGGAACACCCAGTATATAACCTTTGACGTGTAGAATTATTGTTTCTCCATCACTTTTTTTAAAGTTTTCCGATACCTATCAGCGCTAATTTTTCCTTTATATTTATTTTAATTATCTGTATACAAAAATAAGTTAACTCATTGATACCTACTTAGCCTAGAAACGAAAGAAGTAAACATCATAGTAATATGTATCGTTTAAGTCACTAATAAAGAGTATTGTTGAAAACTTGTTTTATAAATAAAATTTTTATAAAAACAATTGAATCGACTTCTAAAAGTGTGCTAAGAAGTGAAAATTTTGAAGTCAGCGCTAAACTAATATCTAATAAAATGTGAACTTTCTTATAATTTGTATATATTAGTTGTTATTTAGTCCAATTAGAAATAATTTGGCGACGACTTCAAAAATTTCAATTTCATATAAAAATTTATAGTTATTTTTCACATTTTAGCCCACTTTTAGAAGTCGATTCAATTTTTTTTTATATCCGATATTTAATTTTGAATTCATTATGGTATTCATAAATTATTTGAACTAAGTACTAATCGAGATTAGTTTACCTCGCAATGACTCTAAGGTGGCAAAAAATTACCATTTTATCCAAAGTTGTAAATCACCCTAGAATGAACCACTAAAAATTCTTTGATTCTTAGAGTTCTCCAAATACCAGTGAAATTGTGTCAAACTATTAGTTTCTCATAGTAAATCCACAATCTTAAATTTCAAATTAATTTTAGATTGGTAATATAGACCCCAAAACCTTCCAATATCAATATTTAAAGTACTTAAGCCGTAAATTTCTTAGCCCGATATATTTTATATTGCATGTTGAGTTTGTATACGCCCCAAGAACCCCGCAATATCAATTTTGGATAAAATCGAAAAATGTAAAATTTACAGTCCTTCATATTGTATCTTATCAACTTAATAGTTGTAAAAAGTTAACTTTATATTCGTAATACAATTCCCCAAAAACCCCCTAAAACGATTCAGTCCCACCTTTCAACAAAATCGGAAAATGTAAAATTTTTAGTCCGCTATATTGGATTCGTCATATTGAATCCTGAAAAAATAATTTTAAATTCAGAATTTACACCCTCAAGAACCCTTATATAAGTTTTGGAGAAAATCGAAAAATATCAAATTTTTAGGAATCCGCCAGATTGAGTTTTTCAAAAAATATTCTAGATTCGTAATTAGCACTAACAAAAATCTCCCATTACTGATTTTAGACAAAATCGAGAGGTGTGGAATTTTTAAACAGCCATCTTGGATTCGCCATATTTAATTTTTTTTTAAATAATTTGAGATTCGTAATGCGCAGTCCCAAAAACTCCCCCATATCAGTTTCGACAAAAATTGAACAAAATTAATTTGTTATTCGCCATATTGTATATGCCATATTGAATTTTTTAAAAATAATTTCAGATTCGTTATGTGCGACCCCGTAAACTTCCCCATACTAATTTTGGAGAAAATCGGACAAAATTGATTTTTTCGTCTGCCATGTTGGATCCGCCATATTCAATTTCTTAAAAATAATTTTAGATTCGTCATGTGCGACCCCAAAAACTCCTCTGTACCAATTTTAGAGAAAATCGGACAAAATTGATTTTTTGTCCGTCATATTGGATTCGCCATATGGAATTTTTTAAAAATATTTTGGATTCGTTGTGTACGAGCCCAAGAATTCCTCCGTACCAATTTTAGAGAAAATCGGCCAAAATTAATTTTTTTAGCCGACATATTGTCAACGCCATCTTGGAATTTACTGCACCAATTTTATCCAAAAAAATATGGTACCACCACAGCAACTTCCTGAACATAACGTAAAAAATTTCATTCAAATCGGTGCCGCCGTTCCGGAGTAATCGGTGTACATACATAAAAAAAAACATACATACGCGACGAATTGAGAACCTCCTTCTTTTAGAAGTCGGTTAATAAAATTTTTATAAAAAAATTGAACCGACTTCTAAAAGTGCGCTAAAAAGTGAAAAATAACCATAAATTTTTATATGAAATTGAACTTTTTGAAGTCGGCGCCAAACTAATATCTGACAAAATGTGATTTGCATAAACAGATTAAAAATACTTTATTTGTAATTGCTTTTTTTACCATAATTTGTATATATTAGTAGATATTTATTTCATGTACAAATAATTTGGCGCCGACTTCAAAAAGTTCAATTTCATATAAAAATTTATGGTTATTTTTCACTTTTTAGCGCACTTTTAGAAGTCGGTTCAATTTTTTTATAAAAATTTTATTTTTCTATTTTTAGTTTTAGAATTCATTATGATATTCATAAATTATTTGAACTAAGTACTAATTGAGATTAGTGTACCTCGCAATGACTCCAAACTGGTAAAAAAAAGTACCCATTTTATCCAAAGTTGTAAACCACCCCAAAATGAACCACTAAAAATTCTTTAGTTCTTAGAGTTTTCCAAATACTAATCAAATTAGGTCAAACGAATATTCAGTCTGTCATAGAAAATCCACTATCTTAAATTTCAAATTAATTTTAGATTGGTAATATAGGCCCCAAAACCTTCCAATATCGATATTTAAAGAAAATAAATTAATTTTTTATCCACCATATTGGATACGCTATTTTGATTTTTTTAAAAATAATTTTAGATTCGTCATGTGTGACCCCGAAAACTCTCCCGTACCAATTTTTGTAAAAATTGGACAAAATTGATTTTTGGTCCGCCATATTGAAACCGCCATATTGAGTTTTTTAAAAATAATTTCAGATCCTTTATGTGAAGCCCCGAAAACTTCCCCATACCAATTTTGGAGAAAATAGGACAAAATTGATTTTTCGTCCGCCATATTGGATCCGCCATATTGAATTTTTAAAAAATTATTTTAGATGCATCATATGCGACCCCGAAAACTCCCCTGTACCAATTTTGGAGAAAATCGGACAAAATTGATTTTTTTCGTCCGCCATATTGGATCCGCCATATTGAATTTTTTTAAAATTCTTTTAGATTCGTCATATGCGACCCCGAAAATTCCTCCGTACCAATTTTGGTGAAAATCGGACAAAATTAATTTTTTCGTCCGCCATATTGAATTTTTTTAAAATTCTTTTAGATTCGTCATATGCGACCCCGAAAATTCCTCCGTACCAATTTTGGTGAAAATCGGACAAAATTAATTTTTTCGTCCGCCATATTGGATCCGTCATATTGAATTTTTTAAAAATTATTTTAGATTCGTCATAGGCGACCCCGAAAGCTCTCCCATACCAATTTTGGAGAAAATCCGACAAAATTAAATTTTTTGTCCGCCATATTGGATCCGCCATTTTGAATTTTTTTAAAATAATTTCAGATTCGTTGGGTACAACCCCGAAAATTCTTTCATACTAATTTTGGAGAAAATCGGACAAAATTAATTTTTTTGGCCGCCATATTGTAAGCGCCATCTTGGATTTTACTGCACCAATTTCATCTAAAAGAATATGGGACCACCGCAGCAACTTCCTTTACATAACGTAAAAAATTTCACTCAAATCGGTGCAGCCGTTCCGGAGTAATCGGTGTACATACATAAAAAAAAAAAATACATAGTCGACGAATTGAGAACCTCCTTCTTTTAGAAGTCGGTTAAAAATACAATTTAACAGCCAAATTCACTAAAGTTAAACCCGATTTAGTTACTATGAAATTTAAATCTTCCAGTCGGTCAGTTTTGTTTTGCTTATGATATTGTCATAATTTATATTAGATATGTTAACAAATAAATGCTTATATAGAGATACTAAGGAGAAGTACCTTAAGATAAAGCCTTGAAATATGTAAGGGATATAGCTGTATCCCGAAAATAAATCAAATTTTCCACTTTTGTCTGTTCAGTAATAAAACAAAATGATTTTTTACGCTTGTATTTTTAGTGTTTAAAACTTGATTGACTTACTATTCCCTTGTCACTTTAAGCACTCTGCTGTCGGTTTAGGATGGCTTAAAAATTAAACCATGTAAGTGAATCGGGCTGTTTTAAATTTTAAATGATAAATTTTTCAGGAGATGGTTGATATGATTTTTGTTTTGGGAGCTAGTAACGAGAATAAGATATTGAAAATCATGGTTCTTGGGTTTAGACCATGTCAAATTGAAATTATTATCCGACGTTTCGCCTACGATCTTTCGAAAATAATCAAAGAACGTTTGTTTTGAAAAGGATTTATTTTTTCCAGGTTAGTTTAGTTTTCTTTTAGTCAGGACAACTCATGTTAGTTCAGGTTAATTCAGTTTTGTTTTCTTTTTGTTATTAAAATTTGTGATTTTCTTTTTATTTCCTATTTATTTTCCAACATTTATCTCTAATTGTATTAATCCCTTTTTTCTATTATTAAAAGCGTCATAACCTTCATTGTAACCTCAATAATTGGCGTTTTCAAATCTATTCTGCTAAAAAAATACTGGAAATTCCTCAGTTTTCTTTCTTTTATTTTCTTGTTTAAAATTTATACTTTCTGATAACATTAAAAAAAAACACGATATTCGTGTGCCCGCATAGTGATATAGATTTCACAAAATAGGTTAATTCAGGTTTGATCTTAGTTTTTAGGCCAGGGTAGCTTGCCGAACGATCTGTTTATGATTAGCATTCCGATTCTACACATTTATCCATATTTTAAGCAACAATACTGGAATGAGCACAATTAACTGCATTTGAATTACCAAATGTTCCATCCTAATGAAATTTAACATCCACGAATCCAAGTCAACGTGGCAATAACGCATAGTAAATAACACAACAAATATCCGGCCTATAAATTTACGTTTCGATCTAAATCATGAACATACTCCAAAAAAAAAAAAGATTAAATGTTCTTTTTACTTTTTATAGAAAATTCGCAATTTTCCACGGTTTTTTCATGTAATTTTTTTTTAAATGATTAAATATTGTGTTATGTTTGTAAATTTTACCAGAAGTAGCCAAAATTTAAAGTTAATGATCGGAAAATACAAGTAATATGAGTAAATACGGATTTTTTTTTTTGGAAAACCACGCGAGATAGCAAAAAAGATTTCATATTCGTGTTCTAGAACCCGTATGTAAAAAATCATCGAAAAATTGATAAAACTGATGTTTCCACTTTTCCGAATAATTATCCAAAGTATCAATTATTTTAATGGTTTAAACAATTTTTTTAACCTTTATTTATAACAGGTACAAGCATTCTTTTGCTCATTGATGAGAGTTGAAAAAAATTACAAATTCTATATCGTCATGGTTTTTTCCAAAATTTATAAATTTTTTCAGTAATTTGGCAACACTGCAAAAAGTGAACAACTAATATCAGAATTATCTAGATAATTTTGTTGTGAACCCAAATTTGTAAGAATACACTGAGTGTCCCTTTTACAAGTATATGGTAACAATTGGAGAAGGTGAAAACACCCAATTTTCCGAATTTTTCGATGATTTTTTACATACCTTCTATTTTTGGGTCGTAGAACATGAATATGTTGTTATTTTTCGCCGATTTCACGTGATTTTTCCGAAAAAAATTCATTTTCACTCATGTAACTTGTATTTTCCTGTCCCTACCTTTAAATTTTGGGTATTTCTAGTAAAATTTACGAACACTACAAATTTTTTAACTATTTTTTAACAAAATTTACATAAATAACCGCGAAAAAATATTAATTTTCCTTAAAAAGTAATAAAACCATTGGTTTGTCGTTTTATACATGGTTGTATGCCATTTAGAGCGAAACATTCGATGCGATGTTGCCACGTTGACGTGAATTTTAAATTTCATCAAGATGAAAAACTTGATTGTTCAAATGTAATTCATTGTGGAAGTCCTGTATCGTATGGTAAAATGTGGGTAAACGTGCAGAATCGGGATGACAAACATAAACAGATGGTTCAGCAAGCTACGTTAATCTAAAAACGAAAATCATAACTAAACTAACCTGAAGAATTTTCCGAATTTTTCGATAATTTTTTACATTCTTCCTATTTTCGGGTCGTGGAAATATTTTGTTTTTTTCGCCGATTTTGCGTGTTTTTTCCATGGAATCTAAATTCGTTCAGGACATTTCAGGTTAGTTTTGTTATGATTTTCGGTTTTAGATCAACGTAGCTTGCCGAACGATCTATTTATGTCTGGCATTCCGATTCTGCACGTTTACCCACATTTTTCGCCACGATACTGCAATTACCACAATTAATTGCATTTGAACTACCAAGTTTTCCATCCTAATGAAATTTAAAATCCACGTCATTACATGTTTCGATCTAAATGGTTTGCAACCATGCATGCCTAGAAACAATATGAAACGACAAACCAAAGGTTTTCCTACGTTTTATGAAAAATTCACATTTTTCCGAAGTTATTTAAGTAAATTTTGTTAAAAAATAATTAGGAATTGTGTAGTGTTTGTGAATTTTACTAGAAATGCCCAAAATTTATAGTAATAATCAGTGGTATTACTAAGAGTATGTGCGCCCCCCCCCCCCCCGCAAATCTTTGAAATAATCCTACTATTTTGCACCCATCTTGATCCTTCGTATTTAGTCATTTTCATCAAGGGACTTGAGGATGCCCCTGGATTAGCTACGCCCCCGCACCGCGGGATCTGCAGGGTCGTTATTTACGCCACTGGTAGTAATTTACAGGAAGTGCGAAGATCAGATGGATAACACTCAATTCGGATTTCGAAACGGAATGGGAACACGAGAAGCTCTTTTCTCCCTAAATGTAATGACACAACGCTGCAGAGACATGAACGTGGATGTATATGCATGTTTTATAGACTATCGAAAGGCATTTGACTGCGTTAACCATCAAAAGATGATTGAAATTCTGAGAACAACCGGCGTCGACGAACAAGACCTACGCATTATCTCAGAACTCTATTGGCACCAAACGGCAACAGTCGAAGTAGAACAAACAACATCCGGAGATATGTGGATTAGACGGGGAGTCCGACAGGGCTGCGTGCTATCTCCGCTCCTGTTTAATCTGTATTCCGAGTCCATATTTAAAGAAGCACTAGACGATGCCCAAGGTGGAATCAAGTTTAACGGAACTATGATCAACAACATTCGGTACGCTGATGATACCGTCCTAATAGCAAACAGCGTACAAGAGCTACAAAGCATAATAGATTCCGTAGTACATCATAGCGAAATGTTCGGCTTACATCTAAACGTCTCTAAAACCAAAATAGTGGTATTTTCAAAGGCGCCAATAAATGTACGTCTGCATGTCAAGGGACAAACAATAGAACAGGTAACATCAATGAAATATCTAGGAGTTAATATCAACAGCCAGTGTAACCCGAAGAAGGAAATTTTATCGAGGATCGAACAAGCGAGAAAAACACTAATGAGCATGAAAACATTTTTTACAAGATCAGACCTTAGTCTAGAGCTCAGAACTCGTATGGTCAGATGCTACGTTTTCTCTACCTTACTCTACGGATGCGAAAGTTGGACAATGGACCCACAAACAGAAAAAAGAATAGAGGCTTTTGAAATGTACATATATAGGCGGATGTTGCGAATTTCATGGATGCAAAGGATCACTAACAACGAAGTACTCCAGCGCATGAATAAACAAAAAGAACTGCTAAACACCATTAAAGAGAGAAAAATTCAATACTTGGGTCATGTGCTGAGAGGTCAAAGATATGAGCTACTTCGACTCATTATAGAGGGTAAAGTTCAGGGTAAACGATCAGTAGGAAGACGCCAGAATTCATGGTTGAAAGACCTGAGGAGATGGTTTGATCGCTCATCTACAGACATATTTCGTGCTGCAGCTTCCAGAGCCACAATTGCCATTTGGATCGCCAACCTTCAGAAGGAGAGGGCGCAATAAGAAGAAGAAGGTAGTAATCGGAAAATACAAGTTATATGAATGAAAATGAATTTTTTTTTGGAAAAATCACGCGAGAAACGAAAAAAATAACAATATATTTGTGTTCTATGACCCGAAAATAGAAGGTATGTAAGAAATCATCAAGAAATTCGGAAAATTGGATGTCTCCACCTTCTCCAATTATTACCAAATATATTTTTACTCTCCATTTTTCCCATATCATTGTGTATAAGCAAATATAATTTTAGAATAGAAACATAACAATTTTCTCCAACTTTTATATATTTTTTTTGCGTTTATAAAAATGGAGCTATTAGATTGTGCAACAACGTTGCTCCACCTGTATAATCAAAAAAAAAAGCTTATGAAATTAAAAATAATTAAGTATGAATTTTTTTAACTCATAAAAAGAAAATGATAATTCCTTACCTTGTATAAAATAATAACGAATATCTAATGCATATCCGAAGGTAATCCAGTAAATGCAAAAAGGGCACTAAAATAACATTAACACTTAAAAGACGATGTTTTGGCGCGAACGCGTAGAAAAACTGCGCGCGGTCCCACCATCATACATCGCTATTGTGCAAAAGCCGGGAACTTACTAAAATTTCACCGGAATGATAACTCCGCTCCGGAACGGCACTAAAATACAGAGAGAAGCGCGCGTGCCGCCTGACAGTTTAATTGTAAAGACGGTAATGGTAAATATAGGAACATATGACAGTGGACGTTAAGGATTATGGTGTCACTTCTTAAGTTTTATAAAATATTTATAAAAAAAAATTGAACCGACTTCTAAAAGTGCGCTAAAACGTGAAAACTAACTAGAAATTTCTATATGAAATTGAAATTTTTGAAGTCGGTTCAATTTTTTTTTATAAAAATTTTATTTTTCGATTTTTAGTTTTGAGTTCATTATCATATCCATAAATTATTTGAACTAAGTACTGATCGAGATTAGTGTACCTCGCAACGACTCCAAGGTGGCAAAAAAGTACCCATTTTATCCAAAGTTGTAATCACCCTAAAATGAAGCACTAAAAATTCTTTGATTCTTAGAGTTCTACAAAAACCGATGAAATTGTATCAAACAAATACTTAGTCTGTCATAGTAAATCAACTATCTAAAAATTTAAATTAATTTTTAATTGGTAATATAGGCTCCAAAACCTTCCAGTATCGACATTTAAAGAACTTGAGACGTAAATTTCTTAGCTCGAGATATTTTATACTGCATTTTGAGTTTGTATACGCCCCAAGAATCCCGCATTATCAATTTTAGGCAAACTCAGTCCCACATTTGAACAAAATCGAAAAATATAAAATTTTTAGAATGGCATATTGAATCCTGAGAAACATGCTATTAAATTCGTAACTTACACCCGCAAGAATCCCTTATATCAGTTTTGGAGAAAATCGAAAAATGTAAAATTTTTAGGATGCCATGTTGAATCCGCCAGATTGAGTTCTTCAAAAAATATTTTAAATTTTTAATTAACACTAACAATACTGATTTTAGACAAAATCGAGAGATGTAGAACCTTTGATCCGCCATCTTTATTTTTTTTTAAATAATGTCAGGTTCGTTATGTACGACCCTGAAAACTTCACCATTCCAATTTTGGAGAAAATCGAACAAAATTGATGTTCTCGTCCGCCATATTGGATCCGCCATATCGAATTTTTTTAAAATGATTTTAGGTTCATCATGTGCGATCCCGAAAACTCCCTCGCACCAATTTTGGAGAAAATTGAACAAAATTGATGTTTTCGTCCGTCATATTGAATTTTTTTAAAATAAATTTAGATTAGTCATGTGCGACCCCGAAAACTCCACAGAACCAATTTTGGAAAAAATCGGACAAAATTGATTTTTTTGTCTGCCATATTGAATTTTTTAAAAATAATTTCAGATTCGTCGTGTGCGACCCCGAAAACTCCCCCACTCCAATTTTGGAGAAAATCAGACAAAATTTAATTTTCTTGTCCGCCATATTGAATCCGCCATATTTAATTTTTTTTTAAATAATTTTAGATTCGTTGGGTAAACCCCGAAAATTCCCCCATACCAATTTTGGAGAAAATCCGACAAAATTAATTTTTTTGTCCGCCATATTGTCAGCGCCATCTTGGATATTATTGCACTAATTTCGTCCAAAAAACTATTGAACCACTGCAGCAACTTCGTGAACATAATGTAAAAAATTTCATTTAAATCGGTGCCGCCGTTCCGGAGTAATCGGTGTACATACATAAAAAAAAATACGTAGTTCACGATTTGAGAACCTCCTTCTTTCAGAAGTCGGTTAAAAACGAATTCCATCAAAAACTTAATTATAAAAACCTGCTTACAAGCGTGTCAAACATGCATTAGAAAGGCCTACAGACATTTTAATGCCTAAGACTGAAGACCTAATTTTAGATATGTCCAAGAAGGTGATTTCGAAAATATTATTGTTTTTTTTAACTACCCACTTAAAGAAATTGACTCTTAGTGACTTTCTGGAGTGCATTTATTATGTTAGATAATCACGCATAAGCCCCCAGCAATAGTCTACCATCTATGACCTTCCTACCTGGTTTGATATCTATTCTCCGTTGTTTTTATGTCTTGGTGGAAGCGTTCTCCTTGTTCTTCGCTCAGATCTTCTAGGTTATGTTGAAAGTGATCTATATGACTGTCGAGGTATAGTACTTTCATGCTTATATTACAGCCTGAATTTTTAAAATGAGAAAGCATTTTATCAACCAACTCTTCATAATGTTCTTATTGTTTCCGAGGAAATTTTTTGTAACCTCAATCACAGATGCCTTAAAATTAGCGGGGTTTTTGATTTTGATTATTATGACACTGGCACTAACAATATGGCGACCAAAAAGATTAATTTTGTCAGATTTTCTCCATAATTGGTATGGGGGAATTTTCGGGGCCGTACACAACGAATCTGAAATTATTTTAAAAAAATTCAATATGGCGGATCCAACATTGCGGACAAGAAAATTTAATTTTGTCCGATTTTCTCCAGAATTGGTGTGGGGGAGCTGTTGGGGTCACACATAACGAATTCAATATATTTTCAAAAAATTCAATATGAATTTTGTCCGATTTTCTCCAAAATTGGTTCAGGGGAGTTTTCGGGGTCGCACATGACGAATCTGAAATCATTTTTAAAAAATTCAATATGGCGGATCCAATATGGCGCACAAAAACATCAGTTTTGTTCGATTTTCACCAAAATTAGTATGGGGGAGTTTTCGGGGTAGTACATAACGAATCTGAAATTATTTAAAAAAAAAATAAATATGGCGGAACCAAGATGACGAAATAAAGATTCGACATCTCTCGATTTTTTCTAAAATCAGTATTGGGGGATTTTTGTTAGTGTTAGTTACGAATTTAAAATATTTTTTGAAAAACTCGATCTGGCCGATTCAATATGCCATCCTAAAAATTTTACATTTTTCGATTTTGTTCAAATGTGGGACTGAATCGTTTTTGAGGATGTAAATAGCGAATATAAAATTATTTTAAGAAAATCTAATATGTCAGTGGCAAATGTGATGATCTAAAAATTTTAAATTTCTAAATTTCATCTAAAATTGGTACTAGAAGGCTTTGAAGGGTTTAGATTTAAATTAGATTAAGACGGTATTTTTTTTTTAATTTAATATGGCGGATCCAATATAGTGAGTTGAAAATTTTACCTTATTCGCATTTTATCAGATTTGGTATTAGGGTGTTTTCGGGGTCGTGTATTACGAATATGAAGTTAATTTTTTACAACTATTAGGTTGACAAGATACAACATGAGAGACTCAAAATTTTATATTTTCCGATTTTGCCTAAAATTAATATTGCGGGATTCTTGGGGCGTATACAAACTCAATATGCAGTTTAAAATATATCGAGCTAAGAAATTTACGTCTCAAGTTCTTCAAATATTGATACTGAAAGGTTTTAGAGCCAATATTACCAATTTAAAATTAATTTGAAATTAAAAAATGACAGACTAAATATTTGTTTGATACAATTTTACTGGTGTTTGGAGAACTCTAAGAATAAAAGAATTTTTAGTGGTTCATTTTAGGGTGATTTACAACTTTGGATAAAATGGGTTCTTCTTTTCACCTTGGAGTCATTGCGAGGTACTAATCTCGATTAGTACTTAGTTCAAATAATTTATGGACATCATAATGAATTCAAGACTAAAAATCAAAAAATAAAATTGTTATGAAAAAATTGAGCCGACTTCTAAAAATGCGCTAAAAAGGGAAAAATAACTATAAATTTCTATATGAAATTGAAATTTTTGAAGTCGGCGCCAAATTATTTCTAAATAAAACAAATAACTACTAATATATACCAATTATGGTAAAAAAGCAATTACAAATAAAGTATTGTTAATCTATTTATGTGAATCTCATTTTATCAGGTATTATTTTGGCACCGACTTCAAAAATTTCAATTTTGTATAAAAATTTATAGTTATTTTTCTCTTTTTTAGCGCACTTTTAAAAGTCGGTTCAATTTTTTTTATAAAAAAGTTTTATTTTTATCCGAAGTAATAAAAATATATAATAATAATAAAGCGTTTGACGCAACCGAATATAAGAAAGACACGACTCTGCGGCCTCAGAGCCTATTCTTGAAAACAACGAGTTCAAGTTATATTGGAACCGAATGGTTCTAACAGATCAAACAGTTGCTATACCTAATAACCACAACCTCAGACCAAAATACAATAAGAAGATCGCCAAATACAGAGATCTGAAGGTGCAAATCCCCAGACGATGGGCAATGAACAGCGTCCACACGATTTCATAACACTGTGAACAAATGGAGTGATACCAAAGAACCTCCTGCAGAACATCAAGGGACTGGGCCTTAGTGAGCATCTGTATAAACCGATTCAGAAAGCAATTCTCCTTGCAACCCCGCGGACCGTCCGAAAGTTTGTAGGAAGTACAGATGACCACGCCCGATAACATGGAAAGCGTCCCCACAGAGCTGCTTACCTTCGGTGTCTTTGTATACCTGGTATGAGTCAATTATCCCTGGAAGCAATGCGAAGCTGTTTGGTTTGTAAATTTGATAAATTATTCTTTTCATTTGTTTTATAAACCCATATACTTTTATTAAACCCAAAAATATAATTTTTCATTGCGAATTTCCATTATATTATACTGTCAATATGCACAAATATCGCCCTTTAGTTCATGAATTAGTTGGCGATGCTGTCATGAATGGAACTAGTAGCCACCCTGTTGACCAAACAAAAATGTTCAGCATACGAGGTGTGGCTATAAAATAACGACACTGATATTTCTACAAAAGATGTACACATGCGCCAATGACTAACGACCGACAGAGGTGTAATATGAAACCTTCCCTTTCGAATGTGGCGCCTCCTCTATCTAGACAAATCTGCTGAAACTTATTTTTTATTAAAAGAAGAAAGTGTATGGCAATGAATGTTTATCACATGCTCGAGTTTTTGAGAGGTTTAAGCATTCCAAGATAGCCGAGAAGACTCAAAACGATGATGATTGTTTTTTTTCGATATTCATGGGATTGTGTACCTTCACTGGATTACTGAAAGTCAAACAATTAATCAACATGACTATCTTGAGGTTCTTGTTCATCTCCGTGAAAGAGTAAAAGAAAACGACCCGAATTGTAGAAGAACAAATCATGGTTTCTCCATTACGAAAACGAGCTGGCACATCTTGCATTATCTGTCAAGATGTTTCTAGCCAAGTATAATATCCCAGTGTTAGACCATCCGCCTTATTTGCCTGACCTTGCAGGATGTCACTTTGTTCCCGAAAATCAAATCTGCATTAAGAAGAACAAGATTTCAGTCCGATGAAGCTGAGAAAGAAAAAGCGACGCACGTTATGAAGGAACCTACAAAATGAGATTTTTAAACAAACAAAATTTCAGTAAGAAATAAAGAAATCTTTCTGCCGTATTTAAATAGTTTATTATATATGTAATTCTCCTTTCAGGCAGAGAATATGAAAAATATATGTACAAACAGTTTATTTCCTGCAAATATCGCGCTGGTCCTCTCTCCATTCGCGTTTCGATCACCTCATGATCTCGTCAGTGGAGCTGCATCGGACCGAGAGCAACATTAGCAGGAAACAACTGATATATGAACCATAAATTTCAAGGTATGTTGGCAGGATATTACACCAACTTCGATGTCAGACTGAAAAATATCGCCAGTCGAACGACATCTATGAATCAACGGAGTTAAGTGAAATTTTTAAACAATCAAAATTTCAGTAAGAAATAAAGAAATTGGTTGGTAGATGGCAGGTGTAATATTCTGCCCACATACCTTGAAATTTATGGTTCATTTATCAGTTGTTTCCTGCTAATGTTGCTCTCGGTCCGATACAGCTCCACTGACGAGATCATGAGGTGATCGAAACGCGTATGGAGAGAGGACCAGAGCGAGATTTGCAGGAAATAAACTGTTTGTACGTATATTTTTCATATTCTCTGCCTGAAAAGATAATTACATATATAACAAACTACAAGAGGAGACTTCCAGAATTGTTTTGAACAATGGAAGAATTTTAAGTTATAAATTATCCCTCAAAAACGTCGTAAACAATCACATTAACCCTTTTAAGCGTACACTTTTCTATTGTATATATTTCTCTCGAAGATTTGTAATTGGAAGTTTTTAGGGTCGCTGAGTACGGATATGAAGTGAGACCATTGAAATTTCCTTTTTCAAGATGGCGTGTCCAAAATAACCTATTAAAATTTGTAAAAAAACGATATCTGTATCTAAAAAATTCACTTGGAAATTTTCGAAGTCGCTGTTAACAAATATTGTGTAACAAAATAGAAATTTTTATTTTTCAGATGGTGGATTCAAAATGACGGATCGAAATTTGCAAAAAAAGATATTGATCTCTAAAAGCCTACTAACCTATACATAAAATGTTCATAATTTAGAATCGTAGGTGACCGCTCAATAGCTTATTTTGAAGGATAAAAGTAGTATTAAATGCTGCAACTCCTGGACATAACCTCAAAAGTAATAAAAAAAAAATTTTCGAGTACATAATCTCAAAAATTCTGATCTCGAAATCGGACTCTAAGCAGTAAATTACTTTGAAAATGATCCCCAACTGCCCAACAACAATCATTACCCCTTTTTTGTAGATCTGTGTACTTATTACTAATTAATAGTATAATACCTACCTTATCAATTATAAATAAAAACAGAACTGCACCAAAACAACCCCTGCAACAGTCTGAAAATGTGAGCTCGAAGAATGAAAAATTATTAACGGATATGATGTCAAAAATAGACAATTTTCATACTCTTTTTTCCATTTTAGTTATCACTCTATCTCTCTTATTGCCTTCTTCTATCCTCTTTCAATTTTTCAATTTTTTTTAATATGATGTATACCAGGTAAGACCCTTCAAATTACTATCCAAGAATGTGTTCTGTATTACTCATAGCTGCAGAAACGGACTAGCTATGACACCCATGGCCCCATTTTTTTTTTATTAAGAAATATTTGAAAATGAGTCTCTGTAAAATTCTTTTAAGGAAATAATAAAACAAACAAATGTGTGACTGTGATATTACGATTGAAATGGAGTGAAATCGGAAAATATTTTTCGCCCTTTTTAAATTTGTAACCTGCCCTGTGTATTTATTTTTATGGTTAAAAAATCATTTTCGATTTTTTTAAAGAACTAATTGAAAACCGAAAAAACACCAGTGCACATTCCACGATCCGTGAAAACCTACGATACTATATATATATATATATATATATATATATAAACATTTAATTTTCTAAAATTTTTTCTTAAACCATCTTTCTATATAAATGTATGGTAACTTCTTTGGATTAGGTTTCAATAATTAATACTACTATTCTGTGCTTGACGTTTCGCCCAACGTAGTGGGCTTTTTCAAAAGTATAATCTAAAATAAAATACAACTAACATCGTCACAAACGCACACTCACAAGACTTAGAATTAACACTCAAATGGTACAAAATTAATTAAAAATATCAATTGATAAAATAATGTGACATTAAAATCAATTTTGATTGAGTGAGTGTGCGTTTGTGACCATGTTAGTTGTATTTTATTTTTATTTTAGATTATACTTTTGAAAAAGCCCACTACGTTGGGCGAAACGTCAAGCACAGAATAGTAGTATTAATTATTGAAACCTAATCCAAAGAAGTTACCATACATTTATATATGTATATATATATATATATATATATATATATATATATATATATATATATATATATACCTATATATATTCATGTTCAACAACCTCGAAACAGGGGCGGATCCAACTTCTCTCTATGGGGGAGGGGGGAATGTCATATAGCAAAGAAAAGAGATCGAAATTATCTTTACTCCATTCGTATACAAAACAAGTGAAGTCAGCAGGGGGGGGGGGGAAGCATAATTCAAGTTATTAAGACAGCAGGTAGGTGAGTCAACTTTTCTGAATTTACTTTGGGTCCGCACCTGCATCAACAATATAAAAAAAGTAGTTCTAAGAAATAAAAGGCCGTGGTTACATGTAGATATTTCTATGCGACCTTTTGGGATCATCATAAAAAGGTAAGCAAATAAAAAAATCAATAAAATAGAAATACCCTTACTGGCTGTATCTTTCCCTACATCACTTGTTATGTTTTCTGCCTCTCATAACACATGAAAACTCAAATATTGCTGACTGGGACGATTTTCTGTTGGAAACAGCTTACAAAAAGGAAAATTATGCCACTAAGACATAACATTAACCCTTATAAAGCAAGTATATTGTTCTCTAAGAAACTAACAACAATTGGGTAAGCACATCTTTTCTCATCGAAGCACCCATCAGCATACAATAGGCGTCCGCAGTGGGTACAGCATTGTTCGACGTCCCATAGAAACATTACAGGAGCATCGATATCGGATCGCAGACAATACCCGGACATAATAATAAAGTTTTAATCTGGACGCGTTATTTAGACAATGGAATGTGTTATTTTATTACGCTTTGCTTTGTGAGCAACCGGGATTACTATTTAATATTGCGGAAACAATGTATAAACGAAAAAGGTAGCTTTCTATCTTTAATACGCCGCCATGACCTAAATGGGAATTTTATTAAACAGAAGACAAAAAATTGTTTTCATATTATTGTGTGTCCTTTGGAAATTCTATTGGTTAGCAGGGTCGGATTAGACGGTCGGCGATCACCTACGATACTCAAGACGAAAAATCTCACAAGGAAGTAACTTCTGGTCCTGTATTTTTAACAATATAACATTATATATACAGGGTGAGTCAACGATTGGATGAAGTAGGTTTGTGCCTTTTCGGTGAAATTTACAAAGAAACTATATTTATTGTTTGTAACAGTTTATTTTTACGCAGATTTTAAAAATATTTAGGACTCTACAGCGTGAGCCAAAAAACTAAGACAGCATAAAGTTGTATTTTTTTAAATAGAACACCCTATATACGAATCGTATTTTCGATTTAGCTTATAATTTTAAATCTTTTTTATTAAAGGTTTACTATAACAAAACTTTATAGTTTCTGAGATAATTAAGTTTAAAGAAAAAAAGTCACATTTTCAAGCATCAATTCAATCCTAAATAACGTTTTCAATTTTGTGACAATTATATTCAAATTTGCAATTTAGCAAGGCCAAGGACAAGTTAACATAATTTTTACCTAATATTTGCAATAAAAGCTACAGGGTGTTGAACACATCGGCTCAAATTTGAACAAGTTTTAATGAATAAATATCTTTTTTTTTTAAATGGTACACCCTGTATATTTTCATGTTATTTAATAGAGTAATAAAAACCCTAAAAGTTTTGTTCAATATATCCTATACCTATTTATAATAGTTTTTGAGATATTTCAGTTTTTCTTATTTTCCATACTTTTTTACAGAAATAGTCTTCATTATCATAGTAGCCATGGCAAAAACAATGTAAAAGAACATTTTTCTGTGTGTCAAATTTATAACCGCAATCGCTTCTTTTGGTTTTTATGTAGTGTAGTTTGGTTTTTTTTTGCATTCATCTTATATTGTAAAATGAATTTTCCAAAGAATGAGTTAATAGATATGATTTATACAATAGGAGAGGCTCAAAAAAATTGCCTTCTTGCTCAAAGAATTTACAAAATGAAGTATCCTGATCGACGCCAGCCTAATACCCATACTTTTCAAAACTTAATGCAAAGATTTGATTCTTCTGGTACTGTTGATTATCCAAAACGTAAAGTGGTCAACAAACCAGTAACTAATGAAGAAAAAGAACTACAAGTATTGTTAAATGTTCAGGAAAATCCTTATATTGGTAGCCGTCAGTTAGCAGCATTATATGAAACATCACAATCCACCGCTAATCGTACTACCAAGAAATATAGGTATCATCCATATCACATGGAATTACACCAAGAATTGCATGGACAGGATTTTGAAAGTCGTGTAAACTTTTGTCGTACAATAAATGCGGAGATTCAATTAAATCCAAATTTATTATGCAAGGTAATGTTTAGTGATGAAGCTACTTTTAGAAGTAACGGTGCCGTAAATAGACGCAACATGCATTATTATGCCACAGAAAACCCATTTTGGATTAGAGAGGTGCAACATCAAAACTACTGGTCATTAAATGTTTGGTGTGGTATTCATCATAATCGAATTATTGGACCCCACTTTTTTAATGAACCACTAAATGGCCATAGTCACCTGAACTTTCTACAAGAAGAACTACCCCAACTGCTTCAAGGTCTCGATAGGGATGAGCTCGACAGTATGTGGTTCCAGCACGATGGTGCCCCTCCGCATTACCATCGTGAAGTTCGTGCGTTTTTGGACCAACGATATCCGCAAAAATGGATTGGACGTGGGGGTTTCATTGAGTGGCCACCAAGGTCTTGCGACATCACCCCATTAGATTTCTTCCTATGGGGTTATATTAAAAATAAGGTGTATGTTAATCCACCAACAACAGTGGAAGATATGCGAAACAGGATTAGGGATACCTGTAGAACAATAACGCCACTAATTTTGTCCAGGGTCCGAGAAAATCTGCAAAAAAGACTAAATTTGTGCATTGCACAAGAGGGTCGTTTATTCGAACACTTATTAAAAAGAAATAATTAATCTCAGTATTTAATAGGTAATTTTTTTGTTTCAATTTAGTATAAAAGTAAATATGTATTTGCCTTGTCGTTATTGTTGTGTTAATTTTTTCACATTATGTTTAATTAAACTATTGCCGTTGTAATATAACGAATAATGTATTTCATCATATTTAACCACATTCTGTTTGTTTCTGTAGTTTCTTTTTATTATTTTACATGGCTACTATGATAATGAAGACTATTTCTGTAAAAAAGTATGGAAAATAAGAAAAACTGAAATATTTCAAAAACTATTATAAATAGGTATAGGATATATTGAACAAAACTTTTATGGTTTTTATTACTCTATTAAATGACACGAAAATATACAGGGTGTACCATTTAAAAAAAAAAGATATTTATTCATTTAAACTTGTTCAAATTTGAGCCGATGTGTTCAACACCCTGTAGCTTTTATTGCAAATATTAGGTAAAAATTATGTTAACTTGTCCTTGGCCTTGCTAAATTCCAAATTTGAATATATTTGTTACAAAATTGAAAACGTTATTTAGGATTGAATTGATGCTTGAAAATGTGACTTTTTTTCTTTAAACTTAATTATCTCAGAAACTATAAAGTTTTGTTATAGTAAACCTTTAATAAAAAAGATTTAAAATTATAAGCTAAATCGAAAATACGATTCGTATATAGGGTGTTCTATTTAAAAAAAATACAACTTTCTGCTGTCCTAGTTTTTTGGCTCACCCTGTAGAGTCCTAAATATTTTTAAAATCTGCGTAAAAATAAACTGTATCAAACAATAAATATAGTTTCTTTGTTAATTTCACCGAAAAGGCACAAACCTACTTCATCCAATCGTTGACTCACCCTGTATATATATATATATATATATATATATATATATATATATATATATATATATATATATATAGAGAGAGAGAGAGAGAGAGAGAGAGAGAGAGAGAGTTTTCGTATCCACGTTCTATTTATAACTTTTAATATCTTATCAGAATCAGTAGGAAACAAATAAATGGGATTTGTTACTCTCCCTTCAATTTGTGAACCATGACATAGAGAGTCAACGGTAGGGCATGAATTTATAAAATAATTATTTAAACGATTGACTATCTTAATAGGATCATTAATTTTGGAAGAAAAGTTTTGTCTTTTCGATCAATAATTTGTTTAACAATTTGCCAGGTAGCCTTAACTTTATTTTCAGAGGAATTAACATGGTTTCTATTACTTAACTGTTTAGCTTTTACAATAACACTCTTTAATATTTTACAATAAGTATTAAACTATTCAGCTGTAATTGGTCCCCTTGTTTTTTTAAAGTATAAAACACATTTGTGTCTGCAGGACACTCTAATTCCTACAGTAATCCAAGAAAACGATCCCGAGGGAGAGTTATACTTCTTAGTGACAGAAATCTTATCTAAAAGAACTGAGAAAATACCCAAAAAATTATCATATGCCACATTTGCCGAATTCGAACCATATACCAATCAACATTTTCAAGCTCCTGTCTAAAATGTTAAACCTTGTTCTTTGTAAAAATTCTTTTAAATACATAGTTACGTTATCTTTCTGAATAATGATATTCCCAATACATATAATTTGTGCCTATTAATCTGAAAGTGCAGTATTAATCACATAGCTTTGGAAACCCCTATCTGAATTATTGAAAATATTATCAATAAGTGTTGAAGTATTATCGGTTGTCCGGGTTGCCTCAAAAATACTTTGAGCAAGATTATAAACATTCATTAGATCTAAAAATCTTTTTGTAAATTCATTCTTTATAAATAAATTTATATTAAAATCTCCGCCAATAACTACTCTAAACTCCAAAAATTTCTCAAATATAATATTTAATACCTACGAGCGCTCCTAGACACCGTACCGTGCGCTTTGAAAATGATATCACCGAAACGTCAGCTGCCTTACACTCCTGAGAGGGACTCAGCACCTATATATATATATATATATATATATATATATATATATATATATATATATATATATATATATATATATATATACATATATATATATATATATGTATATATACTGTTCAAGTAGTCACCTCATCTCAGGTGTGATAAGTTTATGAAAATGTCGAACAAAAAAGGACATAAATAATTAATGCATGTATATGGTAAGTGTAGATGTTATAATAGATATTAGTTGTAGTATGCAAGAATTTGTATATGAATCATCTTTTAAAAGTACATTAAATGCCTATAATTTGGTAATGACATGATAAAATGTATAAAAATTAGAGTGAAAGGTTGGACATTATTGCATTTAAAGCAAGAATAATAAACATATGTCACTCTAAAAGACATAAACCAAATAAACAATAGATATTTTTAATAAAGTGTGAAAAGTTATTGACCAGAGACAGTGACTACAAAAAGCATTTTAACACAATATTATGAAATCCACAAATAAGAGAATCTTGGAACACCCATTTTATAAATAGTGCGGGAAAAGATAATATTAGTGAGAATAAAGGTCAAATAATAATCATTTAGTGAAATATAGACACTATTTAACAATAATTATTTATAATATTTTAGTTTTAACTCATTTCAACAACAATATTTATTAAAGCTTTGTTAAAAATATTGTAAATCTGTAAGAAGAGTATGAAAAAATTTACATTATAATTTAATTTAAAAACAAACTAGAATAAAATAGTACTAATTGTGGACAAAACATTGTTAAATATGATTATAATATTAATAAAACAAGAATTATCAATTTCAGCAAATTACAATTAAAATTTAAATTTATATGTAAAATTTTTTTAGATGTAATCAAATTTTATTTTTCAATTTTAGGTGCTAAATAATAACCAAAAATAAAGTTTTGATATATCAAAATATCAGGAAAAGTCCAAAATTTACATAAATCATAATTTATTTTCATCAAATATATTATTTAGTTCATAAAATCAATAAAATATCAAAATTTCATCATAAATTGGCAATTAGGAATCCATTTTGGTTTTGTATTTCAAAGCTTAAAATTCCATTTAGTTGTCAGTTCACGTCAGATGGCCGACCAATCAGAAAAAAATTAAAACAAAAATGTATACTACGTCACCACTAATTATAAAAGCCAAAATTAATTTTTTTAAGAGAAGTGCAGGTCCATCGGTTGTACAGTAAACATCGTTAGTCTCATTCGTAAAAAGTAACATAACCTCAAATTTTTCATTGGTTATTTTTAAAAAAATAAAAGAGAGAGTGTATATTGATCGGTTGTACACATAGACGTAGAATAAACTAATTATTACTTAATCTAGACCGCGGATCCTGTAGAAAAAAGTTGGCTCACGCTTAAAAAGAGATGGAGCGTTTTCGAGGAGCAGGCCCTCTCTTTCTATAGGCGGAGTTAAGCACGATTCCCCTCTCGCTTGACCGCCATGATGGATCCCCACCAGAAAGTGACATTTAAATGGACCAATTAGAAGCGTTCTGTCTATTTGTTTAATCATAAGGTATTTTCTCGTGGGGTAACCTGGTTTAAACCATGTTTGGATCCGTTTTGAAACACATTTGAAATGACATTACTATTTCCGAACGCACGAATACGATAATGACGAAGTGCTCATGCTCCCTTATTTCAAAGCATGTCTATAATTGTTTCAAAATAGGTGCAAACAATTTTGATGTGACGTCATTACTTCATTACCAGAATGCAACCATTTTAAAATTCCTTGAACCTGGTCGAAATAAATTGACGGCGACAAAACAGCTGTGTTGGAGACTGCCAAGGTCGTGCTGTCGTGATTCGTTTTAATTTGAAAGATTATTAACTTTATTCAGTAATTTATTATTTGTTTGTGTTTAACATAGTGAGAAAACATGTTGGATAGTAATGGGATACTTTAATTACGTTTAGGTAAGTACTTATTTTTTAATTTTAAGTATTCATGGCAAACATATTTGTTTTGAAGTTGATTAAATATTGCCGCGTTTTTGTTTTATGGTGTTTTTTACAAAAAAAATTTTTCCAAAAAAATATTTCAGCAGTATTTTTACCATAACAGAACTTAATTATAAGATTGTATTAATAATTTTAAGGTAGCTGCTTATTAAGGGGTTCAAAAGTTAATCTATTGTTGGAAAGGACTTGACAGTTTAGGTGTCCAATTAAAATATAAATTTTTACGTATAAAGTTACTTTAATCTAGAACATTAAAATATTAGTCTAGTTCTCACTGGATGACTTTAATAGTGGTCATTAGGGCTAAAATGCGCATTAATGAATATTAATAGTCCTGTTAATAGAACTGAGCCAACAAAAACTATTAGATGATACATATTCTAGTTTTTGCATGCTATTACCTATGTACTACATAATTAAGCTTTATTTTTTGTTGTAGGTATAATTACCTTTATCAGTAAGGAATTTAGCCCAAGTATGTAACAATAATTTAACAAATAAATATATAAGTTGCCTCGTGTTGTAATTATTGTTTTTGCCTTTTAAAAATTTTTTCTTCATAATTCACTTAGTTGTCTCTCATACTATTTTAATAAACTAATTTTTTTTAAATGTCTAGATTTGTGGTAGCTCTTCCTAGAACTGTAAAATCTTAGGTATCATGAATGGAATTTAAATAAACTAAAGACAGAATATTATACTGTCAAGTAATCAGGTTTGTAATGTTTAAGATATGATTGAAAAAAATGGATTGCATAATTTATAAACATTCTGCATATTATAAAACAAAATCCAATTATACATTTTGGGCAACAATTGTAAAAAGTCAGAAATAATTTCAAAATTGCAAGCCTCTCATTTTTGTGACATGTTGAATGTAATTAAGTAAAAACTTGGGCTAATTATTTTCTTATCTCTTATGGGTCAACAAAGAATAGATATCATGCCTGAATGAATACTTGCAAGTTATATCCTGAGGTAAATAAATATTTTCATTTTAATTGCATATGTAGTGTCCTTTGAATTAAAGTTGATAAACTGTAACACTAAGAGGAAAGATATCATTAAGACATGGAGCTATTCCTAGCCTTAACCTTGGATCCAACTAGAAGAAAATCTGTTATTACAAAGAGGGGTTCCACCTGAACCGTAGGTTTTCTTCTTTTAACTGTTATACATGAGGGCAACTTATCATAAGTATTTATATATGATTCTTTGTCTGAAGTCAGCATCTATTTGAAAATTTGTAAATTGTAAAATAGAAACTTTTGAGTTAACACTTTTTAACATATTTATTAGTGAATACTATCCAAATAAATAACCAAAGAGCATTTATTAGCTTAGCGTGTATAGACATTTATGTCGGAAGAGCATAACCAAAACTCACAGGCTTAAGCCAAGTTGAAATAATTTGTTGATCTAATAGCATCAAAAAAATGTGTCTTCAATTTTTCGGTTTTAAATACATTTTCTTTTAACCATTTATTTGTTTTTTTCTAATTTCTTTAAAACAATAATGTTCTACAACATTTTTTAAAAAAGCAACACCTTGCACTACTTAATATTTTATCCAACTTTTTTTCCTGATGGTACAATTTATAAAATGTATATATTTTCAGACCTGCAAATATTCCTGGTATCTCGTGAGATGATTTTGTCACCACCTCATGGTACAATTTATAAAATGTATATATTTACAGACCTGCAAATATTCCTGGTACCTCGAGAGATGATTTTGTCACCAAAGGGTAAGAATTTATAGGCTTACATTTTAAAAATGAACTTATAATAAATAATATTCCTGAAATTAGAAATTTAATGAAATTAAATGTCTAAGCATTTTTTCAGTATTTTTTGTATAGTTACTAAATAATTTTAATTGTTTTCCAATAATCATATTTGTCTTGCTTGTAGAAAAAAACACACTAAATGTTGATGTTATAGTTTTTAACCAATACAATTAATTTTTTTATTGAAGGCCTGTCAGCATAGATTATACATATCCCGAAGTATCTATATCAAAACAAGATATTGATTACCCTAAAGGTGATGCTGAAAAAGAAAGATAATACTATATATGCTAATTATTTATTTTGAATACCATCACAGGTTGAAACAGGCATATCATTGGCCCTATTATATGTAGTCAAAATTATTATGTCAGTCAAGTGAACGCCAGTTTTGACCATGAGTGACCCAAGTTATGATTAATGTTAAAAAAACTAAATGAACTTATAGTAAAGTTTCAACATTTTCTTAAAACGTAATCTAAATAAATATAAGATCAAGAAATAAACCATCAGTAATCTATTGCATTAATAATATTGGAGATCCTTCTGTTAAGTTTTTGGTTGAATAAATTTTTAGGAACACTAAATATGTCAGTGAACTTTTAATTTTCATTATAATTTAAAGCCATTGAACTAATGAATGTTTTTTTTTTGATAATTTGTTCTAACCGATTACTAATCGAGTTTTGTTAGGTATACAAATACTGATTTTAGGCAGTGTTGTGTTATCTTGGGCTAAATTATTAAATATTTTATAAAGGTAAATAATACTACTTAGTGTCCTCCTGTTGTGAAGCACCATTAAATTATATCATGGACTCTTTTCAACAATATATCTGCAATACGAATACATTTTTTTTGGACTTTCTCGATCATTAGGATATATTTTACATAAAAAGGAGACCAAATCACAGTAGCATACTCAAGTTTAGATCTAACCAAACCATTAAAGAGAGTTTTTAATGTTTTTTCAGAAGTAAATGTTATGGATTTTTAAAGAACAAAACCTAAATGTTTATATGCCTGCCTAACTATTGCTTCAATTTTAAACTTAAGATTCATGTTTATATTGCAGAAAGAAAAATGATCATAGTGCAACGTGTATAACTACTATCTTTTATCAAATGTATAAAACTAACTTTCATTTTAATTATAGGGTTTTATTGCCAGAAGCTGCAGTTGAAATATTAGTGGAGCCTAGACACAATCTAGAAGATGACTTAATTTCAGTTTTTTTGATATAATCTTAAAACAGTTATAGTTGTGAATAAATATCTTATTAATATTTCAAAAATTGATTTTTCTTCTTTGTGAGAAGGAAATATTTTGTTGACTTATTGTGATCTGTTCGTCTTATTCACTCTAGCACGAGTTTTATAATAGTGATATGAATAAATATTGTTACAGTTATTACCTATAAAGTTTTTATTGTGCAAATATCACCAGAAAATAACAGCTCACTGAATACAATGTATTGTTCTTATATATATATTACTTTAAAATAAATTTTTGTGTTATGTTCAGTCTGTTCAAAAAATTGCTGTACAGCCCACTCCAGACCAAAATTCCGTAGTGAATCAATGATTTAACAAGGCCCTTATATGATAAGAAATCTCAAACTTAAAATTTCTTTAAGGATATAGAATTTGTGGATTAAATATCTAATTTTGTATGAAATATACTCCTTATGTAGCTTTTATCTGGTTGGATTTAAAGTTCATACATTTAAAAAATTTATAGAAATTGGAAATCTTGGCTAAAACGCTAACTAGTAACTCTATCAAAAAAAAAAAAAATTAATACCATTTTCTACAGTATTGTAGATGTTTTATGTTTTCAGTTCTATTATGTCTGTCCTTTTTTTGCAGTACTGTTCAAGTACAGGAACTAATATGTTTACAAAGTAAGGTAATAAAATAACAGTATGAACTTAAAGTAGACAGTATATTACAGAAAATAATAAATGAAATACAATACACAACCATTTTTCAACTTTATTATATATATATATATATATATATATATATATATATATATATATATATATATATATATATATATATATATATATGAAGGTAACAAAGTTCTGTGAATTTATGTATATAAGATCCCCTAAGACCTAAACTATTTGAAAGTTTGTGTGTAACAAAAAAAAATAAGACCTACAACTTATGCGCATCATTTTACAAGTTGAAATAAAATATGTGACTTTTTGCAAATGTACTGGATCAAATAGATAGACCTATTTAATACCAGTAATTTCAAATTCATAATTTTTAGGATGAATTTTAATCTTATTAGCTAACTGGAAAAAAATTTGATTCTATTTCTGTTAACAGGGAGTGTATATTTAGACCTATAATACATAATTTTTTAACACATTCTTCTAAGATCAAAATGATTTCATTACCTTTTAGGGGTGTATTTAGAAAAAAATTAGGCAGTGGTCTGTCTCCAGTTTTGATACAATCCCCCCGCCTTTATATCACATGAGTTTTGGGTACCAATTTTTTTCTCATTGCCAATACCATATAGAGCCATAATTTGATGCCTGCTTATGTTATATTAGTTTGTTTTGATGATCATCTCATGTATACATAACATACAATATATGTCCAATTCATACATTGAAGCAATTTTTATATATGCTTTAAATGCAGCATGGTTATTAATGCTAGGGCGAAAAGTTATTTTTTTTAGTCATACGGTGTTACCTATCATTGACGGTAAATAAAAAAAAATTCATAAAATTATATGCTCTTGGGACAAAAAAATACCAAGTTAATGCAAATTGTTTATGTTCAAAAGTGTAACGCTTTGCAATAGGTTTTTAATTTTCTTCTGGTGCCTGATATTTTAGAATTTTTACAAAAAGTTGGATAAAAATTTATTACATAAATCATAAAAATCATCTATTGTGGAATTCTGATTTTTTTCATTGTAAAATATTTCTGAAATTACGTTTTTAAAAGTATTAATTATTTAGCGCATCTTTTTCCTTAGGTGAAGAATATGACAAAAAGTTTGGAGTCTGTGTTGATAAAATTGATGAAGTTAGTTGTGGATCTTTTTTTTAACACTGCAGTTGAGGTACTGGTTGAGGGTCAGTCTTCATTATAAGGGGGTATTTGTGCCATATCTGATATCTTTGCTTTTACACTGACATCGGTATGAGTTCCACCTAAAATATGCAACTTATCACTTTTTAGAAAAAATCAATATAAATATTATCTCCATTCATATAACAATCAGAAAAAAGTAATAAAAACACTTGGCAATCTGTCAACTGACTATTTTTGTAAATTGAGTTTGGTGCTTACTGCTTTATGATTTATGTATGAACAGGTCTAATATTTATGCTGTGTGAAATATAACATGCATTTTTTGTATGTACAAATTCAACTGAAATTCTTTTTTAATTTGACGGTAAAATTATTTCTAAACATATTTCAGCAGCAATTTATTGCAGCATTATTATTACAATTATTTACTCACCTGTATTTTCTTAATCATCTGATAATAAAAGCAAAGGTTGGCTTATAATTGGTGGTGGATCCGAATCAACAGAACATTTCCAATGTGGACTTTCCTTAACTGTAATAAGATAAATGGTGAACAAATTTTATATTTGGATAAAAAATATAATACTTGTGTTGTTTCGTAGTAGCATGAATGCACTTATTTTACTATGAAATAATAGCCAAATTTATGAGTTTATATGTGGATAAAACAAATAACTAGAAGTAGTTTATTTTAAAAAAATTATCTTTTGTGTAGATTTATAAACAGTACAGGGACGCTGTTTTTTTATTTCATTGGAGAAATGTAACAAGATCAGAAATAAAGATTGTTATTATTATTAGTAGTAATAAATAAATATTTAAACTATTTGTCTGTGTCTCATTAGTATTAGTAATTTGGATAATTACTCGTAATAGTGGAAACACCGAATTTTTCGCTGATTTTTTGCATATCCGCTATTTAGGGTCGTGAAATATGAACTTGAAGTTTTCTTGTGGCGGTCGCATATAATTTTGCCAAAAAAATATTTTCAATTTCACACTGTATTTTCTTACCTTTTTCTTGAAATAATCCCACTTGCACTAAAACACAATTGAGCATTTTAGATAAAACTAAATATCAAATTTGGTTAAAATATAGCAGAAAACACTAAAAATCAAGCTGGAAGGAAACATGAAGGACTTTGAATTTGGCGGGAAAATTGATGCTTTGTGATTTTAAACAACCATTAAATTGTAATTGTTCTAACAGCAATTCCACTTCATTTATACTTTTCATTACAAAACTGAATATTAAGTAAAGAACAGCTTAATTATTAAAAAGAGATTAACAGAAAAAAATCGGTGACGTCACAAAATACTACATAAGGATGAAATTAGTGAAAGTGTTCTAAAATTGTTTGACGTGGGTCAGATTTCCCAGAAATAAAGACATGTACTATATATTTCTTTAATACATAGAACACATCAATCCTCCCTCAAACAAGTATGAGCGAGGTTAGTTCAGATTTATATAATATTTATGTATGTAAAGATGGCTTGTAAAAAGCAAGACAAAAATAAAAACCAAAACCTAAGAAAACTGGTTATTAGGGTGCGTCTGTCTGTTCATCTCTTCCTATCAATCTGATGCACCCTTGTATTATGTTCTTGATCATATGATCTATCATCAAAAAACATGCAAAACTACATGGCGACATTGCATTAGTCTGCCAATAGGGCCAACACTTGTTTACGTTTGTTTTTCTGCTCAATTTTTAGTATTTTCAGCTATACGTTAATAAAATATGTGGTTTTATATAAACTGTGGTTATAGTTCAGAATGTGCAAATGTGTTTTAATGGAAGTGGCAAAATTTAAAGAATAGTTCAGAAAACATATGTAAGAGAAAATTTTTTTTTGGGTAAACTATGTGCGACTGCAAAAAAAAAACTTCAGATTCATGTTCCATGATCCCAAAGTGGGAAAGCAAAAGATCAATGAAAAATTTGGTGTTTCCACTATTTCAAATAATTACTGTAATTTGTTTCAAAATTTTTTTTTACATACAAAAAGAAAAGTAGTAATATCATGGCAATCAAAATTAAATGAATAAAAGACCTATGTACATACTCACCAGTATCTTTCAAAAATCTGGTAGGTGTTCCCTCAAATGACCCATCAGTCGAGACAAAAGAGATAATTGTAAAAGCTGGGAATATGGTAGGTACAGCATTGGCAAACCATATTGTAGGAATATTACTCATGACCTTATTTTCACAATCACATACTAAATTTGAAAAACATCTCTAGGGTTTTTTTCAAGTAAACTTTGTCTAAAGTAAACCAGATTTTACACCTAAAGAAAGTCTAATTTTAGCCACACATTTTGTTAAAAATCAATGCTAATCATAAAAAACGTTAATGAAAATTGTTTTCAAACATAACTAAGTACTTCTAACTTTATTTACACGAGAAAAAAAAGGCTTTTAAATTACAAGCCTTGCTTAGACCAAAACAAATACAAATTATTGTTAGGCGGGTTTTAAAATAGTTATATATAATATGTACATGTTTTTCAAGATAATATTAGGAAAAACTGATCTTGCAAATATGAAATAACGTCTGGACTTACCTAGAAGCATCTAACGGCAACTTAAAAAAATGATTCCTTGGCCTTTCCTTGAATCACATTGAGATTCACTGCATGATCTGTTTAGCATTTTTACATTAACTAGCACAAGTTTTATTACAGAAAATTACCACAAAGGAACTAAAATCCAAAAGTTAATATTTTTTCACCACCCGATTACTAATAACAAAAAAAAAGACAGCTGGCAACTGTCAAATGTCATCATTAGCGAAGGAACAAGGATAGAGAATCGCTTTTGTGCGGGAACGAGTCTATCCCTTCTTAGAGGGGAATCACGCTTACGTAGCCTCTTAGCTCCGCCTATAGAAGGAGAGGGCCTGCTCCTCGAAAACGTTCCATCTCTTTTTAAGCGTGAGCCAACTTCCTTCATAAGGGTCCGCAGTCTAGATTAAATAAAATGTAATTTTATTTAATTTCTACTACGTCTATGGTTGTACAGTGGATATCACTAGTCTTTTTCATTAACATAACATAACCTCAAAATTTTCGTTTGTTATTTTATAAAACAAAATAAAAGAAGACAGTGCAGATTAATCTGTGGTAAAGTTAACATCGCTAATCTCATTTATTAAAATTTTTAAAAAGGGAAGAAACATATAGCGTGGATAAAAATTTCGGGAGATTAAAAGACAATTTTCAAAAAAGGAAAAGAAGTTTACTAATATGATATGAGTAAGAAGAAAAGTTAGAATAGTTGTCAAAGGAAAAACGATTTTTAAGTTTTTAAAAGGAAGGAAGAAACTTAAAACGTGGAAAAAAAAATCTGAAGATTAAAAGGTATTTCTCCAACGTGTAAAAATATGAATTTTAGACTTGCCTGAAAATAGCTTGATAAAATAGATATATACTAACCTTATAATGAATATTTGTAGTTAGTAATAAAATAAATTGTTTGATTTGCACTGTAACAATATCACTCTTAATATTAACGGGCACGTTGCGCAGTCGCGAATAGACGAAAAACATATTTTGTTAGCAAGTCCAACACTGTTCTATAAAACCTAATTTACAGGAACACAATTAATTGAGAAACACGACATTCAAGTTACTGTATAAAGCTAAAGGTCAGCATGTTTTCTATAATACCTATTGTTTCAAAAAAAAACGTAGAAAAGAGCTTTTACATCAAAGGATTTTCAATTAAGTTACATTACTAAAGACTACATTTATACAGCACATTGTACAACAAAAATTAATTATTAACCTCTACTTCTCCATAGTCTGCCACACTAAAAATAAAGTAAAAAAACTTAAAGGAAAATTAACTCAGGAAATAAAACTACCTAACAGACTGTTCACCATACTACCATACCTCAAAGGTACAACAGATAGAATCAGGAGATTACTTACTTACTACAACATACCTACACCTTACAAACCATATAAAACAATAGATCCATCTATCTGCCTCTTGTTTCTTATATAATGGCCATAACCCACTCTTACAAATAAAGTATATTATTGACAATATCAAATTGTGACCTTGTTTTGCAAAATAAAATAAACACTTTAGATATTTTTTAAAAGCCTTAATTATACTTAATCATTACCTAAAATAATATACAGGGTGTCCTATTTAAAAAAATCATAAGTTTAATTAATATCTCAAAAACTAAACTTTTTAGAAAAAAAAATTGACCATGCCACTGAATTCTTCGTAAAAAACTCTACAAAAATCAATTTTTACCTTTTTGATAAATTAACGCATAACGGAAATACGAGATGTACCTAAAAACGAAGATTTTCAAAACCACCCTGTAGATTAAAAACTAGGAGAGCCATGACATATGTGACACTGGAATCTTTCGTTTCGTTAAAAAGTAGGAACTAAAGTAAAAACCACAACATTCTTTCTTTTATAATAACTCCAATACCCCCTAAAAGTGTCGAAAATGGTACACTATACTTTAAATATGCACAAGATGAAATTTGTCACATAATTGCATAATTGCAATAAAAACAGTTTAAGGCATTTTTTGTCAATGCCACCGTATTAACCTAATAGGTCCGATTTGAATTTACCAAACGGATTCTGAAAGTGATTTTGTGCAGGGTCCTTTAATAACGCCAGATTTTTTCAAAATTTACAGATTTTTTTTTATTAATTTGGCAACGCTGCAAAAAAATATATAAAACTAATTTCAGGACTGTATAGAGAATTTTGTGAAAAATGTGAAAATATATAGGAAGTCCAATTTAAAAAAAAATTACACAAAATAAACACCCTGTATAACCAAAAATAATAATATAGATAAATTTTTAGTTCCTGTAACCACCTATATCAATATTTACAATTTTTTTACAGAAACATAGAAATAGTAAATCAAATAATTCCATGAAATAAATTACTTTTAGTCCTTTATCCCTTAAATTCCAATAATATATTTCTATTTGATAATAAAACAATGTCTGACATTGCGATAATATATTCCCTTTTTGTTATATACATACACCTGAATATTTAGAACAAAACAGTATTCATGGATTACAATATATTAAAAAAGCTACATTCATACAAGTATAATAACAAAATGCATCACAAAAGGAGCCAAAACAATGGCAGATGATCTACCATTGTTTTATGGATTCTATATGAAATTTTGTTTTGTTAAATGAAACAAAAAGATTGTAATATCTATATTTGCTACTGCAGACTTATTGTCATCTAATTATCATGACCAAGTCACTGATAAATATCTGAAAGCCTGCATTCGGGTAAAATACAGTGTGTTGCTGTCCGCTATTAATGAAATTTAATGGATATAAATCTAAAACAAGTTTCTTTAAGTAGTCAGATATTAGTTTTTCCTACTATCGTAGTTACACTGGCCAAGGTCTGTTTATATTTATATATATATATATATATATATATATATATATATATATATATATATATATATATATATGTTATATCGTAAATTTTCACGGATGGTAGAATGAATAGTTTGATTATTCCGTGTTTCAATCCGTTTGTTTGACCTGCTATTAACTAGGAAACTCAACAATACCCTGGGCACACACACATACTGACCGATATCTCAATGCAGCGTCACATCATCATCCCTCTCAAAAACAGGCAGTAGTCAACACACTAGTATCAAGATCTCTCCGCCTAACAGAACTTGACACAAAACAAGACTAAATAAGACACATTTCAACAGCTCTAGAACGGAATGGTTTCTCACAATCAGATATAAAGAAAGCCATAAAAAGACAAGAGAACACTACAACAAAGACCAAAGACCAAGATCAAACAAGGAACAAAGCCATAATACCGTACATAAAAGGAATAACAGACAGAATCGGAAGAATCTTAAGAAAACACAACATACAGCCCATATTTAAACCACAAAAAACAATAGCCAACATCCTGGGATATCCCAAAGACAAGACCAACCTTGAAAATCATGGCGTTTACAGCATTCCATGTGCAGATTGCCATCAAACTTATATAGGACAAACAAACAGGCGCATATCAGCAAGAATCCAAGAACATAAATATAGCCTCAAAAACAAACAGACAGCCTCAGCCCTATTTCAACATCACCAAACAACCGGACATACCATCGACTTCGAAAAAATAAAAGAAATAGCACCAGTACAGAACTACAAGGTACGCGTCATAAGAGAAGCCCTAGAAATCGAAAAAGCGGAACAGCTAAATAAACGAGACGATGCTATAAATTTTTCAACTACATGGAAAACATGAAGTAAAATACGAACAGTAAAAGCAAACTTCTCTCCATCTTATCCTTTCTGTGTTAATTGTTGGACAGTTAGAATAAATTGTTATAAACCGCAATTTATCCTATTCCACCCCATCGAGATGATGGCCTACCTGTACCACCATACCGAGAAGAAAGTCAAAACTTATCCTCCCCGCCAAAGTGATACGGCAGAGATACATGTTTCGTCTCTACTAGACTCCTCAGGGTACCGACATGCAACTGGCTGTGCAAAGGACAGATCGGAAGGAAGCATGCAAATACTGAACGCGGCTTCTCCGACCTCCCGCCGGATAACGTATATATGTTTATGGGGCTTTCACGGATTCCTCCGTGTGAGATGCAATAGCAGTGGATATATCCACATTATGCCGTTGTAGTGCTGAAATCACATTCAGCAAACGTACAACTATATGCAGCTCCGTGTATAGAATGAAGTAAAATACAAACAGTAAATGCAAGCTTCTCTCCATCTTATCCTTTCTGTGTTAAAGGTTGCACAGTTAGAATAAATTGTTATAAACCGCAATTTATCCTATTCCACCACTATCGAGATGATGGCCTACCTGTACCACCATACCATATATATATATATATATATATATATATATATATATATATATATATATAATGCCTTTCTTTCTCTGTGGATTCCATAACAAAACTCTATCAACTTGCTGAAACCCTGCCGAGTTTGCCTTAATGTCATATTTTGTCTTCATTCTGTCAGTGGTATTTATAACTAGTTTATGAACTTCTAGCGACTTCTCTTATAAGGAATCCACTCAATCTTCAATCTCCATACTGTCATTAATTAAGAAACCAAACATTATGTCGCAAGGCATATCGGCTGAACACATTGTGAACTAAGCCTTCAACTACTGGTGAGGATTTCTTCTTAGAAATGAAAAATATCTCAGGCCATTTATTGAAGTACTCGATAGCAACCAATATGTATTTGTTGCTTTTATCTGTTTCTCGAAATAGCACGGCTAAATCAATAGCCATCCGTTCAAAAAGAATTTCAACATTATACTTCTTCATTTTTCTCTTAAATCTTGTGCTTGGACACTGGATGGCTACATAATTTTATGTCTTGACAGTAATTAACCCAGTAAAATATTGCCTAAAGTATATTTAGAATTTTGTTAACTCTTAAATAAACACCATTCTTTCCATTGTGAATCTCTTATAAAACCACTGGGACTTTTTGTTGGGTACTACAAACTCAGTTTTGATTTTCTTACCATCGGCACTTTATCAAAATCTCCTCATTAACTGGTCTTCAATCAATAGCGAGTCCCACCGACCCCATAGTGCTCCTTTATCTGAGATGTCTTCCGAACTAGGGCGCCTTTCATTCTTTTTTTTGAGTTAAAGAAATGGCACTCTAGATCAAGGTCAAAAATGACTCTGAATAAGAAACCTTCTCTTTGTTCTGTTTTGCTACAGTTCTTGCATTCTTCCTTACATGGTCTTCTCGACAAGGCATCTGCGTTATTATGCAGTATTTGTGGTCCAAGTTTGATTTCAAAATTATTCTGTTGTAGTTTTTTAAGCCATCTTGCTACTTGTCATTCAGACTGCTTCATATTTAGGTTATCTGTTCTTATTAAAAATTCCTGTCCAGACAAATATTTATGAAAATCTTGAAGAACTTTGATCATGGTGAGCAGTTCTTTCCTCGTGGGACAATAATTTATTTCAGAGTTTGAATACAGGCAGCTAAAATATTCAGTTCTTGGTCACCCTGTATTTAAAATAATACTGCTCCTACCCTTTTATTGCAGGTATCAGTATCTAGTATGAATTTTCCATAATCTTGTAAGTAGGCTAAAATTGGATTGGAACAAAAGCAGCCTTTAGTTTCCAGAAAGCTTGATCACAATGAGAATTCCATCGATAAGGAATCTTTTTTTCAGTAAATTTATGCCCAGGTGAAGCGATATTGGCAAAACCTTCTACGAATATTCTATAGAATATGCATAAGCTTTTCAATTAATATTCGTCACGTGGTCACAATCAATCTTTTATTGTTTAAATTTCTTTCACTAATATGGATTCCCTCTGGTGATCCAAGAAATTCAATTTTTTGTTGGAACAGGAAACATTTCTTAGAATTAACTCGAAGGTTAGCATTTTTAATTCTTGCAAAAACTTCTCGTAGATTCTGTAAGTGATCGTCAAATGTTTCTCCCATAACCATGACATTATCAGGGTAGACTAGACTTATTTTCCATGTAAGACATCGCAGTACTGCTTCCATTAGTATCTCAAAGCTGGCAGAAGCGTTGCAGAGTGCAAATTAGCATGATACAGACCAGGGCTAGTAGAAAAATATATTCCTTATCTTAATCTTGGATGTCTACTTGTCAATATTCACTTTTTAGATCTAATGTAGAAAATAATTGTGATCTAGCCAACGCTGTCAAAGTTTCGCCAATTCAAATAAGTGGATAGCTGTCTTTATTAGTGACGTCATTAAGCTTTCTATAGTCAACACAAAATCTAGTAATTCTATGCTTTTTGACTACCAATACAATAGGAGATGACCAAGGACTAGATGAACTTCCTGACGTTTGGCTATGGAAAGTCATCTTTGTGAACTGCCAGTATTTATTTCATGCTTTATGATATTCGTCCTACCAGTATTACCATATTATGCATCAAAAGCATCATTATGCTTCCTTATAATCTTCTTGTCTTCTTGAAGTTCTTGTGGCGATATGTGTTTCCAGTTTGAAGCTGCTCAATTAGTCGGTCCCATGATGATTTTGATGTAGCTTTGCCAGGTTATTTACATTTGACCACCGATTTTACTGACTCGTATAATGATACTTCGTCTCCTTTATTAATCTTGACATAGTTAGGAAGAATCTTGGCTACATGTATTTGTATGGTATCATCTAAAATGATTTATGCCTTTGCTACCAAATATTTACAGGGTTTATTGGAGTGTTGAACTAATTCGACGTGGTTTTCAGAACTCTTGTCCAGTCTCTCGTTAATGATATTATCTGTGCTTCGCTTTATTACGGTTGTTTGTTCGGCAATGACTCTGCTTGGTTCGGTATTGCGGTTCTTTGACAGAATAAATTTTTCTGTACCAAATTTTAGGGTATTAAGCTTGTTGTCGAAGAAAAATCTATGTTGACGAAACAAGTCTATATCCAGAATAAACTCCTCTTCTATGTCGGCAGCTAATACCAAATTGTTTAATTTTATCTTTCCAAATTGAAGCTTCACTTGCATTTGTTATAGAATCTCGGCCCTGGATCTACAACATAGCTATTTACATGATATCCTAGATTAGCTTCTTCTTCTTCTTCTTCTTCTTATTCTTAGTATAGGACTTTGTCCTGTATTGACTGTCAATGCATCTCGTTTATTCTTGTTCCTGTGACACCGATGTCCAGCTCTCTTTCCATCTTTTAGGCGGTCGACCAGGAAGCCTTGAGGAGTTTGGTATTCCTTCTTTTGCAATTTTTGCCACTCGGTCGTCGGTCATCCTGTCGACATGATCCCTCCATGCTCTCCTTCTTCCTCTGCCCCATCTTACGACGTCCTGTATTTCACATCTTTTTCTGATTTCATCGTTTCTTAGTCTGTCGCGTAATGTAAAACCCGTGATACTTCTTAGCGTTCTCATCTCAGTAGTCCGGAGTAGTCTTTTGGTTGCTGATGTGTCTGCTCTTGTTTCGATGGCATAAGTCATTATGGGTCATATGCAGGTCTTATATATTCTGATCTTACTTTGTGTCGTCATATGTTTATTTCTCCATATAATATCACGTAGGTATCCTGACATTACGGCAGCTTTGGTTGTTTGTTCTTGAACTTCTGCTTTTAAGTTTCTATTGCTGGTGATGTTTGCTCCCAGGTATTTAAATGACATGACCTGTTCGATGCTTTGATTGTGTACAGCGAGCTTACATCTTCTTGGTTCTTTACTGATCGTGAGAGATTGGGTTTTTCCTATGGAGATTGTCATGTTAAATTTTTCATCGGTCTTTTCAAACTTGTACAGGAGCAGTTGGAGGTTGTCTTCGTCTTCCGATATCAGTACTGCATCATCGGCATAGCAAATTATCTTTAGTTCTTCTTTTCCCATTCTATATCCTCTACCGGCCTCTTTCACCTCTCTGATAATTTCGTCCATAATGACATTGAATAGAATTGGACTGAGGCTGTCTCCCGGCCTTATGCCGGTAGATATTGGAATTTGGTTCGATGTCTTGTTGCCTACTTTAATTTTCGTTGTATTTCTGCTGTTTAAGTCTTTAATTACTTCCAGAATGTTATGACATATGTTTCTGTCCTTAAGTAGTTCGAGAACGTCATGAAGTCTGATCCTGTCGAAGGCTTTTGTGAAGTCGACAAAACACATATATGCCTCTTTGTTGTATTCGATGGCCTTCTCTGTAATTTGGCGAATTATAAATATGGCGTCAGTTGTTAACCTGTTTTGTCTGAAGCCTTGCTGCTCCTCACTGATTCCGCTAGATTATATTTTTTTTGCTATGATTTTCGTTAGTAGCTTGGCGGTTGAGCTTAGAAGTGTTATTCCCCTGTAGTTGTTCGGGTCAGTTTTGTTGCCTTTCTTGAATATGGGTATGGTCAAGTTTTCCCTCCATTGTTCTGGTGTTTTCTCCTCGTTGAGTATTTTTCTATAGAGGGAATGTAACTCTTCTAGTAGTGCCTTTCCACCATATTTGAGCATTTCATTTGTTATGCCATCTGGTCCAGGGGCTTTTCGATTTTTCAATTTGTTGGCTGCTGTTTTTATTTCTTCTTTTGTGATAATCCATTTTGGACCCTGATTTCTTTCCGCATATTCATCCTGGGTTTCCTGTGTTATTGCGGGTGCAATGCTGTCGTACAGATTGTGAAAGTACTTCTCCCATTGTTCTGTTGTTATTGCAGTGATTTGAATGTATTCGTTCACGGGTTTTTTGCGGTTTCTTAGCATATTCCAGACTTTTCTCTGCCCTCCATAAAGATCATGCTCCATGTCAGTTGAGAACTTTTCCCAGTAACCTCGCTTAATTAATTGGATGCTATCGTTTACTCTGTTCCTGGTTATTTTGTATTCCCCGTATGTGATTGTTTTGCTTCTATACTTCAAATATGATTTTCTCTTTTCTGCTGCTAAGGATTTCACTTCATTTGTAAACCATGGTTTTTTGTTGTGTTTTCCATTTTTATTCACTTTTCTTTTGCCCAGTGCTAGATTAGCTAAAGAAGCTAAATTTAACACTGCATGGTAAAGAAATACACGTTTTTCACTTCAGAGATAATATCCAGCCAAAGTTGGCGCTGTTTTTTGTTGTATTGATCAAATATGGAGGAAGAGAAAAGAACATTTCAAAAAAACGAAAAAAGTTCTATTAAAAAAAATGTTGGGAATCACTGTTATATCTATACTTAGCTCAAAATGTAAATAATATTTTAGTCTACAAAATTTTGGCAAAAATAAAAGGACTATAAAGTTTTCCTCGTCACAAACTACGCAGATGTACGAATGTCCTCTTATCTACAATTACTATTTTTCCACAACGATTATCCTAATCCTAGGTGGATAATAAAAAAATAAAGAGACTATACTTTATTTGGTAATTGTTAAGGAATTAGTATATAGTTGAGTTGAATCTTGGTGTGTTTTTAATGCGGAGAGAAGCAAATTTTTGTAAGTAAATATTGAATTGTACAGTGAAAATTTTTTTGTAGATAACCGACTTCAAAAAAGTGCGATGTAAATCTACAACTTAACATACAACCATCGTTACTTTATGTCAAAATACTGTAATCTCTAAATTCAGGTTGTTACTGACTAGCAAAAAGTTGATACACTTTCATACAAAAATATTCCTTGTATGGCTTTTTTGAAGTGCTCCATTTTGCTCTTGTTAAAAATCATACAAAAAATGTAAAACTACTTGTAGATTGTTTTATGCAAAAACCGAAAAAAAAACACTACCGGGCAAATTAAATTAATGAACAGTTTATTTAGAAGATTTATTATTTTTGTAGTTCTGTAATTAACCAGCGATTAACGTAATTATCGTTGTTATGATTTACAAGCCAAACGGCTTCGCACTCCCTCCAGGGATTATTCACTCATACCAGGCACACATAGACACCAAAAGTATGAAGCTCTGTGGGAACCCTTTCCATGTTATCGGGTCCTAGGTGACGTTGTCTGCTGTATTTCCTACGAACTTTCGGATGGTTCGCGCGGTTGCTAGGAGAATTGCTTTCTGCATCGGCTTATACAGATGCTCACTAAGGCCCAGTCCCTTGATGTTCTGCAGGAGGTTTTTTGGTATCACTCCAGTTGTTGACAGTATTATGGGAATCGTTTGGACGCTGTTCATTGCCCATTGTCTTCGGATTTGAACCTCCAGATCTCTGTATTTGGCGATCTTCTCGTTGTATTTTGGCCATAGGTTGTTGTTGTTAGGTACAGCAATGTCGATTAGTGTAGTTCGCCTAGAAATTTTATCTATTAGTATTATTGTAAATATCCCTTACGGATAAACAAATTTACAATAGAATAAGAAGTTGCATAATGAAAAATCCAATCGAATGCCGCAAGATTCGTTTCGATCCGACGGATAGAATGACGGCAATCGCACAATGCAATTTTCTTATATAGTTCCAGCGTAAAAGAAAATGTGTCCAATCAAAAGTTCGCTTTGATCCGATTGGTTACACACAAGAGAGTAGAGCCAGCTCTCGGAAACTATATAAACCCCATGGTTTGTGCAATAGTCAGCCAAAACGTCACTGCCAACATTTTATGCTCTAGGAAGAGACAGAAAATTACGAAACATCAGTTTTGAAGCAAGAAACCATCAGTTTTGAAGAAAGAACGTCGGAATTTGTCAGATATTGCATTTTTTCGAAAGAAATTCGCATTTTCTTAAAAGAAATTCGTATTTTAGGGGAAAAATATTTGACAAATTTAAGAAGATAATTCTTCAGGAAGGCTCAATAGCCCAGAAAAATGTCAACCTCGACGATCTTTTCAGACGGCTGCGTGGCTGAAGGATTTCTGTTAATTTTAAGTTTAAAACAAAGCACCTCCGAGGCCCCTGGACGAATTAGTAGCTTTTTCCCGGGAAATTGTCAAAGGCTGGGGCGCCTGAAGACACTAAAAATAATTTAATTTTTGTTTTTGCTGAAATCGGATTTAAATACGGTATATCGGGGTTCCTCTGATTTAAATTTACAGGTTTAAGGTAAGCTAGGTTTCTAAACCTCAGAGCCCGATATACTAGAGTTCGAAAGACGGGTGTTATTCGTAATTGTATACACGAACTGAGGTTGCAATTACGGATCACCGTCATAAACTTCGCGAAACAAATTAAATAAAGAGTGTTCCACATTAACTCACCCTCCAAAGACATTAAAGGTTTGTAAAAGCCTTGAACCATCCTCATACATTAAACAATACCAAAAAAGTACTTAGAAAAAGCATTTTTCTGAGGTTGGTCCCGCACGAATTTTTTTCTAAATTGGTAAATACTTAGAAAAATTTGGCACAAAAAATTCGAGCGCGAAAATTAACAGAAAAGTCCCCTCAAATCACCGTGACATAAATATCGTGAAATTCGGAGAAGGCAGCGGATTTCGGATACAAACGAGAAATAAATTTAAATTTGCGAAAATCTTTTCCGACAAAAGACAAACACTTGAACAAATTTAGATTGACTTTCTCGCACAAACAAACTCCCACACATTACATTCAAAAGTTGCAACCAACAAATTTAATTTTTCAATAATTAGATTACCCCAATCTCATTGCCCAAGGCCCGTAGAGGACTTCAGCTCACCTCCATACGCGTCTTGTATTAAATAAAGTCCCCATTTTGACTTTTGGCTCACAAAAAACAACAAACTTCAAAACTCTTCCAAATTTAAGAGCATAAAATGGCTCAACAAATCACAATGCCACACATTAACAGCAAGAAAGGTGAGGAGGCCTGGATCTTTCCTGGGTCGGGAGGTTACGGTGGGTCCTCTCCGGCAACCCCTGGGTGCCTTTCCTTTCATCAACAATCACAACAACCACATCACCACAGTGAAAATATTCAGAGGAATCTCATCGATTTAGACAACCCCGTTACAAACACTGCTAGACTCGGCAGACATCTCATCGATTTCGAAAACGAATCGTATTACGAGGTTTCTTGAACGATTACATCGGTACATCCACTGGAAAATTTTTCACAATCAAACCAATTCCCTGGTTTACGACCTTTGGGTCACAGAAACCAAACGCTCGCGTATACAGGGAGACACCCCGCTTACTCATTTGCTACACACTTGGAATCTACTGCGATCGATTCCCTTCAAGAGCCAAATCAATTTTATTCACAAAATTTAAAAAGGCAAATTCAAGAAAAATCGACTGAGCCTAGTAGTGCACAAATGAGAGAAGCACAAAACCGTAGGCGTTCCTTACACCGATAGTATAATGTCTGGTCTATTATGAGCTACTGTTTAATCCGTCAGAACCGTTCGGTCCCAATATAACTTGAACTGGTTGTTCTCAAGAATAGGCTCCGGATTGTACTTGTAATAAGGCATTTTTCCTACCTGTAATAGGTTTAACTTTTCTGCTAACTCTTTGTGGAGTATCTTAGCGGCTGAGTCGTGTCTTTCCTTATACTCGGTTGCGGCAAACTCTTGGCATCCCCCAGTTATGTGCTGAATTGTCCCCGATGTTCAACAGCCATATTGTTATTTTTGTAATTATTAGTCTGGGAGCTCAGTGGATTTTCGCAGCCAATAAAGAACCATTCCACCAAAGTATTACTTACGAATATCGAAGATGGATTCCAGAAAAATGGTCAGGTAATTTGTTAAAAACAAAAGAATTGTTAATAATTAAAAAAAAATTTTTTTTTGATAAAATAAAAAACATTTTTATATTTCTCAGCCGATCCTAAGCAAAAATTGTTTTCTGTGATTTTTCCCTCCGAAGTATAGTTTCTAAGTTAAGAATTGTTAAATATAAATACATATGACACTCTGTATCATAACTTCCAGTAAAAAGAACGTTTTATTATTACCAAAGATTATTATAGCTATAGCATTAGCTATAATAATCTTTGTTATGACTTAACTAACCCGAACTCAGTGTTACGGTGAACTAGTCCCCCGTAACAATATTGAGTGAATGATAGACGACACTTTATGCATATAATTCTAGACTGCGAACATTTTATTTAGTTTCAAATACTGTAAATAAACATTAATTCAATATAAGATATCCCTATTGAATGCGATTAATGTAATTTTTAGATTTGTTCATTAGGAATCAGTGCTATAAAAAATTTACACATGAATAACCTTAGATAGTTTAAAAGTTAGAAATGAAAATCTAAAAAAAGAAAATAGTGATTTAAGTAACGATAATATTGAGGAATGTAAAAAGTTAAGCTTGGTCAAAAATCAATACTAACACAATTGTATGTATGTATGTGCGTAGTATTGGGAATCTGTACCTGCGACCTGGTAGATCTATTGTGCCCCCCTACTGCTGCCCAGTCGTAAGAGTTCCTTATCGGCTAGAGCAGGTCTTCCAGTCCTATTTCCCTCAGGAATCTTAGGATATTGGACGGATTCAAGGTGGGTAGCTCCCCTTCTTCGATCTAGTGTGTTCCAAAGAACCGCATCCTACGGTTTTCCAGAGCGCTGCACTCTGCAAGGATATGAATAGAGTTTTCGTCCTCCTCCTCACAGAATCTGCACTCTTCTCCTTTTACCAGTCCGAGTTTCTTGAGGTGTCCCTTCAAGTGGCAATGCTCCGTCAGGATCTCGGTCAGAAGTCGGAGTTGGTTTTATGTATTCTTGGAATCTTTTCTTGTCGTAGTTCCCCAGAAGTATCTTCGCTTGACTCAATACTTGCAGCTCCGTCCAATAATTGGATCTTTTGCTTTCTTCTTCTATCTTTAGTTCTTCTAACATTACGCTGCTACTGATTCCGCAGGCTCTGGTCCCGAAAAAGGTATTTCAGCCCCTTTCCTCGCGAGCTTGTCTACAATTTCATTCTCCTCTATCCCGGTATGTCCCTGTACCCACATGAGGGTGACTTCATTATTCTTACTTAAATCATTCGATTCCTCTAGGCATTCCTAGACCATCTTGGAACTGATAACTTGAGAGCTCAGCGCACTGATGGTTGCTTGACTATCCGTCATGATGATAATCTCTTGGCCGTGACATTTTTTCTCTTTGTTAAATTGAATACATATCCTAATGGTATGTCTTTCTGCCTGGAAAATGCTTGGTGACTTTCCCAAGCTTCCGTAGTGTCTGGTGCTGGGTCCATAGACTCTTACTCAAGTTCCCTCTGTCGTTTTGGGCCCATCTGTATACCATATAGAGGATTTCTTGCTAAGTTTTTCAATGGTGTTTCTGTCCCATTCGCTCTTGCGACTCAATTTTGAGCTGAAATTATTCACAAAGTTGAATTTCTTTTTCATTTCATCTTGAGGCATGTCAAAGAGTTGTTGATTTCTAGTTGAGAGAGTGGGCCTTCGTTTTATGATCTCATTTCTCATCATCCTATAAATCGTCCTATTCGCCATGTTCTCTAGAATAGAGGTGTGAGGTTGAGGATTACTTCCATGACAGCCGTTGGGCAGGTTTTCATTGCCCTGATTATACATGCACAGGCCAGTTTTTAAGCTTTCGAGAGGCTAACTCTCGTATTAGTCAGACTGGTACTTTTGCTCCTGCCCCATATGTGATGATTGGTCTCACTATTGCCCTGTAGGATTTTTGGGTTTGTAACCCATCTTTTTTCCGCAAAGTTTCTACAGACCATCAAGGCTTTTGTAGCCTTGTTGATTACTTCTTTTTTATGCTTATTCTAGAGTAGTTTGATATCTTCTGACTCCCACTCAGTAACATCCCCATCCACTTTGATGGTCTTCAGATTGAGGTTTCTTTTCCTTGTGAAGGCTACTAGGGTGGTTTTGGTGGGGGTTGATATTTAGTCCCATCATCTGGCACCCTTCCGTAATGTATTCCAGCCCCCTTTGAACTATGTCACAGAGGGTATTCTCACTAACACAATTAGCAACGGGGCCTTCTAACAGTTACGTATTAGATACTAACAAATATATTATTTATGAGAAAACATCTTACAAAGGAAATTCTCAAGTACATCCGATAGAATCATGGGTACGTTGTTTACAGCTTCTCGATCACATTTACAACAAAACTTCTTCTTCTTCTTCTAGGTAGAACCAAGTTCTGTTATCTATACAATGCCTCATCGATCCTCGTTTGAGGTCGAAATCCAGCTGTCTCTCCATCTTTTGGGGGGCCGTCCAGGCGGCCGTTTGGTGTTTGGTTTCTCTCTCATCACGGTTTTTGCTAGTCTGTCATCGTCCATTCGTTCCACCTGATCTCTCCACTGCCTACGACGGTTTCGAACCCACTTCACAACATCCCCCACTCCGCTGTCCTCGCGTATTTTTGCGTTTCTTATTCTATCTCTTAAACTTGTTCCTGTGATCATTCTCAGCGTTTTCATTTCTGTGGTTCTCATAATTTGTTTTGTCTTTGTGGTTTCGTTTCTTGTTTCTGCGCCGTAGGTCAGTATCGGTCTTACACACACCTTGTAAATTCTTGCTTTGCTCTCAATTATGTCTCTTAGTTGGCCTGATATCATGGCCGCTTTGTTGTCCTGTGTGCGTACTTCTTCTGTTACTACCCTGTTACTTGTTATATGTGCTCCTAGGTATTTAAACTTCCCAACCTGTTCGATATGTTTGTCATCAACCATTAGTTTGCATCTTACCGGTTCTTTTGCTATTACCATTGCTTTGGTTTTCTCCACAGATATCTTCATATTATACTGTTTGGCTGTTCGATTGAGATGGAAAAGCATTCTTTGTAAGTTGTCCTCGCTATCTGCTGTCAAGGCAACATCGTCTGCAAAGCATATAATCTGAACGGTGTTGTGTTCCATTGGGTACCCAATATTTGTGCTTTTTACCTCATCAATGATTTCGTCCATGATTACATTGAAAAGTGTTGGACTTAGGCTATCACCCTGTCTTATTCCTATGGATAGTGGGATTTCCTCTGTTAGAGTGTTATGTGTTTTAATTACCATGGTGTTTTTGGAATTCAGTTTATATATTGTGCGTATGATTGCTTCGTCTACTTGTTTTCTTCGCAGTAGTTCTGTTATGTGTTCCAGTTTGACTCGGTCGAACGCTTGTGTAAAGTCCACAAAACAAATGAACAGCGGTTTATCGTATTCGATAGATTTTTCAACCAGCTGTCTGATAATAAATATACCGTCGATAGTAGAGCGGTTATTCCGGAAGCCCTGATGTTCTTCGCACGCGCCTAACTTGTCTACGATCCGTTGTGACAGTATTTTGGTTAACAATTTGGCTGAACTATTCAGTAGGCTGATTCCCCTGTAGTTTTCGGGTTGTTTCTTTGATCCTCTTTTGTGGATCGGAATTGTGATGCTTTTCCACCATTCGTTGGGTACTGACGTTGTGCGGAGTATTTTTTGAAATAGAAGAGAATAGAAATAATGTTAGGATTTATAGAAAAATCTTGAAGGGCAAATACTATTTCACCAAAGTTCACTCTTTCAAATGCCTTCTCTAGATCATTAAAAATTGCATCAACCTGAAATCCTACTTGAAAGGATTCCTGAATAAACTGAATGTTTACTAAATTTGTACCTGTTGATCGCTGCGGCAAGAAACCACATTGCTGGTCTGAGATTCTACGTCCATGAGTGTTATATACTCTATTACAAAGAATTAATTCCAAAATGTTTAAGTAGGCTGAGACAATACTAATAGATCAGTAATTAGAAATTTCATTTCAATCTCTACTTTTGAATATTAAAATAATCTTGCTTTCCTACCATTTTGAAAGGACAAAGGTTACAAAATATACTTTAGAGGTGTTACCAGTGAATCAAAACAACCTTTAATAACGTAGGCAGGCATATCATTATCAGTCGCTACTGATCTACTAAATTTCAATTTTTTAACGGCCTCTTTAATATAGATTTCGGTAATTTCTGTTCAAGGCTGGGGCTTCCGTACTTTAGCATCTCATTCGTAATTTGGTCGGTACCAGGTGATTTTTTGTTTTTTAATTTCTTAATAGTCAGGTGCATCTCTGCTTCACTGATGTTAACATCTGTTAGTTCTGTGATTTCTTGTTGGTTTTCGTCTACGTTGTTTTCTGTAGCTGGTGCCTGGAGTAAGTCCTTAAAATGGCTGACCCATTGTTGGCTGTCGATTGGACTTAGTTGAACGTATTCATTGATTGGTTTTTTTCTGTTCCTCAGCATGTTCCATATTTTCTTTTGTCCTCCATATAGGTCGTGTTCCATGTCTTTTGAATACTTTTCCCATTATTCTTTCTTTAGTTGAGCTATCTGACTGTTGATTCTGTTTCTCACCGTTTTGTACTCTTCGAAATGGTTTGTTATTTTGTGCTGTCGGTATTTTGTAAATGCTTGTCGTTTTTCTTTTGCTAGTATTTTCACCTCTTCTGTGAACCATGGTTTTGTATTGCTTCGCTTGTTCGTGCTAACTGTTCGTGTTCCGATAGCCTCCCTGGCCCTCTCTTGTATATTTCTTTTCAGTTTTTCCCAGGCTTTCTCCACTCCGTCATTTTCTAGGATTGTATTAGCTTTTATTTTCTCCAAGAGTCTCTGCTGATACAATACTTTTGTGCTATCGTTAGCGAATGATTCGGTATTGTATTTAATAAAGGTATGTTTCTGTTTGTGCGTTTTGTTTATACTTTGTTGGGACCGGTATTTACATAATACTAGTCGGTGGTCGTCTTTCCCAGGTCTGACGAATTCAGAGTTGTGACATCGAGTATTTGGTGGGGTAACACTTTTCTGTTCGTTATTATGTAGTCTATGGTTGATTCTTGTTCTCGGGTGTTTCCCCATGTTTGTTTATATTGCCACTTATGTGGAAAGAAGGTGTTATTTATTCTCATCTCGTTTTGGGCGCACAGTTGTATGAGTTGTTCCCCGTTGTCATTTAGTGTTACCTCATTATATCTCTGCATTACTCCCGGAATGGGTTCGTTGCCTATTCTTGAGTTGAAGTCTCCTAGCATAAATACTTTTTCTCTATCGGGCCTGGAACTTAGTAGATCTTGCAGTTTATTGAAGAATGTTTCTCTGACCTCTCTGGGTTTGCTGATATCTGGTGTGTAGACACTTATGATGTTCATCTTTTCTGGTTGTAAGTTTAGGATGACGTGAATGAGTCTTTCATCGACGTAATGTGTGTCCTCTATGTAGTGTTCGTATTTTTCGTGGATGAGCAGGCCCACTCCTTCTTGGGCTCTTTCTTCCTTTTGATTCCCACTGTATATAAATAGGTAGTTGTTGTACTTGTTGTTTCCTTTCCCTTTCTTTTTCGTCTCTGAAAGGGCGCAAATATCTATGGAGTGCCTGTTCATTTCTGCGACAACTTCCTGATCGTGCTTATGCCATGAAGTGACATTCCAGCATCCCAATCTAATGATGTTCTGTTTTTTCCATGATCGTGTCCTAGTTCTCGCCAATGTCTGTTTCCGTGAGATCCGTCCAGTGTCCGAGGCATGTATGTTACTATGAGCTACATTGGTGTTTTACTGCGGGTAGGCTGCTAACCTGTCCCGCAAACCCTCCTCCTTTGCCCGGGCTTAGGACCGGCACTGACAGTTGCTGAGCTACTTAATCCGCCCAGCCTCTGCCAGAGGCGGAGTTTTTACAACAAAACTGTGTTAATTAAATTCATATTAAAAGAACTGGAGGACCGCACCAACACTTGCAAAAATAGGTATAATAACCGAAGTTCCCTATGCTGTTGTATTGTTCATTTTATGATTAGATGCTTATAATTAAAAAATAAATAATAATAATATATATATATATATATATATATATATATATATATATATATATATATATATATATATATATATATAATGTGCTTAAAGGATTAATACAACGATCAGGCAAAGTTATAATGGATTATGTGTACTAGGTGAGTGCATATAAGTAGACTTTACTTTTTTTAATTGCTATTAATCCCAGATTGTAGTTAAAGTCTTCAACTATCAATTGCTGTGCGCAGAATTAGAAAATATTTAATTAAAAGTTATTCATGTAAAAAGAGGCAAAAAATAACATTTTTCAAATGTTTAATAAAAATAAAAAATAAAAAACTCTGCGTCGAAAGAAAAAATCACATGATACACTTTTTGCTTAGAATCGGCCGAGAAATACGAAAATATTTTTTATTTTATCAAAAAAAAACAATTATTTAATTATTAACAATTTTTTTGTTTATTACAAATTACCTGACCATTTTTCAAGAATCCACCTTCGAAATTTGTAATTTGAAGGGTCAAAATATATATAGAAAACTTTGATGGAGCCATGTTTCTTCCTAGATTACGAAAATCTACTGGACTCCCCAACTATTTCTAGTAAGCATAAAAAATCTTCCTTGCCAACAAAATTATTATCAAATGACAGACAGACAGACAAACAGGCAGTGTGAGCAGCTATTAGGAATAATTGAATCATAATAAAACCTTGTTTACCTCAACAATCACGAGTTCTTGTGCAAAAAAAAAAATTTCATATCATCACATGTCATAAAAAAATTAAGTAGTAAAAACTTTATCCACAGTACACTAACTCTCAATGGCGTCATAAAATCGTTATACGTTATTTTTAACACGCATATAAAGATTTATACGAGGTGATCAAAAAAAGTTAATATTTAAAAAAAATAAATAAAGGTGATGAATAAAAAAATACCTTTCAATCAATGACAAAAGAAAGCAAAGTAAAACCTTCTAATCCAGAAATCCCGTAAGTGATTTCGAAGACGTACGTGAGCGATAAAACGACTCCATTTTGACAACATTTAGAACTTATTGAACATTCAATTTCAATATTTTTAATGATTATAGATTATGCAGAGTTTACAAGATCCTCGAATAGAACTGAAAAAAGAATCAAGAGATTTCAAGTCTGCTGATTTTACTGGCCATAACTATACTAAAATAAATTATTGACACTACGATATATCACTGTGTAGGCCTTTTATATCCTTCTTAATTAAATTGACAATATTCTTAATGAAATGAAATGAAATAATTTATTAGCCATAAAACTGATACTTCAGCATTGGTTTCGTCTACAGTATACAATTAAATAAAATGTATATATATATATATATATATATATATATATATATATATATATATATATATATATATATATATATATATATATATATATATATATATATATACAGGGTGATTCAAAAATCGATCACGAAACTTAAAGGGGTGATTCTACTTGACAAAATAAGGGTAGAGCTTCATATAATTTTTTTTCAAAATGTCATTCGTTTTCGAGTTACAAGCCGTCCAAGTTCAAGTTTTTATTTTTTGAATTACTCGCTTACAGGAAAACCGATTTGACTAATATTTGAAAGATAGGCTAAGTCTTCTGCGCTTCATCATTTTAGTAACAATTCACATTGATTGTTTGCCGCTAGAGGGCACTTTACCTACATTGAAAATTGTTTTTTTGTCATAATTTTTTAGTGTTGACAGCTACAGTAGTTTTTGGCATAATTTCTGAAAGACTGATGCCAGGCCTTTAAAAAAGGTGCTCTTTATTTACATCGCTAAACCCCACGGTTTAGACGTAAATCACCCTTAAAAATTAAGTGGTAAATTTACTTTTCTCATTTCATTACCACCAGCTACCAGGTAAATAGCTATCAAAGTATACTAGAGCTGTCAGTTTAACATCAAATAAATTCGCTTTTTAAACTATTTAATTTATAATCTTAAAATAACTAATAATGGCTAATCACCAATATTCAAATATCGAATATTGTGATATCCATTTTTGTTATGGAAAAGCAAATGGTAATGCAGAGTTGGCAAGAAGATATTATATGGAGAGTTATCCGGAAAGAAATATCCCTCATGCTCAAACATTTTCCAGTGTGCACAGGAGGCTTGCGGAATGTGGTTCCTTTAAAAGTTATAATGGAAATAGGGGAAGACCTAGAACTGCTAGAAACGTGCAACAAGAAGAAAGAGTGCTTGAAATTATTGAAGATAATCCAGGTATTAGTACTAGAAAAATTGGGAATGAAGTGCGTCTCTGTCAGGCTAGTTCATGGAGGATACTAAGAGAAGAACAACTCTACCCGTTTCATTCAAAAAAGGTGCAGGCTCTTTATGACGATGATCGGCCGAGGCAGTTGGAAATGTGCAATCAGATCCTAGCTAAGTATGAACACGATAATCGATTAATTGGCGTCATATTATTCACTGACGAAGCTGGTTTCACTCGTGATGGCATAACAAATCTACACAACATCCACACATATGCTTACGAGAACCCAAACAATGTGGTAGAAACGAAACATCAGCGTAGATTTTCACTAAATGTGTGGGCAGGGATAATAGGAGATTACCTTATTGGTCCTCATTTCTTTGATGGCCCATTAACTGGTGACGTATACTTAGATTTTATCCAAAATCGTCTCCCATTGTATCTGGAAGATGTGCCATTGGAAGTAAGGGCCAACATGTGGATCCTCCAAGACGGAGCTCCGCCCCACTTTAGTATACGTGTCCGACAGTATTTGAATGCAACGTATCCTGAGCGATGGATAGGACGAAGTGGACCATTGGCATGGGCAGCGAGGTCACCAGACCTTAATCCTATGGATTTTTTCTTTTGGGGTCATTTGAAACAATTGGTGTACGATATTCCAGTAATCAACGTCGAGGATCTTCGCTTCAGGATAATCGAAAAGTGCCAAATTATTAGAGAAACACCAGGAATTTTTCATCGAGTTAGGCGACATTTTTTGAAGAGTGTTAGGAAATGTATGGAAGAAAATGGGGGACATTTTGAGAATCTTTTTTAGTTTGTTTAGTACTGTTTCATTAATTTTTATCAATTAAATGTATATCGCAATAATCCATAATATGAATATTTACTGATTAGCCATTATTAGTTATTTTAAGATTATAAATTAAATAGTTTAAAAAGCGAATTTATTTGATGTTAAACTGACAGCTCTAGTATACTTTGATAGCTATTTACCTGGTAGCTGGTGGTAATGAAATGAGAAAAGTAAATTTACCACTTAATTTTTAAGGGTGATTTACGTCTAAACCGTGGGGTTTAGCGATGTAAATAAAGAGCACCTTTTTTAAAGGCCTGGCATCAGTCTTTCAGAAATTATGCCAAAAACTACTGTAGCTGTCAACACTAAAAAATTATGACAAAAAAACAATTTTCAATGTAGGTAAAGTGCCCTCTAGCGGCAAACAATCAATGTGAATTGTTACTAAAATGATGAAGCGCAGAAGACTTAGCCTATCTTTCAAATATTAGTCAAATCGGTTTTCCTGTAAGCGAGTAATTCAAAAAACAAAAAATAAAAACTTGAACTTGGACGGCTTGTAACTCGAAAACGAATGACATTTTGAAAAAAAATTATATGAAGCTCTACCCTTATTTTGTCAAGTAGAATCACCCCCTTAAGTTTCGTGATCGATTTTTGAATCACCCTGTATATATATATATATATATATATATATATATATATATATATATATATATATATATATATATATATATATATATATATATATATATGTATATATATATATATATATATATATATATATATATATATATATATATATATATATATATAGCATACCTTAAAGCTAGAAAAAACAAGAAACAGTTATATTAGTTCAGGTTAGTAAAATAACTTAATCTAATATTTAATAATAAAAACCACAGAATAAAATCCGAAAAACAACTAACGGGAAAGAAAAAAATAAAACGATAAGAACACAATCCGTAGCACTGGTCAGCGAAGGACGCAACGAAATAATCACTCAGTACACATTAAAAGAGTCAGTACATCCTACAGGCTTAAGTATTCGTTAAAAGAATAAAATGACCCCCTGAACAAGAAATTTTTTTATTTCTGTTTTGAATTTTTTAATGTTTGATATGTTTTTTAATTTTGCAGGCAATTTGTTAAAGAGAATAATGAAATTTTAAATTGGGGATTTCTCAAAGAATGCCGTTCTATGTTTATGTATGCTAAGAATGTCACTATTTCGTGTATCATATCTGTGACCCTGGCCAAGAGTTTTAAACTCTGAGTAATTTTGTTTTACATATAAAACGCATTTTAGAATATAAACAGACTAAAAAGTCAAAATGTTGTTTTCCTTAAAAATGGGTCTACACGAATCCGTCGGCTTAAGATCAAATATCAACCTCGGTATTCTTTTCTGAGCCAGAAACACTCTATTCACCTCACACCCTCTTCCCCAAGACATGACATTGCTTGACAGATGACTGTATGCCAAAGAATAATACACAGTCAGCAATCCAGCCCGGTCTAGAGATGACCTCATCTGCAAAATAGCAAAGAAGGCAGAATTCAATTTTTTACAAACATGTTCGATATGGGAAAAGAAATGCAGCGACTCATCAAGCCACTTGCCTCAAAATTTAGTATAAACTGAGGTTTCAATATTATATGTTTCTTTATCCTCTACCAACAATGGTTTTTAATATTGAAATTCATATATACAGTCTTTGTTGAGTTAAGTATTAACTGATTACGCTGACACCAAATCTCCAGCTCCTCACATACCCCTCCCGCTGTACGCAACAACTCCTCTGAGGCATCCGCAGATACAGCTATCATCAGCAAACATAACCAACTTTCCCCTACTGATGAATCTAGGTAGGTCCTTAACATAAATCATAAACAAGAGCGGCCCCAAAACTGACCCTTGCGGCACACCCAAAGCGACTTTTTTGCAATCTGATTTACTTTTTTGGTATCGAACAAATATACTCCTATCAGACGTATACGAGTTGATGAGTTTTAGGATATTTCCTCTTATACCCGAAGCAAAGAACTTTCTCAATAAGAACTCTTTACTCACAGTATCAAACGCACTTGTTAAGTCAAACATTAGACACATCACATACTTGCCCCTGTCGAGCTCTGCATATACAAAGTTAAGTAAATCACAGCATGCTGTCTCGATGGATTTGTTCTGTCTGAAACCATGTTGGCAAGGAGTAATAATTGAATTCTGGTTAAAAAAAATTATCAAATTTTCGTATATTATTTTTTCAAAAACTTTAGAAAATACACTCAGTATAGATATTTGCCTGTAATTGGCCGGGTTGTGAGGATCATCCTTTTTATATATTGGCGTAACTGCCGCCTGCTTTAGTATTTGAGGGAAAATGCCCTCTGAAAGTGATCTGTTTATTAAATATGTCAAGGGAAGTGCGACAGATTCTGAAATTAATTTTAAAATTTGAGGACTATCGGAACCCGAGGAGCGTTTGTTCTTTAACGAATACTATCCTTTCCTGAACCACCGCAAAGACTACTATTGTTTGAGGAATTGATTCTATAGTTGTTGCTGGTAAGGACATGTTTCGACCATAGGCCTCAAACAACTTCAACTTGGTAACAGAGCTGAAATATTCAGCGAAGTGGTTAGAAACCTCTTGAGGGTCATCGCTTTCACCATTGCTGAAGCGCAAAACGATGTTATGGTTTGTTACCCTTTTCGATCTATTAAGATTTTGGTTAATACAATTCCATATTTCTGTCGTTTTGTTGGTTGCATTATTTATTTTGTCTCTATAATAAGTTTTTTTTGCGTTTTGTATACTCCGCCTATAATCTTTTTTTTTTGTTAGATAATGCTTTGTTATTATTTCTATTAGGCACATCTAATGTGACTTAACAAGGTTATTTTTTACACTCCATTTTTTCAGATAAAAAAATTCTCCTTCAAATATTATTTCGATAAAAAAAAAAGGAAAATTAAATTAGGTGCCTTGTTTATTGGTTTGTAGAAACCTCAGTAATCGCGATTCTTTTTACAGATAAATGGTCTCCCCTTCAGATGAACATGCCAAAACCATCAGGATGGACAACCTGGGCTTTCAGGATCCCCACGTCAATTCCCAGAAGTTGGGGAGATCAGTTAGCGTCAATTCAGAAGTTGAGAGTTATCCTTTGTACAAAACGTGTACGAGTTCGACTATTTCTAGATGGAATAGGTAATTCTCATAACGTGGCATAAAAAGAGAAAATCTAGAACCAAAAATTATTTAAAAAAAAAGTCGTAGAAAGACACTTTTATTAGTTTGTTTTTAAAGCTTATTTTAAATTTCTAGGTCGCGCGTAGATCCTGAAATAATGATCGAAGAGGAATATCCCTCAGAGGACTTTGAGTACATCGAGTGTGGCCCCAGTCCCCCCGCTGATTATTCTCCCGATATTTATGAAAGCTTTGAGGACTTTTCCACTAGCGAAATCACTGTGCAAATATGTTGTGAAACTATTAAAAATAATCTGATTGAACATATGAAACTATCTTCAGGTATGTTAGAATGGTTTGTCAAGAACAAAACGAACCTCACGGGTAGAGGAATCCAAAAGTAACCTTTCAGAATTGGACAAATTAATAATAATAATAATAAAAAGCTTTATTGTTGTAAAGAAATCAATCTTGTTAACAAATCACTATGCAGAACAAAAAGTTAAAAATAAATATAAACAAAAACATATGCAACACAAGAAATTGTGACAACAAAAAACTAAAAAAAAAACTTAGATCAATGATAACAATAAACACTTGATTAATGTCAGTAATCAAAATAAACAGTGTAAATAAACAAAAGTCCATAATTAACAAAACAGGTACCTAAAATAAAATAAAATAAATGTCTACTAAATTAATTTAAAAGTTTTCAGTCAAATAAAATAAAGTAAAACAAGACAAAAATAGCCATAAAATTACACCATTACACCCATTTTGAAAGCACAAACACACCTTGTTAAAAATGGACAGCAAATTATTCTTCCAGTGAATAATACGGTCGTGTCACAAGAAAGCCCTTAAGTTTTTTCCTAAGCAATTTATCGTCCATAATATTTCTATACTTTAGAGGAATTTTGTTATATATTTTAATTCCCTCAAAAATAAGAGACTGTTTAGTGAGAGTACTCCTGGGAATGGGCAATGGCAGGCCATTATTACGTGTATTATATGGGTTTGGAGTTGAATAATTTTTATATTTTTTATGATTCAGTCCCACTATTTCTAAAATGAAAATACCTATCACTGTTAATATTTTGCCCTGAATAAATAAAGGCCTACAATGCTCCTTCATTTTTACATTAAATAAATAACGCACTGCTCGCTTTTGTAAAACAAGAATCGAATTTAATAACTGCCGACTACAGAATCCCCAAAATGCAATTCCGTATCTCAAATGAGATTCAATCAACGAAAAATACACTGTTCTAGCCACATTTAAATCTAATTCCCTTGACACTGTTCGTACCGCATAACACCCGGCAGCTAACTTCTTATTTAATGCCATTATGTGGTCAGTAAATTTCAACTTATCGTCAATAAGTATACCTAAAAATCTAGTCACTAGCTTATTCCCTATAAAATTATTATTTAAAGTTAAACTATCACAGGTAAATTTGAAACTTAACACGTTTGTTTTAGTAAAATTAAAACTTAAACAATTTGCAGCACACCATTCATTTACTCTAATCAAGTCACACTCGATAATATGTTTCAAATCACAGCCATTCTTTCCACGACATAAAATTGTTGCGTCATCTGCAAATAATGTAAATGTTCCTCGGATATCAATTTTGGTCAGGTCATCACTACATAGTATAAAACAAAGTCGCTTTCTCTGTCCCTATGTCCCTTTGTATGCTTAAATCTTTAAAACTACGCACCGGATTTTGATGCGGTTTTTTTCAATAGATAGAGTGATTCAAGAGGAAGGTTTATATGTATAATAACATCCATTAAATAGTGGAGAAATACTGTTATTTTTGAGGTTTCTAATGTGATGTCGTTAATTATCATATTTTTTTCCGCTTACATTGCAAACGCAGGCTGAACCCTACGAGATTTATCAAAATAATGTACTAATTATTTGTACACATTGAAAAGGTCTACAGAAAACTCCGCGATGGTATATGTCTATCTCTCATGGATATCCCACAATAACGTTTTTTTGTCATTTACTTTTTACGACAAATAATGGCAAATTTTGAAGCGATTTTAACCAATACAGCATTAATCCTTATCCAATTAAATAGCTTAAATACATTGTTGATTTAATATAGATCTATATGGTCCTTTACAGCACAAGATTTAAATGAATATTTTCGAAGATATTACAGATTTAAAATTGCGGGAAGTAGCGCTTGCGGCGGTACTGGCCGACCGGGGCGGCGGCAGCGTGCCTATAAATAGCGCGTCGGAGGCCGATGTAATAATTGTTGTAAAAATAAAATAAATAGTCACAGTTTTTCTGTAGTGTATTTAGTATCACCATTGCACCCGTGCGAAGCCGGGGCGGGTCGCTAGTTTATATATAAAAGAAAGAGCAGGGGCCCAAGAACAGAACCTTGTGGGACGCCACAATTCAGAGAAGAGGCACTAGAAAATTCTCCATCATACTTAACCATTTGCTGCCTATTCGAAAGATAGGAAGCAAACCAATTTAATGCCACTCCTCTAATACCATACAATTCGAGCTTACTCAAAAGTACTTCGTGATTCACACAATCGAACGCCTTTGAGAAGTCACCAAAGACCGCAGCCGCGACATCGCCCTCATTCAAACTGATGTAGAGTTTCTCTAAAAAAGAAAAAACTGCGTCCGTAGTGTTCTTGGAAGTCTGAAAACCAAACTGACATTCAGACAGTGTTGGCTAAGAAAATTTGTTATTCTTCCTTTAACCAGTTTTTCAATTATTTTAGAAAGAGTGGACAGGAGAAATATTGGCCGAAAGTTTGTCGGTTGACTCCAATCTCCACCCTTATATATTGGTATTGTTTACCCATCGTTTTTTTCTCACTTTTAGGAAGACATCATTACTTGGATGACATAGAAAATAAGAAGATAGTCCGAGACAATCTCGATGAGTCCTTTAAGGGAGCCAACAAAATCGAGATCAGTATTTGCCTTCTATGGGTAGCTTTCTTGAAACGATGGGATTTACTTGATGGGTTGATTAAATTAGGTGCTAAAACAGGGTAAGTAAAATTATGGCGTATTTTGGGATTTGGGAGTATCATTTTTTGTTTTTAATTGTGGTTTTCAGATACTACGAACCGAATCAAGGTCTCTCTGCTCTTCATTTAGCAGCGTTCAGTGGCTGTATCCCTGGCACCCAGTTCCTCATAACTCAAGGATACGATGTTAACGCAATTTACAAGTGTTATAGCCCACTACACTGCGCTGCCTTCGGCGACAGCCCCGAAACGGCTATGATATTACTGAACAATGAGGCTCGAGTGCAAGCTGTCACCAAGAACTCTACTTACAACAACGAGAGTGTGCTGCACTGCGCTGTGAGAGCTAACGCTATAGCTTGCGTAAGGCTGTTTACTGTTGAAGGTAACGACTATCACCTTTAAGTGTGACGTAAAAGTAATATAAAATAAATATAATTTTGTCCAGGTGCTGATGTAGGACTAGTAGAATTTTCTGGTATGTCACCTATTCACCTCGCAGCAGAATTGGGTCACGCCCAGTGCTTAAAAGTAATGCTGGAAACCAAAGGAGTAAATGTTAATGCCAGAACGAAGGAAAAAGAACAAACCCCCCTCCATCTGGCTGCAGAGGGGGGGTACGTAGAGTGTATTGATATTTTGTTGGATAAAGGTGCAGATGCAAATGTAAAAAATCACAGGTAAAATTTTATATACTTCAGTTTCGTGTCAAAATTTTATAATAATAGGCCGGCGGAATTAGCATCTGGAAAATTTTAATGTTATATAGACTTTAGAATGATAATAGTAATTATATAGTATTTTATGTCGCATTTTCTTTTTTAGGGAAAATTTTTTATTTAACAATTAAGATGTGAAAAACCAGTTTTTTCGAGTTCTAGGAAAAACTATAATTTTTCAGTAAAAAAGTTTCAAAGAAGGGTTGTGCGCTTCGAAAATACCTACAAAATGAGCTGAAGCTCATCTAAAAAAGAAAATTTGTTTGTTAGTTATTGCAAAAAAAACTGCTAAAATGGAGGTTTTTTCAAATGTTAATAAACAATAGAAAAATATATTTTTTTATTGTTTATTATACTAAGCCAAAAGGAGCCTCTTGTTGCATACAACAATTACGCAAAATTTTGAGTAAAAATGTTCAATAGTTTTTTGCACAGTAATTTTGTTTATAACATTTCACGTTTTCTTTGATTGTTTATTTTCAGCGATCTAGAGGTTGTACAGTGATCTGTGAGTGCACAAATGGAAGCTCGATATTTATACTAACAATAACAAAAAAAGAACCAAATCAATTGTTGATTTTAAATTGTTGAAAGAGATAAACAAAGTTGTAGTTAGTTTTTTCATTATAAACAAATATAATAACTTTTGGACAATTGTTGATATCGAAATGCCGATAAGTGGACGTGATAGGGGAGATTTTGGCGCATATTTAAAAGAAAAAGCAAGTTCTGTACGACCGCTAGAAGTTGGGATAGAATTTTTTTTTTTTCAAAAAATCGCTGCTGCGTTGTTTATATAAGTAGGAACTTATAGGGAGATGATTAAACTATTGTATGCAGCAGTTTTTAACTCAATTATTTCAAAATTGTTGATGATGTAATAGTTTAAAGTTGCACCTACTCCAAGAGTCAGAAAGTGAGCGGTGGAGGGAGGCCTTCTTTCAGGGGGCGCGGAAAAGAACTTTCAAATTGCGAAAAAATGTTACTGTGGTCAACAGTAAACTACTAATTAGGAATATTAAAAATCAGATTGATTTTTAATGTACCATTAATATTTATGGAGTTATAGCATGAAACAAATTATGACTGTCATTTGCTGCCAAATTATTGGTTGTACAAGAAAAACACGTGTTAACTTTTTTGTTTATTTTATTGGACGAACATTTTTTACATGTAAAATTTTTGCTAACATACATATTTTTTGCTTAAATCTATACAAAATATTTATTCCGTTCTCCGTTTCTTAGACATAGAAGGACACTCATTTTCGAAACCCTTATCGGTTTCATTATTATCATTATGATTTACAAGCCAAACAGCTTCGCACTCCCTCCAGGGATTATTCAGCCATACCAGGCATACAAAGATATCAAAAGTATGAAGCTCTGTGGGAACCTTTTCTATGGTATCGGGTCCTTGGTGACGTTGTCTTCTGTATTTCCTACACTAAGACCCAGTCCCTTGATGTTCTGCAGGAGGTTCTTTGGTATCACTCCAGTTGTTAACAGTATTATGGGAATCGTTTGGAAGCTGTTCATTGCCCATTGTCTTCGTATTTGGACCTCCAGATCTCTGTATTTGGCGATCATCTCGTTGTATTTTGGCTTTAGGTTGTTGTTGTTAGGTACAGAAATGTCGATCAGTGTAGTTCGCCTAGAAATTTTATCTATTAGTATAATATCTAGTCTATTATGAGCAACTGTCTGATCCGTCAGAACAATTCGGTCCCCATATAATCTGAACTGGTTGTTCTCAAGAAAAGGCTCCGGATTGTATTTGTAATAAGGCACCTTTCCTGCCTGTAATAGGTTTAACTTTTCTGCTAACTCTTGGTGGAGTATTTTAGCGGCTGAGTCGTGTCTTTCCTTATACTCGGTTGCAGCAAACGCTTGGCATCCTCCAGTTATGTGTTGGATTGTCTCTGATGTTCGACAGCCATATCTGCATTGGTCATTTTCTATTGAGGGATCGCTAATGATGAACTTCCGATAGTTCTTCGTCGGAATAACCTGGTCTTGGATAGCTAACAAGAAGCCCTCTGTTTCCGGAAACATCTGTCCTGAAATCAACCAGTAGTTCGACGCTAAGTTGTCGACATTGTCCAGGTTGGCCTCATTTGGATGCCGTCCTTGAAGTGGCTTCTGTAGCCAGGCTTGTAACTTCTCTTGGTCTATTCGGTGGTGAAAAGCAATATGCTGTTCCCTCAGCTGTAGCGGCGTTGAATCGTCTGCCTCGCATATTGTTCGATGTAGTATGGAAGAGTCCGCTAACCTGTGGAAATAAAAACGTAAGTTTATTATTTGTTGATCGAGCTGCTTACCAATATCGACCGATCCTCTTCTTCCTTAGTGTCTTGGAAGCATTGTACGTTCAATAGCACTCCGAGGGTGGTGTTTGTGTGCTTTTGTTAGGAGTATTCTTATTTTTCTTTGCAGGCCGTCGATGTCCATCCAGCTCCATTTTACTATTCCAAAAGAGTAGCTAAGCGTAGAGCATGCATACGTATTGAGCGCCTTAAACAAATTTCTACTATTTAGACTAGTTCGTAACACCTGCCTTACCCTCCTTACAAATCTGGTTGTCAATTCGGCCTTCATAGTGCGATAGTCAATTCGTTTAGCTTGTTTCATACCTAGGTATTTGTATGTTTGTTCTGCTTCCATTGCAGCAATGGTTTCACCGTTCTGCATCTCAAATGCTTCCGGTTGTATATTTTCTTTAACGATGTTCAAAATACGGCACTTGTCAAGTCCAAACTTCATTCCGATATCCCCGGAGAACTCTTCGACAATTTTGAGCATTTGCTCCAGCTTTTTTCTCGTAGCAGCCATCAGTTTAAGATCATCCATGTAAAGAAGATGATTCACTTTGACTACCTCTTCGTTGTTTTTTCTAATACTAAAGCCATATCTGGTGGAGTTCAAAAGGCATAACAAAGAATTCATTGCAAGGCAGAACCACAATGGGCTTAGTGAATCGCCCTGAAATATTCCTCTTCGTATTGGGTTATTATCACTATAATTATCATCATCATTATCACTCTCATTGTCATCATCATTATTACTCTCATCATCATCATCACTCTCATCATCGACATAATTATCATCATCAACATCATAATTATTTTCTCTCCTATTATTTTCATCGTCTTTAAAAATAATATTACAATAATTCTCGATTGAATAATCGCTTACAATATAATCGCCAGATGTAGTTTATTCTCCATCTCGAATAATAATAATGCTATCAAACAAATTTTGCTCGATAAATATTAATGGTACACTAAAAATCAATCTAATTTTTGATATTATATATTAATAGAATACTGTTGACTTTTGTAACAATTTGTTTGTAATTTGAAAAGCTCGCAACTACGGTAAAATTATAATTATACATAAAATGTGTAAAATTGCAACAATTTGTTTATTGCTATGTTTAACAATAATTTGATTACAAAAAAAACATCATCGCGCCGCAGGCTGAAAGGACGCGTTCCTCGAACGCTTACTTTCTGACTCTCGGAGAAGGTACAACTTTAAACTATAGCTACATCATCAATTTTAAAATAATTGAGTTAAAAACTGCTGCATACAATAGTTTAACCATCTCCCTATAAGTTCCTATTTAAATAATTCCTTAATGTTATTAAACAACTCCGCAGTGAATTTTTGAAAAAAAAAACTCTAACTCGGCTTCTAGTGGTCATACACATTTTTTTTTTCAAAATGTGCGTCTCAAAATCTCAGCTATCGCGTTCACTTATCGGCATTTTGATATCAACAATTGTCGAAGAGTTATTCTATTTGTTTATAGCAAAAAAACGACCCCAAATTTTGTTTATCAATTTAAGGTCAACAATTCAATTTGTTCTTATTTGTTTGTTAGTATAAGTCTGGAACTTTCATTTGCGTACCGACAGACCGCTGTACGACCTCTAGATCGCTAAAAATAAACAATCAAAGAAAACATAATAAGTTATAAACAAATTCACTGTCCAAAAAACTATTATATATATTATATTATATACGAATATTTTTACTTGAAATTTTGCATATTTGTTGCATACAAGAGGCTCCTTTAGTTGCAGTATTTTTAGCAGATTTTTTAACAATAACTAAAGATTGGGATGAATCTTAGCTCATATTGTAAATATTTTCAATGCGCACAACATTTATTTGAAACTTTTTTACAGAAAAACAATAGCTTTTCTTAGAACTAGAAAAAACTGTTTTTCACATCTTTATTGTTAAATAAAAAATTTTACCCAAAAACGAAAATCAGACATAAGACTCTACATAATTACTATTATCATTCTGGTTTCTACCTAGTCAGAAGTCTACTAACAATAAATTTCAAAATCACCTCATATGAAGCCAACTCCGCCGGCCTTTAAAAAGATAGTTGCTGCTCCTTTGCATATTGTTTTCACCCATTTTTAGGGCTCAAACTCCTTTACATTTGGCAGCAAGGGTGCAGTCTTGCGACAGCGTCGAATTGCTATTAAAAAAAGGAAATGCAGACCCTAACATACCCGACTGTGATAAAAGAATATCACTACACGCCGCCGTGGGAAAAGCAGCTAGATCTTATGACATAATCGAAGTATTAGTCAGGTAAGAACTACATTAACCATCAACATTTACTACATAACAGAATCTCTTTATCAACGGGTGTTTATCCAAAAGTATGGAAAACTACTTACATTACGCCAATCCATAAGAATGAAGACAGAGCTAACGTCGAAAATTATCCTGGTTTTGGTATTGTTTACCAAAAAATGTGTCCTCTTTTTAGGCATGTGTTAGCGACTTCACAGCATGGCTTAATGGCAGGTCGATCAACTACTATTAATCTGCTTGTTGATGAGCAGTACTTGGTGGAGGCTTTGGAGGGGAGGTGTCAAGTGGATGCTATTTACGCTGACTTCTCTAAGGCTTTCGATAAGGTTAACCATCAACTTCTTATTTACAAGCTGGAAAGCTTGGGCATCCATGGATCATTTCTACAATGGATAAATAGTTAGCTTTCTGATAGAGTACAGCGAGTAAAGAACAACTGTAAATCATCTGATATATATATATATATATATATATATATATATATATATATATATATATATATATATATATATATATGGTGTTCCTCAAGGTGCTCACCTCGTCCCGCTCCTTTTTAACTGCTTTATTAACGATATTGAGGACATCACAACTTTCAGTAGATGTCTTCTTTATGCAGATGATTTAAAGATATTTCGGGTTGTCGGAAATAGCAACGACTGCGAGGGCATTCAGCAGGATCTAACTCGTTTCTCTGAATGGTGTAAGTTAAATTTTATGCACCTCAATGTTAATAAATGCTGCATTATAAGTTTGTATCGTAAAAGGGATTGGATAACTTTTGATTACTTTCTTGATAATAACATGATTAATCGTGTTGAATGTGTGAAGGATCTGGGTGTTACATTTGATAGGGCCCTTCGCTTCGACACACATATTGATAATATTGTGAACAGGGGTTTGAAGTTGCTCGGGTTTGTGAAGAGAATGCTTAGAGGTTTGAATAGTGTAGACTGTTTTAAGTGATATACTGCTCTGTAGTTCGATCAATCTTAGAAAATGCGTCCCGAGTTTGATCACCTCATTATTTTACATACAAAGAAAAAGTGGGAAGAGTACAAAGAAAGTTTTTAAGTTTCATTGCCTTTAAACAGGGAATGCAACAGGAGCGATCTGTATATGATGATACTACCTATGCTTTGAGGTTGCTACCATTGTGTATGAGGTGCATATATCTTGACCTCGTTCTGCTTTATAAGATTGTTAACTCTTGTATTGATTCTCCTAAACTACTCAATAATATTGGATTATCGGTTCCTCAAAGACCTTTTAGGGCACACAATTTGTTTGAGCTGATATATCACCGAACAAATTATGGCATTAACAGTCCTATTACTCGAATGTGTAAAAAAATGAATTGAGTTCCTACCGAGATTGATATTTTTCATTTACCAGTTAATATCTTTAAATTAAAAACTTTGCAATTCTTGAAAAACTAGTTAACATTGTCAACTGTCAATACTTATTTTTTGAAGCACTTTATTGCATTCTTAGATTTATAAGTTTTTTAATTCTGATTTTGTTTTAAATAGTGTTTGTATTTTTTATTTTTGAAATGGATTGTATTTATTTGATCCGTTAATATACTATTATTATTATTATTAAAACACCCGATTTTCCTTTTATAGTTGTGGTGCTGACGTCAACGCCAAAGACCAATATGGTTACACACCGCTACATATAGCAGCTCTCAACGAACTCTCCCAATGCGTAGAAATACTAATCTACCACGGAGCCGACGTCACAGCTAAGTCAAAATTCGGCATGACAGCTTTAGGAATCATTACTCGAAAAACGCCTGCATCTCTAGCGATGGTTAGGCAAAAGTTAGATCAATCCATCACCTTACATCATGACCCTGAGTCCTCTAATAAGGAGGTTGAGCTACGTCTCGACTTTAGAAACATTTTGCAGCACTGTCACCCTAGGGAGATCAGTTTTCTGAATACTTTTGTAGACGAAGGGCAAAAGGAGATTCTGTTGCATCCCCTTTGCTCCGCTTTTTTGTACCTTAAATGGGAAAAAATCAGAAAATACTACTTAGCCAGAATATTATTCTGCTTCATTTTCGTTCTGAGCCTATCACTGTACGTTTTGACAGCTTTAGCACACAATTGCTACAACCAGGGCAAAAACATGGACGACACTCAGCCTCAGAACGTCATCGAGCTCTGCGAAAAGAAATCTATAATGGGGCACATGCTCAGAAACAACCCGTTTGTGATAGAAATGCAATGGTTCGCATTGGTTGTGATTACTTGCTGTGAGATACTCAGAAAAGTGTATGGTCTTTCAGGTTATCCGTCAGTTAGACAATACTTCTCTCACCCAGAGAATATCATCGAGTGGGCGGTAATCATAAGTGTCTTCGTAATTTCCTTCGTCTACACTGGACGCACGTACACGTGGCAGAACCATGTAGGTGCTTTCGCGGTGCTTTTTAGCTGGACAAACCTCATGTTAATGATCGGTCAGCTACCCGTTTTCGGTACCTACGTTGCTATGTACACCAGAGTTCAAGGAGAGTTCGCTAAATTGTTGCTAGCGTACTCCTGCCTGCTGATCGGTTTCACTATAAGTTTCTGCGTAATTTTTCCGGATTCAAACACCTTCGCTAATCCATTCATGGGATTTATCACCGTCATAGTTATGATGATCGGTGAACTCAGCCTCGATCTTCTAGTCGATGATGACCCTGAAGATCCACCGGTTCTTCTAGAAATCAGCGCTCAAGTTACCTACATTTTATTCCTCCTCTTTGTAACTGTAATCCTTATGAATCTCATGGTAGGCATCGCCGTTGACGACATCCAAGGATTACAAAAAACAGCGGGATTATCCAAACTCGTTCGCCAAACCAAGCTAATCTCGTACATAGAGCTAGCTTTATTTAACGGTAGTCTACCACGATACGTGTTGAATCTCTTACATTGGACAGCTCTAGTTTCTCCCAAAGCTTATAGGGTGGTCCTAAATGTAAAGCCCCTAAATCCAGGTGAGAAACGACTTCCCAAAGATATTTTACTCGAAGCTCACGAGATTGCAAAAAAGCGAAAGCACTACGGGCATACGATATCATCGCATCAAAGCACTAGCGGGAAAAATAATTTGAACAATAATGTGGAAGAAGTTAACGGGGTGTACGACTTCAGTAATTCGAGTGCGAGTGCACTGATTCACAGTAAGATCGATCGAAACATGAAGCACGTGGAATGTTTAGCTATAGAAATTGGAGAATTGAGAGCTGACTTGGCGGCAATCTCAAATAGCCAAAGGGTTTTCGAACAACTACTAAACACCATCGTTCAGGGTAGGAATAGTAGCACCAGAAATAATTAATAAATGAGATAGAATTAGTAATTGTTAATTTTAATGATAAAGAGAGTTCTGTGATTCTTGTTGGTATTTTTAAACTGTAACAACTAACATATTAGGATTCCAGTGCACTTGGAAGAACGTTCATTGGTTAATTGAGTTTGAAACTTCGGGTGTTAAATTAAATATGATTTTCCATAACACTACGAAATTTTAGATACCTTGCCCATCCCGTAGTCGAAATAATCATTATAAAAATGCAACATTTAACATAGGCTATGGATGAGAAAGCATAGTTAGTGTAACATAATTCAAAAACTTGTATATATATTTTTCTAAATAACGATTCTATGATAACATTATATTATCCAATTACAATTCCTTAAAAACAGAGACAAAGAACTGCACGGCTACTTAATTACATTAAAAATTGACATGGCTTATTTGAGGTAAATTTACAATTGCAAGGTGATGAATTCGATTTAGTTTTAAACAAAAAAAAAACATCATAGTTAACTTTGTGAGGAAATTTCGTCTGTTCAAGTGAAATCTAAGTAGAGGTGAGTACAGCTACTTTCCAACATTATCAGCGGTGTTTGTAAAATGAGAAGATTTACTTACTACCAATACTTGGTGATGTTGTCAGAATTGGAATCCGATAATGACAATTTGTTAAAACTTCACCAGTCTAAACCATCTCAATTTCCTTTATTAAATATTGATTTTTATCTCGATTTTCTTACAATTTGATGGTGTTTAAATTTTTAATTCGATATTGTAGTATATTAAGTACAACCACTGTAAGGAAAGGAAACGGTGATTTAGAAAAGGTTGGGAACCCATGGTTGACGATGTAAGTTAAAGGGTATTTTAAATTTAACTAAGTCAGTGGAACAGTGAATTAATGTGTCACATTTTTTTTTGTGTTGTGATTGAGGTAATCTCTGAGAGGATACAAGATTGCCAGTGCACAATAAGCCTTCTGGAAACATTAAGCAACAGTTGGGGAAATCTAATTTATTGTCCAATAAGAGAAATGCAAAAAAAAACTATCAATAGTAACTTGACCTATATTCAAACCTTCGAACATACCCCTGAATAACGTAATAATATTTTTATTTATATATGAAAAAGTGTTTATAAACAGTAGATATTTAATTTCTTGGTACAGACATACCGATTTTATGCTATCCTTTTCTAATTGCATTATTTAAACGAGTATCATCGATACGTCAATTCTGAAAACAAAGTATGAATATATGGTGGCCTAAATTATTATTATTGTTATTTTCAATATGTCAACAATATCTAATAATATTTACCGATAAAAATAAGTTTTTAAATCCTCTTTTTGTTAATATTAATTGTAAACTTCACATTTATAATAATTTCCAACACTTAAAAACACCGGAAAAAGTCACGACAAGCAATTAAACTAAAAGACAAGATACGTAAACATGTTTATGTCTATCAAATATCAAAAAAGCGTCTCCCCCACTGACCATAAACAGCCTTCAAAGAAATCTATTGTTGTCTTCGATCATACTCTAGATATAAACAACAATAGATTTGTCTGATGGCTATTTATGGTCGGTGGGGGAGACGCTTTTTTGATGTTTGACAGACATAAACATATTTACATATCTTGTCTTTCAGTTTAATTGCTTGTCGTGAGTTTTTTCGGTGTTTTTAAGTGTTAGAAATTACTATAAATGCGAAGTTTACAATTAATATTAACAAAAAGAGGATTTAAAAACTTATTTTTATCGGTAAATATTGTTAGATTGTTTACATATTGAAAATAACAATAATAAAAATTTAGGCAACCATATATTCATACTTTGTTTTCAGAATTGACGTACCCAGGGGTATGTTCGAAGGACGTACCGATGATACTCGTTTAAATAATGCAATTAGAAAAGGATAGCATAAAATCGGCATGTCTGTACCAAGAAATTAAATATCTACTGTTTATCAACACTTTTTGAAATATAAATAAAAATATTATTACGTTATTCAGCGTTCAAACAACCGGGCCCTAGTTCTGACGTTATGCTACTTCTACAGGGGTATGTTCGAAGATTGTTGTTTAAATCTAGGGTATGATCGAAGATTCAAACCAACATGTAAACTACCAGGTAATTTTTTAAGAACTTATATAGATCTGAGAGTTGCAAATTCAGTAGGATTCAAAAGGAGTTTTCTAAGATTTTGGAAAGTAAGGCTCCTTTTGACAATAGTTGATAATATGGGGTATTAAAGGTACCATAAACAGGCAGTACAATAACATTAGGGTTAATTTAAGATTATAACGTGAACATGCTTTTGATTTTCAGTGTTCTGATTAAAGTGTACAAAACAATAATAGGGAGATACTTAAATCTAGAGTTTAGTTGGTTTAGGTCAATAAAACTCCCTTAGGGTGCTTTATGCAGTCAGGAGGTCGAAAAAAAGCAATTTTTCAAGAATTTGGAGAGACATTTTAAATTATTAACGAAAAAATTCATTTACATATTGTAGTAACTTTTAACTCTATTTAATTTTATTTATTTGTAAAAATAATGATTTTTAAAGTTGCTATAGCCGATCTCCGGGAGCTCCCCTAAAAAAAAGGCATATTGCCGTGAGCACGATATGTCTGGACTGGATCATCTGAAATAAAATAAAAAATATTTTGTTAATATAAATATATATATATATATATATATATATATATATATATATATATATATATATATATATATATATATATGATAACCCTACATGTCAACGGTAAAACACAGTACATAGTACGGTTTGTATGTCATACACTAAAAATATTGTAGGTATAAAGAAACAGCCTATGATATTGGTCTAGAATCGATAGTAAAAATAACTGGTTTGAACTTTAATGAAGTCAAATTAAAACGTGTCTTCTACCAATATCAGCAATTAACAGTCCATCAAGATTAACAAGTGTAAAATTTCTGTTGATCCATTGCTACTCTTCCAGAGAATAACTGTGAACAAAAGATTTGAAAGTAATCACCATATGAACTGATTCCGTATCAGCAAGACAGAGATGATACTGATGTTCTCTCGTCGAAACAGCCATTGAAGAATCTGAACGTCAAAAGACTGTCGTCATATTGATTTGCTAGTTCTTTTAATAGAACGTACGCAATCGCATCAGCAAGAAATTTTCTTTAAAAAAGTTTGCAAGGGCAATCTGGAGAAACAAATATATTCTTCTAAAAAATTAAACGAATATACTCATTTTAAAAGATACATTTTATTTTTGCACGCCTTCAGTGGATGGATGAAACTGTCGATTGTTAAAATGTTCGAGAAAATTCCAATTTGGATGAATCAGCTTAATTATTTCAGCAAAAAAAACTGTCTTCCAGAAATATTGTTTAAAAATGAGATGTGTTTTTTTAGCAATGTATAAGAACTATCGCAACGTCGGTCGGTCGGTATCTGATTCGTGTACCTGTTCTAAGGGTATGCGGATGCCATTATCTGATACGATCGCCGCTAAATTTTACATAACATCTGCGCTAGTAACCGTTTCTGATATTTGAAAATTATTTGTCCTATAGCACTCGTGAGTTGTTCCACCAGGAGTTGTCTTGGTCGTGTTTAGTGAAACCTAAATGCCGATACTTCTGGGTTAGCTGGCATTAGGTTAAACTTTATGCTACTATCATCAATAAATCCCAGAAATTGCCTAAACTCCGCATCAAAGAATGACATTGAATTTTGTCGCCGAATATGCATAAATTATTTTGTTAAAAAAATGCTTTTATTACATTTGGGCAGATAAGAAAAACAATTTACAATTGTTTTTTCCGCTGATCCGTTTTAAAAAAAAAACGTACATTTTCAACAGAACATTATTACCACCAGGACCAAAAGAACTGTTCAATGCTTATTCTAAGCATAATTATGAGCTTAAGGAGCAGTTTATTTTTATATTGCTTTATTTTATGGAACTTTTTATTAAACAAAATGGTTTTTAAGGAGCACTCCGATTCTTATAACTTATAAAAAGGTGTAGAAATGAGTGTCTCCGAAAATATGTTACCTCTTTATTTACTTTTTAATTTTATGGAGGGAGAGAGAAAATATTAAATACATTATTTATCCCCCGTATCTAGTATTTATCAAAATCTTACCAATTTATTGTTTATCGTAACATGAAATAATAATAAGAATTCACCACTATTTTAAACATATTGACGAATATAACAAAGAAAAATCTAACAATTTTCTAAAATAAGGAATATTCATAAAAATATTTTAAAAATAGATTTGTTTAAAAATCGAAAAAAAAAAATTTTTGTGTATACTTATTACTTATGCTAATAAAAATATTTTTTCAAACCGTTTTTTGAATATTTCCTTTCTGAGGAATTATAAAATTGCCCCAAAAAATTCTCTTTTCTAAATTTCCACTCCGGAAGATATTTTATAGATTTATTCAGTTGGTAACATGTTGGTTTAAAGTTCAGGACGGACTTTAAATTTGCTTCGCAATTTTTTATAAAATAATTCCACTCAAAGATATTAAGTACGGTCTAATGGTGGTCAGGTGAGAGGGGTATCAAATGACGTTTGAGATATCGTGCTTAGAAAGAGATGTACTTCTCGTCGAAGATGCTCTGTCTCTTTCCAAGCGGAAGCCAACGTTCTTCTCTATGGGATCCGCAGCCTATATAGGTACTTACTTTTTTATTTATGCATACAGATACGTCAAGCGCCCCCGGTCAACGTATTTTCAAATTGAAAAAGGTACCATCAACATCTTGTATGTATGTGTATATATATATATATATATATATATATATATATATATATATATATATATATATATATATATATATATATATATATATATATATATATTGCGTCTCTATATTGGAAATGCGTTTTAACTAGCGGCAGCACGATCTTCACGACCGCTTCACTCGATCGATCTAGCTTCTACGTAATTTTCACCTTTCCATCGAATTTGATCGGGCAAAATTTTGTTCCTATCTAAGCTAGGACGATCAAGTGAACTAGAAGGGAATAGAACAATCGATAGAGATGATGAAATTAATTTGGTTTCGATAATTCACAAAGGTTAATACTAATGCGTTATCGATATAGATATGAATTTAAAATAAAATAAGAATATTCCTACCAGATTATACAATTATTACAAAATGGTTAACAAATTGTTTTATTATGCAATTAATAATAATAATATATTAACGGATCAAATAAATACAACCATTTCAATTAATAATTAACTGATGTCATCAGTACTAATTAGAAACTAAATAAAAATACCTATATGAGGATCCAAAGACTTGAAACGAAGTTGTTGTGTATATCAAAGTAATTCTACTTTTTAAAAATCTAAGGTTAAGAAAAGGAGAATAGGAAAAAACTGGGTAAGCAAGCGAGTCTCTACTTTACCTACTTCGAACATATACTACCGCAGAACAAAAATGCTTGTATACTACTCAATGCAGAATTGAATGCTTTACGTGCATAACACTACAGAAAAAAGAGATAGCAAATAGCAATCTTTGTGAACTCTCTCTCTCTCCGAACGTTTCATTTTGTTTTTATCCCCAAACTTGTTTCGCGTACTGGGTACCTATTCTCGTTCTTGAGAGAACGATCATCTTGATGGAAAGTGGGCGTGGTTCTCACAAAAAAGTAAGAAACTATATCCTGGATAGCTTTCTCGTTCTCGAAAGAACGATCATTTTGATGGAAAGTGGCCGTGGTTCTCACGAAAAAGTAAAAAACCGTATTCTGAATACGGTTTCGTACTTTTTCGTGAGAACCACGCCCACTTTCCATCAAAATGATCGTTCTCTCAAGAACGAGAATAGCTACCGTAGTCAATCACGAGCGAAAAAAATAGCATGTACTGCTATTTGTCATCTCTCTCTCTCTCTCTCTCTCTTTCTGTTTAAAGCCCACAGATATCAAAATGCTCTCTTCACTAGTATGTCAAAGATTATTTTAATATGAATTCTCTTTGAGTATGTGATCAAATTATACTTATATCTCAACCGAATACTTTTACAAACTCTCTATTGTTAATGTTGATTCTAAAGCCGCATTCACATTAGTAAAAATTTACGTTGTGTGTGACATGCGACTGTAGACCTGACTGCTTACAAACGCACGCATAAATTTTCGCTACATTCAACACACGCGATTTGTGGCTTGTCGGTTTTTTTTCACACATCAAAGGGATTTGCGTCGCAACATCGTTTTAATATGGACGTATTTTTTTACAAATTTGGGCTACTTTAAATTTCATAAATTTTTCAACCTAATCTGCGACCATGTCTGATGTATTACTAATAATAAAAAGGACATATGCTGCTCTTACTGTTATTTCATTTTATCGAGAAAAAGTAATTTGAAAAAACAAACAAAAAATAATTTAATGGTATCAAATTGCATATTGCTTTTGGTTTTATGAAAATGCCATTTATTACTTGGGTCCCATAAAATTCTTTGTTTATAATATTCTTGTATTAACAAAAGAACGTCATCCTTATTTAAATTCAGTTCTTATTGACAACTTGAAATCACAATAAACAAAAATAATAAACCAAACCAAATAAGCTATAAGTTCAAACACGAATTAAGCACGGGCACACCACGCACAACATAAATATTTATGTCGGCAGGATGCAAAATTTGCACCCGCAAATATTTGTGGCGAATCCTATTACATTCAACATACAACACATTTTTTTACTAATGTGGACACGTCTTGACATTCTATTCGTAGGTTCTAAATATCGATCTTGACTACCATTCCTAATCGTGTAAATAAATGACAATTGACATCTGATATTTCCCAAACGGAAAGACGCCATAAATCGATCAAGCGGCGCCATATTGTAGTTGTACTCTACGTTCGTGTGGTGTTTTGTTAATGTCTGATGCTAATGACGAAAAAACTGTTCATAAAATAGCCGTTTTTAAAATAAGGTAAAACATTTCTCTTTATTAAGTTAATTTTAAGATTTACCACCGTTTTTAAAGTTAAGATTATGATTATACGAGATTTTAATTTTTAACAAGATAATGGAATCGATTAATTCACCGCCATTTTCCATGCAACCGCCCATGTATTTAATTTCATATTTTCATGATAAAACGTTTAGGACAGATATACAAAATAATCTAATCGGCATTTCAAGTTGGATTATTTATAAATTGACTCTGGGTATTGTTAAATATTTGTTGAAGAACTTGTTCATTCTTATCTACATGAAACATGGTCACTGTGACGACAATAATTTTAATACGCCAGAATTGTATTAAAAATCAGAATTATGCAAACTGAGCGTTTCATTTACCGGTGAATTTGTCACTCAACAATAGTATAGCAACGAGGAGGTTGCCGCATTGTAAGTTGTATTCAAGGGTTAAATTATCTCTCTTTTTCATGGAGTTACAGAACTTATTCGAAAAATCTCAAATTTGGCTTTTAGTGTAATCTGAGGTCTATATTGGTAAGGGTAAATAAATTAAACCATTGAAAAAGGTTTACAACCTTTTCAGTAGGGCCCTACAATTTCCAAAAATAGTAAAATGTTGTAACGGGTCATATTCAAATTTGAGCTGTCCACCTTCTCTAAATGCACCCTTTCCATAAGAAGGCTATAGGGAAATAAAGTGAAATTAGATCGAAAAAATTAACCACATATGATTCTCAGAAGGCCAACTACAGTGGCCATATATTGCTACCCATAAAGGTAATAAAAAAATCAAAATTGTAATTTGGGTTTAAGCTATACCTTGATTTCATTTTATACATAGATTATAAGGCCACACTTCTTCGAGAGCTGAAGTGTAGAGAGTTGGGCCGAGACTTAAATAAACCTCCAATGGCCTTAGCACCTAGGGGATGTGAAAAGTTCAAATTTGTATATTGGCAATAATTAGGTATCTTTAGAAATAATAGTAAAATTTTGAATTTCAAAACCCCATATATCAGTGGAATTTTAATAGGTAACTGACTCTGATTTTTATAAATTTTATAATCCATTATCTAAATATATCAACTTTGAAATTACAACAGGATATAACTACTTATCTTGGGGATATTATAAATTGTATATGTTGAACCTTATTACAATCAGATTACATAATTTTCAAGGTTTAAATCAAATTTTGTGTTGATGTGTGTTCGTTAGATTAGAATTAGGATACGAAGTTTTAGAAACTTTTAAGAAAATCGGATATAAACGAAATTTGGCATTTAGGTTTTTAATTTTTCTAGCTATATTTAAAAAAATGGTATAAAAACCATTTTACATATGCTTCTCTGCTCTATTTCTCTATATGGAAGTGTTCTTAGTACATAACTAGATAGTTTCAGGGCCCATTCTATTGTTACATATTACCATAGACATAAAAACATAGATGTGTCCTATAGAAGCATGTTGACTCTTGCTTAAAAAGAGATGGTGAGAAATAGGTCAGTAGTACCTCTCTATGCATGGAACTTCGAAATTTCTTTTTCTCGTTGATTGTGGCTGTCGCGCGAGAGAGGCATCGCGCTTAAGGGGGCTCCTAGCATCGCTCATAGAAAAAGAGGTACTACTAATCTATTTTACTGTCTCTTTCTAAGCAGCAGCCATCCTGCTTCTATAGGACCCGCGGTCTATATTTTTATATGTCCATGCATATTAGATATTTTTAACTTTACAGCAATACCCCAGATTTGTGTAATAGGGGCTATAACACAAGATATGTACTTACATATGTAGATTCTTAAATGGCTATTTGTTAAAAAATAATAATTTATTATGTAATTTCCAAGCAAACAAAATGCTAGTCGTTTACATATGATTTATTTGAAGTTTATGGTTTGATGACATCAAGAAAAGTCATTTGGAAAATGAAAGATTTTTTCTTGTCATATAAAATTTCCACATAACAAGCAATTTTGTCTTTCAATCATTACTCCCTCTTCATTCGAATCAGTCGTCCGATTCTAAGAACTCGTTTATGTCTTCTCTGGCGACCTCTATACATGTTAGTCTAGCTAAAATGACAATATTTCTATAGATTGGTTTTTATAAAATTTTGCATGGATTAATAAATTGTCTCGAATTATTAGCTATGAGACATAACTGTTCCACAGAGAGTTTTGAGAGAATTCAATCTGTTTGGTGTTCCTTATCACAGAACAAGCTATGGCTTATCGTCATCTCTTACTCGTTTTTCAATTACGGCGAATAAATTTGAAAATAGTATCGATTTCTTTATTGATACATTGAATTCATTGAGCTCAAAAATAAAAAATGCACTGTGATATATGTATCTAGTCGTTTTATCTATAGATTTTAACTTGTTTTAGTGTATGTATTTTATATTTGCCCACTTTTTGTATACCTCTTTGTTTTAACTTTTGTGTGTGTAGGAGAATATTCTACCCTATTTTATCTATATTGTATATCTTCAAGTTTATATATTTTTGTATTTGACTAGTTATCTTATTATTTGTTCAATGTTTCGTTGTATGTTTCTGTTCATGCGTGTGATACTAGGGATTTTCTATTGATTTTTTTTCTTTTGTAAATGGCTGGTCCATCAATAAACATTTATTTATTTATTTAGATTAGGTAAAGCTTTCAAACACCCTTGAATGTTCTGTCAGACACTTCTGTCTAATTCTTCTATGATTCTAACAATATTAAGAACGTTAAAGGTTTTCCAATAGTCTCAGACAGACAAGTCCCCATCTTTGGTTGGGTGTAATAAACCTTGGGAAGTTTTTATTACACCTTGATCCATAAAATGAAGTAAACTGATGATATTTGGTGACAAAAATATCACTTTGATATCAGTGTCAAAGTCTGGTGGATGTTCGGGTACCTTGTTAAGAATCAGTATCACTTTGAATGGGGGATTTTGAAACCAATAGTAGCGTGTAATTTCTGGGATGAAATAATTACCTAATCATTCTTCAAACAAAAAAGCACTTAGCCAGACTTTGAAGTTAGAATTCCAAATGACAGGTAGGCCTTGTTTTGATTTATTATTTATTCAAAGCTCTGTGACTTTCACAATGATACACTGAAAGAGGTTTTAATTTATACTCACCAGCAGCTTTTACTCTGAGCCAAATGGTTAATCAGTCTTTCACAGCCTTAAATGTAGGATAAGTCTTTGGCTTATTTGCGGTATATATTCTTTTAGGCGTTTTTTTTTCAAAAGATGCCTGTGTCATCCACATTAAAGATGGTTTGGGCGCAATTGCCGCCTTCCCCTATTAAACCCTTTTATTTACCTGGAACAGAAGATGCTGCTTCTTTATCAGCCCCCTATTTGCTGGCTACAAATTTATAATTTTCTTCATTATCGCCAACTTATTTCAGTTTGTTAAAAAAAAAATTAGCGTTGTTATATGGTATTCAGGTACTGAACAATTCATCATATTTACCTGATTTTTACCCCATGCTTTCAGCATATTTTCCTTGTCGGAAATAATCCCATATTGTTTCCAAACTGAACTTGAATTTATTGATTGAGCATTTTAGACATCATGAAAAAATTATAAATCGATTGGACGACAGTAAATAGTGTAAGGCTGAATTTGTATGCTATTTTGCAAGTTTGCAACCTTTCTTCAAAATCTTTATTAATGTCTGTTTCATTTATAAAAGTTCAAAAAAAAATTTTTTTTTCTTTATTAAATTTGAAGATTCAAATTTATTTCATTTCATTGGCATAGTGATATATATATACAACATTGTGCAACCATTTCGAGCGTGCGCTAAAAACTTCCTGACAAGTTCGCGCAAGTTCTAAACGTTACGTGCCCCCGGCTACCGTGTAGAAAAGGAACAAGTTGAAAATTACGTAAATCAGGGTATTGCTGTATCACATATTTTTGAAATTTGTATTTGGTCTATAAAATTAAACTTTGATTTGATATATTGTTTAAATTAAAAAAAAAAAATAGTTTTTCTTATTTAAATTATGAGCTTACGAATGTTTTATAGGCACCTAAAGGGCCTTTGCTGTTTTTTTTTTAAATTGTAATATTTATAAAAATCATGATTTTTTTTTGTTTATATTGATTTTTCATAGTGTTTAAGTTGTTATTAAAATACTGTATTTTTGGAGCAATATAGGTGTAACAATTTATTATTCTTTGTTTTTATATGGTACCTTTATGTAAATTATATATTTGATTTACATTTTCTGATGTTTGATTTACTTAAGTTGCTAGTTTATATATACATTCACTTGAGTTAAATTATGAATGAAATTTTTAAAAATTTCCGATTCAAATCGTCTCAACCCTATACCGTCGCAATTTTGCCATCAAGCAAAGGATGATCGTTCGTCCCCAGTACGAACGCTATAGAGGGAATCCAGGTGCATGAAAAAAACAAAATGGAATAAGGCATAATTGAATTTTCACGTATTGTAATTTGTTCAGTTATAAAAAAACGGATAATTTTATTCGTTTTGGTATCGGTATATTATTAGGCAAATCTATCCTTGTATTTTTTTTTAATTAAACCGATCTATGGTCGTTTAAGGTCAACTCATGAAAGGAGGTTAAATTTGAATTACAAAATTTTGTTCAAATAAACATTCAATAAATGCTTGTAATGAACCACTGTTTTTGTCGCATTTAAGTATTTATTGTTATAGACAGGCTTGACTTTTAAATTGTTAATGAATAACATTAGTTATTCAAAAATAATAATAATATGGACAATTTTAAGAAGGACATCCACTAAGATTGACCAAAACCTTCAATCAAACATCTACTAAGGCAGACCGGTGCTACACATAGGGTGAATAATTTATTTGAAATAATAATTTAGCTAAAGAATTCAATAAAACTCTAATACTGTTTGAGTATACTTTTATTTCTACAAAACTTCAGCAGCGATAAGCAAACAATTTAAAATTATAGCTTGCTAATAATACCTTATAATCGTTTATTATTATTCAATATTTTTTTATCCAAAGATAAAGTTTGGTATATTTAACATAAATTTACTTTTACTGTTGATAGGCAATCAAGTTAATTATGGGATTACATGAAGGCAAAATAATTACGTATGTTTTAGCTTTGATAAGTCCAAACTACACACACTGGTAGTCCTTGATAATTATGAAACAACATGAAAACAATTTTTTTCCACCATTTTTAATTTTAATTAGACCCAAGATGGGGCATGGTAACAGTTGTAATTTTAGGATATTCTTACATATACTGCCTTCTGGCACCAAAACTAAAAATTTTATTCCTTTGGACATTATTGCTATAATAGATCTTGATGGTTTTCTTGTAGATCAATATCAGCCCCCTTATGGTAATTGTTTTGGTTTTAGTGAACTAAATATAATAGGTGTATCGTACGGTAATGTCAGTTTATTCGCAAAATTTGAGCATTTGTTTCCAGAACAAAATGAATTACCTCAATAATCAAAGTGTTGGCCTTCGACTGCTATGAGTTTTTCCCCTCTTTCTGTCAAAGAATAGATTCCTGACCAAAAGACCTATTCGTTTTTTAAGATCAACAATTCATCAAGCCATATTTTCATTTATAAGAATGTAAGTGTTGTTTTGAAAGTTGTTCTGGCAAATCTGCATCTACAAACTTTTTCGACCTACTTGGACGCTCTTTGTCTTTCACAAGTTGTTTGGGTTAATATTCTCACGATAAGCTTAAACCAACAATTGATAACTTTCAGCAGCTGTTTTTTTTTTAATGAAAGGTTATTAAACATCCCTTCAAAACGTCTTTTACTGATATATTGTTCGACATTTTTGAACCTTTAAAGAACTATGTTTTTTGCACAATGACAATTGATAACAAACTGGCTTTAAATCTCGTATGTTTACCTTTCAAAACTCCATAAAGGTCATTAGTATATATCAAGACGCCATCTCTTAATAAAAACCGTCATTATTAACCGAAACACCTATTACAAATTTACAAAGTTTTGTCTTCTTAAAAATCCAAAACCGCTATTTTCCTGTAAAATAGTACACTAGCGTCATATATAGATTCTCATAATGTGAGATCTGAGATCTATATGAGAAAATTATTTTAAAACTTTCCTTGGATTTTTTTTATACATTTTTAAATCCTTTGTGTGATCCAGGCTAATAACAGGCAGATTCATAGCTAAATTTGAAATATCTAATATTTGAAACCACTAGCCTTATTTATTGTATTGTGTGTAAATAAATTACTTTTAAATTAACGGCTGCGTGATTTATTTTGTGGAAATTTCCAGAATTCTTGAATAGAACAGAGTTTTAAAAAGGTTTGTGCTCTGGCGTCAACATAATTTAATGCAGCTAAACATATTTCGTTACACACTCATACGGCGCATCAAATTGCAGCTTAATGCATTCAACTAATTGGGTCTAAATGATTAATCAAGGAAAATATCCTTGTCAGGATACTTATAGATACAAATGACATGTCAGAAGTTCTTTGGAATCAAATTTTACTATTAAGGGTACTATATACTTGAAAAATGACTCAAAGAACGGGTAATTTCTTATATTCAAGCCAACTGTAATGATAACTATGTATGAGGTATGTAAATTAAGTTATGAGACTAGCAACGTACGTTTGATCTGGCAACACTTGAGAGGGGTGGCAGATGAACATGTGATATGCTTTCAGTACGATTTTAAACTCGCTTAAAGTGTTTTAAGGCAGTTTCAGAAGGAGATAATCGATTGAAGTTGAAGGACGTAGTAGAAAACTTTCATCTTTAAGAACAGATCAAAATATCAAGAGAATCCGGAATCTTGTGCGTTCAGATCGTTGGTTGATAGAATGAAGGGAAAAGAATTAAATGTGGCTCTCACCACCATTTTTCAGATTGTCACCAATGAATTGGGGATGAGAAAAACCTGTGAAAAAATGGCTCCAAAAACCCCTTGATAAAATAACATCAAAAAGGAAAGGTGTCTTGACTTCCTTTGGCCCCACAGCCTCCTTATTCGTCCGACTTGATCCCTTGTATTTTTTTCCTCTCCCGAGATCGAAAAATCACCTCAAGGGACGTCACTTTGGGACCTCGAAAACATTCAAACAACTGTAACCGATTCGCTGAAAGCTATTAGAGTATCTGAATTCCGTCACTGCAATGAAGATTTGGAGAACCATCTTCAGCGCTGTGTTGCTTCCCGTGGAAGTTATTTTGGGAGAGACGATATTGAATTGTAATTCTATTTAAATAAAAGAATTGAAAGAAAAATCAGTCTCCACTACACAAAAAATGCCCTTGGTGTCTTGAAACTGAAAGACATTAATTTCGTGGAGGAAGACAACCCCGGAAACGTCCCAGAAGTCGGATCTATTACATACTTGGGCAATTTTAACTTAAGTTTATGTGTTGTCCCAAAAGTAATGCTACTCATCAACTATCCGGTCGAGTCGATGTGTATCTGAGAGAAATGGATGTATAGATTTTAGCGCAGAGCCTAAACCAAAGAATCGACCACGTTCCCAAACACGGTGTCATCGAATTGTGGAATTTTGTTTGTCTTGTCAAATAAATTATAAAGTATAAGTTGGATTATATAGTTTCAATAAGTGCCGTTTATTAATGTTTCTGCAGATTTTTTCTCTAGTCTAATATTTTTATAATTTCATCAAACGTAACCTCTACAAGACTATAATAACAGGAATCACAAATATATTGTGATAACTATATATAACTTCCTAAATTTTACTCTAAATGATTAGACTTAAAGACTAGTTTCACTTTATGGACATGAACCAGGTCACAATAGAATGGAAGCTCTACTAAATAGTTTGGAAAAAAAAAATTTGACATTTTTTTAAATCTTGAAAAATAATGCAATTTTTATCATTCGTTGGAAAAAAATGCCACATTGGTTAACTACAGAAAGTCACGTGATTACTCGTAAGGCAATAAACTAATGGCGATATTAAAATTCACTTAAACCCGTTAAATTTTTGTTCCCATTTAATGTGTGGCGCTGTATATGTGGGAAAAAAGCACCATAATTAAAAAATTCAATTTTTTATGTAACATGCATATTAGATTAAGTTCAGGGTAGTAAAGTTGGTACCTAGTAAAATTGTAATTTGATTGTATAAGTCTGCACTTTAGGAGCCATCCATAAATCTCGTGACGGGTTTTTCCGAATTTTTTAAGGCCCCCCCCCTTCTCTCACGTGATGGAGCAGGATTTTTTCCCAACCCACCCCCCTGAAATATCACGTGATACTTCAATTATAAATTTGGCGTCTTGCTTTCAATTGAATATAGTGCGATGTGAATGCGTTAATAAAGAACGATTTGTTGACTGTAGAATGGTTTATCTTATTCCTGATCTGTTATTTATTAATTCAAATTAAAATTATTAAAAGTTGTCAAAATATTTAATTTTGTTAATAAGATTACTTTCGATTGCATTCGACAAATTCCACTTTCAATTTATTATAGATATTCAATTAGAAAGATATAAAAAATCTTAAAGTGTCATGTGATAGGCATCAAAATCCCCTCCTCTCGTCACTTCATCGACCAGGATATTTTTGTGAACCTCTCCCCTCCCTCAAGACGATCACGAGATTTATGGACGACCCCTTATAGTTCCGTTAAACAATATTTCTCTTAACAGGACACCAGGAATATGCCAAGTAACCTCGTACATTTGTTTTTCAGAAGTGTAGCGGATTGAATTCTCTTCTCAACACTCCACGATGGAGTCGTTGAATCCGCATCTAATTGCAAAGACCATTAATTTCCACGGCCAGCAACTGCAGAAGTTGTGGGAGGGAGAATATGGTGAAAATGACCTAAATCGTAGAAACGTCAAGGAGTTAAACTTTCAGGTTTATGGTCAACGTCAAAAGAACCTGTCTTTTCAGGATCGAGGAAAGAGGTTAAAGCTTCAACAATTTATCGTTAAAAAAGCAAATTTAATCTTCTCAACACAGCCATCTGGTTTTAAGAGTAATTCAGAAACTCTGGTGACGGAGGACTTATATGCTATAACGCCTCCTTTTGAGACGTACATCAATGCTGATAGACAAAAACGTTTACAGTTCTTTACTGAGGTAATTGATTTCAATAAAAAGTATACAGTCGAGTCGCATTATGAATGCGCCTGTGGGTTGTATGTGTTTAAAATTCTAAGGTTCGTCTTCCGCGCGTATTTCTCTTCTTCTGTGTACATTTGTAACCCTGTATTATAAGGTCGCTCATATATCTGTGCAATTGTGTTACGACAAATTTAACTTCACAAAAATGTAAGTATAGATTTTTTTCTTGATTATTATGTCTATCAGTTAATTTTTAAGATTAACTAGATAGTTAGATAGTGTTTTCGTTCCGGTCTTATAACTAGGGAGCGTCACTTTTTATTTTATGGCGTGTTTGTTGGGGGGGTAAGTTGTCAGTATAAAATCAACGTATGGACTTATAATGCGACTCGATTGTACTTATATCGATATTGTTGAGCTAACTACTGAATATTAGAGTACCATAAAGGTATTTTTTTTGAATTATGTTTTATTTCCAGAATGTCAAAGTTGGAGACCTAATATTAGGCACAATTGTAAGCAAACAGCAGTCAGGAATGATGTTAAAGGTGCTGTGTACTGCTGGTAACGATGGTATCGTTAAATACGCTGCTGATATAAATATTAAGGTACTATAATTTTACATAACCAACGCTCGTAAGGAACAAATGACACGTGGAAAGGGCACAAGTATCATTTTTAGCATTCTAACTTAAAGCCATGTTAAAAAGTACAAATTTAAATGCCACTTTTCGCGAACAACAGCAAAATTTTCTGTAGGACATATCACCATCTTTTATTTACTTTTTTTCCAGGCTTTTTGCCCAGTTGCCAACGTTATTCCGGCTGTCGATAAGAAGGGTGTGTCACGTAGTTACATGATGAACGACTACGTGTGTTGTGAGGTCCTCGAAGTGATCGCAGATACAGATAAGATGGTGTGCGGCATGAAGGGAGTTACCAGAAATCCTGGCGATCCAGAACATCGACCAGCATTGGGTTTAATTAGCACTGATGATTTTCCAGTTGTTTACAAGTAAGTCAGTTCAAAACAGTTGTTTGTGTTTTGTTGTCGTTAACCTATATTACAAATATATTTTGTCAATTCAAAGGTCTATTTCACAATGTTAAATCTAAATGTAACTGATATCTGGTAGTGTTTTCAAGTTGTGAAATGATATTTACTAGTTATATAGGGTGTCCAACGACCAACTGCCGTGATTGATTTCTCGGAAAATAGACTTTGGAAAATGTTTAAAATTTGGCAGTTTCTTAAAGTCGATGGGGGCAATTTGGCTAAAATATTTTCAAGATGGTGGCACTTGCGATTATACCGGAAGTTGATCCCTTGTTGCTTATTTTAAATGAAATTATATGTTATTTCATTTTTAGAGTGCACGCAAAATTATAGACATATTTCATATATAATGTCCTATACCTAAGTCGAACTGTTTTCCACATATTTTAAATTTTATATCAAAAATGGCGTTTGCAGACTTAAATATAATTATCAATTTTTTCTATGTGAAGGCCTTTATTATTCAATTGGAGTTGGTTTCCTTTTAGAAGGGATTTACTTTAGTGGACTGTATTGATATTTTGATAATAAATAAATACAGGGTGATCAAAAACATTAAATATTAATAAAATCGTTAAAAGTCGATTTATTTAAACAAAACCCCCTTATTTTTATAATGTTATTTTATTTAGCATTAAAAATAAGGGTGACTTTCTATAAGGCTATCTATTCCAAAAATTTGCGGTTTTTGAAATATTGGTAATTTACATTTTTGTATTGTAAAAATGCTAAATGCTTTACTTACACAGGGAAATAACTTATTTTAATAAATGTTCAAAATGTTCACCCTGAACTTACAAACATTTTTTTGCATCTCTGAGTTAGTAGAGATAAACATTACCCATCCCTTACTTTTGCCATTCCATCTTCCAACGTTATCACTAAATTACAATAAATAATGTTTTTGTTTCTTTTTCATGAGATGTGCTCAGAATCGGTGTACCTTCATCGATGGAGCTAGAATGTTATTGCAAAATTCGCTCGTCTGTGATAAATTAAATTTGCACAATTTGATGATTCGATCTGAAATTTTTACCACATATTAGGCACTAAAAGACCCAACTTTTTACGTAACAAAAAAGTCTTAGGTTGCATTTAGCAATAGTTATTGGTAATTCAATATTATAACAATTTTGACCTTGTTTTGCATTTTTCTCAGCAACAAATAAAAATATCAAGATCGATAAAAAACCAATTTGTGGGTTTTTCAATTCTCTAGAAGATGTTTATTCCATTTTGTCCAAAAATTTCTTTAGTTTTTGCTGGTAAGCAAAAAAGTGCAAAAAAATGCATTTTTCGACCTTTAATTGTTTACAAAAAGTTTATGACACAAAATCTTGTGCAGAGCACATATACGTTTTATTTCTATAGGCCTATATTATCCGAAAATCTGGATCTCTGCCTGGATGAATGAGTGTCCCCAACTAGGTCTTTTTTCGCTTATTTACTGGACTAGTTGTATTTCAACAGAATTCTATGTAATGAGTTATTCAATATTCCTGTTTGTAGAGCCGCTTGTCTTAACAATCCTAGAATTGCAATTTTGACATTTTCATTAATAAGAATAGATCTCCTTTTATACATTTTTGCCTTTACAATGTAAAAATTTTTGAAACAGTATTCCTTTAACAGTGTTTCATGACGGTTTCTGTTGTTCTTGATATCTTATCAGCAAATGCCTGGCATGTTGTTGATAAAACTTTATTTACATTCCTCTATAGATAATAAACAAATTTAAATAATCTTTGTACTTATAATTTAATCGCCCCGGCATAATTTTTATTAATAATTATCAAATGGTGAGAAATAGTGACTTTTTTGTAGTACTCTATAGTTTTCTTTCTTTAGGTTTCGCTGTTATGGTCAATTAATAACAAAACTTAAAAGCCTTAGATCGGTATTAAAATATAAAAATGTTAAATTGACAATATTTCAAAAACCACAAATGTTTTTGTATTCAAGGTCACCCTTATTTTTAATGCTAAATAAGGTAACAGTGTTAAAATAGGGCATATACGTTTTTTTTTAACGATTTTTTCAAGTTGATATTTAATGTTGGTTTTTGCTCACCCTGTATTTATTTATTATCAAAATCTCAGTACAGTCCACTAAAGTATATCCCCTTCTAGAAGACAACCAATTCCAATTAAATAATCAAGTCTTTCTTACAGGAAAAATTGATGGTTTTGTTTAAGCCTGCAAAAACCATTTTTGATATAAAATTTAAAATATGTCAAAAACAGTTAGACTTGGGTATAGAACGTATACAAATTTTAAATTTTCCAAAGTGTGTTTTGCGAGATGTCTATCCCGGCAGTTCGTCGTGGGACACTCTGTATATGACATTTACCATGATTTGACCTTACAAAAAGTTCTTATAGAACTCGATCATTGGCAACTAGCATATTTTGGGGCTCCTTTTAAGAGCTTTTATAAATACTGTTTCATTGCTTGAAAACACTTAAAATTACACTTTGAGGTGGCTAGTAATAAAGTCTGGCAAAAAATATACTTATGGTAATTGAAACATTATATAATACTAAAATTTTAAACAGAAAAAAAATTGTGTACTTTGTAATTGGCCAAGAACTCGGCCAATCCGTGCTACTTGCATCGTTTAAAGACCAAAGGAGACGAAAAGAAATTCGCTTGCGTGAACATGAAACTATACTACAAAGGACATTTGAAGACTTGAAAAAAGATTGCAGATGTTTTTCGTCTCTCATGATGAATACTTTGATGTCTACAAAATACGGAAATCGTATGAATCTTACGTACATTTTTTTCATTGTTCCTATCTCTTATTAGATAAGGCATATAATAATGATTCAAACCAGTTTTTTTTCCATATTTAAAACGTAACAAGTCACTAAAAAAAATGAATCTTATTTTAAGCAAGGCTCATGTTAATATGGTACTAATTTTTTTATAGTTTTTATGTACAATTAGTTCTACACAAGGACAAAATGTAACTAACTAAAATGTTAAAGTAAAGAAGTCGTAGAGTTTTTGGAGATCCTAGTTATCAGGCTAAGACGAGATTTACTCAATATCGAGTACAGTCCCCACTATTATTTATATTTGACTCGCATCGCCGAGATGTGCTGCTAACCAACTTCTTCACATAATCCAGTGATAAAATTTTCCATATTTCTACACGTAGTTGTTTTAAAGTGCAAATACGTTTTTTATAGACCGTGATCTTACTGATTTTTTTTCATGCATTATCTTATTCAACTGCTATATTAATAGGAGTAGTTCTTTTGCGCGAGTTAGAAAAGTAGGCGACATTCCCGAGATCGTCCGTTGGAGACAAATAAAAAAAATGTTATAAACATTTCCATTTTCAAGATATTCTTGACATATTTTATCCACCTTGATACCCACGTGATACCTTATTGTTTTATAATTGATGGCAGAATACTTCTTACGCCTGACAGATGGGAAAAAGTTGTTCTTACAAGAAATAAATAATGTCAATTTAAACAGGTTAATTGTCAAATATTATTCATATTAAAATTTATTTTTTCAGTAAGTTTGAAAAACAAATAATGCAAAAATGCAGTTCTTACGGCTTGTAGATGGTGCAAAGCTGTTCTTACAGTGGTCCAAGAATGCCAATCATAGGTGTCATGCGACGCCCATTAAAGTTTTATTATGTACATATCTGAATGAGCAAGCAAGCAATTTTTATAAATGTAATGACAGTGTGTTCAGAATCGTGGAAAATTTGGAAAACCTGGAATTATTATGGAATGCTTTTTCATCACGAAAAACCTGGGATTTTAAGGGAATTTTCTAAGACACATTTATTGGTTGAGTAAAAGCTTATACTGATTATATAAACAAAAAATGTTTATAAAAACTATTCAAATATCCCTGGACGGACTTAATGTTCATTTAAAATTTCTAAAAGATTTACTGAAATTGAAAACTGTCAAAAACTAATTAACATAGGTATTTGTAGATTACACACTTCACACATTGTAAATTGGTAGATTGATGACACTTTGATGTCTATTTTATTTGTCGAAAGATAAAAAATTATCTAGTTCTGAAAGCTGTGGTGAAAAATAGTATTATTGATACATTACTCGAAACAAAATTAGCATTTTCGAATAATTTGCTAGGAAGTTGAAACATTTCTTGGTTGAGTATCAATCACATTACCCATAAACTCCGTTTATGTATGGCAATTGATCTCAACTATATGTAAATTGTTTGAAGTACTTTGTTAAGGCAGATTGTACCATTTTAAAATTCACCTAAAAAAAAAGATGAAAATTTTTTACAGCAAACAATATTAAACTAGATTATAGTACTAAAGTTGATGTACTAGCAATGCTCGAAAAATAAAGGAATTGAAAAATCAATACGGGATGGTTTATAAAACATTCATTACGAAACTCTCATTAAAATCACCTTTAAAATGCGGTTTCGTAAAAGGAATTTCTTGTCTTGATCCAGCAATAGACTTGCGAGCTCAAATTCTTGGAAAATTAAGTGGAAAAAAATATTTTGCAGACTAATATAGCCGATTTAATTGAAAGAGAGTTTGGAAAAATCAGCTTAAAAGCACCCAAGGAAACATTGACATCCTTTAAAAAAAGTAAAATTATGACGGGATTTTTTAGTTTAATAAAAACTATTATAATCTTGTCGCATGGTAATGATGCAACTCTTGAACGTGGGTTTTCTATCAGTAAAGAATGTATTGTAGGATATCAACAAGACAAATTGTTACTAGCTCAAGGCACAATATGAGATAGATTAAATGTGATGAACTAGAGTGTGGATGAATTTCATGTTGATAAAAACTTACTATGGATATAAAAATGGCTCATAGTTGGTATCAAGCTAGTGTTGAAAAGCAGAAACAAGAAAGGCGAAAAAAGAAAAGTATCCGCAATAAGAGAAAAGAAAAAGCAGCTAAAATTAACGAATTAAGAGCTGAAGAGAAAGAAGGCTTATGAATGAAGTTAATGAAAAATAAGGAACAACTGAATAGAAATTATTAAGATTGAAAAAATTTTGATTATATTTTATATTGAAGAACGATATTATTTCAAAGTCTAAATTTAAATTTTAAACAAATTAATGATCGTTTGGAATGAAAAAATTTATGTTATAACGTTATTTGAGTTATTGGTTGTGGAAAACCTAGAAATATGGAATTATATTATAATGAGGCCCAGGACACCCTGATATGTTTCCTGTCTACACAGAAAAACTGCTTCGAATATTTTGGTAATGTTGGTAATAATAGTAATAATTTTATTAAAATTTTAATTATATATATATATATATATATATATATATATATATATATATATATATATATATATATATATATATAATATCATTTTTACTCTTCTTGTAACACCTTTTGCACTTGGTTATTAATTAATATTGGTGAAATGCATTATTTTATTTTGATCACCTTATCACTGTATAGGTAATGTTTATAACATAGCGATCATAAAATTGACAAAATATATAAGTAATTGAGTATTAGTTTATTTCAATTTTTATATAACATTTTAGTTATTTTCGTTCAGTTTGGTATGAAATTCCTTACATGTTTAGCATATAAAAGAGTACACAAAATTCATCTAGTTTTAAAGATTAATCAAATGTAGAGAAATTAAAATAGACTCTTAAAATTTTAAAATATTATTTTGAGTCAAAACAAAGAAGTGGCCAGATAGTACAGAAATGGGTGCCAAAGAGATGCATACACACACATTCAAATATTGACGACAGCTACTGTGAAGAAAAATATAATCGATTCTAATGAACAGACACATTAAGAGGAAAATAGCCTACAGCTAAAAACATGGGATGTTGATAGACATTATTTGAGATACGCTTCTGCAAATTTTTTAGGATTTCAGGAACTGTAATTGTTTATAATGGCTTGCTGATGCATTTCTGTCATGTTTGGGTATATAACTAAAATATATTTTTCTTTTTAGAAAGTTTAACCGTACATAAAAATAAAAACCAGAAATAAAAAAACGAGAGAATAAAAAGTGTGGTCATTAAACAAAGTAGTATATGCTCACTGTGTGCGCGCACTGTGTTGAGTTATGCATATGAATCGCACGTTACTTTTATCCAATCATTTAGGCTGTTTTATATAACACATCTATTCAGGTGAGGCACTTTTACATAGATCAGGTGACTTTAATTATGCAAATGTATACTCTTTTAACATAGATGTTTATAAGCCATATTTTCCGCAGAATACCTTCCCATCAAATATATATTTAGTAAAACTGTCGAGGATAATCAAGCTTTTTAAATAACCTGCAGAAATCAGTGATATTTGCTTTGTGTTTTTTTTGTACCCAATGTGTTAAAAAGGAGAAATTTTACATTGAACCGACAAAATTTATTGCATTTAATTATCAGGACAGCTAAAATGGAAAGGATCATTAAAAAATATGGTATGTATAGTTACTTTAAACCTGTTGGTAACATGTAGGGTAACCTACCAAACTATTTTTCCTATAAACAGTTATGTGGAGAACAAGTACATCAGTATTACTTTTGGCCGGTGATATTCTACACATTCCTATCATCTCTCTGCAAATGGAAGGTAAAGGTTAAAAAAAAAGTAACCGTATTTTCGTGTCGGGTCATTGTTCTATAAGAATTTTACTTTTTATTCCAGAAAATCGTTGGATCACAAAAATGAACCTTTTGAGTCAGTATTGGAGAAGAGCGTTGGATTTAATAATCCCAACAACATTCAATTTCTGGCCGATCAAATGGGAATCAATGAACATACCTCTCTTATGGATGGATTAAGGTAATTTTTTTTAGCATTACAGATATACTTTTATTCCTATTTTAATTATTTGATTTCTTTTTATTATTGCTTTGAAGAGTCAGTGATAATTTTAGTAACTAGTTTTTAACGAATGTAATTTATATATATTTTGGTCTTATTGAAGGTAAGGACTTTAAAAAATGGCATCATTAAAATTGACAAAAAAAAATTAAATTAGGTCCATTTTTTGTTAGTGTTGATGTTTTCCTAGTAATATATATAGATGTCCCAGAATGAGCTCTTTTTGGGTAATATAATCTATATAATTATATGTTCCAGAAAGAACCCAGTTTGCAACTTAAAATGCGCATATCTTGGACTCTTAAATACCTCAAGGGCTCAATCAAATTCAGTACGAGTTCCACCTACTCGCCCTAGTTTAGGTTTCTCGCACTCGTTATTTATTTATTTTTCATTGTATCAATAACTACACGAAGCCATTAACAGATACATTAAACTAAGTATACTAAAACCACATTCTAAGTTAAAACCTAAATAAAAAGGCATTGCAATTACCTACATAATTCACCTCTCGTTTGCCTTCTAAACCTGTTCCCTTTGTGATCCCTGCAATCCAGTTCTACTTTGGTTTTGCCCCTGATAATGGTCTTGTTGATACTATTATTATTATTATTATTATGAAAGCATTCTCACAATTTTTCCAGCAGGGTGTTATTATAAGCCTGCTACAAATCAACAAATAGAAGATATTTCTTTATTATGTACCGACTTGTCTGTACAAGACCTAGCAACCCTATACCTGATCTGTTTTTCCTTCTATGTGTTATTGTGTTGATCCTCATATTGGTTCTCTCAATATCCTACCTTATTGTGCTTTTAACCAATAATTCCCTGTGATACCATACGCACATTTGCTTATCAATCCATCAGTCTACTTACAGTTAATTTAAAAATAACCCTTACAACTATCAAATAACGCTTAGTAAAATTATTATTAAATTAAATGCAAAATATAACAGTTGTTCATATAGGGCGTCACTTTGCTGCCATTTTGTCACTCTTGACCTTCAACGTGATAAACGTCACAATCGCAGTTGATAAAATGATTTTCTAAAAGTGTTCACTGCCTTCCTCTTATATTAAAATACTTAAAATTTACATACCGTTATATTTATAGAGGCAGATTCCCCGAAAACGAATATGCCAACGAATTGCGCCAGGTACAAGCTAGCAAATGGGCTTACCGCAATGTTGCTGATGGTATTGATCACTTTAAAGCCGGAAAGCACGTAGAAGCCTTTCAATGTCTTAATAAGGCTTTAAATATCGATCCTCGTAACGTTGAAGGCTTAGTTGCACGAGGTGCACTTTATGCCAACAGTGGCAATTTTCAGAAGGCCATTGAGGATTTTGAAACAGCACTTAAACTGAACCCCAGTCATGCGAATGCCCGTAAATACATGGGTGAGACTTTAGTAGCTTTGGGACGCAGTTACGAAGAAGAAAATAAAATTGAAGAAGCCCGAAAGGCATACCAAAGTTGTCTGACCATCATACCATATCATGAGGAAGCTAAGGTAAATAATGCGTATTGATTATTTGATTTTATGAAAATAACCCTTCCTTGTAGTTTAAAATATTATATAAACATATGTTTCTTCCACAGAATTCCCTGGAATTCATTAAAAACAAGGATAAACAAGCTAGTAAGAATTTAATTGAACCTGGTGAACTTTTACTGCCAAACCTACCTACGGTTTCAAAACCATCTGGGGATGTCAATGATGCCCTTAAGCAACTTCTAAAAAACGAAGAAGACGATAAAAAAGATAAAAAGAAGAAGAAAAAAGAAAAAAAGAAGCTTAAAAAGAAACGTCATTCTAGTTCAAGTTCTAGTTCTAGCTCATCTGGTAGTGGAGAGAGCAGTTCTAGTTCTTCTAGTGACACTAGCGATTCAAGTTCGTCCAGTGGGGATTCTGATTTTAAGAAAAGGAAGAAGCATCGTTCCAGGTAAAAACCTGTTTATTTGCTTTAAATTTTGAGTTAACCTAAAATTTTTATCTTAAGGTTTTTTATAGACATTTGTAGTAGAATTTATTTAGCACTTATAATTTTTCCTGAGGTATTATATATGAGAGATTCCAGTTGATGGATTCATGAATTGTTAAGTATCCGGAAATTGTCCAGGAATCGTTCTGAGTAGCTTAAAACATTGATAATTTATTAAGTAGCTATTAAAATATTCTAATTCAACATATCTATATCAGAAGGGAAAAACGGGAGAATTCTCTGAGCCCATTGAGTAAGCGCATGGCGATGATGGACGCCCAGTCTCTGGACGCGTCAGCTGCAAGTTTTAATTTCAACAAACCAGCAGCCACGTCTTTTGATTTCGGCTTTGAAGCTCCAGAAAAAATCAAAACTCCCGCTGAACTGGATTATGAGGCCAAAGTCAAGGCATTTTTGTCAGAGACGAAAGATGATTCGGACTACGAGATGAAGGTAAATATTCAAATTTTGCTTTGTTTATTTGGAGTTGAGAGTTCTTGTTATTTATGTTACTATTTCCCCGACTAACTTTTAGCTAATTTCAAAAATAATATTTTACTGATAATTACAGTAAAAATATGGTCAAAAAATTGTTGTATCTAAAGAAAAGTCTAGTGTCAGCTAAGATTAAAAAGTACGTGTATTGTTTTAAATTTTATTACTTATTCCATAAATATTGTTAAGCTCAAGTTTTGCTTGCCGTATGAACTTAACATTAACTAATTTCAATGATGATTCCTACGTCTATCATATATTTCTTTGTTACTTTCCTGTTTATAGAAAAATATCCTTTGGACACTTTTTTTTTGTCGTAACACATGTTGATTATTTTCATAGGAATATTTCATTCAAATTTTGGAAACTCTTTGTTAACATCTATCAAATTTCATTATAATTTCTATTAGGTGAGAAAGTTCTTAGAAGAGAGCTCCAAATGGAAAAAGGGCAAGTCTAACGACGATAAAAAGAAGAAGAAGAAAAAAGATAAGAAGGCCAAAAAGGAAAGTAAAAAGAAGAAGAAGAAGGAAAAAGAAAAGTTGAAACGTAAAGGACTGGATTTAGATCTCGACGATCATAAAAAACTTCGAGATGCAATTAAGAAGGAGTTAAGCAAGGAAAAGAAAAAGAAGCATAGCGTTGCTTCAGATGAAGAAGAATACTTCTTGCAAAAGTCCGGTATTTCAAAAAGGTAGGTTTAGAGTTTGTATAAACGAATTTTTATCTAATCGGTTTTATTAGATTTTTAATTTGTTTTTAAATTTCAAGGTTTACGACGATTTTTTTCTGGTTGTTTTGTAATTAAAATATCGAAAATCAATTTTTTATTTAAGTTATTAAATTAAATTGCAAAACATATTAATACATTTATAAACAAAAATAAGAGAAAATTATCGTAGATAATCTTGGACGCTGAAAGCCTTAAAGTCAACTTGGTACCAAGTGCGGTTAGTTCTAATTTAAGAGCTGGTATTTTAATAATCCTACCATAGGTTTTGTATCTATATGAGTTTGTTTAACTAAAAAAATGAGGTGAACTTAAAAAAAAGTATCGTATACATTTTTTTTTTTTTTTTTTTTTTTTTTTTTTTTTTTTTTTTTTTTTTCGAAAAAGTTAAATCTTCCTAAGATAAAAAAAATAAGTTTATAGTTGATAACGATTGGAGATACAGCTTCATCAAAACGTCATGCAAACAAATGAAAATAAAGAACCATTTCCCGTAAGAATAATACAGGGTTCTTTAAGAAAAAAAGCTTCAGGAGCGATTTTTAGTGAAATACGGCTATTTTTGATATAAAATGCTGGAATCGTCCGCGTACAAAAATGTTCTCTGCTCTATTATAAATGTAAGCGAAAACAAAAAAAAAAATAACTTTTAGGTCTTAGGATGGAGTCTAGTGAATACTCCTTTTTTGGTAATCTTACAACTACTTTTAGCACTGTTTACTATTACAACAACAGGGGAATTAAATACAGTGGATCATGAGGTAGCATCATTCCCTAATACATTTACCATACCGGTATGAATTTCATCTCCCTTCAAATTTTCTCTATATAGATATCACTTCACGACTTACCAATTTTTAAGAAAAAAGCAAAACGCATCAGTCTCAAATAGCTGTAGGAAAGAAACTATTTGACAGATCGGCTTGAAATTTCATGTGTTCATAAGAAGAATGAAACATTATAACAATAGCATATATTTTCTGATAACAGCTCCATCTATGTTGCAGTCCAGAAACTTAATTTTTCAAATCGCCTGGTATTTATTATTTTTTACATTTATTTCTTGAGGTAAATAAACATCAAATTGACACATTTCTCGAGAATCACTCATAAACCCAAAAGAGTTTTGTATACCTCTTTTTACTCCATATTTTAAAATTAGAATCGAAACCTAAGCTTCTCTGGAAAGAAAAAATTAAAACTCCAAGTTAAATTGTATATATTGTAAAAGCGACCCAAAAAAAAAAAATAAAAACTTTTGGTAGGTTTATGTAACATCACGTTTCTACGGTACGTAACTGACCTTAAGACTTTGAAACTGTAGCTTTGTAAATTATAAAAATTTTTAATTTTCAGCGTAGGGTTTCTTGGTGTTAAATTCCAGAGGATTTTAAAAATGAAAACGACGTGGTGTGTGTGTACCACGTTTGTTCTTTAAAAGATTAACATTGTTTTAATAATGTGGAGAAAAAATCCAAGTTCAGAATTAAGTTCATTGAAGCTAATGAATTAGTTTTGGTTTTGAAATTCCTATGATTTAAATGAAAGTCAGATTAATAAGTAGTGTTCAAACCATTTTAAGTACTCACAGGAATTAAGTTTAGCAATTTCAGCTTTATTTATTGACCGTGTGTGTAGACATTACGATTGATGATGGAATTGAGTTTGAATAAATATTTATTAGTAGAAACCAATAATATAATTTAAAATTGTTGGCGAGTTCGATTTTTAAGTGTAAGTAGTTAATATATACCCAATCTTTCCAGGTTTATAATATATTTTTTTTAATTTAACTTAAAATGTGTTATTCAAAACACCAAAAAGATAACATTGATAAAATAATTCACACACTCGATAAGATTATTTTAAAGTATGCTTTGCTGATAAGAACATCGGTGGCCAGTTCTGATTAGAAACTTGTTAAAATGGTGTTTTATTACTTAATTAAATTAGATTGTTTTATTAAATATTGTTTTCAGGTTTATTGAAAGTTTGCCAGATTTGGAGGAGTTGGAATCCAAACTTAACGCTTACTATGCCTTAGAAAAGGAAAGTAAAAGGTAAGACATTGCATATAATATTTTTAATTAAACTTCTTATAAGTTCATTTTCTGTGAAAGTAATTAAAACGTGATTCATTATCTTTTAGATCTTTAGTATTACTTTTTTTTGTAATAGAAAATATTTTTAAACACTTTTGTAGAAGTGACCTAAGCGACTCTCCCAAACATTCATTGTTGGACTCGCCCTCTCCGACAAGAGAACAAAAGGCTAGACAGGCTGTTGCAGAAGCTGCGGCATCGGCTGGCAAGTGGAAAATGCACATAGGGCCACCCGCGCCCTCATCAAGTCGTTTGAAGAAGAAGCAAGAAAGGCCACCTTCACCTGAATGGCCGCCAGAATTGCCACCTGAAAAACCTAGATCCAGAAACAGGCAAGTTTTCTTATTTAATAAACAAAAACTGATAGTTGTGCAACGTAATTAGTTGTGCTTGGTTTAGGTTCGACAACTGTACTAATAAACAGGATATTTTAACAAAAATAATAAAAAAATGAAAATTCTAACGACAATATTTTGTTGATTATTCCTTATTTTTTTTATTACAACTTTTAGCCAAGTGGGCTACGTATTGACTCCACAAGGATTTGAGAATAATTATTTGGAAAAGGACAAAACTTCAGAAATATATAGCCAAAATTTTCTAGATCTTATGGTTTTTTTTTTTATTTTACAGATCACTTTTTCGACGTTCTCAAAGTTTTCAATGGAGTTCAGGTCTGGGCTTTGCGCCGGCCAATTTGATAAATAAATCATATTGTCCACTAGATGTTTTATAACAAGTTTCTGATACATGTTTGAATCGTTATCTTGTATAAATTTACGCAACTGAAGGAAATTCTTCAGCATAGTTTGTTTTTTTTCAATAATTTGGTCCATTATACCCTCATTTCGAAAAATGAACCCAACTCCTTTCCGTAACATTGCTTCTCAAACCATAACAGATCATCTACCGTACTTTATGATTTTTATTATATAACGTGGATCGAGGTTGACGGTTATCACATTTTCCTTTGTTTCCAAATAAATCAATCTTGGTTTCATTACTCTAATCTTTTCCCTGTCTTTCTTTGACACATGTGATTTCCTCTTAGGCTTTTTTCATTTAGTTTTCATCTTATTGTTCTACTTGACAATTGTATGCCATAATGTTTTAATATTTGCATCCTAATTTGGGAAGAATTTAAATAAGAATCAACTTCTGCTGCGTCATTTAGAAAATGTTATACGAGGTGTACCCCAAAAGTATCCGACCTGCGTTTATAACTTCACGCCGTAACGTTCGCGCATATGTTTTTGTCTCGGTGCTTTTTTTACGTTCGTCGAATTTTGTTATCACTGAAAAAGATATGAACAAGTTTGCTTTAAAGTCGGAAAAAGTTGGTGGGAAATTATTGAAATAATACAGATGGTCTTTGGAGATGAGTATATGATGGACAAAACACAGATAAGAAAGTGATCTAAACAGTTCAAAGATAGCCGCGCTTCTGTTGACAATGCACGTTCTGGCCGACCTTCAAGCATAGTAACACGGGAAAATGTCGTGCGTGTGTTATTTTACAAATCATCGCTTAACTATTCGTGAATTAAAAAGTGACCTTGGCATTCCTAAAACTTATGGTTCGAGAATTTTAATGGAGAATTTGGGAATTATTCGCATGTGTGCGTAATTCATTCCAAATTGTTCTTATAGTTTGCATTCATTTATAATTAATTTTTGATTCTTTCACTAGTTTAAATTAATCAAGTTGTGGCTCAGATGAAACCATGGACATGTCATCTGTAAAGCACAATTGTACAGTTGTTTGGTTAAAAATAAATTACTAGACCATTTATAAACAGATAGATGAGTAAGGGGGAGAGTAAGCCCCCTTATAGGATTGTAAGTTGGTAAAGCCCTACCAATTTTCACCCGATTTTCCTATTTTACTTTCAGTGTCATTAAACGCTCACGCTAAGTCGAGTAAAGCAGTAATGTAATTATTTTGATTAATTGATTAATAAATTGAATAAGGGCCACTGCAGCCGCAAGAGTTAATTTATTTCTTGTAAAGGGATGCTAGCTACCAGTCATTGGTCAGTAGCTCTCTTGCAAGTCTTCTTTCTTATAGAATGGTGTCGTATCGCCACATTTCAATATGCCAGAAAAAGTGCCCTTTTTTTACATATATAAGTTAAATAAATAGCAGAGTGAATATTTTAAAAAATCTCGTAGAGATTTGAGAACAAAAAAGAGAATGTTTTCATTCTTACAACATGAGTTTTTATTGTTAAGCTCTTTTAAAGTTGTAGGATGGCATGTCTCACTTATTTCCTCATCAATACTTGACAAACTATGGAAATTATTTACATATGCAAATACAAGGTCGAATGTCAGGTTGGTTTATTCAAAGAGTCACCTATTTTCTTTGTAAAATACAGTCTGGGCTGATCCATGTTGATGTAAATATCACCTTGTATTAACAATAACAGGTAAAATTAAAGTAACTAAATAATTTTAAATGAAATAATCGAATATGCTCTATAAATAATTGTTTCAAAACGATGACAAAAAAAAACTTACAATATCCTTATGGGAAATGACTCTCGGTCAAATTTTGTCAAAGTAAGGGAGAGATAGTTTTTAAGTAGAGAAACAAAAGCTCCCTCATGAGCATGACAATAGAAAACCCATTGTTTTGAGATATATAAACTTGAAGTTATTGGTTTCATGAGGATTTTGGAGAACCACAAGATGGAAATACTTGTAGATTTCCATACGATCTAGGGGTCATTTGAAAGTCAAAGACTTACATAAATCACCAAATATTCTAGAGAAAAACTTTCAATATAAAAGTTTTTTCCTTAGGAATTGTTGGTGACCTTTGCCTCGGCATTTAAGGCCACCGGAAGTTGTCCAAAAAATCCTATAATTCTTTTATTCAAAGTTCTTCACAATCCCTAGTTTATCAGATTATTCAACAGTTCCTGCATTTTATGCCATTAGAATGCGTTTGACCGTCAAATGACATTTAGACGAAATAAAAACAAAAATATATCAGTTATCCTAGAAATTTTTGTACGATTCTGCAATAAAAAAAGGTCGAAGTCGAAATCACTAGAAGCCAAGAAAAAATCCTGCAACTTCTGTGTTTAAAGTTTTTCTCCAGAACCCTTAATTTTCGAGATTTTTTAGGATGTCTATACTTGTGGTTCACCAGAATCCTCGTAAAAATCGTAACTTCAAATGCAGAAAAGTTGACGAGAGCCATTCTCTAGTGCAGGATTCTTTGCGACATTAAAGTGGCAAAATTATGCTGATTAAAATGAGCCCCCTGTATAGTATTAAAAAAAAAAGGTTAACAGATGACAGCTAACCTTTACAGTCTGTCAGTTTTATGTGTTCTTATAGTTAATTTTTATAATTCCAGATTGGAAGGTACTTTTTCCGTGATTTTTTAAGTAAATCTGTATCCTAGTACAAATTAAACTATTTAAGAATATGGTAAACTCTCTTATCGCTAGATTTTTTCGTCATCCTAGCAATGCAAAAATAATTTTTTTTACTCAATCCAGATATTTTTAGGTTGAATTTACTCCGAGATTTTTCTTAATATTGTTTATTTTTAAAACCCTCGTGACTCTATAAAGAAGTAACAAATTGTTATATTTGGATATAAAACGAGCAAAAAGCTATTTTTTTTTTTACTTCTGAGCTATTTTTTTTTATTCACGCACGTATGGAAAAGACCTGACCACTGTTAAATTATTTTATCACATTTTACTCTGCTTATAGAATAATTGTTTTTTTCAGCAGTTCAAACTTCGAAGAATCTTCTTCGTCGTCTAAAAAGGTGCCTTTGCCACCTCTACCCCCGCCCGAGAAAAGCGTTAGTATTCGTAAACAGATGGCTATGAAGGAACCCCCGCCGAAGCGTCGCTCGTTGTCGCCCAAGAAACCTCCCAAAATCCAGGCGCCTCCGCCGTTACCACCAGGTCCTAAAATTCCTCAAGGTCAGGTGGTTTTGGACAAATTTGGAAATTTCAGACTTATGACGCCTCCAGAAATGAAGAAGAGCAAGGAAGGTCTAGGCGCAGGTACCATTAACGATCTATTAAAATAATTAGATATTTAAATATATCAGTTCCTATGATTCCCTTTTGAAACTACATATTTCTATTAAAGTTTTAAACATTTTTAACACATCCATTTTAATACAGGTGGCAGACCCCCAGAACCACCAGGAAGGCCACGATCCGATAGTCGGTCTCCGAAACGCCGCAGTCGTTCACGTTCCAGAATAAGTAGATCACGCAGCAGCAGTTTGTCACGTAGCAGATCAAGAAGTTATCGATCAAGATCACGCAGTTATTACTCGCGTAGTCGCTCTCGTTCAGGTTCCTATTCACGCAGCCGTTCAAGGTCAAGGAGTTACTCGGGCGATAGGAGATTCAGAAGGCGTGGCAATTTCCGCGGAGGCAATAGAAATGATCGCGGTACTTACTACAAGCCGCGATATCCGAATCCCCGATACGATAATCGTGGAAGAGGGGGACGGGGTGGATATTATAACAGGTAAGTTGTAACTTAACTCAAAAAATGTTTGTAAAACTTGTAATTTTTGTGTAAGCAAATACCAAAATGTGCGGTGAATATCGGTCTAAACTTGTAAATACTACCGGAAGAATAATGACATGGGAAAGGGATTATCCAGTTTTATATTTTCAGTTTTGCACAATGCGGGTTTATCTTCGGTTTAAACAGCAAATCGGCTACATGAGGGATTATGATAAAAGCTAGTTTAATATTACAAAGACCAGCTCAAGCTTTACAGTTGTTGGTAAAACATCATGTCTGTTGCGCGAGACTTCTAGAAGTAATATCTTACAAACTGTAGCACATTTATTCTCAAATTTTGTCATGAGATCACCAGACGGTAGAAAAAGAATTTGGAGACAGATTTGCTTAGTGCAGTTTTGAAAAACCTAACAGCAATGCCCATATGAAATAGAGGGGGTTGATGATAGTATAACCGCTGAAATCACGATTCTAGAAAATTATGTAGCCTATTTATACCTGCTCTGCGGCCTAATTTGATCTTTATGAACGATAAAGCGCGGTAAGCACCGTGCTTGATTCGCCAATGTTTATTTGAAAGAATTTTTAATTGTGTGCATAAACTGACCAACTTCTAGTCCTGTACATACTCCCATAGAACACATTTGAAAGGTTAGACGAACTAAGAACCCTACACTATTCATATGGAAAATGGCTCTCCGTCAAATTTTCTCAAACTCAAAGAAAAGATAGTTCTTGAGTAATAGAACAAAAGCTTTCATGGGCACAGAGCTCAAAAACTCATAGTTTGAGATATGGATATGGATACCCTTGAAAATCTAGAAAACTGTGAGTTCTGGAGAAAAAATTTACTTCTTTTAGTGACCTTAACTTCAACCTTTAAGGTGAAGTAGATTTTTTCAAATAAGACCCCTTTTTTCATTGCAGATATGCAAATTCTGGAAAATTATATGTTTCATACGATCTAGAGGTCATTTGAAAGTCTACACGTGTTTTTCACATAAATCACGAAAACTGGATACTAGATAAAAACTTTGAATGTAAAAGTTACAGTGCTTGTCCTTGGGGGAAACCTCGACTTTAAGGTCACCAGAACATATTCAGGAAAAAATCCCACAATTATTTTCTTTTAAGTTTTTCTTTAGAATCCTTAGTTTCCAAGCTATTTAGCCGTTCCTACACTTTATAACATTAAAGTTCGTTTAACCTCCAGACAAAATAAAAACAAGAATATTATGTCTGTGAACGTAAAATTTTTCGTATGTTTACGATTCTGCAATAAAAAATAGGGGTTTTCATTTGGAAAATCTGCTTGCCCTTGAAGTAACCTTGAAGATTAAGGTCAAACTCAAGATCACTTGAAAAACCTATAGTTTTCGAGATTTTCAGCGCACCACGAAGAATGGAAACCAACTTGAAAATTATTATTAAAAACTTTTAGTTTAATCGAAATTATGCAAATGATTCGAATTTTTAACACCTTGGCGTACTCGAGATTTTTAAAGACATGAAATTAATCAAAAAATTACAAAATTTTACCCCATTTTTAACTTGCTCTCTAACTTCATTGATTTTTGAATAGAAAGCATTGATTTTGTAACACAATACTTGAGTATTCGGGAGTCGTTTCAAAAATTATCGATTTGACGAAGGAAATGCTAGTGTATACGTAGAGCTGCCGTATTATGATGAAAAAAGACGTTTACTTACCTCAAAACATCATGTAAAATGTAGTGGACATGGTCGATGAAAATGTTCGCACATCCCGCGCCCTTTCAATTTGCGATCATTCAATACGGCACTGAATTTTTGCGACCATTTCGTCTTTTGTAACGATTTTTGGGAATTCCGAATATTCATCACCTTGATCGGATGTATGACCACGTTTAAATTCAGCAGCCCATCTTTTTGCCGTTTAAAACAACGAGAAAGAATCCTTTACAGGGGAATTTAACTCTTTATTCTATGTCTATCAGAGCTAAATTCGTACTTTATATAACAGCTGAAACTTCAATTCTATTCATTTTTCAGAAAGTGGTAAAATGTGGTAACTAAACGTACGTTTCTGAAACTCCGCAGCACGCCATCTAAAGAATCATTCATGATCAGTATTATGGTCATTAGTCATTCTAGTGCAGTCTCTACAGGCCGAGAATTTTTCGAGCGACCTTCGTATTACTGCATTTATGAACAATAGAGGGTGTGCTTTTTGAAAACAATGTACCAAGAATCTGAATTTGATTCAAATTGCAACAATTTAAAATATGTATATTTTTTCAGGGACAGATTTGACAGAAACTACAGAGGTCGCGGTAGACCGTATGATAACTACAATAATCGCGGGGGAAATCGGAGATTCCCAAGGGGCAGATATAACAGAGGTGGTGGATACAGGGATTACAGAGATAGAAGATATGACAGAAGTAGATCTAGAGATAGAAGCAGGTAAGTCTGAAGCGACTCAAAATTATCATGTCAATGTATTTGTCTCTCTTTAATATTTATATAACAGATATAGATCAACATCAAAACCTTCAGAAATCTTAATGACATGTTAAATATAATGAAGAATTAATAAATACACCTACGAATACCTAAAAAATGTATGTAATTCTATTTTAGATCATACAGTAGAACTCCCGATAGGTCTGATGACTCTCCTAGAAGAACTAGAGACAGAGACGACAGCAAGGAAAAAATTAACAAATATTCAGACGGCGCACAAGCTGAAGGTGAACAGCCAGTCAGACACGAGGGTCCCCTGTCGGAAGGGGAGGACAGGGATGATTATACTAATACTGATAATGCTAAGGTAAATGAAAGTGAAAGTAAAGAATAATGTAAGTTTTGTTTTGGTTTCAATAAAATAATGTTATGTCTATATGGTTTTATTCATAACCTTTCCAGAAAAAAAAAAAGTTATAATGTGAAGATTCGCTTAAGAGTTCTTTTTTTCAGTCGCACATATCTTCAAATTTTCAGAAATCTGGCAACAATGGATGTCGCTTAAAATCAGAAATTGAAGCCGAAATCAAAGCATATTTTGTTATCTTTACTTACTGTTTACATCCATCTCCAAACATATAAACTTAATATATACACTCTTGGACAAAGTTATCTAACATGTTTTCTTAATTTTTTTTAAAAAGTTAAGGATAAATAATAATAAATTAAGTCGGTCATTTCGTAAACATTTTATACTAGGAGAAATGATAAATTTTTCAAAGTTTAATGTTTTCTTTCTTTTCTTTAAAGTTCTGTATTATTGGGTTGGCAAACACTAATCTATCGATTAAAATAAGAGCATAGCTAGTAACTAGTTCAGTTTTCACAAAAAAGGTCCTGCTACTAAATGCGACGGTTATTGAACATTGCCAAGAAAGTAATACTGATCGTCATTAATGAAAGATTGTAACATCCAGTCCCAAAGAGATTCAACAAAGAGGCACCCAAGAACAAGTTCTAAGTATCCCCCAAATCATCAACAAAGCTAGATAATTTAGACCCTACTTTACATCTGCTTTATTGATTACTGTCAGGCTTTCGATAAAGTTAAATGGCCGTAACTCTAGTTAGCTGGAAATGGAAGTACCAACATGCACAATATTCTTAATCAATATTTTGTATTTGTAAACTTGGAGAAACTCCAACCTCAGGGCGGCGTCAGACAGAAATGCATCTTTTTCCTCCACTCTTTAACATGTATACTGAAATATACTAAAGAGAGCATTAGAACACCGACAAAGTGGGGCTATAATTTACGTTGCAAATTCGGAAGATCAACTAATGGAACTTGTGTAATTGGTTGAAACAGGAAATAAACAACTGGATTTAGAACATCACAAAAACAAAGATATAATTTATATATCTGGGTTCTCTTAACAATAACACAGGTTCCACAGAACTTAATACAAGCAAACAGGAGTTGCAGTACAGAAATTGGCTAAGTTAATAAATAACGAGGTATTCGTTTCACTTGAGAAATGAGTAGTGACATTCTTGGTGTTGTTCAGTATTAAGCTGTGTCGGAATTTTGGATATTCAGACAAGGTTAGAGAAATTGACGTTGCAGAGATGTTTGGCTGGTGCAGAACGCTTCATATGCCTTTGACAGCACACTGATCAAATATCTGTATTATATCGGAATCCGGCAACCATTAAAGACTCGCCACAATCATACTACTTCGAATATTTAACCTTTTTTGATTACATTATGAGACGAAAGGTTGAAGGAAAAAGGACTTGAGGTATGTTACTGACAAGATGTACCAACGAGGTAGTTAACATAACAAACCGTTAGGAAACCCAAGATAGAGAAGAGTAGAGGAGAATGGTGGGCGACTCCGTATAAAACTGACCACCATTTTCCCAACCGGGCATTCAAACTGGAGCGAAAGTAACAAGTTTGCTTTCCTCAAGCCGTAATTCTACTTGACATGCTGTTAAGTAAAATTTAAATATATTCTTGGGTAATTGAGAAGAAAGGCGTTGCTTTAAGGTGTTATATGCGATAAAAAATAAATGGTTTTACGCTAATAAATAAAAGTTAATATACGAGGTACGATCAAAATCTTTTTTTAAAAAAAAAAAAGATATTTCAGTAGATTAAAAATTCTGTAGCAGATTAAAAATGTCAGAGTAAACAATTTTTAGAAATACAGCTTTTAAATAGTAACAATTAAAGGTCTTTATTGAACATTTCTTATTTGAAAGGTCGAAAGTCGTGAGACTGCTTTAATATTTTCTAGTTCTTAGACAAACATAAACTAACTGCATTTTCAATTTTTACCGAAATAGATTTGATGCATACTTTTTTACAAATCCTGTTCATCAAGAAAAATAGATCAACGTATCGCAATACTTACATTAGCGGGAATTTATTTTCTTGTAATTTCGTCTACCCTCTCACCTCCCATATGATTTGGCTTCAGATGGTTTTAACGAACAAAAATGGAATATTACTCATCCAATGTTGCCAGATCTCTTGTATATATTAAATTTTGTGCAAGATTAGCACCGAAGAATACTGATAACAAATAATAAAGATAACCAGGCAAAAGTACTCCTAATACTTGTCAAAATTGCATTTTCCATTGGAATCGGAACATAAATTTTGAGTTGAATTTTTACAGTGTTTTTTCTAGAGTCGCGTGCAGTAACAAATTATCGTTTACTTATCTAGAGCATAAGGATCTCTACTGAAATTACCAATTAATCAAGAATTATTCAACTTTTTAAAGATCAAAAAGGTTTACAGTTATTTTTATATCTTCAACATCCACGGAAGAAAATATGCCAGTAATAGCAGTAAAGGCATTTTAGCATTTATCGAGGTATCTAGCATCTAACCAGTTTCATTCCAAAAAATTATGAAAACTGAAATGTTGCCGACACTATTGTAATGTGTTATATTATGTCAATTGCTGCAATTAGTTATACAAACAACCATAAAGGCTTCACAAATTAAAGCTCTTAGGGCCAGCAAATTTGGTCACCATGGGAAAATTGCAAATAGTGTTTGTTATAATTTAATTTCAAAAATATCTAATGTTACTTTTCTAATTCTTTACCTTTGCAAGCAAAAAGAGGAAAATTATAATAAACTTTGAAATTAAGTTAACAATATATTGTCATAGTTACTGCTATTGTAGTTGTAACGTTTCTAAAAAGTATAATTAATAAATAAAGATTACTTACATTTTTCTTTATTTTTGTTTAATAATATTTAGCTAGTTCTTATTCAAGTAGATTGTCTGTAGTTGGTAATTGGATTTATATTTAAGATTTAGCTTTTTAAAGAGAGGCACGTTGTATTTGTATATATTTTATTGATATGTACTGAATGCGGTCCAGGAATTCTTGGACTAACAAAACTTGAAACGCAGAACTCGGAGGAGCGGCAGGTGAACATGTGATATGCTTTCAACGAGTTTAAACTCTCTGAAGTCATTTGGTTGTCCATAGTGATTTTTTTTCGTGACAGCAACGAACGGTATATAAGGGCTGTTCTTTTGAATTATTATTACTTTCAATTCTATCACTTAAAGTAATCATGATCACCTCGACCCAATGACAAGTAAATGCTTATTCAAAAGAACATGAAGTTATCAGTACAGCCATAGTGGTGTCATACGCAAAAAGTAAATTTTGCTGTAAATTCAAGCATAGGTAAATCGTTTATATAAATCAGCAATAATTTAGGGCCCAACACACACCCCCATGAAACTCTGATAGTCACCTTGCTCTCTGTTGACATCACATGTCCAACGCGAACCGACTGTGTTCTATTTGTCAAGTAAAATGTTAAACGGTCGACAGCACTAGAGACAAAGTGGTAAGCTCTAAACTTGCTTAGGTGGATATCATGCGAGAGACAGTCAAGAGCCTTACCAAGATCACGGAACAATAATGAAGTGTGTGTCTGTGTGTGTGTGATTATTGGAGGAGTCCAGAATATAAGAGACTAGATCCAGTACGCTAAGAGTAGTATTTTTTCCCTTTCTAAATCTAAAAATTTGAGAACAAGGGCAACAATGATATCGGTCTGCAATTCTCGCATAATTCAGGATTATCTTTTTAAATATAGGTTTTACAGATGCCCTTTTCACGAGTTACAGAAATTTGTTATATACATTTGTTAATTAGCTGTGTTTTTGGAATAATAATAAGATTTTTGAAACATTTAATAATTTTTACATTGTAAACGTATCTAACCATAATTATTTTTATATTTAAGACCATATGTTACATTCCTTCGACAAAACTGCCTAAATGAAAAGGGCTGATTAGGCCTTGATTCGTTCTGTAATAGATCTAAAGCATCCTGTTTGTAAAGAATCTAGTGAATGTATTCACATCAATTGTAATTGATGATGGACGATATTCACTCAATAATTTTTTCTGGCATTTATAATCTGCCATATACATACATTTTGATGGATTTTAGGCTGCACCAATCAGTTGATTTTTGCTTCTTGAAGCTATTCTATTATAATCTCGTGCAAATTTTTGATTAGGGTAACCCTTCTTCAAGTCACTTAAAAATTTAAGTTATTTTCGCATTGATTTTAAGTTGCTTCTTAAACCAGCTAATATGAAAACCTTGATCTGATCAAACACAGTAAGATTTAGATAACAAAGATATGTGGTAAGCATTTTTAAAAACTTGATAATGTTAACCCGTTTTTGTTCTCTAACAGTTTCATCCACATTAATAAACTTTCCAATTACCTTATAATCGTACATGCCCACCCAAGTCAGCACTCTTTTCCTTCACTCTTGGCTTTTTAGTCCTACGAAAAAAATTTTAGGACCGTTTTTGCGCAGATTTTTCTAATCGTGAATCAAAGTCAACTCTTCCCCGATCATTCTGAGTGTCAACCGATGATCTGAACACAAGATTCTGGGTTCTGTGGACATTTTCTTCTGTTTTTGAAGATAAAGACCTACCGCTGCGTGGTTCGTCTTCAATCAACTCTCTTCCTTCTGAAAATGCTTTAAAGTGCAAAAAAACTGGTCTCTTGACAAAACACTATTGCTGAAGTTTTACAAAAGTTTTCATTGCACTGTGCCCAAGTATGAAATGAACCTTGTAGCACGCTGTTGATCAAAATTGATGTCACTCATCTTTCCTCCCCTACGGTAAACCAAATGACTAGTGAGTTCAAATTCAAAATATATCACATGTTCACCTGCTACCCCTCCCAAGTGTTATCAGATCAAACGCTACATTTCCATTCTCATTACTTAATTATACACCTCATACATAAACTCGGTAAATTTTTTACGATATAGACAACTTATTAAAAAATAAAACCACTCATAGAACAGCGCCTCTTGCATTGCTGAAGTCCATACCATTCCAAGATGATAATTTTGTTTCAATCTTATGTTATAATTATGGAATTACAAACTTCATTTTATGTAGCTGTTTATATACCCTGGCTGGGTAGGTCTGACTTCAGTTTTCAAATAAAAATATAATCTGAGAAAGCTAAAGTCGAGTTATAAGGAGAACGGTTGCTTTCAGTGAAACCACGGGCGCGTGAGTGCCCTTAGCAGTCACGGTTATGTAAAATGCATCATTATCATGAAGCAACTAGATCCCTCTGTCGAGTAAAATGTATTGGAACGATCCGAAAAACGTTTGTTTTCGAAATGCCGTTTTTTTCCTTTTCATTTAGCCGTCGGTCAGTCAAAACAATTTGCTTCATAAATCTGATATCGCAATTACTCCTTCACGTGGGTCATCTTCTAAAGACTCTCCTCCAACAAAATTGCTTTGATCTATTCTTTGTAATTGCAAGTGAATGACGAAGTTCCCGTAGAAAAACTTCCAATCTTATTTTCATTTGGTTAAAAGCTTTGGAGCGATATAGATAGGAACCGCGGAAGGAAAGTTTTTACAATGATGGCGATACAGACAGAAAATTAGTTACATACTTTTGAATATACATACGTGTATTATATGAAACAAAAAAAAAGACTATTAATGCATATTTTTGAATATAATTTTTGTTTTGTTTTAATTATTTATTGGCGAGTACCAACTAGCTAATTTGGTGTTTATTGCTTTTGCAATAAATGTTTGCCGGCCAATACTTTCAGTTAGTACAGACTTGAAGTAAAATTAAAATAAAGCTAATAACGGCAATAACTGATGGGGAACCCTAAGGCCACATCCTGATGTAACTGAACCTCGTAACGTAACATGTTCGCGAACATGTTATGCTCGGTGTAGGCGAACTTCGGCGCGCGTCGAATTTGTTTTCAGGGTACCGCCTCCGGCAAACTGCCAGTTGTCGGTAAACCAGTGAACCATCAAACGATGTTACGGAGTCGTGATACACGCTGATGTTACGGCGTGTAAACTGAATCATGTTCCATTTGTCTGCTCGTCAAATAGTTTACAGCTTTGTTTATTGAAATGCAGTGTTTTGTTACAACGTAATACAGCCAGTTATAGAAATTCAAAGTCTTTTGGTGACATTCTTGTAGGTGTTCACGAACTGATTAACATTTTAAATTGAGTTGTAAACTACTGTAGTTATGTTATTGTTTTTAAAAAGATTTTACATTTGTCACCAATGCCTTTGTCTCCTATAGACCGCTGTAGCTACTGCAAGTTACAAAAAACTGAAATTTGTCGATTAGCGAGAATGTTTGCCATCATGTTACGTTACGAAATTGGGTTACACGTGTGTACGCGGTTTAACGAAATGTGTGTCTGACACGTACTTTAACGATTTTTAGGATTCCGTGGCCACTTGGGGATCCTGATAGTTTCGACATGTTCGTCTATACGTCACAGCGTTTGCTTTCAATTAACCTAAAAACATGAAACTGCAAAAATTAGGGTACCTTCTCGAATATGGAAAGTTACATACAATTAATTTTCCAACAGTTCATTTTAAAAATTTGAAGAAATTTAACTTCTATTAAATATTGGTACGGTTAAGGTACATTCGCTAATTTGTGAAATAAAAAAAATTTTTTAAAAATTGGTCTCCAATGTTACAATAAGCTGTTCGATAAAAATCCATCTTTTGTAAGAAATTTTTATAGGAACATTTTTTCGATTAACCCAAAGACAAACATGAAAAATTAATAACGTCAACAACCACTATAAAATCGTAACATGCCGGACACGCAATTGGTTTTTTTTGCAAGTGTAAAAGGACAAAGTACTAGTGATCGCTAGGAGCATCAACTCAAATTGATTTTCAATTACTGTACTCTTTACAGAGTATAGGGAAACTTTCGGATATACATGTTGCGTGTCGACTCTGTTGTACATAGATATCTGGAACCACTACCTTTTGAAGCAGGGTGGTTTTTAACTAGGCAGAATGCTACACAGTGGCTTGCCATTAACTCTGTGAAGTGAGAAGCGTATAAATCAGTAACTGGCATTTAAATACTAAAATTTAAAAAAAATGAACGCACTTCATTTGCATAGCAGATCACTGTTATAGTGGCAAGAATAACGATTGTGTTTGGGAATCATTTTTATTAGTAGATACGCATAGTAATTACTAAACAAGTTAAATTTTCCCGTTTAAATCAGTTACATACTCATATTTAAGGTGGTTAACACCCTAAAAACGATTTTTGATTCTAAAGTTCTCGAGTCAGATTTAAAGACTATTGTGTTAGAGTGTTATCAACTCTTACAAATTTCATTGCATTTATCAGCACTTATTTTTGTTTAATTTCAGTTAACTATTCTATACTGTGATAACAAAATAAACTTATCATTCACCTGCTGAAAAAGAACAGTCGATATTGTAATATTTTAATCATGTTATTCTGAAGTTACAGGTTCAAATTTATGGAAGGGTTGATGCAATATTTGGTTTTAGAGAACGTTCGTCTTTTGATTGCTTTAGATCGTCACAATAGAACTGCAGAAAAATTGGTTGCGATCTACAACAGAATTTAGACAATAAAAAGACCACAAAAATCGCAACAAGAGTCGCAATTATTTGAAGTGGTCGTAAAATGTGAATTCAGTAGAATCAAAATCCGTATATTAAATAGGGTCAAGCAAAAGTATGAGTACCCCTAAATAGTCCTGAAAATACAGGTTATGAAGAAAAATTTTAAATACTAAAGTTGTAGGAAATTAAACAAAGCATCTGTTAGTGAGCTTGAGGGTGATTTTTACGATTATTTTAAGATCAAGGTGATTTTTTTTTTAAACGGAAACCTCAGTTTTTTTGTAGGAAAGATAGAAAGTATAATGTTATCAGATCATTTTTTTTTTCTATGAATCAATATAAAATCAGCCGATAATTCGGAAACTAAGGGCGTTCGAAAAAAATATAAAGTACAAAAGTTATAGGAAGGCGATGTTGGGGTTAACCTTGATGCGACCCTTAGAGTCGTTTTTTTTACATGGGAGCCTATATAATATTTATTTGATTGAACATGAAATTTTTCATGCATTGTATTTCTGCACTGGAAAATATGAGTTTCCGTTAAACGCAATTTAACTTTGAAATTAGTTCAAGCATCGACGTTTTTCTCGAACGCCTTTAGTTTCCCAGTTATCAGCTGATTTTACACTTGATTTATGAAAGAAAAATTACCTTATGGTTATTTTCTTCATCGCGACGTTCTTCTTGTTTTCCTTTTTGGCGACATCCTCAGTTTTGTTATTCTTTCAAACGACGTTGTTCTCCTTTTTGGAAGCGTGCTTCTTTTTTTTTCTTTCAGACGACGTTCTTCTTTTTGGGGACGTTTTTTTGTCTTCTTGTTTGTTTTTGCGGCGACATTCTTCTATACATTCCATAAAATCAGCCCATACTTTATTTATTTGTTACATTTCGGCTATTTGTTGTCTAATATTTACCATGGAAACAAGAATGTTGTTCCAAACTTCTTTCTTGATGTTAAATTTGTTGGTGAACTCGGTTTTTAGCTGTTTCGTCTAATTTCCAAATAGAAAGTTCAAGAACTTTGAAAATTCGATCCTAAGGTTCTTTCTTTATGATATATTCAATGAAATCCGTTTTCCGCTATCTTTTTGGGTATCAAAATAGAACTTCATCGAAAATTGGTTTTATCTTTCTTCCAACAGTGAAATCCATTTTTATTTATCTCTTCTAATTTACATAGATTTTTTTGGAAATCCAGTGATAGTCCTCCCTTTTGACACCAATTGCTACTCTTTATATTTACTAACAGGGTTCGGATAATAACATCAATTTCCACTAATTACTTCCAATACTTTATTAACTACTTGTTTACTATAGAACATACTGAATAAAGGTCTAAAATCTCACTAGAAAAATAACAGCAAAAACCTCTAGATAGTATTTCTATAAAGAACAGGGTTGTATTCAGGTATTCCTCTTTACAATATGCTTGAACGTAAAATTTTCCATTTCTACAATAAAAAATTGGAATTATTATTAAAAAAAAATTTATTTGACTACGAAATAACCTTAGAGGTGAACCTGACGGTCACACAGATGCCTCGTTTAAGTCCTGCAATATATATATATATATATATATATATATATATATATATATATATATATATATATATATATATATAAAAATACTGGGACAGCCAAGAGATTTGCTTCATCAGCTAAGAGTGTTTGTTTCTGTTTTTAGGTCTTAAATAAACATCCCTGTTTCGCAATTTTTTGTTGCCTGGAACATTACTTTTAGATGGTAGTAAAAATGTATTAGATTATTATTAGGATAAAATTCTCGAGACAAAGCCTTGCAGTCAGTAAAAAAAACAGCCATCTCCAAAAAATGACCAAATTCTCTATTTTAGCCTGTTTGATAAATAAGAGATGACAATTTTTTATTCTTACTTGTTGATTGGAGTGGAGTTAGGCGGTAGGATTTTAGTAATATTTTTAAGTAATAATAATAACATTTTGACAACGTAAATATATCAACACTCAACAGTACCGGGGATCGTTCAGGCACAAACCACTCAAGTTTTTCTTTAAAGATGTCGTTACTTTTTAATTTATTTAAAATAGTTGTACAAAGTTTAAGTGTTAAATCTGTGGTTTTTAACACAGTATTTTAATCTGATTGCAGGTGTATACACTTGAAATTCACGTAATAAAGGTTTATGAGGTTAATATCAGATGCAATCATAGACGTAAGAGAAATTAATATTACTTAATATAGACTGCGGATCATATAGAAGAAAGTTGGCTCACGCTTAAAAAGAGATGAGTAATACCTCTCTTTCTAATTTCGGTCAGGTGACGGGATGTCCATCCAATGACGTTTGGAATATTGTGCTTAGCTCCGCCATTAGAGAGAGAGATACTACTCCTCTTTTTCTTCTATAGGATCCGCAGTCTATATTAAATAATAGTAATTTCTCTTACATCTATGGATGTAACATTTGAGCTCGACTCTTGGATTTTTATGATTTGAATTAAATACTAAAGGGTTTTCCAATAAGAGGTGTTATTTTGATATTCAAAGAAAAATGCCATTTTTTAAGATAAATGATCGGATATTTATTACATTATAAAGAGGAAGGTATGCCGTTAATGATGGAAAATAACATCAGCCAAATGACCACCACGACCATGCCTACAGGACCATATCCTTTTCATGAAATTTTCCATAACCAAATCGCAAAGTGGCTGCCCTATGTCCTCGATAGCCTCACGAATTCCATCTTTGAGGTCTTGAATCGACGCTGGGCTGTTGGCGTAGACCTTGTCTTTCACGTGGCCCCAAAGGAAGAAATCGCAAGGTGTCACATCACAAGATCTCGGTGGCCAATTGTGATCACCTCTTCGAGAGATAACACGGCCCGGAAACTTTTCCCCTAAAAGATCAATGGTTTCGTTGCTTGTGTGGCACGTAGCGCCGTCTTGTTGAAAGTAAACGTGGTCCAGATAAATACCATCCAATTCCGGCCATAAAAAATCATTAATCATCTCTCGATAGCGCAATCCATTCACCGTAACTGTTGCTCCAGCCTCATTTTCGAAAAAGTAAGGTCCAATGACCCCGCCGGACCATAAACCGCACCAAACAGTCACACGTTCAGGATAGAGAGGCTTTTCAACAATAACTCTTGGGTTTTCCGAGCCCCAGATGCGACAATTTTGTTTGTTGACGAAGCCACCGAGGTGGAAATGGGCCTCATCACTGAAGATGATTTTTCGATGGAATTCCGGATCATTTTCATGCATTTCAAGAACCCAATCAACAAAGGCACGACGTTGTTGATGATCGGCCGGCTTGAGTTCTTGCGTTAACTGAACTTTATAAGCCTTAAGACCCAAATCTTTATGCAAAATACGGTGTAATGACGTTTGTGGAATCCCTAATTCCAAAGAACGACGAGGAATGGACAAACCTGGGTTTTCTTCAACACTTTCGGCTACAGCAGCAATATTCTCGGCTGTTCTTGAGCGACGTGCACGGGTTTTCTTCTTCACATAACTAACTTGTCCCAACAGCTCGAATTTTTTCACCAATTTCTTTATTGCGCTCCGACAAGGTGCTTCATGACGACCCAAAAATGTTCGAGTTTTACGAACCGTCTCTGCCAAATTTTCACCATTTTTATAGTGAATTTTAATAATTTCAATGCGTTGTTGAAGCGTGTATCGTTCCATCTTTATTTATGGCGTAGTTTCTACTTGTCAAACGTCAAAAACTTACAGCTTCAAAAGTGACATTTACCGAAATAGCGGGCTTTTCAAAATGACACCTCTTATTGGAAAACCCTTTACATTGGATGGAAAACGTATTTTGCCAACTCACAGCCACCGAAATTACAAAAACTTTCAAGCAGAAATACTTTTTAATTTATACAGCCTTTCAGATAATTTAAATAAAAACATTGCTATCCTAACTGGGAAATAGCAATTGTCCCAACTTGTTTAATCACCAAAAGCTCGTAGTTCTCGATAGTCTTTTTAATTTAATTTCTCGATTTTACTATAAGGAACTAAAATGCAGATTAATGAATCGGATGCAACAATTTTTTGATAAGAACACATTTGATTTTCAAAGGTTCTGTTCTGATAACTCTTATCAAAATCTTGGATTCTTAAAAGCTGAAAACATCATATTGAAAAAAAATAAAATAAATTAGTTTTAGAGAGCGGCAACAAAAAAAATCTATATTTGTAGTAAGAAAGCTTTAAAAAACCCTTCTAAGTATTTTAGAAAAAAGAAATTTGTATCACGGACTTTATAAATTAAGATTAATTGGAACCGCCCCCCTTTTATTTTATGTTACGTTTTAATGACGGTCTAGTGTTACATTCAAGATCTGTTTGGAACAATCTTAAAATATAGAATTTAATCGGTAAATAAATAATGTAAAGTCTATCCACTTATCCTTTTTTCACATGGACTGTACCTATTTTTTAGGTAATCGATAGAGACGCCTATGCTGGTAAATGGGCGGATAATGATGATCGCGAGCCATCTCCACCTGGTAGTCGTTACATTCCTGAAGAAACCAATTTAGAGGAAATGGACAAGTTCTTAAATAGGGTTAAGAAAGATAAAAAGGATGAAATGCTCGAGAGAAACAAAGATCTATTAAAAAATAAAGCTTGGTAAGTTCTATAAGTAGTTTCCGTAAATAATTTTATTGTCATCGTGTAGCGAAAAGTTGTAAATTGTGTTTTTACAATTTCCAAACAGACACAAGTCGAACGGATTCAAATCAGGTTTATATGACGGGTATTCTAGCTCAAGGAATTTAAATTGGCGGAGGAAGAATTGAACTTCCTCCGAACTTGGTTATTTTTTCAACTCGCACGTTCGTGGGAAGAAAGAGCACATATAATTTTCCTATATCCTCATACATCTCTAATTGACGAATATAATTTAACTTTAAAACTGATCTAAATTGACTTTGTCAGGGATACTTTTATATGGTTGAATGTGAACTTTTTTGTACATTCCATTTCTGCATTAAAAAATATGTGTTCTTATTGAAAAAAAATCAAGTCTTGAAGTCATTTCGAGGCCAAGCCGAGTTTTTTTTTCATTCGTCGAACATGTAATTCCCTCATTTTTGCAATGAAAAATATGGGTTCCCGTTAAACACTGTTTAACCTTGAAATTACTTCAAGGATCACCCTCAAGGTCAATGTTATGTCATTATGAAATGCTTCATTTAAATTCCTACAATTTTTGTACATCTTCCTCTGATGCCCTTAATTTCCGAGTCGTCGGTTTGACCAATTCGTGGAAAATAAATGATTTCCAGATATCATTTAACTCCTATAATATTTATATGGTCGAACGTGAAAGTTTTTGTACTTTCTATTTCTATAATAAAAAATGAGGGTTTCTATTTGAAAACTAAATTACAAAGGTCAAAAGTCAAAGTTAAAGTCACTGCTGGATGTCCCCTTACAATTTCCACCTGGACCATTTGCCCAATATTGCGTTTCAGAAGAAATATTTGCGTCGAATGCTGGGAGATGGCGCTGCTTGCATTGGACTTTTGATTTTGTTCGATATATGTTGCTTAAATGATCCTGTTTCGCAAAATTAATTAATCAATACATCGTTCACGCTCATAAAGGCGCGCCTCTTGTACTACCAGAACTAGATAGTTCAGGTAAGTCGCTTTAATTTCTGTAGAAGATAAACTTGGAGTAATGTTTCTTTTTGAATAAAAACTAGTGGTAAAAAAAAGTATGTACTTACCATTTTTGTACACCCTGTTTAAAAAAAAAGGATTTTCTAATTATAGATCGTATACTTTTATCAAAGAAAATAAGTTTATGATGACTTTTTTTTCGGAATATTTGAGGAATAGGTCTGTTCCGGAACACCCAATATTTCAATGAAAAAATCCTAAAAGTTAACTTGGTACAATAAAATGTGTTTTTTTTTGTTACAGATACAACTATTTTGATGATATACTGGATATACATGATGGAGAGCATGAATTAAATTTTGTAAATATTTAGGTGTTGAAATTGTATATCTTTAACTTTATATTCAGTGGTTGTTGTGGTAGTAATAGTTCACTTATTTCATGAAATTAAGATTTCAATATAATTAGTACTAAAGCGGAAATATAGAAAGCTTAAAAGGCATTATTGACTTTTATTTCTTGTAACTCCTCCATATAGTGAAACAACAATTACATTGTGCAAAAGTAACCATTTGCTATATAAGAAGACAACCTATGTTAGTACACAAGATGAGCTATACAAGATGATTTCTTGAATTACTTAATGTAAATATAAAGATTGAAGGGCTTCATTTCTAAGAAATAAGGATAGGAAAATGATTTTTACTCGACTCAGTAATTTTCCGTATTAAGAAAATATTTTTGTTTTCTAAAAATCCAACATCATTTTTCAATAAATCAGCACATGGACGACAATACTGCAGATCTGTGGTTGATATCTAATGGTTTTCTAAGTTCCTGTGAATGTAATAAAAGAGCGGGGAGACATCTAAATAACGAAAATTCTAAAATGAAAGTAAACTACAATTTACGATATATTTCTACTATTTTATTTATTTATTTACTTATTATTGTCTAAATATCTAAGGAGCAACAGGCCAAATACTACAGTGAACAACAAATATATCTACAAGCCTAAAATAACATCAAACGATAATAAATCGAATGGATCCATAAAAATTTTTACTAATCGACTTGCAAAGCAATAACATATTAGATTAAGAGTAAACAATAGAAGAATGTTCAATTTACTCAAGGTTAAAATCGCATAATTTTTTTTAAGGAGTTCAAATCGATGCCCATGTTGCATAAAAAATATTAGATCATAAAAACCAATTTTTTAATTCGTATTATTATTGTGGAATTTCGATTCACTTTACTATGTAAACTTTTGAGAATTAAATTTCCAAAAATGTCATATGGGAAATCAGGATTTGGCGCTTTCCTTTGAACTATATTATCAATTGTGGTTTAGAAGTTGAACAACATTAAAAATTCGCAATATTTGGCTTACTGTGGGTTTTACTGAGATATCTATTAAAAGAAACGACATAAAATTTAAGAGTAACCTGCATTAAAATGGACTCAAAACGTTTGACAACGTTGCATGAGCGCACACTTTAAATCTTTCAATTCAATATGAAGACTTTGACACATCCATATATTTTGAAAAAACTAGTTAATTATTGTGATATCATTTCATTAATGCTTTAAACACATTTATTTATTTATATATATATATATATATATATATATATATATATATATATATATATATATATATATATATATATATATATATATATATAACCGATGCTGTGTTAGGTTGTTTGATAATGTTGAAATAGAGCTGAGTTTGTTTGTTTTTGAGACTATTTTTATGTTCTTGAATTCTTGCTGATATGCGCCTGTTTGTTTGTTCATGTGCAGATTGCATACATAGGACAAACAAACAGGCGCATATCAGCAAGAATTCAAGAACATAAAAATAGTCTCAGAGCAAACAGACAACCTCAACTCTATTTCAACATCACCAAACAACCGAACACACCATCGATTTCGAAAAAGCAAACGAAATAGCACCAGTACAGAACTACAAGGTACGCGTCATAAGAGAAGCCCTAGAAATCGAAAAGGTTGGACAGCTGAATAATCGAGGCTATGCTTTACATATTCCAACTACATGGATAACATTAATAAAAATCGAGAAACAAAACAATAAAAATCGACCAATACACGAGAGAACAGCATACAAAATTCAAATATATCGCACTCGGGGAGGAGCCTGTGAAGCCGCTCGTCCAATCAGAAAGCGAGCCAGCTAAACAAAACTCGAAATTCAACAAAGGCCACCATCAGTTCTCAGCGAGTAACGAAACGAACCGCACTTGAAAATGCCAATTAATTTGTTTGGAAAAGTTGTTTTTCTCCTTAAAACCGTTAAAAAAGTGGGTAGATAATATATTTTCTACGAATCTTACTACTCTAGTTCTTTCTCCATATTAATTTCGATCATCAGTGGAGTAATAAAACAAGAGCAAAATGCACGGAAAACTTAGTATGGAGAGAGAACCAGAGTGACGTTCGCAGAAAAGAAACTGTCTGCACCCTTGTTTAACGGTCGTAAGGAGAGAAAACGTCTTTTCCAAATACATGAATGTTCATTTGTAGTGTTGTTGATAACAGTCCTGCATCAGTATTCTGCAATCCAGCCGACATATATATATATATATATATATATATATATATATATATATATATATATATATATATATATATATATATATAATTGTCGTATTTCGCGGCGCCGAATACCGCGAAATACGCGCTAATAAAGCCCACTAAAATAGGATGTTTCGTCCTCGGCGTTGACGGTAGGATTCCTCAGTAGGTCCGTCGACGCCTTACCCAGACACCCTCGACACCCCTGTGTCTACTTTTTATATGTTGAACCTTATATTTGAATTCAATTTCGATCGGAACATAACGGTAAGATATACCGATATGTCCGTTTCTTCAACAATAAATATATATATATATATATATATATATATATATATATATATATATATATATATATATATATATATATAAACAGTGCAACATTATTCGCGGTGATTCCTAACAGATACAATGATTTAACTACTACAATATTTCTAAAGTCCAACGTCCTAAAAGCCTTCGAAACCACCTAGTCGACATGAGAGGAAAATCTTAATTCTCTATCAAATAGAAGATCATTTACCGTTATTAGTTATGTAACAGTAAAAGAGATGACCTTACATTTCGATATATTTAAATCCATATTGTTTGCATGGCACCGTAAATTTCAACGAGTGATATCCGACTGCAAAAGATCACTATCGTTGTGTCTTTTAACTACGCCAAATAATTTAAGATCGTTAACAAAAAAGAGGAAACAATGCTGAAAGAAATGACAGATCATTGATAATAAAAATTCCAAAAGGGAAACTAGGGAGACTTTGGAATGTATTTGGTTTCAGAAAGCGTAACTCCATTAACTCTAACGACCTGCCTCCGATCCATAAGATAACTCTCAAACTAAGCAATCAGTGGTGGACGAATACCATAATACTATAAGTTATAAAGCAGTAGTTGATAGTCAATTCGATCGAAAGCTTTTTGATAGTCAAAATAAATGACGTTGACCTACAGACCAGCATCAAGTGGGAAAATTTGAAAATAAAGTAGAACAAGTATTACAAGATCGACCCATGACAAATCAATGCTGGTATCTGGATAGTATGCCTTGAAAAGTGTGGAATTATGCTTTGGTGACAATTTTCTCTAAGATTTTTTCATGGCTGCTTAACCTTAATTTTCATTTCAAATTAGGGAAAATCTTTTGTTTTAAAATTCTTTATAAAGCTCATAGCTATCTAAAAAATATTAAAAAGAGTTTCGATATTTTGATTCTCATATGGTAATAAAAAGTTCATCTGATTTTAGTTTTTTTAATTTCTCTATCATCTATGCATCTGATGTATAGTCTTGCATTTAGCAATGCTTTGGAAATTCGGGTTATATCACGACATATCCTAATCGTACTCTTCCAGATCAGAAGACATTTCAACCAGTTGACCAACGTCTAAAGGAGAATGGTAGGCGATTCCATTTAATAAGGTAATATTATTAAATTTCTTCATAATTTTAGGAAATTTTGGGAAAAGAAGTACTGATGCTGGTCGGGGAAGAACATAACGTACGCCGCATTTAGAGGAAAATATTTTAAATGCTATAGATGACACTCTTTCAAGAAGCACTTGAAAATTATCAGCACAGTTTAATACGTTATCATCATCAAAACTCATATCGACTGACAAATTCGTACAGGATCAATTTTCGCGCCATGTAACCATATATTCTACGTGCCCTGCAAGCTATTGAAGTCAACTAATAGCAGTAATTTAAGGATAAGAGATTACTTATACCTTTAAAAAAACTAAGTATACCTAAAATTATCAGGCTTTATAAGGTATAGGTAAAATAAAAAACGTGCGGAAGATGTCGTAATATCTTGCTAAGTATCAATTTTTAAGCTAGGTTCCTTGGAAAAGTCAGCACCCAAAATATACTAAAAAATATCAAGTTACTTACCTTCTAGACCTCACAATGCATTTTGAAGCCTCCCATAGTGTCGGACTAAAACTTCTAGCATTTTTGTAAATTAAAAATAATTATGATATAGATGCTTATGGTATTAAATTTTTGCATTATATTTTCTGCTGAATCAGATTTGTTTTATAGTTTATTTAATTGTAATAATTCATTATTTATTATTTCATAATCCATATAGTTACTATGAATATTAAAAGATATAAAAATAAATAAATACATCAATAAATAAATTTTAGAACGACGTGGTATTGAAAAGGCTTCATAATTCATATTGACATTAATTTAAATAGACGTCAAAGCGTAATACAGGATAGAATTATTATACTTTATCTAAACCCCTGAAAAAGATAAAAGTAACAAATAAATATATCTACATTCTGGATCAGGCTGGGATATGTGGCACTTATTTTAAAAATGTTCACCTTTAATTCATATTAATGTCACATTATTTAAAATTAAAATGAATTAAAACTCCTCCTCGTTATTTTTATTGTTAAAATTTTCAAGAAGCAGAATCATAAAGTCCTCTTTTCTAAATTGAGACCATTAAGCGTGAGAGGGGTTTTATTTAATTGGCTAGAGAGCTATTTGGTGGACTCAACTATAATTGTTCATCTGGGTAATTTACCACCTTTTCACGATTGTTCTTAATACTGAAGCTGCATCTGGTGTAATTTATAACAGCGTGACGAGGCAGAATCATAATGGGCTTAATGAATCTCCTTGAAAAATTCCCCTTTGTACTGGAATTGTGTTTGTCTCGATGTTGTTCGAATATATTTACATTTGGATCCAAGTTAACATGAGGTGTTCTAAAAAGGACACAATATGTACATCGACTTGATATATTGGCAGTAGCATGTCGCATTGAGTCGAAGGGTTTTTGGGAGTCACGTAGGCAGGGAAAAGGTTCCTTCGATTGGTATTGGTATAGGCCTAATTAAAGATGACCGAAATGATAATAAGTTGCAATAGTCCAGTTATTATAATTATTATCAGATTTACAAGCCAAACGGCTTCGCACTCCCTCCAGGGATTATTCACTCATACCAGGCATACAAAGACACCAAAAGTATGAAGCTCTGTGGGGACCCTTTCCATGTTATCGGGTCCTAGGTGGCTTGGTCTGCTGTATTTTCCATGAACTTTCGGACGGTTCGCGCGGTTGCTAGGAGAATTGCCTTCTGCATCGGTTTATACAGATGCTCACCAAGGCCCAGTCCCTTGATGTTCTACAGGAGGTTCTTTGGAATCACTCCAGTTGTTGACAGTATTATAGGAATCATGTGGACGCTGTTCATTACCCACTGTCTGCGGATTTGCACCTCCAGATCTCTGTATTTGGCGTTGTATTTTGACCCTAGGTTGTTGTTGTTCGGTACAGCGATGTCGATTAGTGTAGTTCGCCTGGAAATTTTATCTGTTAGTATAATGTCTGGCCTGTTATGAGCAACTGTTTGATCTGTTAGGACCGTTCGATCCCAGTATAACTTGAACTCGTTGTTTTCAAGAATAGGCTCTGGATTATATTTGTAGTAAGGCACCTTTCCTACCTGCAATAGTTTCAACTTATCTGCTAACTCTTGGTGGAGTATCTTAGCGGCTGATTCGTGTCTTTCCTTATACTCGGTTGCGGCAAACGCTTGGCATCCTCCAGTTATGTGCTGGATCGTCTCCGATGTTCGACAGCCATATCTACATTGGTCATTTTCTATTGAGGGACCTCTGATAATGAATTTCCGATAGTTCCTCGTCGGAATAACCTGGTCTTGGATAGCTAACAAGAAGCCCTCCGTTTCCGAAAACATCCGTCCCGAAATCAATCAGTAGTTCGACGCCAAGTTGTGGACATTGTCCTGGTTGACCTCATTTGGATGCCGTCCATGAAGTGGCTTCTATAGCCACGCTTGTAACTTCTCTTGGTCTGTTCGGTGGTGAGAAGCAATATCCCGTTCCCTCAGCTGTAGCGGCGTTGAATCGTCTGCCTCGCATATTGCTCGATGTAGTATGGAAGAGTCCGCTAACCTATGGAAATAAGAACGTAAGTTTATTATTTGTTGATCGAGCTGCTTACCAATATCGACCAATCCTCTTCCTCCTTGGTGTCTTGGAAGCATTGTACGTTCAATAGCACTCCGAGGGTGGTGTTTGTGTGCTTTTGTTAGGAGTGTTCTTATTTTTCTTTGCAGGCCTTCGATGTCCGTCCTGCTCCATTTTACTATTCCAAAAAAGTAGCTAAGCGCAGAGCATGCGTATTATTTCATTATTATTGTTATTTGTTTACCTTTTCTATTCTAAACTATAATGGGTTTAAGCCCGTGAATAAACAAATAAATAATTTAAAATCCGTCTTTCATTTTTTAACATAGCTTTAAAAAACATCGATATACTACGGATCAAGATATAGGAGGAGACCCTGTACTTAAAAATTATGTTACAACAAAATTGGTTATTATTTTAAGTATTGTTTAACATTAAATAGTTGAAACATGCTTACACAGTGAGTATTAAACGCCAATAGTGTTGACCGGTTCTAATCATTTTTATTAGTGAAGCCCACTACTTAAATTGGATTAAAAGATTTCGCGTAAGTTTGAGGCTCACGAACTAACAGTGTATATTTAAATTCGTGGTTGTTTATTATCGACATTAGAAATAGTTTAAAAATGTGAATCATTCTCGAGTTGGCAAAAGATTTATATATTTGTGAAAACGTTGGTAAGTGCATATTCGTTATTTAAATAGATTTTTTATTTATAGTTTTGCTGTGTCGATTATTTACTTAAATTCATCTTTGAAAGAGTCATTTGCGTTAGGTATTTCTTTAAATATGTCATATATTTTATACACTCGTGGAGAAAATTATCAAATATTTATTAATTTTCTAAATTTTGAAAAATTAAGTCCCTTGAACGCTTTGTGAATGAAGAAAGTGCGTTTTTATGTAACGATAACTTACCCATCGCGGCCTTGCCCGTGCTTAAGGGCTCGGAAATTTTAAAAAATAATGCTTATGAAATTTGATTGAATCCCATTCTTACATGTCTTTCCGTGCGTACGTCCCAGTGAAATATCCCAATTCTAATAGCTTCAGCGTAAATATATCAGATATAGTTAATTACTACAAGCAATTTAACTCAAGGTAATCCATTACAGTGTGAATATTTCAAGGAACATTAATTGATAAAAATAATGCATCTTGAATCATGAAAATCGGATCATTTAATCGTGATTGTGAATTGATCAAAAACTTAGTAAATATAGTCGGATTTTTACGATTATTTTTGCCTTTCATATACACACATTTTGACAAATTGTTCTAGTTTTTATCATTATTGATTAATGACATAATAACTTACGTCATATTGTATCGTGCTGACGTCATTACGACTCCCAGAAAAATTTTATCGGGCCCTGTTTAGCTTATTTCTTTGAACACCAAAAAGGTAAATGAATAAGTAATTATGTAAGAATAAATCAACTGGCGTCATTCCAAATTCATCATAGTGGTTAATTAATTCACTTTTGAAATATTCACTTCAATATAATGATTGGTTGGCTTTTAACACTTTGACTACCACGTGTATACCTGAGTAAACACATGGCATGTGTCTAAATTGCCATGTGTATTTTTTAGTATACCCTGTCGAATCCACCTTTGTCCCGTGTATTTCCTAAGGTTGCACGCTTTACGTGTATTTTTTATAGAATATTGGTTAATGTGGCCTGAAGCACTACAAAGATTATTCTCCAGTTTTCCTATTGAATTTGTAGCGATTTCATGTAAAAATTAATTGCAGATATCTAAAAGTTTCAAGTCGTAAAGGGCACCCAGTAGCTCCTATTGGTCGTAGGAGACTTTTTTTAAATTCGTGTTTTTTCATCAGCTTTCAGGTCCACTTTTTATTATTTATAAGTAAAAAGGTACCCCTTCTTTAAACGGTTTTTTAACAACAATTTTTTTTAAAAATCAATAGTTTTTTCATTTTCGTTTGTAGTTTGAACCTCAAAGAATCCATTCCGCTTTTGCAAATATCTGTAGAATCATCCTCTGGGCAACGACAATTGTTTGAACATTCAGTGTCTGGGATAAACAATTAAGATTATTCGTAAACTACCAAACCGATTTGATCCAGCTTTCGCACAGTTATAAAGGCACATAATGGCCTTATCATCAAGGGGTTATACATCACTTTCGGCCTTTCTTGCAAAAGTTATTAACATTTATAAAATAGTGCAAAAAAAATGGTTTTTCGCCATTATCTCGATAAATTATTTATCGATTTTGACGTATAAAAAATGATATTAAAGGTCTTCTCAATACCCACAACTTTCATTTGAACAAGTTTTCTCTAAAATGTGACCGGAAAATTATACGGACAGAAAATCGAATTTTCTGACTTTGGATGCTGTTTATAAAAAAAAACAGGGCTGATCTAGTTGTACTTTTTTATACTTTTATCATCTACTGGGTGCCCCTACGACTTGAAACTTTCAGATATCTGCAATAAATTTTTTCACCTTCTTTCATAGGAAGACTGGAGTATTATTTTAGCCATGTATTTTAATTTAAAGATTATTTTTTTATTGTTCATTTCTTCGAATAATGATTTTTTTTTAAAAAATATTTAATAATAAAGGTATTTTTCTACTAGTATTTCTTTAAATAGGGCAAAACAAAGTTTATGTTTAGAACAACACTTTATATTAAAAAAAAAATAAAGTACATACATTTAATTTGTTTTGGGAACAACGCTGTGTTTTTCGAAAAGCATTCTAAACAAAGAAATAATTCCAAACAAATTTGATATTTCGTGGTAATTTGCTTTGTCTTCCTTGTGGCGTATTGTCAGTTGTAGCTATTTTTATTGCGTTTGTAGCAGGCTACACATCGACTCTTTTTACCGGCGTCAATGGGAGTTGATTCATTTCTTATTCCTTTAGATAAGAGTTACATGCAATTGCGCTCGTTATACTCTATTATGCGATTGTGGGAAAACTATAATTAGGAAGAATCTGATAATTTGACAGTGTACTAACGTGCATGGGGGACAGCCGGCTAAAATATTTTCAAGATGGCGGTACTTCCGGTTATACCGGAAGTAGATGTCAACTTGCTTATTTTAAACGGAACACCCTATATATTATTGAATATTTTATTTCTACATAAAATTCTAGACATATGTCATGTATAATGTTCTATACTTAAGTCTCACCGTTTTGGACATATTTAAATTTTTATGCCAAAAATGACATATGCGGACCAAAACTTAACTATAAATTTTTCCTATAAGAAAGTCTTTATTATTTAATGTAGGTTAGTTTTTTTGTAGACGAAGATCGACTTTAGTAGTCTTTTTATGATATTTTGAAAATTATTAGTACAGAGTGGTCAAAAAGAAAGATAAAAATTATATTTAAAACATCGTCAAAGGTCAATTTTTTCAAATAGAAAGCACTTATTTTTAAAATTTTATTATATTAAGCATTAAAAATAAGGGCAGCTTTGTATAAAGTGGTCTATTCCAAATATTTGTAGTTTTCAAAGTATTGCCAATTCAACATTTTTCTTCTATAAAAATATTATACCATGACGGCAAGCCGTACCGAAAATAAAACAATCGAATCCTACAGAGTTGTCACTATTTCTTGCCATTTGACATTTATTAATACTGATAATGCCGGGGTTATTAAATTACACGCACGAAGATTATTTAAACATATATTATTTATGGAGAATGTGAATGAGTTATTCCAAGAACATGCGATATATTCGCGTACCGATATTCTAAGAAATAGAAACCAACATTACCAACTGTTATATAGATTATAAAAAAGTTTGGATCTATAAAAGCTAAAATAAATAGAAATAAACCAGTTGTCAATAAAATAAAGTTACAAAAATTATCTGAGTAAATGTTCAAATTGACGTCCTTGAACTTCCAAACATTTTTCGCACCTCAGCAGGAACTCTTCATGGGTAACTCTTCTTACTGACTGAGCATTCCGTTCTTCAAATGTTATTCTGACGCGCTGCATGCAATCTTCCATAGTAGTTAATGCGGTGTTGTATACTTTATTTTTGATTGTTCCCCAAATAAAAAAATCAAGTATTCTTAGGTCGGGAGAGCGAAATGGCCATTCTTGGCTATCCATTGCCGATGATTGTTAACTAAATGACTATTATGTGGAGGCGCCCTATCATGTTGATAAAATATATTTCTATGAGCCAGCGGCAAGTTATCTAACCTATAAGTTAAAAAACGTATTTTGTATCTAGAAGTCTTCAAAAATGGATAACTTACCATTCAGATTATCTTGGTAGAATTCTAGGGCGACGACGCCGTCGTTTCTTATAGCAAAATACAGTTAAATTGCCAAGACTCTTGAAAATTTAATTCTCCAAATGGATATACATTTGAGTTGCTCCAATAGTGGGAATTGCGTCAATTAAACAATCCATTTTTTTGTGAATTTGACATCGTTCGAAAAACAGCATTTTCTTGTGACCGAAGTAAAATAAATTGACAGAACTCTACTCTTCGTTGAAAATCAGTGCATTTTAAATGTTGTACTATGGAATATACATATGCATGAAAATTGTGTTTCGAGTCACGAGACTACCTCCTTTTTAAATATATATATATATATATATATATATATATATATATATATATATATATATATATATATATATATATATATATATATATATATATATATGAAGTAAAATGCGAACAGTAAGTGCAAACTTCGTTCCATCATATCCTTTCCGTGTTAGAGGTTGCACAGTTAAACAAATTGCTAAGGAAAACAATTTATCCTATTCCACCACCATCGAGATGATGGCCTACCTGTACCACCATATCGAGAAGAAAGTCAAAACTTACCCTCCCCGCCACAGTGATACGGCAGAGGTACATGTTTCGTCTCTACTAGACTCATCAGGGTACCGACATGTACCTGGCTGTGCAAAAGACAGATCAGAAGAAAGCATGCAAATACTGAACGCGGCTTCGCCGACTTCCCGCCGGATGGCGTATATATGTTTATGCGGCTTTCACGGATTCCTTCGGGTGAGATGCATATATATATATATATATATATATATATATATATATATATATATATATATATATATATATATATATATATATATATATATATATATATATATATATATATTATATATACCGACATTCTAGCCCCTTGAAAAATTTTTATGCTCCTCCTCCCAAATTTTCTGGACTCGCTCTTGTTCTTAGAAGTAAATCTGTCTTTCTGGATAGAACTACCAGTTTGCTATAATAAATAATGAAAGTAACGTAAAATTTACCATTGTTAATTTAAAAATTAAATATAGTCTACGCAACAGCTTAAGTTTTGAGGAGTACGCATTATTTGGGACGCCGTGTTTACTAGTCTATAGTTAAATTGTAATTAAATTACTCAATTTAAAAGAAATTAACAACTTCAGTACAATTTTGCGTTAAGAGGGAACAACTGGCAATTAAAAGAAAAGAACAATGATTACACAATTTTAATACCGATTAATGTGATTGATTTTAGTAAAATGAGGGGTAACCTTATAAAAGCACAAATATCCTTATAAGGATTCATTATAAAAAGGATAAATATTTGTCACTGGTGAATTGGTGAAAATGGAACGAAATAATGAAAACCATGTTAATGAAGTAAGTATTCAGTTTTATAATTCGAGTTCTTACCAAAACCAAATATGTACTAATTTAATTCTTATATTTTTGAATTTTTAAGTGTATTAAATTTAAGTGGTACCACTCTTACTAGCCCTAGAAATAAAATAATTTAAATTGGAAAAAAATTTGCATATTTTTCAAGGATATTAGAATTTTTTTTATTTGGACCTAGATTTTTATTGCATTTCTGTATACTCTTTTCTACTATCTTTTTTCTATGGACACCATGTGTCTATTGAAATTTAGCACAAATTTAAACCTTGAATCAGAAGCAAAAGAAAAAAATATGAATATTAGGATTTTTCTACCTTGCACGAGATTATTTCAGAATATACAAGGTGTACAAGGGTAAATTTAGGGTCAAAATTACCCCAGTGTTTGATATAATTTTTTACCTAAGGTGCCCAATAACGGAGATACGGGGCCCAAAAGGGTTACCTTTTACGCAGTAGCTTTTGAGCAGACTTGTATAATTTAATGAAATTTTGGCATGTTATATAACCGATAGATACTCACAAATCCGAACCATAACCTAACAACATAACCTTTGACGGCGATGATGTATAACGCAGTGACGTCATGCACTTTGGTGTTCGTTGTCACGTGACTTGAGAGTGATTTAATTACATGTTAATTTTTAAATAAAAATTAAATTCCTTAAAAATAAAATGTTTTTCAGGATTTCTGTTCTGTGTCGTGACAAAATTATATTTTTATTTGAATACAGTTAACATCTCTGTTCTAGGCAAAAAGCGTCTAAAGCAATTTTTACGTCCCATATATATTTTTCGGGTAAAAAATCGGAGCTCATTTAACAAAAACAAAAATCAGAAAAATTCTGATAAAAAAGAATGTGTTTACAAAATTTCTTGTGAGTGGGTTAAAATATATATTGAAGGGACCAAACACCCACACGGAATTCATATGTAAAAAGGGAAACATCTTTAGTAGACCCAGTGTAGAAATACATAATAAAAATAGTCGCTTAAAAAATTATAAAATTCAATAAATCAAATATGAAACTGATACATCTGATTGTAAAAAAATTGGTAAAGACGTTACTAGTCAGATTTACAAGCCAAATGGCTTCTCACTCCCTCCAGGACTCAAACCAAGTACACAAAGATACCAGAAGTATAAAGCTCTGTAAAAACCCTTTCCATGTTATCGGGTCCTAGGTGACGTGATCTGCTGTATTTCCCACGAACTTTCGAACGGTTTGCACGGTTACAAGGAGAACTGCATTCTGCATCGACCTATACAGATGCTCACGAAGGCCCAGTACCTTGATGTTCTGCAGGAGGTGCTTTGGTTTCACTCCAGTTGTTGACAGTAGTATGGGAATCGTTTGGACGCTGTTCATTGCCCATTGTCTTCGAATTTGCACCTCCAGATCTCTGTATTTGGCGATCTTCTCGTTGTATTTTGGCCTTAGGTTGTTGTTGTTAGGTATAGCAATGTCGATTAGTGTAGTTCGCCTAGAAATTTTATCTATTAGTATAATATCTGGTCTATTATGAGCAACTGTCTGATCCGTCTGAACCGTTCAGTCCCAATATAACTTGAACTGGTTGTTCCCAAGAATAGGCTCCGGATTGTATTTGTAATAAGGCACTTTTCCTACCTGTAATAGGTTTAACTTTTCTGCTAACTCTTGTTAGAGTATCTTAGCGGCTGAGTCGTGTCTTTCCTTATACTCGGTTGCGGCAAACGCTTGGCATCCTCCAGTTATGTGCTGGTTTGTCTCTGATGTTCGACAACCATATCTGCATTGGTCATTTTCTATGAAGAGATCTCTAATGATGAGCTTCTGATAGTTCTTCGTCGAAATAACCTGGTCTTGGATAGCTAACAAGAAGCCCTCCATTTCCAGAAACATCTGTCCTGAAATCAACCAGTAGTTCGACGCTGAGTTGTCGTCATTGCCCTTATTAACCTCATTTGGATGCCGTCCATGAAGTGGCTTCTGTATCTAAGTTTGTAACTTCTCTTGGTCTGTTTGATGGTGAGAAGCGATATCTTGTTCCCTCAACTGTAGCGGCGTTAAATCGTCTACCTCGCATATTGCTCGATGTAGTGTGGAAGAGTCCGCTAACCTGTGAAAATATGAACGTAAATTTCTTATTTGTTGATCGAGTTTTTTACCGATATCTACCAACCCTCTTTCTCCTTGGTGTCTTGGAAGCATTGTACTTTCAATAGCACTCCGAGGGTGATGTTTTTGTGCTTTTGTTGGGAGTGCCCTTATTTTTCTTTTCAGGTTTTGGATGTTCGTCCCGCTCCATTTTACAATTCCAAAAGAGCAGTTCAGCGTAGGGCAAGCATACGTGTTGAGCGCCTTAAACAAATTTATACTATTTAAGTTAGTTCATAATACCCGCCTTACCCTCCTGATAATTTCGGTTGTCAATTCGGCTTTCATAGTGCGATGATCAATTTTTTTAGCCTGTTTCATACCTAGATATTTGTAGATTTGGGCTGCTTCCATTGCAGCTATAGTTTCACCATTCTGCATTTCAAAAGCCGCTGACTGTATCTTACGTATAACGATGTTCAAAATACGGCACTTGTCAAGTCCAAATTGCATTCTGATATCCCCGGAGAACTCCTCTACAATTTTAAGCATTTGTTCCAGTTGGTTTCTGGTAGCAGCCATCAGTTTAAGATCATCCATGTTATTTGTTGTTATTTCTAATACTAAAGCCGTATCTGGTGGAGTTCAAACGGCGTGATAGTGGGTTCATTGCAAGGCAGAACCACAATGGGCTAAGTGAACCGCCCTGAAATATTCGTCTTCGTATCGGAATGGTGTTAGTTTCGATGGTGTCGCTGGATAGCACTTACAATTGAATCCTAGTTCTTCAGATTGACATGATGCCTTCTAAAAAGGAAACAAAATTATTGTCGACCCTATACATTTTCAATATAGTTTTGAGCCATTCATGTGGCGCCGAGTCGAAGGCCTTCTTATAATCCACGTAGGCAGCAAAGAGGTTTCTTCGGTTGATACAGGCTTGGTTACATATGATATAGTCAACAATCAATTGTTCCTTGCATCCCATTGCTTCCCTCGTGCATCCTTTCTACACATTAATGTTTTTGGAAAAATTCAACTGTCTACAAAATACATAATAAAAATAGTCGCTTAAAAAAATTATAAAATTCAATAAATCAAACATGAAACTGATACATCTGATTGTAAAAAAATGGTAAGGACATGTTATTAGTATTATTAGCAATTATTATTATTATGATTTATTCTTTATTTTTAATAAGTGTAATACATTTTTTAATCTAGGTATCGATGGATCTCGATGATATTCTACCACACGTTGGCGAATTTGGAAAATATCAAAAACTGATGTTATGGCTGATTTGTCTTCCGGCATGTTTTCCATGTGGATTTTGTGCATTTAATCAGTTATTTATGACTGGTGTTCCAGAACATTGGTGTTATGTACCTGAATTACAAAATTTAACAGTAGAAGAAAGAAAGAATCAATCAATTCCAAGACTTAACAATACATTCGCTAAATGTTATAGATATGTTATTAATTTTACGGAAGTTATTTCAGAAGATACCGAAGGCCTATTAAAATTTAACTCGTGGCCTATTGAAAAATGTAGAGATGGTTGGGAGTACGACAAAAGTGTAATTTATTCAAGCATAGTTATAGATGTAAGTTTTTATTTATTTATTCATTTGCGTATATATACAGGGTGTCCAAGATAAGGATCCTAACCATGGGGATCTCGGAAACAGTTGGAGATACGAGGTCGGTTAAATTAGAGAAAAGTTGCGCAATTTAGTGCTAAATTAAATGCAATTTAAAAATTTTAAAAATTCAAAATACTTCCGGAGATTTCCGGAAAAAACCAAATTTTGGCAAAATCGTTTTTAATTTTTGTAGGCTTTATTTAAAGAGATATCAAAAAATAAAAGGTAGATTCTTCTTGCCACTTTTTATTTTTTATAATTTGGTCTAAACAAAATTTAAATCCGATGTTTCGTTTCTGAGATACCATCATGAACTTTCATTTTTTATATGGAACAAAAAAAAGTATCCCATGTATTTGATAGCATTTTTTATTACAAATTCAACGGTGTATCACACTTGCATATCAAGTGTGTAGTTCATTGGCTTTTATAAAACTGATATACCTTTCTCTCTCGCTCTCATGGAGCTCTTATGGAAAGTACTTGAACTACGTATTCGATATGCAAGGGTGATACATCGTTGAATTTGTAATAAAAAATGCTATCAAATACATGGGATACTTTTTTTTGTTCCATATAAAAAATGAAAGTTCATGATGGTATCTCAGAAACGAAACGTCGGATTTAAATTTTGTTTAGACCATATTATAAAAAATAAAAAGTGGCAATGAGAATCTACCTTTTATTTTCTGATATCTCTTTAAATAAAGCCTGCAAAAATTAAAAACGATTTTGCCAAATTTCGTTTTTTTCCGGAAATCTCCGGAAGTGTTTGAAATTTTTAAATTTTTTTAACTGCGTTTAATTTAGCACTAAATTGCGCAACTTTTCTCTAATTTAACCGACCTCGTATCTCCAACTGTTTCCGAGATCCCCATGCTTAGGATCCTTATCTTGGACACCCTGTATATATATATATATATATATATATATATATATATATATATATATATATATATATATATATATATTTATTTATTTATTTATTTATTTATTTTCTTGATTCTTGAACCATAGATTATATCATTTTTCTTTATTTTGTCTTTTCTTGGGTTTAGGTTCTATATTTAACAAAAAATGCAAAAGAATTGACGTTTCGCCCTTTATTCAAGGCATTTTCAAAATTTCTTCCTCCTAAAAATATTTTTATCTAATTAAAATACACCACATAAAAAACATATCTACAATTTCAAAAAACAAACAAGACACTTAAAAACAGCATTTAAATTTTTAAAATTTTTAATTTTACCGGTACACACCTTGACATTTTGCTACTCTATTACTAAATAAAATTCAAATTTTACATCGTCTACTGAGGATACATGGAATGCAAATGTGTTTTATTTTTTTTCTATTTTTTATATTTTACAATGCATAAAAAAACAAATAAGGTATATGTTTAGTTTTATGTTTAAGAGGATATTCAATTTTTTGATTCTTATTTGACAGGATCGAATACTTAATATTTTTGTTTAAATTAGGCTTGTGTAAATGTGGCTCAAATTTCCCATATCTGTTCTGTCGTTAACAGTGTATTTATCTTTTTTAATTTCAATCATTTCCTTTATCTGTAATTTTTGGTAATTCATATCTTTGTTTTTTATTATGGTACTGTTATAATCAAAAGTATGTTTTTCGTATATTTATGGCCATTTAATCTGTTCTTCAGCAATTGGCTCGTCGCAACGAAAAATTACAATTCACATCCGAAACAGAGAATAATAATAAAATAAATTTTCTAGATATGACACTTATACGCAGAAAAAACAAAATTTTAATTGAATGGTATACCAAACCAACTTGGTCAGGTAGATATCTAAACTGTTTCTCTAATCATTCAAAAACTCAAAAAAATAGTGTTATAATCGGTCTGTCTGGTCGTGCTATCTCCCTAACGTCTCCAAAATTCCGAGCAAAAATACTGCAAAAAGTGAATAAAGACACTAATAAATAATAATTTCAACGAAAAGACTATCACCAAAATAATTGATAAACGAACATATAAGTTTTATAATAACGTAAAAACAAAAAACATAGAACATAAACAGCAAAAATATGTGGCATTACCTTACACTAGTGAGCTGTCAGAAAAAATAAAATACATTTTAAAAAGCATTATATTATCGTATGCCACAGGTCATATAATAAATTAAATACATTGTTCACAAATTTAAAAAGTAAAACTCCTCTCATGAATAAATCAAATGTAATATATTCGATCCCTTGCTCAAATTGTCCCAAAAAATATATAGGCATGACGAGCCAATTGCTGAAGAACAGATTAAATGACCTGAAATATACGAAAAACGGCTCAACAGCGTTAAACAAACACACACACAAGACGAAAAATATACTTTTGATTATAACAGTACCATAATAAAAAACAAAGATATGAATTACCAAAAATTACAGATAAAGGAAATGATTGAAATTAAAAAAGATAAAAACACTGTTAACGACAGAACAGATATGGGAAATTTGAGCCACATTTACACAAGCCTAATTTAAACAAAAATATTAAGTATTCGATCCTGTCAAATAAGAATCAAAAAATTGAATATCCTCTTAAACATACAACTAAACATATACCTTATTTGTTTTTTTATGCATTGTAAAATATAAAAAATATAAAAAAAATAAAACACATTCGCATTCCATGTATCCTCAGTAGACGATGTAAAGTTTGAATTTTATTTAGTAATAGAGTAGCAAAATGTCAAGGTGTGTACCGGTAAAATTAAATATTTTTAAAAAATGTTAAAAATTTAAATGCTGTTTTTAAGTGTCTTTGTTTTTTGAAATTTTTAGGAGGGAAAAATTTTGAAAATGCCTTGAATAAAGGGCGTGAGGTCAATTCTTTTGCATTTTTTGTTAAATATAGAACCTAAACCTAAGAAAAGACAAAATAAAGAAAAATTATATAATCTATATATATATATATATATATATATATATATATATATATATATATATATATATATATATATATATATATATATATATATATATATATATATATATATATATATATATATATATATATATATATATACATATATTATATTAGTTTTAATAATATTTTTAGTCTTCAGACAGTACACGCACACCTTTGATAATATTAACAACAAAGATAGATCCAAGGGGGCAATAGAGGCGATCGCTCTCCCCCTTCTCATGAGCTTCATATTTAGAAAAAATATTTTACTCTCCCTATATTCGAAAGATTATATACATAAGCTTCCAAATCCACATATAACAGCGAGGTCCACCTTTCAAATACATTAAATACCCGTAAACAAATAGTTCATATTTTACCTCTTTTTAATGAAACTCAGCCCACAACATTACATACTGTAAGTGTAGGATATCTAATATGAGCAGATTTTTTTATATTTAGCACCATACCTAGAGACTTTTTTATAGGAGATGGGAAAAAACTTTAAATACGAAAGTTGTAGGATAAATCTGTCCTTTAATGTTGGGGTAAAAGATAGTTCAATATGCTTAGTATTTATTTTATATGTATATGTCTACACCTCAATAATATTTTGACTTGGTGAAACATATTATGGAATAACAGCATTATTTTTAATGTGTTCCGTTTCTATATCTTTATAAAATAAATTCGTTTATTAAAAACGACACAAACCATTGAACGCCGTATTATAAAAGAGATATGAAGTTGCGGTTCCCACTGGATCTTGAAGATTTTTGTCGTTTATTTAACTAAATAGAAAGATACGTATTATGCGATTTAAAATTTTCCAAAAAAAAAAACATTTCTTGAGCTATTAAACAACGCCCTCTACTGGCCACTCTCAAATACGCATAAACAAAATATTTAATGTGAAATATAAAGCAAGAAAGACACTTTTTAACGAGCCTAAGTTTGTTTAATTCCTTTATACCAAATCGAAGTTATGAGCAAATTAAGGAAAAAGGTTTGACGTTCCCCCACCTTTTCATTTAAAGGGATAGAGTAACAAGTGTAAAATAGGAAAAGTTGTTGCCTCCCCTAGCGGCTATCGTAGGAATTTGAAAATAATTTCCAGCGATTTTTCAGAGCCCCCTTTACTATAAATATTTTTTTGAGAACTGTGTGATTTGATTACTAACATCGTTTTACTTTTAGTTTGATTTGGTATGTGACAAGGATATTTACCCAACTTATGGTCTAGTAGCACTAAACTTAGGTGGACCTATTGGAGTGTACTTTTTTGGATACTTAAATGACAGAATTGGCCGAAAGAAGACGTTTTTCCTGTGCCTTACCACACTTATTATAGGAGGAATCTTGACGGCGGTCTCATCAGATTTTTGGTGGTGGGCATTCAGTAGGTTCGTTGTGGGATTGACAATTCCTGCCATTTACCAAATACCATTTATAATATGTAAGCAAATGTTGTTAGTCTCAATGCACAAACTCGCATAATATATTTAACATAAGAAGCTGGATCGATCTGTTTAAAAAGTGATTTAACTCATCAATAGAATTATACAGGGTGTCGGTAAATTTCTAAGGCTAAAATAAGTGGATCTGGCCCAATTTACATTAGTCCAAAAGTCTTGGCGGTAAAATCCGTTTTATTAATTAAACTTTATATGATTTAATTTTTATGCATATTTATTGACGTTTCGGTCACACTTGACTTTCCTCAGAATAATTTTTTGTTAACTATAATAGAATTTTTTTTTTTGCTATATTATGACATAAAATTAATAAGTTAATTTTAAAACGTACCTTATATATTCAAAATTTTCACTAGGAACGGCATAACTGCATATTAGTAACACTCACTTTTAATAGGATACAACAAAAATTTTTCTTTTAGTGTCACATCTTTATTTGAATTGATTTTTATTTGATGGGTTCCGGTCGTCAAGGGATTAGAGTTTTTTCTGCCTTAAGGCTCCTTGCCTGAACTATTATATTCTTCCTTATTTTTGGGGTGATTTATTATTAGTTTATTTTGTGACTATTATATATATATATATATATATATATATATATATATATATATATATATATATATATATATATATCATCTGAAAAGATTAAAACAAAAAAAAGACAGATGGAGAAGTTCATTTAAGGTTGGTGTTCGGCCCGAAGAGAAGGCCAAGGTTATGTGTGAGGATGTCTGGCCTATTGGCACAATATACAACCATTTTATCAATCTTCGACGCCGTCCAATAACCAAGGATCAAGTGGCCATAATCAACTAAATACAAAAAGGGAAATCTGTGCTTTTCTGTCGGTTCTCCATTACAATATTCAATGTCTAAGAAATAAAAATAATTTATTGGATTCTTTTTTAATAGATAAGCAATGTGATATTTTATGTATTAATGAACACTGGTTGCGGTCCGGGGAATTAGTATCTACCATCTTGAGTGGCTTTGCTCAGGTCTCTGGTTTCTGTAGATCTGAACACCAACATGGAGGTGTGGCTGTCTTTGCTAGGGCCGGCCTTGGAGTGCATCCATTGCCCTTTGACGTGGTTGGTATGTCGGAGGAACTGCATTTTGAGGCTGCATCTCCACATGGCGATCTTTCTAATTATATAAATAGGTTGGCAACATTGTTGGATCGTCTGGATTTGAGCATGGGCTTAATAGTGACGGGAGATTTTAATGTACATTTTCAAATAAACTCAACCGAAGACTCTAATGTACATTTTCATAGAAATTCATCCGAAGCCCAGGTGGTTTGCAACCTGTTTGAGTCCTACAGACTGTCCAGGGTGGTGTATCGGCCTACTAGGTATAATGCATGCTTGGATAATGTTTTTACAAATATAAGTAGTCATTTTGATTTTGAGGTAATTGACCCGAATATGTCAGATCATTCGGCTATTTTATTTAATTACAAAACTAAAAAACCATCCATAATAAATAATGTTAGGGTAACCTATAGACCCATTACAGATATAGGGCTTTTTAATCTCTATAATAATATCAGTAATACTGATTGGTCATTTGTTAATAACACATCAATTGCTCCTAGTATACAGTTCGAAACATTTATAAATTTAATAAAAGATGCCTGTGAAGCATCGTTTCCTGTAAAAACAAAGCTGGTGAACAGAAATAATTTTGGAAATTCCTATAAGTTCCACTGGTTTAATGAGGAGTTGAGGCAAATGAGGGAAACCTTAAAGTTTCTAACTCAGCTGAATAAAACAAGTCCAGTGTTGGTTACCCATGATATGCTAAAATCTTTTCGAAGGGACTATTAAAAATAAAATTGAAGAAAGCAAAAAACAAGCGAACAGTAAACATATTAACACTTCAAAAAATAAAAATAAAGCAGTATGGGATGTTATTAAGAACAACAACCCGATTATTGACAAGCCAGTGACTGAAAAGTTAAATGCTAATGATTTTAACATCTTTTTTTCACATATTGCTGAAAATATAATGCAGAATATTCCGAATTCAGATTCCAACCCACTTGGCTACCTAGACTCCCTAAATACAAATAGCTCGGGTCCAACATTTCACTTTAATGAAATTACTTTTAATAATCTGAGGGATACAATGTCTAACCTTAATAATAGTGCTAGTAAGGACTGCTTTGGTCTAAATATTGGGATACTTAAGACAATAAAAAATATTGTAATATACCCGCTAGCTAAAATGATTAACAATTGTATTAAATCAGCTGTTTTTCCCGAATGTTTGAAATTGGCTCGTGTGGTGCCAGTTTTTAAGAAGGAAGCCTGCGATTATGTTGCTAGCTACAGGCCAATTTCAATTGTGCCACTATTTAGTAAGATCTTCGAGAGCGTTTTAAAAAATCAGATGTGTGACTATCTTGAAGACCAGTGCCTGTTCAGTCCATATCAGTTTGGTTTTCGTTGCAACATGTCAACTACAGCTGCCATAAACCATCTAACTACTTACATTCAAGACTGTTTTGAGAGAAGGATGTATGTCCGGGTGCCCTTCTTTGATTTAACAAAAGCTTTTGACTGCATGTCACATAATCTGTTGATTCAAAAACTTTATAAATATAACTTTAATGATTGCACAGTCAATCTTATTAAATCTTACTTATCAAATCGTCTCCAGTATGTAACATTTGGTGGTGAGGCATCAAGCCCGAGTCCAGTCATTCACGATGTGCCCCAAGGCTCAGTTCTTGGGCCGTTGTTGTTTCTTTTATATGTGAATGATATTTGTACATGTATTTCAAACGAGGGTACAGCTATTATTTTGTTTGCTGATGATACAACGGCACTCGAGAAAGCGGACGATTTGATAAATCTTAGTCGACAGACGGACAACCGCGGTCAAATATTCAGCAATGGTTTACTGATAATAAATTAGTCCTCAATGAGACTAAGATCCAGACAATGGATTTTTCACTGAGGCCTTTAAATCTGAGTGAATCAGCTGTAAAGTTCCTGGGCATATATCTTGACCCTAAACTGACATGGAAGCGACATGCTGAACATCTTATAAGTATTCTCAATAGAAATACATTTATAATACGTAATCTGAAAAACATAGTGTCTAATGATGTTCTTATGAATGCTTACTATGGTCATATCCACGCGCATCTTAGCTACGCTGTCCTTTGTTGGGGACATTCATCGCATGCTTCCAGGGTATTTGCAATACAACGGCGTTGCATAAGAATCATGTCTGGTCTGGGGTTCAGAGAATGTTGTAGGGCCAGTTTTATCTCCCTTGGCATCCTTACGTTGCCATCTCTTTATATCTTGAATTGCCTTATGCACATCAAAAAGAATGCTGATGGGTATATCTGTAATAGTGATTACCACAACTACAACACGAGGGGCAGGAATTGTTTTACTTTAACTTATAGTAGAACTGCTAGAGCCAAGGATGGTGCGAACCACTATGGGCTAAAAATTTTTAACGTGCTTCCTAATGTTGTTAAAAACCTCGATGCGCAGCAGCTTAAGTCCAAAATGAAAAACTATTTGAAGAAAAAAGCTTTCTAGAGTATTGAAGAGTTTCTCTTAAATAATTTCAATGATTTAATATGACAGGAAAAGCACAGATGATTCCCTCACTGTACTTGTTTTACTTGTAAACTTGACTTGAAAGTTTTGTGTTTTTTTAAATTTTTGACTGATTTATTCTTGTCTACTTAATGTTTTACTATATGTTGTTTTATATTTGACTTGTGAAAATACTTTTTGTATGTATATCATGAATAAACATTTTGATTTACAAGCCAAACGGCTTCGCACTCCCTCCAGGGAATATTCACTCATACCAGGCCTACAAAGACACCAAAAGGATGAAGCTCTGTGGGAACCCTTTCCATGTTATCGGGTCCTAGGTGACGTTGTCTGCTGTATTTCCTACGAACTTTTGGACGGTTCGCGCGGTTGCTAGAAGAATAAACATTATTATTATTATATATATATATATATATATATATATATATATATATATATATATATATATATATATATATATATATATATATAATCCAATCCCTTGAAAGCAAGGTTTTTGTTGTATCGTGTCAAAAGTTAGGCACGTGTTACAAATATATAGTTATGTCGTTTCTTGTGAAAATTTTAAATATATAATGTATGTATTAAAATCAACTTTTTAATTTTATGTCATAATATAGCAAAAAAATGTTTTTGTTATAGTTAACAAAAAATCATTCTGAGGAAGAATAATTAATTCTAAGTTTGACACCCTGTATTTAAAAAATTGGGCTAGATCTTCAAATTTTAGCTTCAGGAATTTGCGCTAGCGTTTGATACAAATTTTTTAGAGATACTCTGTATATTTATCCAAACCCTGACATATTCTATTAATTTTTTTTTATTTTAGCTTTAGAATTAGTAGGCCCCAACTACAGATCATTTATCACAGTTCTAACATGTCTTTTTTACACGGTGGGTCTAATAATGCTGGCTGGAATAACATATTTAGTCCGAAATTGGGTCTACTTGAACCTGATAACATCGTTACCGTTTATACTATATTATCTGTATTGGTTTTACTTACCAGAGAGTCCCAGATGGCTTTTAGCTAAAGGAAAATTCGAAGAAGCTTCGACAATTTTAGAATCTCTAGCTAAAATAAATAAGAATGAACTTCCTGCAAGCTTCAAACAGCAGTTGAAGCAGAAAATGACGAACAAACGGACGAACAGCGAAGAAGAAAGATTACAGAGAAAAATTTGGGCTTGAGTGATCTCTGCGGTACTCCAAACATGAGGTTGAAAACCTTGTTAATTACTTTAAATTGGTTCGCCAACAATATGGTATATGTAGGTTTGAGTTACTACGGGCCTTCTTTAGGAAAGAATGAATATTTGAGTTTTTTGCTTTCGTCTTCAGTTGAAATACCAAGTTACCTCGCCTCTTGGCTCCTTATAGAAAAATGGGGAAGGAGGTGGCCATTGTGCTTATGTATGATATTAAGCGGGATTAGTTGTATTGCAACAGTATTAATTCCTAGTGGTAAGTATATTTAATCGTGATAATAATGTAGATCTCTTTAGACCAGGGGTTCCCAACCGGTAGATCGCGACCTACAAGGGCATATCTGTGGCTTTTTCTGGAGTGTCGTCGGTTATCAATTTTAAACACCCGAATTAGACTTTAAACTTAAATGTAAATGATAAAATGTTAGTGATTTAATTATGCTTCGCGACAAGCGCGCAATCAGTGAATGACCGGCGCATCTCTCCTTATACCTTCAAGTTAACCGGGTAGTTCGCAGCGATCGCGACATTCCGTTGTCTCCCGAATAAATGTGTAAGAGAGGGAAGTTTCAAAATTGACAACTTCACGTTAAGGAAAAAACTACTAACTGATATATCAGCAATGAGTAGAGCCGTACGGAACAGTTTTGTGACATTCAGCCGCGTGCTTAAACTTTCGAATATAAATATATTCCGTACTTCTAAAATGGCAAGAAAAAAATTCAAAATCATGCCATAAAAGTGTCAAGAATACATAATTTACCTGGAAACTTTCCGAAATTATATTGCTATATTCTTATAAAGTTAGTGAAAATTGCTATATTCTTATAAAGTTAGTGAAAAAAAAACTATTCAGAAACAGGGAATCATAAAAAAAACGAATCTTAGAACAATAACCAAACTTTCCATTGTTGGTTGGTCACACCATCTTTCTATTTCTTTCAGTTAATTTACAGAGATACTATCAAATATGTTCCGGGTGTCCCGTTAGGAATGGTACCCTACTCTCGGAGACTAAGAATCGTACGTCTGTTGTGTACTTCCCGGAGTACGAAAGCGATGTGCCAAAAGGGCAAACATTCTACTACCATACGGACACCTTTGAGGATATTTATTACATTGCATATGACCTTGCAGTAATGGTTGCATTCTGCCGACATTCAGAAATAAATATCAACCGTTTCTCCAAGCGACAATAATATTTTTGAAAAAAAAAACAAAAAAGGCACAGAAACACTGCGAATGCGGCAACATATAATATTTTGACAGGAGATAGTAACTGTCCTATTTTTGACAATACTATCAGTATATTTATGTCAAGCAGAATTGAAAGTGGACAGGCTTAAAAACACATCTCTTAGTATTTGTTTTGACTGTTTTCAGTAGTTGGTAGATTTAATTAATCCGTGTATTTCGGGGACTTGAATGTAAGTTCAAAACACGCACATGAAAAGTAAATGTACTGATCGTGTAATAAACAGAAAATATCCGGCCATGCTATTCGCCATATTGGGGAAAGTTCACTTATAACAACAGTAAACACGCTGCCTGCTTAAATTTGCATTTGTACTTCTTTTTCTTATGTTTTTTAATATCTTCGGTTTAAAAAAATATATCGAATTGTAGTTTTCGCGAATTTCTTATGTTTTTTTGTTCTACATAATATTATTTAAAAACATGTCGTTGTATTTAAAATTTTTGAAAGATAGCACAAAATAAGACAATTTTTTAATGCAGCGTCCTCTCAAGAGATGTAACAATAGTTTGATATGCTAAAGATCAGGTATATAAAGTTCTTTTAAACGAAATCAAATTTATCAAATTCGCTTAAGCCAAACTAGAGTTATGAGCATTTTTCAGCTCAGAAAATTGTCAAGGTTTCAAAAAGGCTTTTTCGATTTATCTTAATTTGTTATTTTTTTGAGATATTTAAATTTTTAGGTTTTGTGGTTATAGTTATCCCTATCTTAGAAATGGGGTTAATTAGTGTTGTTTAACAAAAAAATATTATTTTCGCGCAAAATAATCACTTTCTTGATAAGTTGTAAGCACTCTTAAAAATTTATTAAATGATCAAATTTATCTTCTCATGTTTGGAAAAAAAACGCATTTACAAAGTTCGTAGAAGCACCCAGACATTCCATAAACGTTATAAAACATTTACTAACGTTTATAATACAGAAATTAGCCTATAATTATAAAAATCATCAATACTACCTTTTTTGTGAAATAGTATGACCTTGGTAACCTTTAACACCTCTGAAAAAAGCCTAATCCAACAGCCTATTTGTTAGAAAGTTAATTTCTATATTTAAGTATAGAGGAATTAACGTTGCCAACACCAGCTAAAGGTGTATCTTTCGAGCATAAAATAACGATAGAAAATCAAAATCAAATTGCGGAAGAATATTTTTGATTCGAAAATTCAAAGAATTAAAAGGATGTTCTTTCAAATCCTTCTGCCAGGATAGATTTTTTAAATAAAAAATCCCTAATAACACAAAATATTAATACCCTTTGATCAACACGTAAACTAAAAAAATTACTTAAAATTATCTTCACGAAAGATATTTTAATATATATAATTTCTTTAATTTTTAGATGACGAAGTTGCAACGCTTGTCCTATTTTTAATATCGAAGGCCACTATATCAGCATCTTTTTTTATAATATATCCTTTTGCTGGAGAATTATATCCAACTGCAATTCGAGGATTAGGAATTGGTGCATCAGCATACATCGCTGGATTAGGACTCATTATAATACCTTTCATTACTTATTTGGTACGTAATAATAACAAATGTATGTATTCTAATGTGACATTTAAAGCTAGCATGGAACATAACTGAAAATTTTCAATTACTGCTACGCCGACTTCAGAAAAGTGCTTCTGTTGTAGCAAAGTGTCCATAATATGAACATTAATATTACATAACATACAATTTTCACATCGTAGGGTTCTGAAATGTTGGTGTTACCAATTATTATAATGGGAATAGTGTCAGTATTTGGTGGCCTTTGTGGACTAAGGTTACCGGAAACACTCCATCATCGGTTACCACAAACTATAGAAGAAGGGGAGGCATTTGGAAAAGAATTTACATGGGCAGACTGCATTCGATGTGTTCCTATAAAGTAAGCAAAGGAAAATTACTAATCCATTAGCTTATTGAGTAACAGCCATTATTAAGAGTAAAACTTTTACCATAAATTTTACAGACATTTCTCTTTGATTCCTTAGGCCTCCTCCCTCAATACACGGTTCCTATGAAGATTTAGAAATGGAAGCAATAAAAGCAACTGAAGAAACACTGCTAGAATCAACACCAGAGCAGCGGAGAAGAATATCTGTGAAGAAACTAGTTAGACAACAAAGTATAATGGATACCCAAAAATCGGCAGATGGCACAATGCAAATGACGTACTGGTTTTAAACTCTAAAAAATTAAAAATGCATTTTTATTTACAACCCTCCCCCCAGTAATTTCCTTAAGATTAACTCAGTTTTTTGAGATACGTTTTTACACGACAAATGGTACTCCAGAAATTGTGGTTGGTTTGCCCCAAGGAAGTTGGAGGGGGTAAAAGGAAGGGAAATACCGTAAAATAAATTCGGTCCCGCATGTAAAGCTGTACTCCCCTTAAAGGGGCTATACTGTACTTGCGCAGTAGGTATGGAGTCAGGACTGGACTTGAGCAATCTTTTATTATGCTATTGTATTGGAAAAATTATAATTTAGAGTTCATTATTAAATAAATACTGACATAAAATAGATTTGAACATAATTCTCTGGGTAAAAATTTGCATTATGGGAAATTTAGGAAAACGACGTTTTTTTGAAAAAATGTCGGTACTTCCCCCTATTTCGAGGTCGTAGAACACGATTCTGACCGCCGTTTTCCATAATTTTTCCTCAGTTTTGCGAAAAACAGTGAAAAACACTTTAGGTTAAATTTTTTGTACTTAATCAATAATATTTTGTTACAACCACAAATTCCACACTGATAGAAGTCTCTGCATTATAAAAAATTCATAAATTTGCACATTTTTACTGGAAATATAAATAAAATGATCAAAAAACAAATTAAAACAAAATGGCTTCCGCCATTAAATATTGGTGTGACTCTTTCCTAAAATCCAAAAAATTAGCGATGTTGCCAGATTGCGAATCCGATTTTTCTGAAATTCACAGATTGTTCCGCCTTCACCTGATTTCTGATCAAAAATTTATTTCCTTATCTTTTTTAGGACAGTGACATATTTATGTGTTACTACAGACTGAACAAAGATGGAAGATTATTATTATTATGACATTCCCTTTCCCTTTACTTTAGTAAAAGAAATATACGGATAGGTTTTTGCTCAGTGACCCCAAATGAAAATAGCATATGACAACTGCGAAAGAAACAGAGTGATGTGGCAGATCGATTCTTAGGAACTTATTATAATAAAATTTTGAATTAATTTTCTCTAAGAATTTTTCTAATTTAAAAACTTTATATGTATTTTTAAACTGCAATTGACCGCCATCACCAAAATAAATTACGTGTCCTTAGTAGGTGAGCATTTTTCGCGATTCCATTAATACCTAAAATGGACCAGAGTATTTAAATTTTGAAAACTTTTTAACGTTAATATATTTTCGCGAAAAAAATGTTTTGACTTCAAAAGTCCATTAGCCAGATGTTGTTTACGCCACAATTCCTGCAAGTGACCGAGATTTGCAGAGAATAAAGAAAAATGAACGTCAATAGAGGGTACAAATACGATTGAGTTTTGTTCGCGAGATCTAATTGTTAATCGAAAATTGATAATTGTTAGTTCTTAATTGAGTACTCTGAGTTAAACAAGCTAGTTAAAAATGAGAAGTAAAAACGGTAGTAGATAGTTACAAGAGTGATTTAAAAAAAAATTCATAAAAAGGTTTGCGATGACTGGTGATAGCGAAGATCCCATAGAAGCACCAACTGTATGTCAGTAAAAGTTATTTTCATAGGACAAATATGTATTTTTAAGAAAACGTTCGGAGAAGTCGACGATGTGATGAGGGAACACCTCGTTCATAGTCTAGAGCGTCGTCAATTGGTATGTTTGGATACAGGAATTTTATATCCAGGCTAGCAAAAATGTTATTTTTTTTTGCGGTTTTAATCCTTGACTTATGCTGACCAGATGATTCGAATTTTTCAGGTATGAAACTGCAATTTCGATAGTCGGTTACATATTTTGTGCCAGGTGTTTTTCCAGCTGTTGAGTAGGTGAATCCACTGCACTTACTATAGGTCGTATCGGTGCCCCTTCTTTATGGATTTTTGGTAGCCCATATAACTTGGAACATCTGTTTGCTTTTTTCCAAGGAACGATGAGCTTTTCGATTTCATCTCCTAGTTTGGCGGTTTTGATTATGTTTTTTTGTCGTTTTCTCGAGGAAAGTAGTTGGAGCTCTTGTAACTTGCTTGTGAGTGTTATCTTGGAGGGTTTCTTTCATTTTGGTTTTGTATTCTTCTATGTTCATGACTACAGTGGCGTTCCCATTGTCTGCTGGTAGGATGATGATGTTTCTGTTGTTTTTAAGATTGATTAACGTTTTTATTTCTGAGCGTTTTATGTTTGGTTTTGGTGGTTCACATTGGAGGTCGAAGTCAACAAGTAGCTACCTTTCCTTGAACTTCTAATCACCAGAAAAGACGACTTAAGCATCGATTACACAGTTTACAGAAAACCCACATATACAGATTCCTGAATGCCGAATCTCACAACAACTCTAAAATAAAACAACCTCAAAGAACACAATATCAGAAAAGCCATAAAACAGAATACAAATACAAAAACAGATAAAAAGAAGGTGACAAATCCAAACCAAAAACCTCACTGTCATACATAAAAAGTGTAACAGACGTAATTGGAAGAATTCTGAAGAAGCATGACATATGCACAATTTACAAGCCACAAATAACAATACACAAATTATTGGGCAATCCCAAAGACACAATACCATTGGAAAACCAGGAAGTGTACAGCATCCCATGTAGAGACTGAGAAAAAGAATACATCGGCCAAAAGAAAAAAAAAGAATCTCTTCCAGAGTCCAAGAACTTAAAAATAGCTTAAAGAATAAGCAGATCGCATCAGCTTTATTTTAACATCATCAAGAGACAGGGTACAATATAAATTTCTAGGAAACCAAACAGATCGCACCCATAAAGCAGTATAGAACGCGCATCAACAGGGAAGCTTTCGAAATAGAAATCACTAAAACTCTAAACAAGAGAGATGATGCACAAAATATCTCAAATACATGGAAAACCCTAATCAAAATCTAATCAAAAATAACACACCAAAAAAACAGGATAGCGAATCGAGAGGAGGCCCAGTCCCAGGGAAGCAAGGAACCTAATCAGGCAGAACCAAGGAATAACCTACGCAAGCGCCAAATTACAAAAAGGCAGACAGAGGACCAGCATACTCATTTCAAGTTGAGCAGCCGTCATGAAAGCATCACTTGGAAATTTCAGCTGAGATATTGACGAAACGTCGTGAAGATCGTCTCTCTTATTCAGAGTTTTTAACTTTGATCGACTCATGGATCAATCTTGCCTTGAAGTGTTCTATGTTAGCGATTTGTTGGCAGTTGTCAAAGTCAATTTTGTTTCCTGTCTAGTGTCTAGTTTGAAAAAAATCGTTGCTGTTTGACAGATAATGGACGCGTTTCGACCACCGATACAATGTTTATGGAAAATGTCTCTAAATTCGGTAAGTACTATCTATTCAAAAAGTATATTATACATTTTTTTACACTCTCTATATTGGTTTTATCTTACATAATATGACAAAATTTAATACAATATTATGAAGTCAACCTAATATTATGTAAATTTATAGTGGGCTTTTTTTCAGTGTAATGATATTATGAAATAATTTTAATACGCTATATGATTTGGTTTATCTTTAATTTATTTTTAAATAAATATGATAACTAATCTAGTTTGTAACGGAAAGTATTTTAAAATTTTATGTGTACATTTAATGTAAAATGTATATACAGAGTCTCCCATAATGTAATAATCTATACGATAAATGGATATAATTTTCAATTATTAAAAATACTGATTAGTCAAGCCATCATTTCTACTTAATCCCTTGCATAAATTGTTAAATATATCGGTATGATTGATCATTAAATAAACAGAACGAACGCACACAAAACGAAGAACATATCTTGGATTACAAGAACAAACGTATAAATTACCAAAAATTACAGATAAAGAAATACTAGAAATTAAAAAAGATAAAAATAGGGTTAATGATTTGAGGCACATTTACACCAGCCTGATTTAAACCAAAATATTAAGTAGTCGGTCCTGGTAATAAATCCCAAAAATTAAATACCTTCTTAACTGTAGATTTAATGTGTTTTTTGGTTTTCTTTAGAAAATTGTTTGAAAAAAAATCGTATGCGATTTGCCGGAATTTATATAAAGATTGTGCGAGTGTGAGGCCCTTATTTAGCATTTAAATCGTCTTTTATGATTCTGATAATATCCCTAATTTCATTGAGTTTGAAAGATATGTCAATATGAGTATTGTCAGCATATAAGTGAGCATTACAAAATTTCAAGGAGAAGAAAACAAACCCCTGAGGAATATGATCTGCAACAAATCATTCGGTTCTGACAACCTCGATTCAACATAACTCTTTGGCTTCTACCTTTTACGTATTGTTTAATTAAATCACAGGGATCTTCCCGAAAACCGAGATGCTTCAAAATAGCCACCAAAGGTGTGGATTTATTTTATCGAAAGCCTTTGAGTAACCCAATAGGATCAGCACCGTAACTTCGTTTCACCCAGTGGCCTGAAATATATCAACTCACCTTCAACAAGACTGAGTTTCTGGCAAAATACTATACCGATTCACGGTATATATATATATATATATATATATATATATATATATATATATATACCTTTCATGATATATTTCGAACAAGAGGCACTGCAAAAGGCACCTTTAAAACCGAAATTTTTGGAAACGCTATGTGGATGATATTTTTATAATATGGCCACATGGAAAAGAACACCTGGACGATTTCCTCATAGATCTGAACAATATCCACCACAGAATCCAATTCACGCTAGAAATCGAACAAGAAAAGAAACTTCCTTTTTTGGACCTGCTATTAACTAGGAAAGTCAACAACACCTTGGGCTTCAGCGTATATCGGAAACCCACACATACTGACCGATATCTCAATGCAGCGTCACATCATCATCCCTCTCAAAAGCAGGCAGTAGTCAACACTCTAGTATCAAGATCTCTCAGCCTAACAGAACTCGACACAAAACAAAATGAAATAAGGTACATTTCAACAGCTCTAAAACGGAATGGGTTCTCACAATCAGATACACAGAAAGCCATAAAAAGACAAGAAAAGACCACAACAAAGACCAAAGACCAAGATCAAACAAGTAACAAAGCCATAATCCCATACCTAAAAGGAATAACAGACAGAATCGAAAGAATCTTAAGAAAACACAACATACAGCCCATATTTAAACCACAAAAAACAATAGCCAACATCCTGGAAAATCCCAAAGATAAAAACAACCTTGAAAATCATGACGTGTACAGCATTCCATGTGCAGATTGTCATCAAACATATATAGGACAAACAAACAGGCGCATATCAGCAAGAATTCAAGAACATAAAAATAGCCTCAAAAACAAAGAGACAACCTCAGCCCTATTTCAATATCACCAAACAATCGGACATACCATCGATTTCTAAGAAGCGGAACAGCTAAATAAATGAGACGATGCTAACATTCTCCAACTACATGGAAAACATTAATAAAAAATCAAGAAAGAAAATAACAAAAATCAACTAGTACACGAGAGACCAGCATACAAGAACAAAATATATCGCACTCGGCAGAGAAGAGGAGCCTGCGAAGCCGCTCATCCAATTAGGAAGCGAGCCAGCTAAACAAAACTCGAAATTCATCAGAGGCCACCATCAGTTCTCAGCGACTAACGAGACGAACCGCACTTTAAAATGCCAAATGAGATTTTGTCAAAACGTCGTGAAAACGATTTTTTGAACGAACGTATTGAAACCCGGGATAACCAAACCATTCATTCTACCATCTGTCAAAACGTACGATATATATATATATATATATATATATATATATATATATATATATATATATATACAGGTGTGGAAAATCCAAAACAGAACCTCTAAAAAAAGGGAATGTAACAGAAAACGGCGGACAACCCGTTTAACCATGTTGAAGAAGTGAAATAAAGCATACTGTTGTATCGTAGCTTGATTCCTGGTTTCCAGCAAAAATGGCGTAGGGAACGCCTACCGCAATATTACCCCCGCTAACTTCCGTGCGACACGAAGACGAGCAGTACCTTGAAACGAATGAGAGGGTGTATTTACTTTTCGTCTAAACTTATAACGTTATCGACGGAATTTGGAATATTTAATGACTATTTGATACATTGATTGTTTTAAATACATCAAATAGTCGAAATACAAAAAAATTAGTTTTTGTTGGGCGTTGAGCGTAAAGAAAATTGACATTTCTGTTACGAAATAAACATTTATTCTAATAAAAATACTAGTGAAACGCAACGGTAATTTCTAAGTAAATAAGCTAATAGACCACTTTAAAATTAAAAATCATTCTCAAAAATAAACTTTTATTCTGGTAAAAAATAAAAGTAACACGTTCAGTAATTATAAATAAATAAACAAATAATTAAATTCAATTTAAATCGACAAAACACATAAAAGTCTACAAGAGGTGTTCAAACAGGCCTCCAGTTTGAGCGAGACAATAACCCAGTCTATTGTAAAATACGGTTCGCGTATTTGCCAAAACTTCAGGGGTTATATCCCTATTAGCCCTTTCTATCATGTCCTCACAAAACACCATACGTGTTTCCTGGTCTTTCGGAAAAATTTCTTGAGTTATTCGCTATTTGTAACAGAAATATTTATTCCGCTTTAAAATATTCCAAACTGTTCGAGCGTTCATATCAGGTTTTTGGTAATTACGGTACTATTGCAAGGAAAATTAATTTCTGCTAAACTGCAAACGTCAGTCTCCCGATTTGCTCGTTCTTTAGTAATTTGAGGAACCGATTGCTCCTCATTATTATCAGTGCATTTTTTAAAAATTTTTAGACAACCGGTTATCTCAAATTTTTATTAATTTCCGAAATTCTAAATTTTCAATTTGCACGTAAATGCAAATCTGCCGATTATTTACCCCCCGAATAGTACCACTTAATAATCTGCTCTTTTTGTTCCGTGGAATAAACTACCATTTCAAATACAAAAAAATTTGGCGTGAAACACGGAAATACCAATACTCGATACTTACGCTTCGACGGCCTGAATGAAAACAAATAACTTGGAATCCTCTTGTTGTGCTAGGGCGTGGCGTATGCTGCTGCCTGCTCTCACCGCGCCAGCATTGTATTACCCCTCACCCTAGGGCCAAACTGGTAATCGTACGTATGTCGATGCTTACGACTGTCTCATTCTGATTTGATGAATAATATAGTATTTTCTTTATCTCACTTAAGGAACATCCAGGTTCCGGTATGGATTTTCCACACCTGTATATATATATATATATATATATATATATATATATATATATATATATATATATATATATATGAAAAAGTTATTTTATTCTCCTTACTATGGTAGCTGAGTTTTTTAAAACTATCCCTAAATCATTTTACGTAATATATTTATTTTAAAAGAAAAAGAAATGTGTAATAAAATGACAAGCAATTGCCACACACGTTCTCTTAAAAATTAACCGTTCCTCATGACTCGACGCTTTTGAAAGTAACAAATGTCATGAAACATCAGCATTTTTACTTTAAAAAATGTAGACTTTATAATGGAAAATAACAATGGATGCATTTATATAGAACCAGATCTATTGGCTTTTAAAGGGAGGTATGTTTTCGAAAATTTGAAAAATAACTTATTTTTAGATCAATACAAAAAACATGTCTTTTTATTTTAGAAGCCTATTTTAATACAGAAGAAACATTGAAAAAATTATAGCTTTTGTATTTTTTCCTTACATTACTTTTACTACTTTAATTCTGAGAGAGAATAATAAAGTAATTTTATTCTCCTTATGGCTGTTCAGAAAGGGGACAAACAGTATATTCTCTGAGAATTCCACTCTGGTTCTCTCTTCATATTAGTTTCGACCACCTAATGGTCTCATCAGTGGAGCTGTAAAGAACCGAGAGTAAAATTCACAGAAGATAATTGTTAAAATCCATATCGTAAAATATCGGCAGGATATTACCCGCAGAACTTAACGGTCATAAGGAGAATAAAATAACTTTTCCAAATACATAGACTGTGAAATTGTTTATTTTTAATAATTTCCTACCACTCCGGGGTTTATTTAGATATTCGTTTGTACAGTCCGGCATCAAATTTCTGCGGGTAATATCCTAACTAAAACTATTTGAAGATGACCAACTTAAACTCCTAACAAGTCTACTTAATAAAATTTACGAAACTGGCGAATTGCCTGGAGATTGGCTAGTTTCCACCTTCATTCATCTTCCTAAGAAAACAAATGCTACCAGATGCTCTGATTACAGAATTATAAGCTTAATGAGCCATGCGCTGAAAATCCTTCTCAGTATCATTCACTCTCGAATATATAGAAAACTTGAAGAAAACGTTAGCAATGTTCAGTTTGGCTTTAGAAATGGACTTGGAACACGAGAAGCTCTATTTTCTATTCAAATTTTGATACAAAGAGCTCGGGACGTAAACTGCAATGTCTATGCATGTTTTATCGATTTCGAGAAAGCATTCGACAAAGTGCAACATCACAAACGGCTTCAAATATTAAATGAATCTGGTATCGATGACAAGGATTTACGCCTTATTAGAGACCTTTACTCACAGCAAAGGGCGACTGTACGTGTAGGCAACGAAACATCACAAGAATTTACAATAAAACGGGGAGTTCGTCAGGGCTGTATTTTATCGCCAACGTTATTCAATACATACTCGGAAATGCTGTTCAGGGAAGCTATCAGTGGAATGAGAGAGGGCATAAAAATTCATGGTGAAAGCATTAACAACTTAAGATATGCAGACGACACAGTTCTGTTGGCCGATAATGCAGAGGATTTGCAAACACTAATAGACCGCGTAGTGGAAGCCTGTGAAAGATACGGCATGAAATTAAACTGTAAAAAGACAAAAATCCTTATAGTAAGCAAAAATGACGAAATACACCACCAATTTAGAGCAAATAATGAAACTTTGGAAACTGTTGACAAAGTTACGTATCTAGGATGCAGTCTGAACAGGGAATGGGACCACTCACAGGAGATTAGATGCCGCATAGAGAAGGCGAGAGCTGTCTTTAACCGCCTCAGAAAGATCTTGTGCAATATGCACCTGAACATTGATATAAGAACACGAGTCTTGAGATGTTATGTATTTTCAACTCTTCTATATGGAGTGGAAGCCTGGACTTTGACAGAAACAACATCTAAACGACTGGAAGCCTTCGAAATGTGGTGTTACCGCCGCATGCTCAGAATTTCATATATCCATCATGTCACAAATAACACCGTGATGCAACGTATGAAAAAAGACCCAGAAATTATGCACAATGTGAAAATCAGAAAGATATCATACTTAGGGCATGTAATGCGCAATGAGAAATACCAACTAATTCAGTTAATTTTGCAAGGTAAGATAGAGGGTAAAAGAACTCAGGGTCGCCGACGAACATCATGGCTGAGGAATATCAGACAATGGACAGGAATGACGACGGTACATTTATTTAGAACAGCTGTCAATAAGGTCATATGGGCCAATGTGATTGCCAACATCCACAGAGGATAGGCACCAACAGAAGAAGAATATCCTGCCGATATTTTATGATATGGGGATTTTATGTAGACAGTTGTTTTCTGTGCTTTTTGCTCTTTGTTCGTTACAGTTCCACTAATGAGACAATTAGGTGGTCGAAACTAGTATGGAGAGAGAACCAGAGTGGAATTCGCAGAGAATATACTCTCTGTCCTCAACGATCATAAGAGAATAAAATAACTTTTCCATATATATATATATATATATATATATATATATATATATATATATATATATATATATATATATATATATATATATATATATATATATTAATATATATATATATATATATATATATATATATATATATATATATATATATAAAGACAATACAAGCCCGACAACTATCTTTTAATCAATAAAAATTGTTTTTGGGGATATAAGATATAATATCTTGCCTCTGATATACGTTTGAGGGGCTCACATTACTGGAAGCACACTGTAAAATGCGCCTATAAAAATGTATCATTTTCACCAAACAAATTTCGGACTTATGTAAAATTTTTTTAAAACCTTCGATAATATTTTCAAACCATCCTGTATCAGTTTGCTTCGCTGGGGATCTTTCATCAAACAAAAACAACTGTGATAAGCCTTAATAATACAGTTGCTCTTTGACTTATTTCATTCTTATAAGCTGTAAACAGGTTATTCGAATACAGTCGATGTGGAAACGCCGCCAGTCGCAAGCAAGTAGCGAGCATTTTAGAAGGTCAAATTCAATTTGAATTGATTGAAAGAACGTCAACCAAATTATTGAAACGCTGTTTTGTCTATTCTAAACGCATTTCGATGGATATCAAAAAGGTTTTGGTTGCTGATGCTGTAGATGCTGCCTGTACCGAGTTGTTAAAAAAATATTCAATTGAAGTCGACTGCAAGTACAAATTACCGAAAGAACAACTTGTGGCCGAAATTAAGGTGAGTAGGAAATATTTTATTTTTCTGAATTATAAGAGAATATTGTCGTTTTTCTTTTGATTACTGGAAATGATTACTTTGCGCCCCTTCCTCCCTTTTAACACCGCTAAGTTACAGTGAAAACAAAGTTAAATTCTATTTTATACATGGTCATACAAAAATTGTGAGGCTTTTTCAATACATTATTGTCAAAGAAGTTTTTGGGGGGAGGGAAGGGGACTAAATACTTTCGAAAGTTATATATATATATATATATATATATATATATATATATATATATATATATATATATATATATATATATATATACATACATACAAGGTTATTCACCTTATACGGCACGGAATATTGCGGCCAAAATACATGACTTTCAAAAAGTATTACTTTTGAGATATATGGGAGTTTAATATAGTTACTTTTTAAAAATATTTTCATATTATACAGGGTGTCCCAAAAACTCTGAAAGTATCAAGGTTGTATTTTTGTAAACGGAACCCCCTCTATATTATTGCATTTATGGATTCGCCGATCAAAATAAGTGCCTATTTTAATAAGGTTTATAGTACTTAAACTTTAAGGATTTTTAAATAATTTGAATTTTCACAAAATCTAACCTAATTTTCATGTTTCAAATACTTAAGAAGTATTTCAGTTATATACTCGAAATTTACAGTGAAGTGTAACAATAAATCATATTTTATATCCCATATATAAACTTGCTATATTATACAGGGTGTCCAAAAATTAAAACTAATCAGATACGAACTTTAAGTAGATATAACTTGATTAATTTAAATAGAATGCTATTTTTTATAACACAAAATTGTGTAGAAAACGATTATTTGGCGTATTCTGTAAAAACGCGAAGACTTAGCTATAGAATATTCTTATACCATTCGATAGGTATTTAAAAGGTACATTTTCTAGTAAGATAATTAAAAAGTAACTATAATAAACCTTTATATATCCCAAAAATAAAACTTTTTGAGAGTGACGTATTTTGGGCGCAATATTCCGTACCGTAAAGGATAAATAACCCTGTATATGTATGTATATATATATATATATATATATATATATATATATATATATATATATATATATATATATATATATATTTAGGTCGCCAAAAAATTTTCCAGATCCATCCTTAGATCCCTATTAAAGAAAGTAACAAACTGGGCTCTTTTTTGAATGGATATAAATTCCGAAAAATGCATTTTCTTCGTCTCGAAAAAGCCTTTCCAACCTATTAATTAATTATATAGTTTTAACTCGATTAGACTTTTTTACAGCACCATTATTCGTGCATTTTTGGGCAAATTTGAACCTTTATAGAATCTCAAGTTTAAATTCTTTCGTCCTAAAAAGATCCTTAAATTCTATTTCGAGAAACTCGAATTGGTTAAAAAGAACCAAAGATATCAATCAGCCTTTAAAGGGGGGTTATGTTTTCGATAATTTGAAAAATGACTTTTTCGGAATGCAAAAAAAAAACATATTTTATTTTAGATGCCTAATCCCTTACTTAAATGCGCAAGAAACACTGAAAAAACTATTTTTTTCCAGCTTGAAAGTATTGATTTTTTTCATTTTTACTGTCTTTTCATTTTTCTCAAATTACTTTTATTGCTCGCCGAATCTAAAATTTGGTCGCGGTTTAAATTCCGAAACAGATATTTTATTACTCTTGAAAAGAGCTTTGCAACCAGTTATATTATTTTAAAAAGAATCGACATTTTTTGCAACGTCATTTTTACAACGCTGTTTTTGCTAATTTTCATGCAATCTTGAGTTTTTTTTTAACTCGTAAAATCTAATTTTATTGTCTTGATGTATCAGTAGTGTGAGATATACTTCTTTGATATTCGTCTCAACTAATATACTTTTCATTATATTGCTACATTCCTCTATTAACTACAATTTTTTTGATCTTGTAGCCTTAAATTAATAGTATAACTGTGTGTTTTATATCCCCCATATATTAAAATAATCATTTAAAATTTTTAAAAGTAATTTAAAAAAATGTTAAGAAGATTAAAAATATACTAGAATTCAAATTTTTACTTTCTTTTTTTGTATTAGCCTTCTGAAAATGAGCAATTTTCAAAATTTTCGAACAAATGTCTATTTTAAAGTCAGATAGGTCTCGTGCTTTTAACCAATTCAAAATTTTGCAAAACTTAATTAAAGATCTTTCCAAGAAAAAAGAATTAGCCCTTATAAGGTGCACAAATGGATTTGTAAAAAAGCAGATTCAAATTAAAAGTTTATAAGAAATTAATTAACTCGAAACATCGTTTCCAGATGAAGAAAAAATAGTACAAATGTCGAAAAAACAAATATAAAGGCTCAAATCAGGAAGGTCCCATTTTTGTCAGTGTTTTTTACGTGTTTAAGGAAGGGTTTAGGCTTCCAAAATGAAAAATAAAAACATTGTATGTTTTTTTGCATTAGCTTCTTGAAAATAAGTCATATTGCAAATTTTTGAAAACAGATTTTTTTTTAAAAACAGATACATCTTAATCTTTTTAAGCAATCTGGGCAATTCAAAATAGAAATGAAAAGTTTTTCTAAAAGGAAAAAAATAAGATCCTATAGATCAAAAGATACTCAAAATTCGAGATTTAAATACATGCCTAAATATTTTGAAAATTAGCAAAAACTGGGTTGTAAAAATGATACTACAAAAAAGCCAATTCTAGTTAAAAGAACATAATAAATTAACTGATTGAATTCGTCTTTCCAAGACGATGAAAATACTTTTTAACCGACTTCTAAAAGAAGGAGGTTCTCAATTCGTCGACTATGTATTTTTTTTTATGTGTGTACACCGATTTGAATGAAATTTCTTACGTTATGTTCAGGAAGTTGCTGCGGTAGTCCCATAGTTTCTTGCACTAAATTGATGTAGTAAAATCCAAGATGGCGCTGACAATATGGCGGCCAAAAAAAATAATTTTGTTTCATTTTCTCCAAAATTAGTATGGGGAAATTTTTGGGGTCGAATACAACGAATCTGAAATAATTTTTAAACAATTCTATTGAATTGGCGGATCTAATATGGCGAACGAAAACATCAATTTTGTCCGAGTTTCTTCAAAATTGGTACGGAGGAGTTTTCGGGATCGCACATACGATTCTGAAATTATTTTTAAAAAATTAAATTATGGCGGATCCAAGATGGCGGATTAAAGATTCTACATCTCCCGATTTTGTCTAAAATCAGTATTGGGGTAATTCTGTTAGAATTAATTATGAATTTAAAATATTTTTTGAAAAACTCAATCTGGCAGATTGATTCAATATGGTGTCCTAAAAATTTTACATTTTTCGATTTTCTGCCAAACTGATATAGGGGGTTCTTGAGGGTGTAAATTATGAATTTAAAAATATTTTTTCAGGATTCAATATGGCAAATTCAAGATAGCGGACTAAAAATTTTACATTTTTCGTTTTTGTTGAAAGATGGGACTAAATCGTTCTTGAGGATGTAAATAGCGAATATAAGTCTAGAAATTTTAAATTTCCAGATTTCATCCAAAATTGGTCCTAGGAGGCTTTGAAGGGTTTAGATTTAGATTAGATTAAGACTTAAAATAATTTTTTGAAATTCAATACAGCAGATGCAATTTGGTGGATTGAAAATTTTACCTTGTTCACATTTTTTCAGATTTGGTATTAGAGGGTTTTCGGGGTCGTGTATTACGAATATGAAGTTAATTTTTTACCACTATTAGGTTGATAAGATACAATATGAGGGACAGAAAATTTTACATATTCCGATTATGTCTAAAATTGATATTGTGGGGTTCTTGAGGCGTATACAAACTCAATATGCAGTGTAAAATATATCGAGCTGAGAAATTTATATCTCAGGTTTTTTAAACATCGATATTGGAAGGTTTTGGGGCCTATATTACCAATCTAAAATTAATTTAAAATTTATGATAGTGGATTTACTGTGACAGACTAAATATTTGTTTGACACAATTTTACTGGTATTTGGAAAACTCTAAAAACCAAAGAATTTTTAGTAGTTTCTTTTTAGGGTGATTTACAACCTTGGATAAAATGGGTACTTTTTGCCACCTTGCAGTCATTGCGAGGTACACTAATCTCGATTAGTACTTAGTTTATATAATTTATGGATATCATAATGAATTCTAAAACTAAAATTTTTATTAAAAAAATTGAGCCAACTTCTAAAAGTGCGCTAAAAAGTGAAAAATAACTATAAATTTTTATATAAAAATTAACTTTTTGAAGTCGGCGTCAAATTATTTGTAAATGAAATAAATAACTACTAATATATACAAATTATGGTAAGAAAGCAATTACAAATAAAGTATTTTTAATCTGTTTATGCAAATTACATTTTGTCAGGTATTAGTTTGGTGCCGACTTCAAAAAGTTCAATTTCATATAAAAATTTATAGTCATTTTTCACTTTTTAGCGCACTTTTAGAGGTAGGTGCAATTTTTTTATAAAAATTTTATTGGAGAATTAAAGTATTGAAAGTAATGTAAGAAAAATTAAAAATGAGATCAAATAAAAATTTTCAAATCAAAAAACAATGTAAGGCCCCGAATACAAAAACTATAATTTTTCTCAATCTTTCTTATGTATTTAAATAAGAATTTAGGCCTCTAAAATTAAAAATAAAAAGACATGTTTTTTGAATTGACCTTCTAAAAATAAGTCATTTTTCAAATTTTCGAAAACGGGTCTCCCTTTAAAGGCCGATATCTCTGCATCCATTGTTATTTCTATGTAGACTTTATCTACATTTTTGAAAGTAAAAATGCTGATATTTAATGACATTTGTTATTTTCAAAAGCGTCTAGTCATGAACAACGGTTAACTTTTAGAAGAACTTGTGTGGAAATTACTTGTCATTTTATTATACATTTTTTTTTCTTTTAAAATAAATATACTACGTAAAATAAATCAGAGGATGTTTAAAAAAATTCAACTATATAATATTTAAACTAAAATACATTATTTTCTGGACCACCGCTTAGTCAGAGCTACAGTAAAAATAAATACTGGAAGCTCAAACTAATACATACAGACAAGATCGTTATTTCAAATGAAATACAAGAGAATAATGATTAATATTAAAGAACCATCGAGGAAAAGCTTAATACCAATCCTACAAAAAAAAGACAATGAAAATAGGCAAGTTAATTTAAAGTGTCATACGAAAAGTCTGAGAGTACAAAATCCAAAAAAAATAATAAATTCAAAAGTGAAATTACGAATTAATGCAAAAAAGGAAAAAAAAAAATAGGCAGAACATCAAACGAATAAAAAGAATAAAGAAAAATGTTTGTTATGTTAATGAGTAACAAGTTTATTTTTTTGTTATATATGTAATTTTCCATTCAGGCAGGGAATATGAATATATATATATATATATATATATATATATATATATATATATATATATATATATATATATATATATATATATATATATATATATATATATATATATATATATATACATACAAACAGTTTATTTCCTGCAAATATCGCTCTGGTCCTCTCTCCGCGTTTCGATCACCTCATGATCTCGTCAGTGGAGCTGTATCGGACCGAGAGCAACATTAGCAGGAAATAACTGATACATAAAATATAAATTCCAAGGTATATCGGTAGGTGGCAGGTTTGCAATATCCTTCCGACATAACTTGGAATTTATGTTTCATATATCAGTTATTTCCTGCTAATGTTGCTCTCGGTCCGATACAGCTCCACTGACGAGATCATGAGGTGACCGAAACGCGTATGGAGGGAGAACCAGAGCGATATTTGCAGGAAATAAACTGTTTGTACATATATTTTTCATATTCTCTGCCTGAAAGAAGAATTACATATATAATAAACTATTTAAATACGGCAGAAAGATTTCTTTATTTCTTACTGAAATTTTGATTTTTCTTTAAGTTTATTTTTATAAGATGTTTTGCCTGTTGCAGTCTAAAGCAAAATATGAGATGGCCCTTATTTTATTCTAAGCAGTATATAATAAATCGTATTGTGTCCGACAACACAAAAAATAAATTGACTACTTATTTAATTTCCGAGATAAAAAGATGGTAAAGCTTATTCGTTGTATAAACTGTGAAAGAGTACAAACTATTCTCGAGCGAATTTAAAAGCTGCTACAATTCGGAATTTAACTTGATATAAAGCAGAAGAAGCAATTCATGCACATCTACAAGAAATAATTTCATATTACAAAGTGGAACAGGACAATATACTGTTAACTATTACTGGAATGTAATTCGAAATGAAAGGCATGGTTGTTTGTGAATGTGAACATTAGTGTGGAGTCTCGAATCAGTAATTAGATCGCGGGCAAAACCACAAATATAATTACCCAAATGGTAATTAATTCAATTAAGTGAAGTCTAGGAAAACGTTTTTCTGAAAAAAATTTCGAGGTCGTAGAACGCGATTCTGGCTTTGGTTCTCGACTATTTTTCCCCACTTTCCCGGAAAACCCAAAAAACACCACGTTTCACTTCACAAGGTACTTTTATTTCTGAAGAGAACATAGAACTTTCGTATTTATTTTGAAACGTACTAGTTACATTGCATAGTATTAGTTTGTGTCTATAGTTTGTAGAGTTTTAGGTTTATTTTCTACGAGTTTATAATTAATTTTACCTTTTGTTAATTTCCTCAGGAGACGTTTATGAAAGAAGGTCTGGAACTTTTTAGAAAATTATATTCCTTATTTTTAACATGGAACGATTATGACAGAAGGTCTAAAAAGCGCCAGATTATCTCTTTTTCTTATTTTTTTACACCACGTAGTATGAAAATCCATCTAGAATGGTGCGGAATCTTCTGATATCCGGAAAAAGGGTATATAAAGAGTCCAGATCGGCTTTCATAGACAGTTTAGTTTGAGAAGTCGTTGAGGTAAATTAAATTGTTTGACAAGTTGTCAGATTTGTGACAATAAAGGGTTATTAAATAATACAGTGTGTTTAAAGACCGACCGTTCGGAACAATATATTGTATGTAATTGGTTCAACTATTTTTGCACAAATTTTAGCCAACAACTTTAGAAAAACTTGCATTTTCAACGAAAAAGCAAAAGTAATTTTCGGTAACGTCATCAATCATTGTATTACTGCGAACGACAAATATTCGTTGCGATGTTGCCAGATGTAAAATACTTTTATGGCATAAACTCTAAAACTTATCTGTCTCAGTCAACAATATAGTTTAATTTTTTTGTAACGTAAAAACAATAGTAAAGTTAATCTTGAGCAGCTGAAATTTTTGGTTAATTCTTCAATTTCTAGTCTTGAATGAAATTTGACCAATTAGCAATTTAGTCCGTCATAGTAAATCTTCTATCTTGAATTTTAAGAAGTTAATTTTAAATTTGTAATTTATACCTCCAGAATCCCCCAATACCGATTTTAAAAGAACTTGAGACATGTACATTTTTTAGTCTGACATATTATATTTAACCCAGCATATTGAGTTTGAAGAAATTAATTTTCAAACCGTAATCTACCCACCACAATTTTGAAAAAATATAATGTAAAAGCTTTAATCTACGCCTCCCAAAACACCCATTATAAATTTTGGACAAAATCACAAAAAAAGTAAAGTTTTTAGACCCCCAAATCGAATTAAAAGAAAATTATTTGAAACTCTTAATCAATCCCCTCAAAAATCCTCAACACCAATTTTGGCAAAATCGCGGCATGTTAACGTTTTACTCTGTCATATTGAATTTTTGAGGAATAATTTTAAATTCGTACTTTATACCATCAAAAACGACTCAGTATTTCGGACAAAAATTAATAGATATAAAATATTTAGTCCGCCATATTGAATTTATTAAAAATAATTTTAGATTCATTATATGCGAGCCCGAAAACTTATTTAAAAACTCTTTCTTTTCATAATTCGATTAAAATATGAGCATTTTGCATTTCTAAAAACTCAAGTATATCTCCTGCTGAGGCCAAAAACATCAATAATATAGTATTCCACATCCATAAAAACTTATAAATATAAACGACGGGATAAAAGATTTGTATCTGTAGTTTAGATTAACTGTCCAACACGGCAAAATTTCATTATATCATTTCTTGCCCTTGTACTACTTTTTACTATAATTATTTTTTATGAATGAGTTCGATTTAATACTTTGGAATTTTCTCATCCTCCGCATTCACCTTCTTCTTCTTAAGGTGCCTATCTTCTTATGATGTTGGCGACCACGTTAGCCCATCTTATCCTATTCGCTGCAGTTCGGAATAGGTCAGTTGATGTTAGGCCAGTCCATTTTCTAAGATTGGCCAGCCAGGATATACGTCTACGTCCAGGGCCTCTCTTGCCCTCGATCTTGCCCTGTAGAATTAATCTTAGTAATCGATACTTATCATTACGCATAATGTGGCCGAAGTAAGCCAGTTTCCTGTTCTTTATAGTGGTGATAATTTCCCTGTCTTTTCCGAGCCTCTCGAGAATCGTGATGTTGGTTGTGTGGTGTGTGTATGACACTCGTAAGATGCGGCGATAGCACCACATTTCAAATGCCTCCAAGCGTTTGATGGCAGCTTCTGTAAGACTCCAGCTTTCTACCCCGTAGAGGAGAACGGTAAAGACGTAGCATCTGAGAATTCTTAGGCGTATATTGATATTTAGAGAGAGGTTGCAAAGGACTCTTCTGTGGCGACCAAAAGCGCTTCTGGCTTTTTCAATACGGGTCCTTATTTCGTAACTATGATCCCATGTATCACCGATATTGCATCCCAGGTAGGATATTTTCTCTACTCTTTCTAGTGTTGTATCGTTTACAGTAAATTGGGCGTTAGTGTCGATGTTCTTACTAATGATCATTATTTTGGTCTTTTTACAGTTTAGTTTTAATCCATATTCGCTGCATGCTTCCACAACATTATCTATTATTCTTTGGAGACCATTTGCGCTATCTGCCAACAGAACGGTGTCATCCGCGTATCTAATATTATTGATAGGTTTACCATTTACTGTAATGCCGTCTTCCGATTCATCCAAGGCTTCTCTAAAGAGATTTTCAGAATATATGTTAAACAATGTCGGTGACAGTATGCATCCCTGTCGAACTCCTTTTCCGACTTCAAAGACATCGGATAGTTCGTTTTCGAGACGTACTGTTGCTTTTTGTTGTAAATATAGGTTTGAGATAAGTTTAATATCCTTACTGTCAATTCCCGATGTTCTTAGAATATCAATTAATTTTCCATGTGGTACCTTGTCAAATGCCTTTTCAAAATCAATAAAACATGCAAATACATCGCAGTTAACATCCCTTGCTCTTTGTATTAGCACTTGCAGGCTGAAAAGTGCTTCCCTTGTTCCAAGGCCTGATCTGAATCCAAATTGCACTTCGCTGATGTGTTCTTCTAATTTGGTGTAAATGCGAGAGTGAATGATATTAAGGAGTACTTTAAGCGCGTGGCTCATTAAACTAATTAATCTGTGGTCCTCGCATTTCCTCGCATTGATTTTTTTAGGAATTGGGATGAATATTGATAGCAGCCAGTCTTTTGGTAATTGTCCAGTTTCATATATGTTGTTAAATAGTTTGGTAAGAGCTGCGATTTGGGACTCCTCCAATAACTTTAAAATTTCGCCATGAACATCATCAGGTCCTGGTGATTTTCCATCTTTAAGTCGTTTGATGGCCATCTTGACTTCTTCATTTGTTATTTCTGGGCCGTAGGGGTGGTTTGTTTCGTATGGTGTTCTGACTGCATCTTCGAAAAGTTCCTGCATGTACTCCTTCCATCTTTTCAGCCTGTCCTCAATCCTGATCTAGATCTGACCCTCGTTGTCTACGATTATGCCGGTATTGCGTTGATTATCAATGTTCTGCATCTGTTTGATCTTTTTGTGCATATGGAAGTCATCATGTTTTTGTTGAAGAGTTTCAATTTCTATGCATTTCTCAGTCAACAATGCCTCTTTTGCTTCCTTTATTTTCCGCAGTATATTCTTGTGGAGCTTATTGTATTCGTGTATATTTTTATTTTTGAATCTTCGCCGTTCCTCCATCATCTGTAATATTTCGTCTGTCATCCATTCTTGTTTCTTTTCTTTTCTTGATTTCAGATTTTCGTTTGTTAGTGTAGTGATAACTGTCTTCATTTCGTTCCACTGTTCTTCTATATCGTCGGTGTAGCTTTCAGCTATTTTGGCAAAGTTTTTATTTAGCTCTTCTTTCACCTTTTCTTGAATGTTATTTTCTTTCAGTAGTCTTATGTTTTTTCTGGGAGTCCTTTTCTTACGAATAACTTTGAGTCGTATCTTGATATTTGCCACTAATAGATTGTGGTCCGAGAAGACATCTGCGCTTGGGTATGTTTTTACTGAGGTGATAGAGTTTCGAAACCTTTTGTTTATGTTGATAAAATCAATTTGGTTCCTAATAATTCTCTCTGGAGTATCTCCTGGAGCTTTCCATGTGTAAAGCCTTCTGGGATGCAGTTTGAAAAATGTATTCATGACAACCATGTCAGTCTCCTGGCAGAACTGGATCAGCCTTTCGCCTCTCTCATTTCTTGTGCCAAGACCGTATCTTCCCACAACCTTCTCAACTGTACCCTCTCCTATTTTGGCGTTAAAATCGCCCATGATAATATTTAATTCATGTTTCTTCGTGAGTTTTAGAGCGTCTTCTAGGGTCTGATAAAATGTTTCTATTTCTACTTCAGTAGATTCGGCTGTGGGTGCGTAAACTTGAATGATGTTCATGTTAGAGGATCTGGAGTTAATCTTCAGCAGTGCAACTCTATCTGACATGGGTATAAATCCTATCACTGCTTTAGCAATTTCATTTTTTATTATTATAGCTACGCCATTTCTGTTTCGTGTTGTTTCATCTCCTGAGTAGTAGACATGGTGCTCGCCTATGACTGTTTTTCCGGAATTTGGCCATCGGACTTCACTGCATCCCAAAATATCTATGTCTAGGTGTTTCATTTCTTGAATAATATTTGCTACCTTGCCTGGTTGATACATGCTTCGAACGTTCCAAGTACCGATCTTTTTCACATTTAGGACATTATTGGCTGACCGGGAGATTCTTAGCACCCTCTCCCCATTTAAGGGGTGCCCGGGACTGAGGGCCGTGTCTTTCTTGTTTTCAGCCATTGTGGTGTCCGCATTCACCAAAAATAAGAAAATGCGTATTAAATCCGCCCATAAGAGAAAGACGTCTTGGTATAGTTTGTCTATGATGCAGCTAAATTACTTTTTTTATACTGCATAATGATTTTGCTAAAATTAAATTTTTTTATCAATTATACAACATCTTATCACAACGATAGCTTTGAAATATTTTGATTGCATATTTTATTTTGTACTTTTCAAGATTACCTAATAACTTTTTTTATACTACATGGTGATTTTGCTAAAAGCTACTGAAAAATTAAATTTTTAATCATTATTTTCTTATCTAACAACAAACATTTTAAAGTTTTTGATTGCATATTTTAGTTTCGTAAATATTCTACAATGATTTTGATTTTGTGGCTAATTTATGAAATACATAAAAATTTTTTGACAAAATTAATTTGTTTAGTGAGGTGGACGGTCAAAATTCAACTTTTTCGTAAATTAAAAAAAAATTTTTGTCGTAAAAACACTTATCACAGTCCTAGTGTTAATTCCCTTAGATTTGATAGAGATCATCACAATAATTTTCTTTCAAATTGAACTTTCTTCTAAAAAAACGAAAAATAACAATACATTTTTATATGGAATTGATATTTTTGAATTCGGCGCCAAATTAATAACTACCAAAATGTGATTCACACGAAAAATTGAGAGACACTTTATTTGTAATTTCTTTCTTACAGTAGCTTGTTTATATCTCGAGTTAGTGGTTATTTGTTTTATTTAGTAATAATTTGGCGCCGACTTCAAAAATTTAATCCATATGAAAAACCGCTTTTTATAGAGCTTTTTTTATATAAATATTATTTTTCAGTTTTTCGAGATGCGTGGTGAATGAAAATCGCAAAGGTTTCGAGGTTGCCAGAAATTATCAACTTTATCCAAAATAGTAAACCTAATAATGTTATTTTGATTATACTCGAATGAATTATATTATATTAAGGCAATACATATAAAAATAGAATATATATTTTTAATTTTTATTAAATTATTTACGACTCGAGTCGTTTTCCTTATCTCAAAGATTATGCGGTTTATTTCCAGAACACTTAACTAATTTAATAAAATGATAACGAATAATAATCTTAACCACGCATAATAAGATTGCCAAATACAGAGTCTTGGAAGTAGGTACCAAGCAACACACCGACGGTGAGGAATAAATAGCATCCAGACGATTCCCATAATTGTATTAACTACTAGCCTTACATCAAAAAGTCTTCTAGCCTCGACGAATTCCTGGACAAGGCTAAGCCAGAGGCTGTACTACTTACGATCCTATGAACTGTCAGGAAGTTTATGGGAAATATAGCAAGTTATAATGTCACTTGTATTCCAACTACTTGGAAAGGGCCTCCATAGAACTCAATTCTATTGATATCTGGGATGAGCGAAAGTTCCCTTGTAGAATGGCGAAATTCATCTGGCTAATTTGATAATAAAATTCAACTTACTTAGGTTATGAATGAATGAATGAATGAAATAAAAAAGTAGTTATACTTGATCATCGATGCTTACGCCTCATTGGGTCCTTTACATCCCACTATAACTGCAGATTATTCGAGGTTGATCGCCCTTGCGAATTCAAGCAGCCTCGTTAATTGAACTTGGCTAACTACTTCGGGTAATAAAATTCTCACTGAGGACATGGTCAATAGTTGCATCTTCTTCAAGACACCATCTGCACATCGGGAAGTCTTCAATACCGATCTTATGAAGATGGCCCCTCAGATGACAATGTCCTGCCAACAACCTTACCACAATTCGCAGCTCTTTCCTTCCTAAGGAAAGAATCTCCTTAGTACGTTGTGCGCTAGGTCCAGTTATATGTTCCTTAGAATACCTCATTGCAGGAGCTCCCCATTCAATAAATTTGCTTTCTAGCAACAATTTTAATTTATATAAAAAGTAAAAGATTTGATGAATTGGTACATGGGCATTTTATTGTTCTGGTAAGAGTAAGATAATACCGTCAGCTTTAGAGCATTCCTCAACACAACTTGGAAGTCTCTTAATGACATTTCTAACAACAATTTACGCATTTTTATGTTCTTATAAAGCAAACTTGCTATCAGTTACCTCTTTGCCTTAAATTATATTTAAAATTAACAATATATATTCTTTGTATATTGCATTGCATCAAACTATCAATGTATTTTTGTAGGCAAGATCGATGTATATCTAAAATTTCTTATAATGTAACAAAGAAAGCACTGGTGTATTCAAAATTGACAATTTTTTTTGGAAAATTAAAAAACAATAGGGCGTCTTCACAAAAATTTTTGAGTGTATTTTTGTTGAAGTTTTAGTCATAAATTATTTCTTTATGAATATATATAAAGATTTCTAAACTTACAAAAATACGTGGTTTACTCCCCAAATGTTATTTTCAAGTAAATGTCCAAACTATCGTCACAACAAATATAAAAATTTCGGAAAGCATTTAAAATCAATTGATGAATGAAATATTATGTATCTCTTTTTCTCGATGATTGGTACTTTAGAAATGGTGAAATATACGTGCATGATAAATAACGGGAAAACTTGCCTTGTACAGGGTGAGTCAACGATTGGATGAAGTAAGTTTGTGCCTTTTCGGTGAAATTAACAAAGAAACTATATTTATTGTTTGATACAGTTTATTTTTACGCAGATTTTAAAAATATTTAGGACTCTACAGGGTGAGCCCAAAAACTAGGACAGCATAAAGTTGTATTTTTTTAAATAGAACACCCTATATACGAATCGTATTTTCGATTTAGCTTATAATTTTAAATCTTTTTTATTAAGGGTTTACTATAACAAAACTTTATAGTTTCTGAGATAATTAAGTTTAAAGAAAAAAAGTCACATTTTCAAGCATCAATTCAATCCTAAATAATGTTTTCAATTTTGTGACAAATATATTCAAATTTGGAATTTAGCAAGGCCAAGGACAAGTTAACATAATTTTTACCTAATATTCGCAATAAAAGCTACAGGGTGTTGAACACATCGGCTCAAATTTGAACAAGTTTAAATGAATAAATATCTTTTTTTTAAAATGGTACAGCCTGTATATTTTCATGTTATTTAATAGAGTAATAAAAACCCTAAAAGTTTTGTTCAATATATCCTATACCCATTTATAATAGTTTTTGAGATATTTCAGTTTTTCTTATTTTCCATACTTTTTTACAGAAATAGTCTTCATTATCATAGTAGCCATGGCAAAAACAATGTAAAAGAACATTTTTCTGTGTGTCAAATTTATAACCGCAATCGCTTCTTTTAGTTTTTATGTAGTGTAGTTTGGTTTTTATTGCATTCATCTTATATTGTAAAATGAATTTTCCAAAGAATGAGTTAATAGATATGATTTATACAATAGGAGAGGCTCAAAAAAATTGCCTTCTTGCTCAAAGAATTTACAAAATGAAGTATCCTGATCGACGCCAGCCTAATACCCATACTTTTCAAAACTTAATGCAAAGATTTGATTCTTCTGGTACTGTTGATTATACAAAACGTAAAGTGGTCAACAAACCAGTAACTAATGAAGAAAAAGAACTACAAGTATTGTTAAATGTTCAGGAAAATCCTTATATTGGTAGCCGTCAGTTAGCAGCATTATGTGAAACATCACAATCCACCGCTAATCGTACTACCAAGAAATATAGGTATCATCCATATCACATGGAATTACACCAAGAATTGCATGGACAGGATTTTGAAAGTCGTGTAAACTTTTGTCGTACAATAAATGCGGAGATTCAATTAAATCCAAATTTATTATGCAAGGTAATGTTTAGTTATGAAGCTACTTTTAGAAGTAACGGTGTCGTAAATAGACGCAACATGCATTATTATGCCACAGAAAACCCATTTTGGATTAGAGAAGTGCAACATCAAAACCACTGGTCATTAAATGTTTGGTGTGGTATTCATCATAATCGAATTATTGGACCCCACTTTTTTAATGAACCACTAAATGGCCATAGTTACCTGAACTTTCTACAAAAAGAACTACCCCAACTGCTTCAAGGTCTCGATAGGGATGAGCTCGACAGTATGTGGTTCCAGCACGATGGTGCGCCTCCGCATTACTATCGTGAAGTTCGTGCGTTTTTGGACCAACGATATCCGCAAAAATGGATTGGACGTGGGGGTTTCATTGAGTGGCCACCAAGGTCTTGCGACATCACCCCATTAGATTTCTTCCTATGGGGTTATATTAAAAATAAGGTGTATGTTAATCCACCAACAACAGTGGAAGATATGCGAAACAGGATTAGGGATACCTGTAGAACAATAACGCCACTAATTTTGTCCAGGGTCCGAGAAAATCTGCAAAAAAGACTAAATTTGTGCATTGCACAAGAGGGTCGTTTATTCGAACACTTATTAAAAAGAAATAATTAATCTCAGTATTTAATAGGTAATTTTTTTGTTTCAATTTAGTATAAAAGTAAATATGTATTTGCCTTGTCGTTATTGTTGTGTTAATTTTTTCACATTATGTTTAATTAAACTATTGCCGTTGTAATATAACGAATAATGTATTTCATCATATTTAACCACATTCTGTTTGTTTCTATAGTTTCTTTTTATTATTTTACATGGCTACTATGATAATGAAGACTATTTCTGTAAAAAAGTATGGAAAATAAGAAAAACTGAAATATCTCAAACAAAACTTTTAGGGTTTTTATTACTCTATTAAATAACATGAAAATATACAGGGTGTACCATTTAAAAAAAAAAGATATTTATTCATTTAAACTTGTTCAAATTTGAGCCGATGTGTTCAACACCCTGTAGCTTTTATTGCAAATATTAGGTAAAAATTATGTTAACTTGTCCTTGGCCTTGCTAAATTCCAAATTTAAATATATTTGTCACAAAATTGAAAACGTTATTTAGGATTGAATTGATGCTTGAAAATGTGACTTTTTTTCTTTAAACTTAATTATCTCAGAAACTATAAAGTTTTGTTATAGTAAACCCTTAATAAAAAAGATTTAAAATTATAAGCTAAATCGAAAATACGATTCGTATATAGGGTGTTCTATTTAAAAAAATACAACTTTATGCTGTCCTAGTTTTTTGGCTCACCCTGTAGAGTCCTAAATATTTTTAAAATCTGCGTAAAAATAAACTGTATCAAACAATAAATATAGTTTCTTTGTTAATTTCACCGAAAAGGCACAAACTTACTTCATCCAATCGTTGACTCACCCCGTACAAGGAAAAAAATTCATTGTTTGCCAAGCTTGGTATTTAGATCGGGTTTAAAAGTCAAATTATTTTAATGAGTCTGGTTGTTATTATTGTGTTATTATTAAAGCTTTCTAATTAACTAATTAACTGAAGGAAATATTTTTAAATTTTTTAATCTTACTGGTTTTAGAATTACGATGCTATCATCGTACGATCAGATACTAAAGTAACATCAGAAGTAATTAATGCAGGACAGAAACTTAAAATTATAGGAAGAGCTGGCGCAGGTGTGGATAACATCGATGTTGATGCAGCTACTAAAAATAATGTAGTAGTTTTAAAGTAAGTAAAATATCAGTCTTTTTATAGCATATAAGTATTTATTATCTATAGATAAAAATCTTTAAGAAATAGGTATAGGGTCACCGTTTTACTCAAAGTTACATAGCATCAAATTAATGCTGATAGATAGATAGGTTCTTTGGCTATATTCTATTCCAAGAAATCATTTAATTAAATCTAATAGAATCTGAAAATCAATACAAGTACTTCTTGAAAAAAAAAATGGTTATTGATCCGCTGGGTCCTGAGAAAGGTCATATTTGGCACAGTGAATCAAGGAGGAGTTCAAAATAGAAAGATCGTTTATTGCTAATATTTTCATTAATTATCATCAAAACAATCATTTAGATGATATACAAGCCAAACGGCTTCGCACTTCCTCCAGGGATTATTCACTCATACCAGGCATACATAGACACCAAAAGTATGAAGCTCTGTGGGAATCCTTTCCATGTTATCGGGTCCTAGGTGATGTTGTCTGCTGTATTTCCTACGAACTTTCGGACGATTCGCGCGGTTGCAAGGAGAATTGCTTTCTGCATCGGCTTATACAGATGCTCACTAAGGCCCAGTCCCTTGATGTTCTGCAGGAGGTTCTATGGTATCACTCCAGTTGTTGATAGTATTATGGGAATCGTTTGGACGCTGTTCATTGCCCATTGTCTTCGGATTTGGACCTCCAGATCTCTGTATTTGGCGATCTTCTCGTTGTATTTTGGCCTTAGGTTGTTGTTGTTAGGTACAGCAATGTCGATTAGTGTAGTTTGCCTAGAAATTGTATCTATTAGTATAATGTCTGGTCTATTATCAGCTACTGTCTGATCCGTCAGAACCGTTCGGTCCCAATATAACTTGAACTGGTTGTTCTCAAGAATAGGCTCCGGATTCTACTTGTAATAAGGCACTTTTCCTACCTGTAATAGGTTTAAATTTTCTGCTAACTCTTGGTGGAGTATCTTAGCGGCTGAGTCGTGTCTTTCCTTATACTTGGTTACGGCAAACACTTGACATCCTCCAGTTATGTGCTGAATTGTCTCCGATGTTCGACAGCCATATCTGCATTGGTCATTTTCTATTGAGGGATCTCTAATGATGAACGTCCGTCTTCGTCGGAATAACCTGGTCTTGGATAGCTAACAAGAAACCCTCCGTTTCCGGAAACATCTGTCCTGAAATCAACCAGTAGTTCGACGCTGAGTTATCGACATTGTCCTGATTGACCTCATTTGGATGCCGTCCATGAAGTGGCTTCCGTAACCAGGTTTGTAACTTCTCTTGGTCTGTTTGGTGGTGAGAAGTAATATCTTGTTCCCTAAACTGTAGCGGCGTTGAATTCTCTGCCTCGCATATTGCTCGATGTAGTGTGGAAGAGTCAGCTAACCTGTGGAAACATGAACGTAAGTTTCTTATTTGTTGGTCGAGCTGCTTACCAATATCCACCAATCCTCTTCCTCCTTGGTGTCTTGAAAGCATTGTACGTTCAATAGCACTCCGAGGGTGATGTTTTTGTGGTTTTGTTAGGAGTGTCCTTATTTTTCTTTGTAGGTTTTGGATGTCCGTCCTGCTCCACTTTACAATTCCAAAAGAGTAGCTCAGCGCAGAGCAAGCATACGTGTTGAGCGCCTTAAACAAATTTCTACTATTTAAATTAGTTCATAATACCCGCCTTACCCTCCTGACAAATTGGGCTGTCAATTCGGCCTTCATAGTGCCATGATCAATTCTTTTAGCCAGTTTCACATATATATCTAGTATGTTTGGTCTGCTTCCATTGCAGCTATAGTTTAACCGTTCTGCATTTCAAAAGCCCCCGGTTGTATCTTCCCTTTAACGATGTTCAAAATACTGCACTTGTCAGGTCCAAATTGCATTCCGATATCCCCGGAGAACTCCTCTACAATTTTAAGCATTTGTTCCAGCTGGTTTCTGGTAGCAGCCATCAGTTTAAGATCATCCATGTATAGAAGATGATTCACTCTGGCTACCTCTTCGTTGTTATTTCTAACACTAAAGCCGTATCTGGTTGAGTTCAAACGGCGTGATAGTGGGTTCATTGCAAGGCAGAACCACAATGGGCTAAGTGAATTGCCCTGAAATATTTCCCTTCGTATCGGAATGGTGTAAGTTTCGATGGTTTTCACTTGCAATTGGATGCTAGTTCTCTAGGTTGACATGATGCGTTCTAAAAAGGAAACAAAATTATTATCGACTCTATACATTCTCAATATAGTTTTGAGCCACTCATGTGGCACCAAGTCGAAGGCCTTCTTATAATCCACGTAGGCAGCAAAGAGGTTTCTTCGGTTGGCACAGGCTTGGTTACATATGACAGAGTCAACAATCAATTGTTCCTTGCATCCCATTGCTCCCCTCGTGCATCCTTTCTGTTGAGTTGCGATGATGTTATTTTGCTCACAATGTGCATAGATGCGTTGGGTCAAGCAGGAGGTGATCACCTTATACAGTGTAGGTAGGCAGGTGATCGGCCTATACTTAGCACACTTACAATAATTTAGATTATATTTAGAATTTAATTATTTGAGATCAATATAAAATCAAAATATATTTTAAAACTAAATATAAAAATTTCACAGCGACTCTGTGAAATTATCACAAAAAAAAATCTTCAGCAAAATACAGTTTTCGTAACATTTAATAATAATAATTTTAAGCTTAAATCAATTTAATACCACTTTAGTTGTCATTAACTTTGATAAGAATGATGAAATATAAAAAGATTTTAAACTTAAAAATAAATCAAAAAAATACCAAATAGAAATCTTCTTAAACAAAATAAAGCCTTCTTCTAACTACTTTGTTCTCAGCCCAGGTATCTGATTGAACAATTTAGTGGCACTTTGATTTATATTAATTACTCGGTGAGACACAGCTGAGATCTTTAATAAATTCAATAAAACAAACTTAGTCCTGACAAAATGCCAAATAACATCTAACGGATATCAATTTGAGAAAAATCAACATCAAAATGTTAGTAACATTGTTGGCGTAAGGTGCTTCCTGATACACAAGGTTGAGGCAATATAAATTCTATATCACACTCCTTAACATAAGATAAATCAGATTACATTTGAAATTGACATTTGCAATTTGTATGAAGAAAACTGGCAAAGTTCTCCTTAAGCTCCAATAAATACGTGTAATGACATAAGAGATGTTCATGATAAAATTTTAGATCCTTAAATGGTACCAATGTTTCTGCTTGTTCTAATCAATTGGTACATGAGAATTTGCAACACGGATCTCTTAATATCATTTTGCAAACTGATTTCACCCAAGATTTTAAACATAAAAGTAAATTGACTAAGAGTTGTTTTCGTCATATTGATTATAACGCAATTAATGCTGAAATTCGTATTATATTACAGAGGTTTGTTAATGGGTGCTAATAATCAGAATATTATTATTTATTATCAAAAAATCTAAGAAGTTAATACTAGACATATCCGCTTTAAAAAAATTAAAAAAATTATTTCCTTTATGGATTTCAACCGATGCTGTAGAGCTTATATTGCTTACTTATTAGTAGTTATTTCATAGATAATAAAATTTTTATAAAAAAATTGAACAGACTTCTAAAAGTGCGCTAAAAAGTGAAAAATAACTATAAATTTTTATATGAAATTGAAATTTTTGAAGTCAGCGCCAAACTAATACCTGACAAAATGTGATTCGCATAAACAGATTAAAAATACTTTATTTGTAATTGATTTCTTACCATAATTTGTTTATATTAGTAGTTATTTATTTCATTTAGAAATAATTTGGCGCCGACTTCAAAAATTTCAATTTCATATAAAATTTCTAGTTATTTTTCAACTTTTAGCGCACTTTTAGAAGTCTGTTCAATTTTTTTATAAAAATTTTATTTTTCGATTTTTAGTTTTGAATTCATTATGATATTCAAAACTAAGTGCTAATCGAGATTAGTGTACCTCGCAATGACTCCCACGTGGCAAAAAAGTACCCATTTTATCCAAAATTATAAATCACCCTAAAACGAACCACAAAAAATTCTTTGGTTCTATGAGTTCTCCAAATACCAATGAAATTGTGTCAAACAAATAACAAATATTTAGTCTATCATAGTAAATCCACTATCTTAAATTTCAAATTAATTTTAGATTGGTAATATAGGCCCGAAAACATTCCAATATCGATATTTGAAGAATTTGAGACGTACATTTCTTAGGCCGATATATTTTATATTGCATATTGAGTTTGTATACGCCCCAAGAACCCCGCAATATCAATTTTAGATAAAACTGGAAAATGTAAAATTTTTAGTCCCTCATATCGTATCTTGTAAAAAATTAACCCATGTTCGAAATACACCAACCCCTTAACATCAAATCTGAAAAAATGCGAATAAGGTAAAATTTTCAACCCACCATATTGGATTCGACATATCGAATTTCAAATAAATAATTTTAACGTCTTGATCTAATCTAAATCTAAACCTTTTAAAGCCCCCTAGTATCAATTTTAGGTAAAATCCAGAAATTTAAATTTCTAAACGGTCATATTGCATCTTACATATTAGATTTTCTTAAAATAATTTTTTACTCGCTATTTACATCCTCAAAAACGATTCAGTTCCACATTTGAACAAAATCGAAAAATGTAAAATTTTTAGTCAGCTCTATTGCGTTCGCCATATTGAATCTAGAAAAAATACTATTAAATTCATAATTTACACCTTCAAGAACCCTCTATATCAGTTTTGGAGAAAGTTGAAAAATGTAAAATTTTGAAATGAAAAAATATTGAATCCGCCAGATTGAGTTTTTAAAAAAATATTTTAATTTCGTAATTAACACTAACAAAAATCCCCCAATACTGATTTTGAACAAAATCGAGAGATGTAGAATCTTGAATCCTCCATCTTAGATCCGCCATATTTAATTTTTTTTTTAAATAGTATCAAATTCGTAATGTGCTATCTATCAATTTTGTAAAAAATCGGACTATATTAATTTTTATCCACCATATTGGATACGCCATATTGATTTTTTAAAAAATAATTTTAGATTCGTCATGTGTGACCCCGAAAACTCTCTCGTACCAATTTTGGTGAAAATCGGACAAAACTGATTTTTTTTGTCCGCCATATTGGATCCGCCATATTAAATTTTTTTTAAATAATTTTAGATTCGTTATGTGAGGCCGCGAAATCTCCCCCATAACAAATTTAGAGAAAATCGTACAAAATTAATTTTTTTTGCCGCCATATTGTAAGTGCCATCTTGGATTTTACTGCACCAATGTCATTTAAAAAAATATGGGACCACCGCAGCAATTTTCTGAACATAACGTAAAAAATTTCGTTCAAATCGGTGCAGCCGTTCCGGAGTAATCGGTGTACATACATAAAAAAATACATAGTTGACGATTTGAGAACCTCCTTTTTTTTAGAAGTCGGTTAAAAATCTATAAAGTTAATATAAATAAGGGAACTAGTGCTGATAGCCTGATTATGTTATTTATCACGAAATTTAGAAGCACCATCTAGCAGTCTTTGTATTTTATTTTTAACCAGTCATTGTCGTTTGGTATGTTGTATCATATCATATGAAAGGATATACCAGTGCATAAGGGCTCTAGCAAATCAGGTACAAAAAATTCTAGACCTATATCTATTCTGTAATTGCTTGGGAAAATTCTGGAACAATTGCTTATGATAAGCTCAACATAGCATTAATGAAAATAAGCATAGTTTGTTTCATGGTCGCTCGATAAACTCCAATTTAATTCCTATGTTCAGCATGACTGTCAAGTTGTGTATACTGATTTTCCAAAGCTTTTGATAAGGTTATGTTCAGTATGTTAAATTTAATAACATATTTTCCAAAAATATAATAGTATCTGAAGTACATTTTAATTTTACTAATCTTATTAATTCTTATTTTTTAAATTCTAAATATTTGTTGAATGCTGACAACTTAAAAATCTATAAAAGTGTCTTGACATTGTAGGATTGTGCCTTATTCCGGGATAATATTAATAGATTTGGTCAATATTGACATATTTTAGTTATAGTACAAATATTATTAATTTAATTGCGTCAAAGGTCTCGGCATCTTTATAGATGATAAATTATGTTTTCATCAACACATTGAAAATATTGTCAGTAAAGCTAGAATCCATAAAAAAGGTTGTTACTTCATTTGAGTTATCACTTTAACAGTGAGATGTATCTAATAAGATATGAAGTTAGTTTAAAACATTATAATATAAAATAAGAAAGGTTATATATGTTACATTTTTATATTAATTTTGGGCAAGCAGACTGTAAGGGCAATTTAGAAAAAATATATTTAATTCATACTCCTCTTCTCGATTTTAGATATAAAGATCTAACAAAAACTCTGCAAAGAATTTCCCACTATTTTTAATGCACAATATTTGTAATAATTTTTATTCTCAGTTAGAAATTATTTAGTATCCGTTAGGGGTCAACCAGTGAGTAATTTTTTTGGTTTCCTAATTTTTCCTGGTATATTATCAATATTTTTTTTATAATTAATTCGATAATTAAGAGTATCTTTTTAAGAGCATTTTGTGAATTGTAATAAAATGTATATGTTGCTTTATGCAAAGTAAATTAATGGTCACGTAACACCATAGAAAATTCAATAAAATTATCTGAAAAACAACTGGCGTTTAACATAATAGCAGTTGAGTAACATATATATTTAAAATCATGGTTAGAAACCTGATAACTACCTGGAATATAGAACGACCATATGCCAAAAAAGTTAACTGTTTTAGTACACCTGGAGGAAATGCTATAAGCGCTTGTGAACTGACATGCTCGTTAATAACAAACTTAGCCAGAAATGTAACAGCAGCTAGCGCCTCACTCAAAGCGGGAAGATGGGACAGAAAGTTATATGCTGGTCATGAACTAAGTGGAAAGACATTGGCTATCATAGGGCTAGGAAGAATAGGCAGGGAAGTCGCTCTAAGAATGCAAGCTTGGGGAATGACGGTAAGAAATAGATCATATCAATTTAATATAAATAAACAATTATATTTGAAGTTTGTAGTTGTCGACTTGCATTGTATAGTATAAATAAAATGTTGTTATGTTACAGTTTATGTCCAGATAACTGTTAATAAATTGTATTAATTATTGTAACATATGTGTTTTACAGACCATTGGCTATGATCCTATTGTAACAGCGGAACAGGCTGCAGAATTTAATGTGGAATTTTTGCCTCTTGAAAAAATATGGCCTAGAGCTAATTACATTACTGTTCACACTCCGCTTATTCCAGAAACTCGAAGTAAGTATAGAAAAAAAGTGAAATTTTACTAAAAACTAGCATAAGTTACGGTATAGAATATAACAGTATTAGGCAATACTTGTATTTTAGTGGCATTATAACTTAACGATAAAATCTCCAAGTCTTAATTACAATAGCTTAAAAAGACATAATTTTACAATGTTTCAAGTTATACTACAAATGAAATAGATTATTTAAAAAAACGACTAAATCGACTTCAAAAAATTGATAAAAATCTTGAAAAATTACTAAATTGTTACAAAATTTTGTGATTACATTAAGTGTATTTAATTAAACAGATACTCAAAATGAGCGTCTTGTACTTCAATACACTTCTTTATTCTGCGGATTTTTTCTTACTGTATTCAAAATAACATTTCAAGATAATTTCAAATAAGATTGCAGTAATGGATTATCCTTTCAAACAACTCTTCCCTGGTGTTTTCTGACGTTGGATAAACAAGTCCTTTAAAATTCCCCCAAAAAAATAAATCAAACGAATTTAGGTTAGGCGATTTTGGGGGCCACAAAACAGGTTCACCATTATCCATCCAACGAATATCAAAACCCTGGTAGCAGAGGCTGCTGTAATTCCAGTTGTAGCAAACTTGCCTCGCTGGTATCCGCATTTAACGTTGGAGCAAGTGTAATCGCGATTCCAATAGGAACTCGGCAGCAGAAATGAAACAGACTTACGTAGCTGTTGCGAGTCGACTGCTGGCTATCTGTTACAATTATGTTTCAAGTGTGAATGCAACATATCGATGCAGTTTCACTATTGTAGGACTTGTGTAATCCTGTTGCTAATTCATTATTGCAATCGTGATTATGAAATTTAAGAGGCATGCCTGCCATGCCTATTCAAGTTATATGTTTTAAATTGTATTGGTTTTTTTAGTAAAATCATTACAATTTATTATAAAATAAAAATGATCTCATAAAACTATAAAGGGTTGATAAAAACTCACATTCGATTTTTATTATCATTAAAGTCAAATAACGTATTTAATATCGAATTATATTATATATATATATATATATATATATATATAATTTAAAAAAACATGTCACATTGTACAACTTTTTTGAGAATGACATATTGTAACTGTAACCATGATTTTAGATCTAATCAACGCAGAAGTATTAAACAAATGTCCCAAGGGCGTAAGAGTAATAAACGTGGCAAGAGGAGGAATCATTAGCGAAACTGACCTTCTAGCAGCCTTAAAATCCGGACAAGCTGGAGGCGCCGGCATTGACGTATTTGAACAAGAACCGCCCACTGATCCTGTAACCCTAGAGCTTATTGCTCACGAAAAAGTAGTGGCAACACCTCATTTAGGGGCCAGTACTGCCGAAGCTCAAGTAAGAGTGGCGGTCGAAGTATCAGAACAGATAATTGCTTTAACTGGAAAGAGCAAAGAATTTACTGCTGCACCAGGAGTAATTAATCGTAGTGTTTTGGATAAATAGAAATCATACATTTTTTTATAATACTATTTTGTTACACGTAATATAACTGAAATTTGTAATAATCTTACTAGTTGTTTTATTATACTTTTATAAGAAAATTGGGTAATGCCTATTTTATACCTTCTTTAAAAAAAAAATATTACTTGAATTTTTTATTTATGTCTTATTTATTTGTTAATAATCGCTCTCTAAAGCTAATTCGTCAATTCAGCATTAAAACTACGATTATATAAGAAAACTTTATTTTAACTTTTACACTTATTACTTCTATTCTTTAATACCGTGTGCAGATTTAATTCCAACTTCTAACTGCTCTCGTTGCCGCGCTACGTCTTTGTAAGCCTGGATTGCTAGCTCTAGGGCTCCTTTCTTGTTGGCAGCTTTTTGAATAAAAGCTTCTACCATATCCAGATCAGTTTTACCTTCAAATGTAATATCATGAAATCGAGAATATAAAGAAACCAATTTTCCTGCTTCATTGATATTTAACGTTTCTATGAGTTCTAACAGAAGGTTGTCAATATTTTTGTGCCACACTAAAAAGAACACCAATCCACCAAAATGCCTAGTAGACCTGAAATAAAAATAGAGCTGATCAAGCCTAATCAATAATAACATTAGGTGCTAGGATAATGGTTATGTTAAGCAACTAGCTTTTGCTTCACATTTTGTTTACTATTAGCAAGGAACAAACATTATTTATGATTAATTTTATGAAATACTGTTTGACATAAAGTTTATCCCACGAAAAGGAGGAATTACATAATCACTCTGTAGATAGATTTTAACCATGAGAACTGAAACTGTGTATATTTTATATTACCACCCTAAAACTGTTACCCATAAAGGAAAAAATAAATCAATTATCAAATTTAAGCACAGACTCAGTTTAATTACTTTTAATGGTTTATTAACGGCAATAAATCATATAAATTCCATTTTATATAATAAGTCAAATAAGAAAAAAAAATCTAAAACGAAACAATCACAAAATATCACAAGTCACATCAGTAATAAAAGAATAACAATTAACTAAAACAATAATATGTCCTACAGTCTATTACGTATAAAATTCAATTATTTAAAAATTCTTTAATACAACCCTTAAATGAGTTCAGAGAGAGTATAAATGGGTCAACATTCCTAGGCAGTGAATTCATTTCCCTACTCATTCTGGACATTGGGGTGTTAAACGCATAGTTTGTCCTATGGTATGGTTCATTAAAAAGACTATGGGCCCGAAGCACCCTCTGAGGTACAGCGAATCCAACAGCCCCCAACAATTCAGGAGCATCAACCATAGAGTTTATGATCTTATAAAATAATATTAGGTCAAGATAGATGCGTCTATTATATAATGATAACAAGTTCATATAATCTCGTATTACACTGAATGGCACATCTTGCTTAAAAGCAACAAATTTCAAGAAACGGACCTGTACCTTCTCAATTTTATTTCTGTATATTTCATAGTTTGGTGCCCAGACTGGAGATGCATACTCCAAGACAGATCGAACCATTGAGCAGTATACAGATTTAAAACACTGCACACTGCTGAAATCAGCTAATGTGCATTTAATAAAGCCAACAAGCCTCAAACCACGGCTCGAAACACTATTAACGTGCAGGTCAAAAGAAAGACCCTCATCAAATATCACCCCAAGATCCTTTATATGATCTGAGCGAGTCAGCATTGTATTGTGCAATGTGTAATTATAAACTATACTATCTTTTTTCTTTGAGAAAGTAATGGCAGAACATTTTGTTAAATTAAGTTGCAACATTTTTAGCAACATACAGAATGATAATATCGATTCGGAGATACTTATCAGCAATATTTCTGACCACTGGGGCCAGGTTTTGCAAATAAAGGTAAATAGGGAGTATCAGCAGACTTATACAAAAAAAAGATTTTTCAATAACCATAATCTATTACGTTTTAAGGACTACCTTATAAATGAGCCTTGGAATGAGGTAGATCAAGCATACGGTGCTGACGAAAAATATCACACATTTTTTCGAATATTCTACTATTATTTTGACCTTTCTTTCCCAACCAGTACAAATAGAATCAAATATCATAAAGCAAGCTGGGTAAATACCGAAATCCGTAACTATTCAAACTACATCAAAGACCTGTATGTGTGGTACAAGCAAACAAAAAGTCAAGCTGTGTATAGAACATATAGATCAGAAAGAAAGATTTATCGGAAATACCTATCTGATTATCATAAAAATTTAAATGATAGTAGGATTATTAATTCCAAAAATAAAATTAAAACTGCCTGGAATATTCTTAAAACCGAATGCAATGAGATTAAAAAGAATTACGACATAACCCTAAAAATAGATGATCATATTCATAGTGACCCAAAAGATATTGCTGAACTATTTAGCAGACAGTTCAATGTACACAATAATTCAAATCTTAACCTTACGTTTCAAACTGAAGTTAATTATCCTACAATATTCTTATCACCAGTTAATTCCGATGAAATTTTTCGAACACTTACGAGTTTACCTAATAAATTTTCAGCGGGACTGGACGACGTGCCCGTATATGTTATAAAATTTGTCGCACACTGCATAAGTAATCCCTTAGCAAATATTGTTAATGAAAGTTTTGCCAGACAGGTCTTTCCTACTAATCTCAAGACGGCCAAAGTGATTCCTATATTTAAAAAAGGGGATCGCCAGTGCATCAAAAATTACAGACCAATCTCCCTGCTTCCAGCAGTGTCAAAGGTCTTTGAAAAAGTTATATATACTAGAATACTTGAACATCTAAACAGACTCAATATCCTGAGTAAAAATCAGTTCGGCTTTAGACCTAACAAATCTACTGAAATGGCAATATTTAACGCAATTTCTTATATAAATGAAAGAATTGACACAAATGATAAAGTGGCAGGCCTATATTTTGATTTGTCTAAGGCCTTTGACACTGTGGATCATAACTTGGTGCGTATGGGGTCAGGGGTGTTGCTGCCAGTTTGCTGCAATCCTACTTATCAGATAGGCAGCAAACAGTCTGCTTTGCTAAAAATAATCATCATTACTTTTCAGATAGAACTAAATTGTTGCAGGGGGTACCTCAGGGCTCCATCTTGGGACCCATATTATTCTTAATATATGTAAACAATCTGGGGGATGGATTGGCCGCGGATAGCGTTTGCCAGTTTGCTGATGACACATCAGTGATTCTGGCGGACACTTCTATGGCAGGACTGTCTCAAAAGTGCACAAACTCTGCATTGAAAATGCAGCAGTGGTGTTCTGATAACGGCCTCACTCTAAACGTAGATAAAACCGGCCTCATTCTTTTCTCAAAACATGCAATAAGGTCTGAGTCACTGCTTGTGTGGCTTGGGGGTAGATCTATACCTACTTTGGAACAGGTTAAGTTCTTGGGTGTTCATTTGAACCCCTCCTTCAACTGGGAACATCATATTTCAGCTCTTGGGGCTAGGCTTAGCAGTTTGTGTGGTGTAGTCCAAAGGCTTCGTGACGTGATCACTGCAGAGACTGTTAGGCTTTTCTACCTTGGGCAAATACAATCTCTTGTCTCTTATGGTATTTCCTTTTGGGGATCATCAAGAAAGGCTATTAATATATTTAAAATTCAAAAACGCATAATAAGATGCATCTTCCACCTACATCCAAGAGCTTCATGTCGACCATTTTTTACTCAGTTTAAGTTGCTTACTGTTCCCTCATTATACTTTAGATCTTTAGTCATGATTGTCAGAAGGAATACGGAATTATTTCCGCTGAATAGACAGTTCTATGGGGGAAACATGGTTATGACTACCAGAGGGGCGAATGACCTAAGGGTACCTTTCCATAACTCCACCTTCTATGAGAGAGGACCATACTATATGGCGATTAAAGCTGTAAGGATGTTACCAAGAGAAATCTGGCTTACCGAGTCGATTAATTGCTTTAAGAGTCGCGTAAATGAATGGCTTTCTGATAGGTGCTTTTACTCTTTCAATTTTAATGAATAGTTTTTGTAATGTCAATATTTTTAATTGAATATTTTTTGTTTAGTGGGTTTTTGTCTAGCATTTGCTTTGTGTGTAAAAATTTTATTCCTTTTAAATTAGAATATCTTATTTTGAAAACTGTAAAACTTTGTTCAGTTTAAACTGACTTTCTTATTACTACTTTTTTAAAATTATCTTGTATCTGTCTTTTTCTCCTTTTGTTTTCCTTTGTGTAAAGTTCCTATCGAAATGTCGATTAGTTTTTATATTAACTGTAGTTAGATCGACATATTTACAATTTTTAATGTTAAACATTTCTTTCTCTGACGTTGCTTTGTTATGTGATCATAATTTTGTTGGCAAATAAAGGATATTATTATTATTATTATTATTATTATTATGAAATTGCGGTCACACCACTTAGTAAAACTATCCAGGTCACCCTGCAAGGCCACACAGTCCTCTATCTCTCCAACAACCTTTGGGGCTTTTTAAATGTTTTCTTAAAAAAATATAAACCCAGATATTTTATGATGATATAAACTAAAAAAGTCGTACCCCCTTTAATATTTTCAAATAAATCTGTGGAAAAAATCCTACCATGGTTATGTAATTAAAACCGAAAGGATAAGTGGCCAAAGGTAATCTTAATCTATAATATCGGCGAACACCGATGGAATGTTTTTAAACTGAAGAATTTTCTATTATTAGGAAACAAAAGAATAATCGAATAAAATCGCTGTAATGCAATATATTCGTTTAATTACATGTACAAAGAATTCTTATAATGAAGGGATGACTAATGCCCTGTACGAACAAGACTGAAAGTTTCGGAAATAGAATCGCCCTTACAAAGCGAGATAGATACCAACGGAAACAGCCCAACTGCACTATAAAATGAAATAATACTAAATACTGTTGTAATATGGCCATTTCGCTATCATAATACTCTTACCCTCAAAAGAAGGATTGTGTCATACCTTAGCAGTTCGAATTTGTTGCTATCATTCAAATGTTGATAGGTAATAGAAGTAACTCTTTGAAATTCTGGATCATCTGGTTCAAATTGTAAACAAGTCCGATCTAGAATAAATTCATATTCATGACGATCCAATAAGCTCTCTAAATAATTGTCCTCAAACATTGCAGGTACCCTTAAAGCTTTCCCTGGCACAGGGAAATATATTTGATTAATTCTTTGCCTTAGTTCCCATTCAGCCTCTTTTAAATTGCCATCAGGTTCTCTTACTACGATGAGTCTGTCAGAATTACTTACTCCATAAGTAATATCCGTAAAAACCATTCTTGATGTTTCCAGTCCTGAAATATAAAGTTACCTATATACTTAAAACACAAAACTATGTTTCCTCACAACTTGATAATGGTTTCCACTTAACTGATTTGTAGATTTTTTCTGAATTTATTAAATAAATTGATGACTTTAATATTGGCTATTCTGAAATTTTCTGGTCAATTTTTTATAATTCTTTACCTTAACATTTAATTCATATTCATGATATTTAAGGCTGTGTTTCTATAAATATAAAGAGAATATCACAATAAGAATCTTACATCTTCGTTGATTTTGTAGTAATGCTTAAAACAGTATGTCACCATCTTTAAAGAGATACGGAAAAGAAAAGTCAAAATCAGGCCCCAGCTGACCCATTTTTAAGGCATGTGTAGCCTTCAAAAATTCATCAATACCCCCCACCCCACCAAATCCTAAAAAATCTGTTTACACACAAATTCGCTATATTTTGGCCTCAGAATTTTAACAAAGATAAAGTTACTTATTCAATAGTGATCCTTATTTTAACTTATTTAACATTAATTGTAAAGACCTTGATGTACCTTGTAAGGCAGGATCTTTAGAAATAATTCTGGTAATTGGCTTCCTCACTTTTACTACAGGAGGAATTTGAAGGAGCTCTTCTGCCATTTGATTCGCTTCCTGTAAAGCTTCTTCTAGCTGTACATCAGTCATAAATTTGTATTGAGGGTCAGTTAGTATTTGGCTGCCAAGCTTTCTTCTTTTAAACACCTTGTTGTAATCTGGTCTTGTTAATGATTTTAACATTGATTGAATTTCTTCATTAAAAAATATTAAAGCAGGATCTTTTGAATCATCTAAAATAATAAAATTCATTATATGAGTATGGCTATAATTTAACATTCTAAAGACAGCATGTAGTTTAATGTATGAACCTGCAATTCTATCGGAATGAATAAATAGGAGTCCTAAATATTGTGTATACCATTAACACCTTACCATAGTAAATTGATGTATAATTTAACAAACGATGAGTGCATAAATATGGCAGTCTCTGAGATGTATTCATTAACACTCTTTTAAAAACGCTGCTTAAACAAGTCATTTTATTTTAATTAAGTTTACAAAAATAATTGAACCAAGTATGAGGCAAAAGTATGAGGTTAGGATTAACAAAATGGTAGTTATAACAGTTTCATTATCGGGTTCCAAATTATAAAATAAGAATGACCGGTAATGAGGGTGCGTTCGGACTTTAATAATTGTTAGATTATTCCCTATAAAAAAAAGAACATAAAAAAAGCGTGCAGTGTGTTGCTTCCGACATTTGTTATTGGTGATTTATAGCTCTTTCTCTGTATCTCTAAACATATTATCAAAAACAAATCAAAACAAACAAAACCAAAATGGCACCAACCTCTAGCTTACAGCTTTCCGAATTATTACCTAATTTAGGCTATGTTATACAATACACCATATTTGAAAAACGTATCGAGGGGATTATTTATCCTACAAAATAATATTTACACCGCTTTATTCAGAAATAACACTTACACCGCTTTATTATTCAGATTTGCTCAGAGCTACTCAGGGTTTCAAATATGAGAACAGGGCTGTATTCTTTTGAGTAAATTATCACTGATCAAAGTGAACAAAGTGAAACTGATAACTTCATGTTCTTTTGAATATACAATTACATGTCATTGGGTCGAAGTGATCATGATCACTTCAAGTGACAGAATTGAAGTGATAATTACTCAAAAGAATATACCTCAGTAAAAATATTAAATATTGACAGCTAATAGTGACAGATGACAGCTTGGATAACCAACGTTAACATTTTAAGGTTATATTTTTATTATTTTTATTTCTTTAGGAAAAATTTATATTTTTTAAATATATTTTGTGTTTACGCTACATAATTTTAATGGCTCTTACTAAATTGACAATTGTTCCACCTCTTTACAAGAGAATTATGGCAAAGTTTCCCCAAAACTTTACTTTTTGCTTCGCCTATGGATCCGGAGTGAAAAAGCAACTTCAGAATAAAGATAAGCAAAACATGATTGATTTAATATTTGCTGTTAAAGACCCAGTTTCGTGGCACAATGCTAATTTACACATGAACAGGTCTCATTATAGTGGTCTGAAATATTTTGGCCATGAATTTATAGCTCGTTATGAAAGGAATTTTGGTGCTAAAGTATATTTTAACACACTTGTTCCAGTTGACGAATATTTAATTAAATACGGGGTAGTGAGTACAGATGACCTAATTACTGATTTATTAGAATGGTCTGACCTATATTTAGCAGGACGATTGCATAAACCTGTAGAAATTATAGAGAAACCTCTCGACACTGAATTGGAAACTGCTTTACAATTAAATTTGCAATCAGCAGTTCATGCAGCATTATTAGTTCTTCCAGAATCTTTCACTGAATATGAATTTTATTATACAATTTCAAATTTAAGTTACCTTGGTGATTTTCGAATGATATTTGGTGAAAATAAAAACAAAGTGGATAATATTGTCAAAGCTCAAATGTTAGGATTTAGAAATTTATATAAACCTCTCCTTTTAAGTTTACATGACTATGTTGACTTTCCTATGTTAAAAAGTGATACAAAGAATACAAGTATTGAAACAGATAACAACCTTGACAAAACTGATTCTAGTACTTACTGTGCTCAGGATATAGGACCGTTGGCAAAGCTGCACCATTTAAATCAATTGCCTAGATGGCCTCAAAAAGCTCTTACCAGATATTGGAACAAAGGCAATTTTCGACAAGATACTGAAGATGTTTTAAGAGCGATAGCCTATGATCCTGATTGTGGTAAAATAGTTAGTCAACGTATCAATGAAATTGTATGGAATTCATCAATTCGTCAGAGTCTAAAAGGCATATTAACCGCTGGAATGTTCAAAAGCATTAAATATAGCAGCAGAAAAATTAAAAAGATGCTGTTCTAATTTAGTATGTACTTACCTATTATGAGTTAAAAGACTGAGTAGTTTAGTTTTAGGATAATAATCAGGTGTGGCCTTAATTCAGCATAAATTTAAAATTAAATCATCCAGAGAGCAAAACAAGAATGTAAGAAGGTATTAAAATTAAAACCAATCAATTAGGTAGTAATCTATATTTCCAATTTTTAACTTTTTATTATGTTAATTCCCCAACGTTGTGATTTAAGATTTTTTTTTTGAGAATTTTTATAATTATTTTAGTATTTTTAAGTTAATTTTTTTAAAATGCAGGTCTATAGAGTAATATTGTTTCTCAGTAAAGTTATGGATTCTAAAATATGAAATAAAGCACAAAAATGTTCAGCAATAACAGAGTCTAAATCAACCAAAACTGATATTTTCCAAATTAGTATTAAATTTGGATTATTACAAATAAGAAATAAAGAAATCTGAATATTATATAGTGTAAGACACTACACTAAAAATATGAAAACTTTCAAATATTCCTAATAAATGACAATTTACATCCCAATTGTGTAACAAAATTAACACATTTTGGATAACTGCATATTCAGACTGTTGTGAAGTTGTACTGTATCTACTTGCCTATTACAACTAAAAAAGTTTGATAATTAGCTGTTCAGCAGCCACTTATTTTGAGGCAATTGAGGATATTGGAAATTTATAACTAACTTCTGTAAAACAAATAAAATTCCACATTGTTGATTTGGCGCCTTAGTTTAAAGGCAAATATGAAAAAAGTCTCTCGCAAGGAACCTACCAACTCTGGTATCTTAAATTTTAATTCTTATATATGTTGTACGGTGTATTCGGTCTATCCTAGATTCAAAGGATTTTATAGGACAAAACTATAATTTTTAAAATGTGTTAGAAAGATTCAAGGGCAACTTCTATTGGTTTATCTGTACGATTATCGACTAGGATAAGTTAGCTCTTACACAATAGACCTGGGTTTAATTCACATAAATTTTTAGTTAGGTAATGATCTCCTGAAATTTGTGAATCCCAGGTCAGAATTGGCCCATCATTTTGAGATATTTGAGGTTATATAGTAGAAACATTTTTTTTGCTACTTTTGATGTTTTATGTGCAGAATCTAGAACAAGAGTTGTTCAGTGCAGGATTGGTCTTTTTTTTTTCTAGTTTCATCATGTAATACTACTCCTTCCCTTCAAAACAAGCTATTGAGCGGTAATCTACGATTTTTTCTTGCAAAGTTACGACTATTTTAAGTTATGACATATAGCGCAACACATTATCCCTTTGAGGCATACATTTTTCTCGGAAATTTATATTTGAAAGATTTTCAGGGCCACTGGGCACAAATATAAAGTCAGAAAATTGATATTTTCATTTCCAAGATGACGGATTCAAAATGGCGCATCGAAATTTACAAAAAATGATACGGGCATCTAAAAAATTTCACTTCGGGTTTTCGGAGTCGTTGATTACGAATATTATGTCAGAAAATGGAAAATTTTATTTTTAAGATGGTGGATTCAAAATGGTGGGATAGAAATTTGCAAAAAACGATGTTGCTCTCTAAAAACCTACTAACCTGTACTTAAAATAGCTGTAACTTTGCAAGAAAAAATCGTGACCGCTCCATAGCTGATTTTAGGTAGGAATATTAAATGATGCAACTAGAAAAAAGGACCAAAAAAATGTCTGTATCCCGTACATAACCTCAAAAGTAGTCAAAAAAAGACATTGCTGTAACCCAACTATTTTTCTATATAATTATAATATATTTAGGTTACGCCTATAGTTCACTGCCATAATTACAAGCGAATAGTTAGTAAATTCTAGGATAAGCGTAGCCTAAGTAAATACATTTGTTAAACAACCTAACGGGAAAGTCCCAAACCTATAAAATCATAAAACCTTTATAAAAACTATAAAACTTTATTCATGGCGCCCTTTTGTCGCATATCAGGTAGACTTTAGAACTAGATTGTTTGACCAATGGTTTTTAATAAAATAGGTATGTTAGTTTGTTAAGTACGCCTATGACCGATTGGAGACAAGAAAAGTATAAATTGGATCCATGAGGTTGAAGGGCTCTCTATTACTCTTTATACATCGCTCTTTACTCATAGCTTTTTTACTATTTTCTCTTTTATAAATTGTCAACATAGAATAAGAAATCATAGAGGAATTACCTCATAATCATAAGTTGTGCCTGTAAAGTTGTTTAATAATCATAAAGAAGCATATTTTCATTCCTTAGTTTTTATTTTAATTTTAATTCGCGGCTCTAATCACAACACCCGTGATTAGAAAACGCAACATTGGTGGCAGCGGTGAACTTTTTTCGGTAATTAGAAAACGCAACAACATTTTTCGAGTACGTAACTTCAAATATCTCAAAATCCTGACGTAACGGGTCAATTCCGACCCCTCTTCCGGATTCTACGCAACAAATTGCTCCAGAAATGACCCACAACTGCCCAATATTCATGACCCCATTTTTTGTAGACCTTTATGGTCATCATCTTAACGATAAATCCTGTAAAAAAAGTGTTTGTATTGTGGAAAAATTAATTAGAAAATTATAGTAGTAATAATAGAACAAAAATCAGTTGAAACCAAAAAATTTGGTAAAGTAATTAAAGTTAATAACTCCTGTTACAGATTACACGTTGTATATTAATTAATCTCTATTACAGGAGTACTAAATGTCGGATTCAGATTCAAAGGACTCAGATGAAGGTATTAGATATAAAACGGAGAGTGTACGAAATAAAACAACCACCCCTATTTCCAAGGAAAGTTACAGAGATTCATATTACAAAGACCAAACTAGAAGCACATCTGGAAAACGATATTCAAGATCACCTTCCCCTAAAAAACGCAGTGTTAAGATTTCATCGAAACATAAGAGAAAAAGTAGCAAAAGGAGTTTGAGTAGGAGTAGTAGCACATCTTCATCCGATAATAAGAGTAAATCTGTAGAGAAAGAATCTAAACGTAGGGATAAATATTCTGAGCGAATCGACTCTTATAGGACTCAGACGCATCAATTAAAGGATCACCAAAACGTTACACAAAAAGAACAGATTGGTCCTGCAGTACCGCCTCATTTATTGCATAAAACAACAGATTTGTACAAAACAGAAAACAGTAAAGATGTTAGTAGCCATGAACCTAAAAATAAAATTGAACCTCGCCCACCATCCCTCTCCATTGGTCCCAACCTACCACCACATATGATCAACAAAAAGCCAGAATATATAGGACCTAGCTTGCCTACAGATTTGAGGAAAGTTGATGACATAGTTGAACAAGATCATCAAAGTGAGTCTCAATCGCTTCTACTAAATGATCATAAACAAGTTATACAAAAAGAAATGATTGGTCCTGCATTACCGCTCCACTTATTGAATAAAACAACAGACAGCCAAGATGTCAGTCAAGAGTTTAAAGATAAAATTGAAGTACCTGAACCATCTCCCATTGGTCCAACACTACCACCACATTTGATCAACAAAGAGCCGGAGTATATAGGACCTAGCTTGCCTATCAATATGAGGAAAGTTGATGATATAATTGAACAAGATCAAGAAATATCAAAAGATACATTTTCTCAGTTAGTTGGACCTCGACTCCCTCCCCATCTTTTGAATAGTACAAAAAATTATGAATTGGAGCAAAGTTCCTCTTCAGTGTCTCAAGAAAATAATTCAAGTAAAATAATCGGGCCAACTTTGCCTCCACATTTACGGAAAAAGTTGCAAGAAGAAGTGGAAGAAAATATTGCTATAGCGAATACCATGGAAGCCGAAGAAGAAGATGAAGATGATTTTTATGGTCCATTGCCGGCCGGCATTTCGCATAATACTTCTTCCCATAAAGCTTTAGAAGAAAGGGCATTACAGATGAAAATCGATCAATTGGGACCAAAAGAAAGCAACGAACCAGTAAGGGAGACGTGGATGATCGAATTACCTGCAGCTAAAGCTGCAAACCTTGGATTAGGCCCGAGACAGTTTAGAAATCGGTCAGGACCAGATATGTCTGATAGGTAAGACTTAAAAATATTTTAGTCTCTTTTTTAACTTGTAGATACAATTTAGGTAAAATTATTTTATTAAAGTTATTTTAATAATTGCCTTAAAACACAAATTATGCAATTTGTTCTGCCTCACTGTATATATCGGGGATTTTTCCAAAGTATAACTCTACTGATTTCCAATAGTGTAGATAAAAATAATTAGAATAAAAATGATGTTATGTTAAATCAAGGTATTTTATTGTTTAGATCGTCTTGGACTAACGTTCCTGGTGATAAAAATAAAAAGAAGAATCCAGAAACCAAAGTGGATTTAAAAGCGGAAGCAGAACTAAAAGAAATAAAGAGACGGGACAAAGAGCAAGAAATGTTAACAAAAAAGCACAAACGAAAAGAGGAAAGTTTAATGAAGATGCACAGTGATAAGTTAAAAAAAGAAAAAAAGGTAAGGTTATGAAAAAAATACTTTGGAAATGCTTAAAATATGACGTTTTCATTTTGCCAGGCAGTTGTGATCCAATATGGTCACCCATTAAATAACAATATTCCTGTTTTATCTTTAATTAAACTAAGATGTTTTGACAATGTCCATCTAATTTAATGTCTGTATAAGCAAGGTTTTAAAAGGAAAAAAAAACCTTAATTAAATTAAGTGTTTTCTTTTCAGGATGATGGGCCTAGCGAAAGAAGACCATTTAGTAGAGAGATTGATTTGCAAGTAAATAGGTTTGATGAGGCACAAAAGAAAGCAATTGTCAAGAAGGCGCAACTTTTGGATACTCGATTTTCATCTGGGCAGTCCAAATATCTTTGAAATGACTTTAGCTAATGAAATCTTATTTGTATTGTAAAGGATTTTATGTGTGTGTAATGATAAAGTTTAAATTAAAGAAATAAGTTTGTCCACCAACTTCACGGACATGGTCTAATTTTAAAACCGATCTAATTTTTAGTTAGTTCCAATCGATAAATGCAACAATAAGTTCACTAATAAGTAAAGTGTGAGCCGATGCATTACTGTCATGCAAGAACTAACTGAAGTGCACCATTTCCGGCTGTTTTTGCATATATATATATATATATATATATATATATATATATATATATATATATATATATATATATATATATATATATATGGCCTCACTCAAATTACCCATAATGGTTAAATAATTGTTCCTTATTTATCGTTTGACTCTCCAGGAGAAATTCTTAATGAGCCACATCTTGATAATAGAAAAAAAACCGTAAAGTAAGACTAGTAGCGGATCTAGCTTCTCTCTTTGGGGATGGGGGGGGGGGGGTGATATGACAAAAACACAGCATGACAAGTGAGAGCAAGTTGTCAACTGGCGAGAATGCCAGTAGTTTTGAATTTGAAGCTCTAGGGGGAGGGGGGGGGGTAGGCGAGCGAAAGCGAGTTGTCGACGGAGGGAGGGGAGATGCCAGCAACATTTATATTCCTAGATAAGAAGCAGGGTCGGGTTCATTTTTTTAATTCAAAGTGTTGGTTGGGGGGGGGGGGAGATCGCAAGCGGACGCGAGTTGTTTACGGGAGGGGATGCACTACGATTGTACATATAGTCCGGACGCTATGGAGGAGTTGAGCATGCAGAGGTACATGTTTCGTCTCTACTAGACTCATCAGGGTACCTGCCGTATCACTGTGGCGGGGAGGGTAAGTTTTGACTTTCTTCTCAGTATGGTTTCCGTTGATAAATATATAAAAATAAAATAAAATTTAAGGATCATAAGCATTAATTTTACTTCGGAAAAATTAAGTGTGTTTGGAGTTATCAAATATTGTAAGGTATAGATAATAAAAGGGCGACTTAAGCTTAGTTATTTATTGGCAGCAGAAGTATTACTTTGATTAAGTCATATTTGCCTAATCGTCTTCACTACGTATCATAGAATAATCATATTTCAGACAAAAAACCGGTTAACCATGAAGTCCCTCAAGGCTATGTATGCACTAGGTCCAATACTGTTTATCGAGTAGTGCTGCGGCTGTCTTGTTATTTGCTGATGATACAACTACTTTAAATAGCTCTCTGAAAACCTTGAACAGTTAAGTCAAATGGTAATGACTACTCTTATGGACATACAGACTTGGGCTAAGTACAGTATTAATGCATCCGAAACTAAAACCTTAAACTTTACACTAAGACCAGCGACATCTTCCCTGAAAAATTTTTGGGAGTGTAATTTGACATGGGAGGAGCATGCGGCCAAACTTTTGAATAAGTTGACGAGTAAAAATATTTACATTATTTGCAACCTAAAAAATATTGTTTCCCTCTACGTCCTTATAAATGTATATTAAGGTTATATAAATGCTAATCTATCCTACACTATTCTGTGCTAGGGGCATTCTTCTCATGCGGTTGTTGTGTTTGCTGTGCAGGGATGCTGCGTGAGAGTGACTGCTGGCATAGGATATTCTAAATTTTGCAGAAGCAGTTTCATATCCTTGGGTATTCTTACCTTGCAATGCATCTATATTCTTAGTTGCCTCATTAAGAAAAACATTGATTACTTTAAACTGTGATTTCCACCAAAATAACACCAGAAAAAGGAGTGATATCGCTATAAATTATAGTAGAACTGCAAGGGCCAGGAATGGGGAAAAAAATCACTACGGTATTAAATTTTTTAACATTCTTTCTGAAGGCATTAAGTACGCCACTGGAGAAAATTTTCAATTTAAAATTAACGATATCTCATGAAATAAGATTTTTTTAGTGAGAAGGGGAATCTCCTATACAATTTTAATAACCTGTCTTAAATTATGAACTCAGAGTGGCACTTTCTTGTTGGCCTTATTAATTCTGTTTAATAAGTAATTAAATTTTTTATAAATCTCATTGTAGTACTTGTATTTGTTTATTACTTGTGAGATTACTATTCATGAATAAAAAATGATGTTTTATTGAATGTTACCAAATTTTTAGTTTAAGAGGAGGTTTTGAAAAAAATTTGGCCTTGGTGTACATACAAATTTAGAAATAATAAATAACAGTAAAATTACAAAAAAAGTAATTTTACTGTTATTTGCTTATCGTAACTCGTTAGTACTTCGTAGAGTGAAAGAAACTACTAATTTACATCAAATCATATAAAAAAATATATTTGTGACACTTATACATAATAACACCACACGCCTAGATAAGAACTTAACAATAATAAAATAATTTGAAGCTCTAATATTGAACTTTGGTTACAGGTTGGGCTAAGGAATGTAATAGCACAAAGCACAAACCAAATTTTAAAAAATCCTATTCTATAACATGGCAGTATAAAACTTCTAATATTCATTTTACGCGATACATTTTATGCGGGGTGTACATATTTAAATTATAAATATTATTACGTTTTTTACAAATGTGCTTTAAAAATTATGTAAATTAAAAATTTATACTGGCGCATTTCGGCAAATTCCGTAAAACTTCTGTCGTGCTTGGGATGGCCAATGCTGCTGACATCAAATGAATATTCAGATGACTTAAAGTCTTCCTTTTGGTACAATAATTTGTTTTTTCTGAACCCTTATATCCCTAGGTAGTTGCTTTCTGCAACTCTCGCTCTTGGTTCGATATAGCTCCACTTATAAAAGCATGATGTAGTTGCAAACCATATGGGGAGAAAAAACTAGAGTGTGATTCACTCAACGACAAAAAAGTTAGGAATTCACTCACTTTTATTTTTTTTCTTGTGAGATAACCTGATATTATACAGGGTGATTCAAAAATCGATCACGAAACTTAAGGGGGTGATTCTACTTGACAAAATAAGGGTAGAGCTTCAGATAATTTTTTTTCAAAATGTCATTCGTTTTCGAGTTACAAGCCGTCCAAGTTCAAGTTTTTATTTTTTGTTTTTTGAATTACTCGCTTACAGGAAAACCGATTTGACTAATATTTGAAAGATAGGCTAAGTCTTCTGCGCTTCATCATTTTAGTAACAATTCACATTGATTGTTTGCCGCTAGAGGGCACTTTACCTACATTGAAAATTGTTTTTTTGTCATAATTTTTTAGTGTTGACAGCTACAGTAGTTTTTGGCATAATTTCTGAAAGACTGATGCCAGGCCTTTAAAAAAGGTGCTCTTTATTTACATCGCTAAACCCAACGGTTTAGACGTAAATCACCCTTAAAAATTAAGTGGTAAATTTACTTTTCTCATTTCATTACCACCAGCTACCAGGTAAATAGCTATCAAAGTATACTAGAGCTGTCAGTTTAACATCAAATAAATTCGCTTTTTAAACTATTTAATTTATAATCTTAAAATAACTAATAATGGCTAATCACCAATATTCAAATATCGAATATTGTGATATCCATTTTTGTTATGGAAAAGCAAATGGTAATGCAGAGTTGGCAAGAAGATATTATATGGAGAGTTATCCGGAAAGAAATATCCCTCATGCTCAAACATTTTCCAGTGGGCACAGGAGGCTTGCGGAATGTGGTTCCTTTAAAAGTTATAATGGAAATAGGGGAAGACCTAGAACTGCTAGAAACGTGCTACAAGAAGAAAGAATGCTTGAAATTATTGAAGATAATCCAGGTATTAGTACTAGAAAAATTGGGAATGAAGTGCGGCTCTGTCAGGCTAGTTCATGGAGGATACTAAGAGAAGAACAACTCTACCCGTTTCATTCAAAAAAGGTGCAGGCTCTTTATGACGATGATCAGCCGAGACGGTTGGAAATGTGCAATCAGATCCTAGCTAAGTATGAACACGATAATCGATTAATTGGCGTCATATTATTCACTGACGAGGCTGGTTTCACTCGTGATGGCATAACAAATCTACACAACATCCACACATATGCTTACGAGAACCCAAACAATGTGGTAGAAACGAAACATCAGCGTAGATTTTCACTAAATGTGTGGGCAGGGATAATAGGAGATTACCTTATTGGTCCTCATTTCTTTGATGGCCCATTAACTGGTGACGTATACTTAGATTTTATCCAAAATCGTCTCCCATTGTATCTGGAAGATGTGCCATTGGAACAAAGGGCCAACATGTGGATCCTCCAAGACGGAGCTCCGCCCCACTTTAGTATACGTGTCCGACAGTATTTGAATGCAACGTATCCTGAGCGATGGATAGGACGAAGTGGACCATTGGCATGGGCAGCGAGGTCACCAGACCTTAATCCTATGGATTTTTTCTTTTGGGGTCATTTGAAACAATTGGTGTACGATATTCCAGTAATCAACGTCGAGGATCTTCGCTTCAGGATAATCGAAAAGTGCCAAATTATTAAAGAAACACCAGAAATTTTTCATCGAGTTAGGCGACATTTTTTGAAGTGTTAGGAAATGTATGGAAGAAAATGGGGGACATTTTGAGAATCTTTTTTAGTTTGTTTAGTACTGTTTCATTAATTTTTATCAATTAAATGTATATCGCAATAATCCATAATATGAATATTTACTGATTAGCCATTAGTTATTTTAAGATTATAAATTAAATAGTTTAAAAAGCGAATTTATTTGATGTTAAACTGACAGCTCTAGTATACTTTGATAGCTATTTACCTGGTAGCTGGTGGTAATGAAATGAGAAAAGTAAATTTACCACTTAATTTTTAAGAGTGATTTACGTCTAAACCGTTGGGTTTAGCGATGTAAATAAGGAGCACCTTTTTTAAAGGCCTGGCATCAGTCTTTCAGAAATTATGCCAAAAACTACTGTAGCTGTCAACACTAAAAAATTATGACAAAAAAACAATTTTCAATGTAGGTAAAGTGCCCTCTAGCGGCAAACAATCAATGTGAATTGTTACTAAAATGATGAAGCGCAGAAGACTTAGCCTATCTTTCAAATATTAGTCAAATCGGTTTTCCTGTAAGCGAGTAATTCAGAAAACAAAAAATAAAAACTTGAACTTGAACGAAAACGAATGACATTTTGAAAAAAAATTATATGAAGCTCTACCCTTATTTTGTCAAGTAGAATCACCCCCTTAAGTTTCGTGATCGATTTTTGAATCACCCTGTATAGATAAAAGAATAATTCCCATATTTCCAGTTACTTCCAATTTAATGTGTGTACCTCAGCTTCGAAGACAAATATTAAATTCCAAAAACGCTTTTTTACTCACAAATTATTGAACTCAATTTTATCACCTTTTACTCTGAGATGAAGATAAAAATTGGGAATTTAAAGGCATAAGATATACATAAAGAAAATTATATTTAACAAAAAAACGTACATTACTGATCTTTGTGTAACCAAACAGATTTTTTTTTGATACTCTTAAAGTAATGGTTTAATACGAGCCATAATATTTGAAATTATATTTTTATTACTTAACACTGTAGTAGTTCAAAATACTAATTGTAACATATTTATATAAATGCACAAAGTAAAATGGAATTTCTTCATTTAGTTATTGAAAACAATTTAATAATTAAAATTACAACACATAGTTTCAACACGTAAATAGTAGAATACGGGACTTAAAGTAACCAACAGACAATCAAATAATACTTATCACTTAACAAATTCGTTTTCTAGAAGCAGCGTTATTTTATCGTATGCGTATCTCATTTTATCATATAAACCTGCTGGACAACCGCACTTTTCAATTGTGCTAAATCTGAACGTTCGGAATGACTTATCTTCATCGATGTAAGTTACAGCCGCCATGAGTGGACACATAATAATTTTCGTGTGGTCTCCGAAATTAATCTGAAAGAAAAATTAAAAAATTAATTTTATTAAGTAACCTTCCGTCCACCAAGAAAACCCTCCTCAAGCAGAACCAATTTTAAAATCACCATTAGTGGCTCTCGAAAAGCAAACCAAGAGGGTGGAAGCAGCTCTGCAAGACACGCTGAGCGAAACTCTTGGTTATCCAGAACAAGTCCTGAGAATGATGACCAACCAGGCGCTGATCTAAGGGGGTGGGGGGCGATCGCCCCCCCCCCCCCCCAGAGCTTAGATTTCAGGAAAATACACCCGATTATGCCGCTTATACTATAGTTTATTCAAGAACTAGAGAGAGTAATAAATCATTTTTTACCCTTTTTTTTATTTGCAAACTACCTGTGTTCTTTATTCTGGTGTCTCTGGCAAAATCTGATAGACACATATATTTTTCATAGGAATGGGTTAGAAATTTTATAACCAAAAATACCAGTCTATAATAATGGACTATTTGGGTTGGATAACAATAGATATTTGTGTGCATCCATTGCCCTTTGACGTGGTTGGTATGTCGGAGGAACTGCATTTTGAGGCTGCAGGTATTATACACAATAACATCCAGATTGTAACAATTTATAGATCTCCACATGGCGATCTTTCTAATTATATAAATAGGTTGGCAACATTGTTGGATCGTCTGGATTTGAGCATGGGCATAATAGTGACGGGAGATTTTAATGTACATTTTCAAATAAACTCAACCGAAGATTCTAATGTACATTTTCATAGAAATTCATCTGAAGCCCAGGTGGTTTGCAACTTGTTTGAGTCCTACGGCCTGTCCAGGGTGGTGTATCGGCCTACTAGGTATAATGCTTGCTTGGATAATGTTTTTACAAATATAAGTAGTCATTTTGATTTTGAGGTCATTGACCCGAATATGTCAGATCATTCGGCTATTTTATTTAATTACAAAACTAAAAAACCATCCATAATAAATAATGTTAGGGTAACCTATAGACCCATTACAGATATAGGGCTCTTTAATCTCTATAATAATATCAGTAATACTGATTGGTCATTTGTTAATAACACATCAATTGCTCCTAGTATACAGTTCGAAACATTTAAAAATTTAATAAAAGATGCCTGTGAAGCATCGTTTCCTGTAAAAACAAAGCTGGTAAACAGGAATAATTTTGGAAATTCCTATAAGATCTACTGGTTTAATGAGGAATTGAGGCAGATGAGGGAAACCTTAAAGTTTATAACTCGGCTGAATAAAACAAGTCCGGTCCTGGTTACCCATGATATGCTAAAATCTTTTCGAAGTGACTATAAAAATAAAATTGAAGAAAGCAAAAAACAAGCGAACAGTAAACATATTAACACATCAAAAAATAAAAATAAAGCAGTATGGGATGTTATTAAGAACAACAACCCCATTATTGACAAGCAAGTGACTGAAAAGTTAAATGCTAATGATTTTAACATCTTTTTTTCACATATTGCTGAAAATATAATGCAGAATATTCCGAATTCAGGTTCCAACCCACTTGGCTACCTAGACTCCCTAAATACAAATAGCTCGGGTCCAACATTTAACTTTAATGAAATTACTTTTAATAATCTGAGGGATATAATGTCTGACCTTAATAATAGTGCTAGTAAGGACTGCTTTGGTCTAAATATTAGGATACTAAAGACCATAAAAAATATTGTAATATACCCGCTAGCTAAAATTATTAACAATTGTATTAAATCAGCTGTTTTTCCTGAATGTTTGAAATTGGCTCGTGTTGTGCCAGTGTTTAAGAAGGGAGCCTGCGATGATGTTGCTAACTACAGGCCAATTTCAATTGTGCCACTATTTAGTAAGATCTTCGAGAGCGTTTTAAAAAATCAGATGTGTGACTATCTTGAAGACCAGTGCCTGTTCAGTCCATGTCAGTTTGGTTTTCGTTGCAACATGTCAACTACAGCTGCCATAAACCATCTAACTACTTATATTCAAGACTGTTTTGAGAGAAGGATGTATGTCCGGGTGTCCTTCTTTGATTTAACAAAAGCTTTTGACTGCGTGTCGCATAATCTGTTGATTCAGAAACTTTATAAATATAACTTTAATGATTGCACAGTCAATCTTCTTAAATCTTACTTATCAAATCGTCTCCAGTATGTAACATTTGGTGGTGAGGCATCAAGCCCGAGTTCAGTCATTCACGGTGTGCCTCAAGGCTCAGTTCTTGGGCCGTTGTTGTTTCTTTTATATGTGAATGATATTTGTTCATGTATTTCAAACAAGGGTACAGCTATTATTTTGTTTGCTGATGATACAACGGCACTCGAGAGGGCGGACGATTTGATAAATCTTAGTCGACGGACGGAGAGCACGCGGTCAGATATTCAGAAATGGTTTACTGCTAATAAATTAGTCTTCAATGAGACTAAGACCCAGACAATGGATTTTTCACTGAAGGCTTTGAATCTGAGTGAATCAGCTGTAAAGTTCCTGGGCATATATCTTGACCCTAAACTGACATGGGAGCGGCATGCTGAACATCTTGTAAGTATTCTAAGTAGAAATACATTTATAATACGTAATCTGAAAAACATAGTGTCTAATGATGTTCTTATGAATGCTTACTATGGTCATATCCACTCGCATCTTAGCTACGCTGTCCTTTGTTGGGGACATTCATCGCATGCTACCAGGGTATTTGCAATACAACGGCGTTGCATAAGGATCATGTCTGGTCTGGGGTTCAGAGAATGTTGTAGGGCCAGTTTTATCTCCCTTGGCATCCTTACGTTGCCATCTCTTTATATCATGAATTGCCTTATGCATATCAAAAAGAATGCTGATGGGTATATCTGTAATAGTGATTACCACAACTACAACACGAGGGGCAGGAATTGTTTTACTTTGACTTATAGAACTGCTAGAGCCAGGGATGGTGCGAACCACTATGAGCTAAAATTTTTTAATGTGCTTCCTAATGTTGTTAAAAACCTCGGTGCACAGCAGCTTAAGTCCAAAATGAAAAACTATTTGAAGAAAAAAGCTTTCTACAGCATTGAAGAGTTTCTTTTAAATAATTTCAATGATTTAATATGACAGGAAAAGCACGGATGATTCCCTCACTGTACTTGTTTTACTTGTAAACTTGACTTGTTTAAAAAGTTTTGTGTTTTTTAAATTTTAGACTGATTTGTTCTTGTCTACTTAATGTTTTACTATATGTTATTTTATATTTGACTTGTGAAAATACTTTTTGTATGTATATCATGAATAAACATTATTATTATTATTTGGAAGTGTGAAGTGGTAAAAATGATTTTAATCCTTGTCATAGGCGTCGGACATATTTAACACAAATCACAACTGTATTTTTATTATTTTTAATCATATAAACCGTTTTAGGCATATTCAGACTAAAACGTAGCCTTATCCTCCCAAAAATTCTACGTTGTAATTTAAATACTTACAAAATACCGATTGTCAAAAATACAAAAAGTTAAACATATATAAAAAAATTAATTCGCCCATATAATATTAAAATTTTTTTGGGGCTATCGGTCAATTTGTTATTAATTAAAAATATTTTTAGGACATGTTACGTTTCAGTTTATTTATTTCTTAAACCATCTGCAGAATTACAATTAAACACTAAAAAGGGATCCAAATGTAATTAGTTTTTATATGTTACAGTTAAAATTAGACCTACTTATTTTTATTTCTATTGTACTGATATCTTAATTTCATTTACTTTATTATATGGAAATACGATAGCCCCAAAAAAATAAAATAAATATGTTAATTCTACACGCTTAAGAAAAAGACACAAATACAATAATAAAATAATAAAAAACTTATGGCTAATTGGAATGAAATATATATAAAATTAAAGGGTGGGACACACTAAAGTAAAAATATATATAAACAACATTAAACAATAAAATACAACAAAAACAAAAATTTAAATAATAAATTGTGTTTACACTAGTAAACATTACGTATCTAATTCCTAATCAAAGTCAGTGAAGCTATCTTCGCTCAAATTAATTATAATTGGTTCTCCTATCTCACCGATCATGAGATGGAGTTTCCACATTTTCTTTTATTCTTTTATTATATGGATTTTTCCCAATTTTCTGCAGTAACTTTACTCAAAAAAATCTTTCAAAAGTTCATTAAATTAGTAATTTTGTAAGTTGTGTTATTTCTAGCAGCTCTACCTTTTACTTAAGAGAGATATTTCCTTCTCCAGCGGACATTTTCCAGACGATCTATAAGAACAGATTTTCTATCTGATTTTTCCCAGTAAAAATTTAGTTCTCTGAGCCATTTCCAGAGTTCAGTTCTTTTAATTTCAAGTAAATCGCGATATTCATTTATTTTAGTTAGAATTTTGTCGATGGTTGGGATCTGCTTCTCATAATAAAATGTATGTACAACTCCTTTTATTGCAGTTTTCATCTCTTATTCCAACGAGGTTTTTCGTCTGCCTGTGATCAAATGTGGCTTGGGTGTATTAACAATTCCAATAGTTTTTTTCTCCTTCAGTATTCGGTATATAGTAGATTTTGCAACTCCTGTCATGTTGGAATGCATCTCAACAGAGCTTTTAACATTATTATCTAGATATTGATATCTTAAGGCATCATAAACATTCATCGTAGTAAGTTTTTCGTCGAGGAAAAAATGCCCTGGTTTAACGATTTTGGAATAAATATAGAGATGGAAGCCATATCTTTTGGGTATCCTACTAATCTCAAATAATATATAAAAACAAGCGCAAACAAGATAAATCACTAAGGACACACTGTAAAGTATACTCTGCTCACTGACAGAAATTAAATTGAACTATCAGAAATTTTATTGTTGAATTAAATTTATAAAAGCTTATAATATTTAAATATAGTCAAATATAATTAGATTTACGACAGTTCAGTTACCTGCGACATTGGAGCAGGTACGTTGGAGGTTTCGGTAACAGTTTTATTACTCTCTCTAGTTCTTCAATAGAGTATAGGAATGTGTATTCTTGCGATCGCCCCCGCCTCTCAAGAGCTTTGAGTTCAGGAAAATAGAACCGATTCTGCCTTTTATATTAGGAATGTGTATGCTGCTGGTACCCCCTCCCCCCGAAAGAGAGAGGCTGGATCCGCCCCTGTGACCAATACGGAAATATAGAAACGACTAAATTTGTATCATCACAACAGCTGATAAGTTCTTCACCCCGGTCAACAACCTGCATATAAATCCGCTGATCTGAAGAGCTTTCAAAGTTAACCTCTTAGGAAGACGCCTCTACCCCACTACCAACGGACCCGGTCCCACTGGATTTAGATTAACATATCTTAAGTTAAATTACCTGAAGAATTCCACTATTAAGTTGCATAAGCACACCAGAAGTCGAGCGGCACCACTGATGCAAATGGGGCGTTCTAGACATTGAATCAGCTTCTTTTACTACACTAGCTCCAGTCTTAATGAGGTGTTCCCTCATATATCGGTTAAAATATGACAGTAACTTCATTTTCTTGTCGTATTGCTTAGGGTAATTATCTATAGTCATGTAGGACTCGTCGCCGTTTTTATCTACATACTGCACATTGCTGCAAAAAATAAAAATGTTTAGAAATGATGTTTTAACGCAAACTAGATCATGTTAACTTACATTGCATTCGCTAACATAATAAGTCTTGTAGTGTCATTAAACATAACACCAACGCTTTCATCGGAGAGCTGATAACCAAATCCATATTTATCAGAATAATCTACCCATTTTGATACCCAAATGGTGGGTTGGGCAGCTGGGTCTGTCATTTCATCGGGCACTCTTTTGTGTATTATCGGTTTGCTTCTGATCACCTGAAAATGGAAAGAAGCATTACAATATTAAAATATTATTTCACAAGTTAAATAAATTATTTATTAACTGAAACCTAGATCGACTTAATAGCCAACATCTTAAATTAGTAATTAACAAGATGCCTGATTTTTGACTTTTAAGACAATTTTACGAAAATATATTTAGAAAATTCTATGTCTAAAACAGCTCCATAATAATTATCATTTGTCATTTCCCATCATCGACTGCTATACTATAAAATACAAATTGTGACCACCTTCTTTATGTTCCAAACTAAGACGCTTTTTATGGAATGTCACTCAGAGACATCTTCAGAAAAATCACATAATGTAGTATTACCAGTGTATCTGATACCTCGTTAGCAGTTCCAAAAATAATGTTTTGAATTAAAATAACTTTAATAATATTAACTTTACGTCAAAAACATTTAACTATAACAAAAGTGTTCAATTTTTTTTATGTAAGTATAACAAAAACAAATCAAGGGAATTTTTAAAAAATCAAAATTTCAGTAAGAAATAAATAAATCTCTCTGCCGTATTTAAGTAGTAGTTATATATGTACTCTCCTTTCAGGCAGAAAAAAGGAAAGAATATATACAAACAGTTTAATTCCTACAAATACCACGCTGGCTCTCTCTCCATACGCGTTTCGATCACCTTATGGACTCGGCAGTGAAGCTGTATCGGATCGAAAGCAACATTCACAGGAAATAACTGATATATGAAATATAAATTCCAAGGTATGTCGGTAGGATATTGCAAACTGTTGCTCTCGGTCTGATACAGCTCCACTGACGAAACCATAAGGTGGTCAAAACGCGTATTTGCAGGAACTAAACTGTTTGTATATATTTTTTTCTTTTCTCTGCCTGAAAGAAGAATACATATAGATCAAGGGAATATTAAAGAAATTCACATGCTGGCAAAAATATTCGAGAAATAGCTAAAATGTGTTAACTCCTTTATCGAATAATATAACATATTAAACATTTCTCAGTACGGTTTTCAAACAAAGAAATGACGCTATATTTTCCTTTCTTGATAATTTATATCTACGTCTTAATGAAAGAGAGAAGTCTTCTGTGACCTGTCAAAAGCCTTTGACTATATCGATCAAGAATTCTGTTGCAAAACCTTGAGGTATATGGTTTTAGAGGAACCTTACTTGCTTGGTTCAAAAGTTAATAGTCGTGGAGTTAAATCTAATGAGATGCTTGTTCAATCTAGTATTCCACAAGGCTCCGTAAAAGTGTCCCATTACTCTTACTATGCTACAATATTGTCGTATCATTGACAAATGATGTAAAGCGACCTCAAATGTTCAAAAGCGCTAAATTATTTATTAATATTACGAACAGGAAAAAATTGGCACCCTAGTGAATTTATTATTAAACATTTTTCGAATTTATTTATTGTCCAATATTCACACGCCGAGCTGGATTAAACAAATTATTGTGCAAAAACTATTTAACCAACAGTGATAATTTTTTGAGAAGGGGGAGGGGAAGAAAGGTTATTTGTTAAAATATGAAATTCAATGAGGTCAGAGGCCGAAAACATTGGCTCGGTTTTAAGTTGTTTACCATTCACTTGAAAAAATGTATTTTTGTATTTTGCAGTGTAAATCTGCATATTTCAAAAAACAAAATAGCATTGGTTGAAAGAACATTTTCCGACAAATAAATTACACTCTATAACATTTTGCTCTAAGATTGATATTTACGGAAATATAATGGAAAAATAGATAAGAAAATCATCGATTTTTCCAAAAAGTAAAGATACTTTCCGTTACACCAACCTCGATATCTAATTTGAGTGAAATAACCATGGTTAAAAAATATTAGCTCGAAAACACCTACGGTTCCTCAGGCCAAATCTAACTGAACAGAAACTTTTTAGAATCTATATTATAAATTTAAAGCAGTCTTGTCTAGTCCCTCATAAAATATTTCAAACCCGACTTGACACTTTTAAATTCATTTGAAGTAGGTTCATTTCAGTTATTGTAGGCGTATTAATAGTCACTTCATTTCAAACTGGATTGAAGTCGTCGATATAAACATAATAACTTTGTAAAACTGGTTTATTAAGTTGATATTATCATCATCATCATTAAAATCCATCGGTTTATAGACGAAGAGCAGACGGAAAAAAAGATCATTACATTTTTGATGAAATTTTAATGAAAAAGAGTCATATAAAATTTTGGTAATTATTCGCAACAGTGGAAACATCGAATTTTTCGATGATTTTTTGCACTGTTCCCATTTTCGGATCATAGAACACGAATATGATGTTTTTTCCCCGATCTCGCGGAGTTTTTCCAAAAAAAAAAAGTCCCCTTTCCCCCGTCACTTTTGTGTATTTTCCGATCTATCCTGTTACAATTTGCCATTTTTACTAAAACACATATGAATATTCTGAACTATAGTTCATTTTTCTTAAAGTTGCACACAATATTTTGTTAGAGTATAGCGGAAAACATAAAAAATCGAGCCGGGAAACGAGACGCTATCAAAACTTAGGTTATAAGACAAATACTGCGAAATCCCGCGCATTATTGTAGAATGTTTTCTAATAAAATTGCACACAGGTTTTGTTTGGACTCTTCATTCCCTTTTGACACTTCCTTTTCGTTCAAAAATCCTTTTTTAAATAAAGGATAGAATGAATTTTGAAAGGTATCGATAGAGAAAAAATAAATCTGACGTCACAAAAGGGTATTTTTGGATGAACTCGTGAAATACTGAATACACATAAAATAATTTTCCTTCCATACTAATCAAATTCAAAATCCACGTCAACGTGGCAACGTCGCATAATAAATGACGTGTTTCGATCTAAATCGTAGACACAACCAAAAAAAAGATCAAAGAACAAGTCAATGGTGTTCTTACTTTTTATGAAAAATTCGCCTTTTTTCCGCGTTTAGTTATGTGAATTTTACTATAAATGCCCAAAATTTAAAAGTGGTGATCAGAAAATACAAGTTTTATAAATGAAAATGATTTTTTTTTTGGAAAAACCACGCGAGATTGGCAAAAAACATCATAATCGTGTTCTACGGCCCGAAAATAGGAAGGATAAAAAATCATCGAAAAATTAGGTGTTTCCACCATTCCGAATAATTACCAATTTTGTTTAGTTATTCCATCCATTAAGATTGAAGGTCTTACTTAGAAAGTTATATTAATGTTTTTAAGATTGCCTTGTGAAATCCTATTCAAACTTAATAACTGAATTTTTGATTTCATTCATTCTCCATTGTCATTAAATTTAATAAAGATATAATTAGGAACTATGTACATATATTTTAAGAAAGCTTTTTAAGATCTTAAATTTGATATGATTAATCATATATCCTCATGGACAAGTAACTAAATGAAATTTCTACCGCTCTCGGATCAGGTTTCAGCAGTGTGTGCCGTTGTAAGTGACTTTGGTCATTACTAAAACGATACTCTAAATTTCATGTACTCGAAAATGACCTCCATTTCTTACCGTCGGCTCTCGGACTAAAATTTAATTGATAGCACGAAAACATTCAAGTTTACTCAACTTTGGACTTTTGGTTCAAGTTTAATAGCGTTAACATTGTGAGAAGTAACAAATAGAATTATATTCAAAAAATATGGCTCTAAAAGGGATCAAAGTGGTCGAATTTGCGGGATTAGCACCAGCACCATTTTGTGGCATGGTTCTAGCAGATTTTGGGGCATCTGTGATACGAATTGATAAAGTAAGTTTATATATTTTTTATAAACAAACTTATAGGTTATATACTAATAACCGGGTTACCATAACCTTGACCCACAAAAATGCATGTTTTATATGGCTTGGTATATTTTAAATAGGAAGTGTCTCCATGCTCGTAACGTGGAAATAAATTTATTTTTCAAAATTCCGTTTGTCTAAATACGAGTGCCGAGGTTCGAGTTCACTCGGTTTGTAAGATATATTTTTTTTTTAATATGCCCTATTCATACTTTGTATAGGAACAACAAAAAAATTTAATACTTTCCATTTTGTATATAATTAAATCTAAAAGATTTTAGATTGATAGAGGCCATCAAGCCAATTAAAAACCATACAAATTGCCAAAGTTGCTATAAATACGTGGAAAAAAAAAACTGTTTTTTTATGCGTCACAAACCTCGCATGGTTTGGGAGTGCTGCGTTGCAGATTTAGCTCGTACCAGTGATATCGGCTGGATGTGTTTGTTTTGCGACATATGTACTGTTGTACTAACGGAGTAAGAATGTTTTTTTATTTAATTTATTGCTTTTTTACTTATATGCACAACGTCAATAACAATCATGTTCCTGTAAGGATCAATTAATTTTTTCATAGGCCGCTTTCAACTACCTTTCGCGATTTTAACGAGACGTCAACACACCTCGCCATTATTCGGTATTTTTGTACACATCTCCGAGAATATGGCTCTATCTACGCATTTTCCGGCTTTATTAGAATATTTTTTATCCTTTAGGAAAGGTGGAAGTTTGTTTTCGTCGCGATTAATTTATTTCAAGAATTTTCGCATTTTCAAGTATTTGTGTAAAATCTAAGTTTAAATACAAATCAGAGTTTGTTGGTGAGGTTCCACTAAACCTCTCGATATTACTAAAGACTCTAGCGCCCTCACCGGATCGAAGTAGAATGAGTGAAGCTCAAATGAATGAAAATTAATTAAATTTTATTTTATCTTGAGAACGCCTTTAGGCAGGGTTGCCATCTTGGGAGAAAAAAAATCGGGACAATCGGTTGGTTATTGGAGGCAATCAGGTGCGGATCCAGGGGGGGGGGGGCAGCGGGAACAATCACCCTCTCCCCAAAACTTTCGAATTCAGGAAAATACACTTGCCGCTGCCTGATGCATTAGGAACGTGAATGTTGCTGACCCTAGACAACTTGCTTTCGCTTGTCATACTGTACTCTGGAGATATCGCTCCCCCCGTCGTCGTCGCGTGTTAATAAAAATCGGGACAAAATTGATAGGTCATCGGAACGCAGAACAATATCATCGAAATCGGGACGGGTGGCAACTCTGCTTCTAGGGAATGAGCCAGTTAGAAAGAGGTCATCAAGTGACACTCATCCTTGACTCTTAATTAACTTTTATTTTTAATTTTATTTCGCTTCTTGGGAATCTTTCCGCAACGCAAATAAGATTTGTCCAGGTTACTACTAATTCTAATAATAACGCCCAATGATTATTATTATTATTATTGTTTTCCCCTTATTTGCTATTATGATTCGTTTTCCGCATTTAACTTTTCCCAACTTTTTTTGCTTTTTATTTACTCTGATTCAGTATTATTTCCGCAAGTCAAGTTCGGGATTATCTTTCTCTCCACTATTCAGGTTTATTTTGTCCAAATCGAAATATTTCATAATTTTATAGTCAACACGAGACTAACTATTAGTCGCAATGTCAACTCAGGTTTTCCCTCCACTTCGCCACGCTCTGGTAAGTTTTTTGTTTTAGGTCAGGACACGTAGGTTAAGTAACTTGTACGCGCCAAGCTCGCCTTTGTATCGACGGTAATTTAATTTAGGGTTATCTCTACTTAGTCACATTCTGATAAGTAGTTTGTATTAAGTCAGGGAGCGTATGTTAAGTAACTAATACGCGCCGCTAACCTCGCCTTTTTATCGACGGTAATTTAAATGTAAATATCAGGAATTAAAAGTCACAATCGTTATTGTCAGAAAATGCTATGTTATCAAAACCACCTACATGGGAAACACGATCTGCCTAAAAAAATAGAAGTCTCGTGGCCCCTGAGAGCTAAGCTCGATCAGAAAAAAGACGAGTTGACTCCAAGAGAGCAACCCGCAATGGCTTTTAATTTCGCCGCTGACATTTCTTTTTTATATTCATTTTTTGTAACAAATTTCTACTATTAATAAACATTCTTCTCAACTAATAAGGCATTTTTGTAAATGTTACGTTTACGAAAATGCCTTATTAGTTTAGAAGAATGTTTATTAATAGTGGAAATTCTTTACAAAAAAAAGTTTACAACGGCAATTCGAGACCGTTGCGGTTAACTATTGGAAATTTAATCAAGAAATTAAGCGAATCCTTTCAATAAAAGAAAGGAGAAACCTTACCCCTCATTGTCCTAAAATATCGACTGAAAACATCACGTCTATGGGTATTGTACGTATTATTATGCTCAGTTTACGACAAAATGCTAAATTTCAGATTTAATATATCCACAAACTCCCTAAATAAATTAAATAAATTGAATAATACGGAATACAGTGCTAAAATTCGAAAACTTCGTGTTTCGAGGCGACAAAGCCACACATCAAACAAAGCGGTGGCGGTACTTTGATTCGATTTCAGAGCGCGACATCACCACAACTATAAAAGCGTGGGGTTATAGTGGATGCGTATTATCAACCATGATTATGTCGACCGTAAAATGGACGTAGCGCACGGAAAGTTTAGTAAACTGAACCATTATTTTCAAAGTAAATTTGCACAATTTGCAAGTGTCGTTCTGGCGTCCTTTCATGGAAATGGCAAAACGTACTGACTACAAGTCAACTGTCAAATTTACAGTCATTAGAAATGTGTTGCCAGTTTAAAAACCAAACCACTAAAAAAACACCTTTATAACGTATGCGCCGCCGCGTATGAAGGGAAGTGGAAGTCTATGTAGAGGCCCTCGCCTAGTGAAAAAATTAATACAGTTTTATTGTAAATGTGATCTTTAAATAATCGGGAAGCTGTATATAATTTTTCAGCACGTGCCCATGATTCCTTCTGATCACGTTATTAGAGCTTTTTACCCTAGAACTGGCTTATATTACCTTTTTTACATTCTGTATAAAATATCTCGTCAAAGTATGATATTTTGTAAATAATTATTGTTTCAGAGTAATGCGGATGCAGATCTAGACTGCCTGGCAAATGGCAAGAAATCATTAGCGGTAAATTTAAAATCACCAGAAGCTATAAGTATTGTTAAAAAGCTGCTTAATGTTTCTGATGTATTAATAGATCCATTTAGAGCTGGTGTAATGGAAAAACTACGTCTCGGACCAGACCTTTTATTAAAAGAAAACCCAAAGCTTATTTATGCCCGATTAACTGGATATGGACAATCAGGACCTTATAGTAAAAAAGCTGGACACGATATAAATTACTTGGCATTATCGGGATTACTTTCTTTATTTGGAAGAAAAAATGAAAATCCAATATTTCCTATTAATTTAGCAGCAGATTTCGGCGGTGGTGGTTTAATGTGTGCCTTGGGAATAGTAATGGCGTTATTTGAAAGACACAAATCTGGTCAAGGTCAAATTGTAGATGCTAATATGGTTGGCGGAACTGCGTATCTAGGAAGTTTCCTATACAGGTCGCAACAGATACCCATATGGGGAAACGAACGTGGAGAAAATATTCTAGATACAGGAGCACCATTTTATGAAGTTTATAAAACTAAAGATAAAAAATATATCACAGTTGGTGCATTGGAACCTCAATTCTACCAAGAGTTTCTTCGTGGCCTCGAGATATCCGAAGATGAAGCTCCTCAATTCGATTTCGAAAACAATAAAGAATTATTTACTAAAAAATTCGCCGAGAAAACTAGAGATGAATGGTGTAAAATTTTTGAATCCTTGGATGCTTGCGTTGCTCCCGTTTTGGAACTCCACGAAGCTTATAAGAATACTCATAATAAAGCACAAAATACATTTTCTGTGGAAACAAATGCGCCAAATCCTGCTCCAAAGTTAAGTCGCACTCCTGCTACGACAACCTCCGTTTTAAAAAGACCAAGAATAGGCGAACACAGTGTCGAAATTTTAAAAGATCTCGGATACAAAACTAATGAAATTGTCAATTTTGAAAAGATGGGAGTTATTTGTTTTTCCGAGAATTCTAAGCTATAAAATAAGATAAATAAAGGACTGTTGTGGAGAATTCAATTTTTACTTATATTATCATTAAAAGAAATAAAGAAAAATATGCCCCTCCAAAAAACAAATAAAATCTGTCCCAGTCTATTTTTAGATCAACATAGAGTGGAAAAATAAAGATTTTTTCCAGGAAATATTAGGAAAAAAATTTACGCAAATGCCAAAGTTTCAAATTTCTATGTACAGGGTGAGTCAACGATTGGATGAAGTAGGTTTGTGCCTTTTCGGTGAAATTAACAAAGAAACTATATTTATTGTTTGATACAGTTTATTTTTACGCAGATTTTAAAAATATTTAGGACTCTACAGGATGAGCCAAAAAACTAGGACAGCATAAAGTTGTATTTTTTTAAATAGAACACCCTATATACGAATTGTATTTTCGATTTAGCTTATAATTTTAAATCTTTTTTATTAAGGGTTTACTGTAACAAAACTTTATAGTTTCTGAGATAATTAAGTTTAAAGAAAAAAAGACACATTTTCAAGCATCAATTCAATCCTAAATAACGTTTTCAATTTTGTGACAAATATATTCAAATTTGGAATTTAGCAAGGCCAATGACAAGTTAACATAATTTTTACCTAATATGTGCAATAAAAGCTACAGGGTGTTGAACACATCGGCTCAAATTTGAACAAGTTTAAATGAATAAATATCTTTTTTTTTAAATGGTACACCCTGTATATTTTCATGTTATTTAATAGAGTAATAAAAACCCTAAAAGTTTTGTTCAATATATCCTATACCTATTTATAATAGTTTTTGAGATATTTCAGATTTTATAATTTTCCATACTTTTTTACAGAAATAGTCTTCATTATCCTAGTAGCCATGGCAAAAACAATGTAAAAGAACATTTTTCTGTGTGTCAAATTTATAACCGCAATCGCTTCTTTTGGTTTTTTTTTGCATTCATCTTATATTGTAAAATGAATTTTCCAAAGAATGAGTTAATAGATATGATTTATACAATAGGAGAGGCTCAAAAAAATTGCCTTCTTGCTCAAAGAATTTACAAAATGAAGTATCCTGATCGACGCCAGCCTAATACCCATACTTTTCAAAACTTAATGCAAAGATTTGATTCTTCTGGTACTGTTGATTATCCAAAACGTAAAGTGGTCAACAAACCAGTAACTAATGAAGAAAAAGAACTACAAGTATTATTAAATGTTCAGGAAAATCCTTATATTGGTAGCCGTCAGTTAGCAGCATTATGTGAAACATCACAATCCACCGCTAATCGTACTACCAAGAAATATAGGTATCATCCATATCACATGGAATTACACCAAGAATTGCATGGACAGGATTTTGAAAGTCGTGTAAACTTTTGTCGTACAATAAATGCGGAGATTCAATTAAATCCAAATTTATTATGCAAGGTAATGTTTAGTGATGAAGCTACTTTTAGAAGTAACGGTGCCGTAAATAGACGCAACATGCATTATTATGCCACAGAAAACCCATTTTGGATTAGAGAGGTGCAACATCAAAACCACTGGTCATTAAATGTTTGGTGTGGTATTCATCATAATCGAATTATTGGACCCCACTTTTTTAATGAACCACTAAATGGCCATAGTTACCTGAACTTTCTACAAGAAGAACTACCCCAACTGCTTCAAGGTCTCGATAGGGATGAGCTCGACAGTATGTGGTTCCAGCACGATGGTGCGCCTCCGCATTACCATCGTGAAGTTCGTGCGTTTTTGGACCAACGATATCCGCAAAAATGGATTGGATGTGGGGGTTTCATTGAGTGGCCACCAAGGTCTTGCGACATCACCCCATTAGATTTCTTCCTATGGGGTTATATTAAAAATAAGGTGTATGTTAATCCACCAACAACAGTAGAAGATATGCGAAACAGGATTAGGGATGCCTGTAGAACAATAACGCCACTAATTTTGTCCAGGGTTCGAGAAAATCTGCAAAAAAGACTAAATTTGTGCATTGCACAAGAGGGTCGTTTATTCGAACACTTATTAAAAAGAAATAATTAATCTCAGTATTTAATAGGTAATTTTTTTGTTTCAATTTAGTATAAAAGTAAATATGTATTTGCCTTGTCGTTATTGTTGTGTTAATTTTTCACATTATGTTTAATTAAACTATTGCCGTTGTAATATAACGAATAATGTATTTTATCATATTTAACCACATTCTGTTTGTTTCTGTAGTTTCTTTTTATTATTTTACATGGCTACTATGATAATGAAGACTATTTCTGTAAAAAAGTATGGAAAATTATAAAAACTGAAATATCTCAAAAACTATTATAAATAGGTATAGAATATATTGAACAAAACTTTTAGGGTTTTTATTATTTTATTAAATAACATGAAAATATACAGGGTGTACCATTTAAAAAAAAGATATTTATTCATTTAAACTTGTTCAAATTTGAGCCGATGTGTTCAACACCCTGTAGCTTTTATTGCAAATATTAGGTAAAAATTATGTTAACTTGTCCTTGGCCTTGCTAAATTTCAAATTTGAATATATTTGTCACAAAATTGAAAACGTTATTTAGGATTGAATTGATGCTTGAAAATGTGACTTTTTTTCTTTAAACTTAATTATCTCAGAAACTATAAAGTTTTGTTATAACAAACCCTTAATAAAAAAGATTTAAAATTATAAGCTAAATCGAAAATACGGTTCGTATATAGGGTGTTCTATTTAAAAAAATACAACTTTATGCTGTCCTAGTTTTTTGGCTCACCCTGTAGAGTCCTAAATATTTTTAAAATCTGCGTAAAAATAAACTGTATCAAACAATAAATATAGTTTCTTTGTTAATTTCACCGAAAAGGCACAAACTTACTTCATCCAATCGTTGACTCACCCTGTACTTTTGGATGCTGAATACAAATCCCGAGGTCAAAAAAATCGTTCATTCCCAAAATAATTTTCTAGTGCCAAAAACACCCTCTGAATAGAGTGAAATCACATTAAATAAACTAGAATAGTAGTTCGATTTCCATGAATCGAATTATTTTTTTTTAAGGTGCATTACTCGTCCATTCAATAGATTTGAAATATACCCCCTTAATACGTGAAAACTACCCTTATATTTTATCAAGCTCATCAAAAACAACAATGACTGCTGAAAAAAGCTGGAAATGTCTCAGTTTTGAGAAGTGGCAAAAAACTGCAATGGATTTGTGGTAGTACGCGAAAACCACCCCATAGAGTTTGCAGAAACAACCCCTAAATTCGAGTAATGCAGTTGAAACAAAGAAAAACAATAAATCTAACAGGATTACCATTTTTATGGATGCAGATGGCAAAAAAATACTCTCGTGACACCAATGTTACTCAACTACTCTCCGAGAAGGGTTGAAAACTCCCCCCTGCAATACCCAATTCAAAAAAAAAAGCTGCAATGACTGCTGAAAAAGTGCGAAATGTCTAAATTTTACAAAGAAAAAAAGAAACTACAGCAAGTTTGAAATTTTACTTGAAAAGTACTCCCATAGGGTTGTGAGAAACCCCCCTTAAATGCAAATGATGCAGGAAAACAGGGAAAAAAATCATTAGGACTAACAGTATTTCCATTTTTATGGATGCTAAGATTGGCTAAAATAGTGCATTATTCTGACTCGGAGGTAAACACTCACGTGCAATTAACAGTGTTTTTTCAGTAGTAAGTAGCAATTTTTAATGCAGAAAGAATGACGGCAGTGACTTAGCCTAAAATCAATTATCGTTAAAATTCGATAGTACTTGTTTCACATTTGAGAAATAAAGTAGAGAAGTATACATACATGATCCGTTATCAGGTAACTAGTTAAAAAGAAGAGAAAATGTTGATTTTACAAGTTATTTTGTGAAAAATCAGCCTGATCTGGTATTATCATGGACATTATATTTTAGACCCCTCACAATATTGGAATCAAGCACAATTGTTTACGATCATTCATCATTAACAGCTTCATCGTTAGAGTTTTGTTGTGACAATACGACAGTTTTTGAATTATTAATTTAATCTATACAAAATCTTACATTCAAGTACATTTGACCATTGTATAACTTTCAAAATACATTAAGCCCATCGACTGTTCATATTGCTAGATGTAGAATTATCTGCCGTAATTCGTTGTGCATAAAAGTTGCGACTACTGAAAAAAAAAACAGTTGATGGCACATGAGTGTTTACCTCCGGTCAGAGTAGTGCACTATTTTGGTCAATCTTAGTCTACATAAAAATGGAAATACTGTTGGCTCCATGATTTTTTCCCTGTTTCTCCTGCGTTTCTCGCAATCCTACCTCCCTCTCTGGTAACGGTAATCCTGTTAGATTTAATGATTTTTCTCTGTTCCTACTGTATTATTCCAATTTAGGGATGGTTTCTCCCAACTCTATGGGGTAGCTTTCGAATTACTACAAACCTACTACAGTTTCCTGCCATTTCTCAAAACTGAGACGTTTCCAGCTCTCTTAGCGATCACTGTTGTTTGCGATTAGTTTGGTAAAATATTAGGGTAGTTTCACACCCTCGTGGGATGTTTTTCAAATCTATAAAATGGATGCTAGTCTTTACTTTTAATTTACGAGTGATGCACCTTAAAATTAATATAGTTCAATTCATTAAGATCAAACTAGTTTTCACCCTATTCAGAGGGTCTTTTTTTTTGCCACTAGAAATTTATTTTGGAGATACACAATTTTTGAGATCTCAGATTTGTATTCATCGTCCAAAAATCATAGGGATGATGGATATGGTTCGCTGAAAAGAAAATTTTCAAGTTTTTTGAAGCCTTGATATTTTTAGAAAAGCCCATTTGAGCATTTTTTGATATTGACACTCGCCAATAATAATCCAGGCAAAAAGTTGTATAAACGATGGAAAGAGATCATGAGTGTGTCGAGCGTGTGGAATAAATTCTCTGAAATATTCATCTTGAACTTTCTATGAATTAGACAAACTGTCTCAAGTATAAAAATGCATGACAGTGTTAAATTTTTTGTTCTAGGAAAACTGGCTTACAAGAATCTGTAGTTTTCATGTTGTTCATATATCGTATTGACCTTTTCTACAAAAGAAACACGCTATTAAATAGCTTATCTGTACAGGAACCTCAAAAACACACCATAACGCAAGTGTGACTTGACAAGAACGAAATAAACACTTCTTGCAACACCACACACACACTCGTGCGTAAAATTTTGTTCCCATGATTTCCTGGCAAAAAATCTATATTTTTCCACTCTATGGTCATCTAGAAAAAGACTGGGGCAGGTTTTATCTATTCCGGAGGGTCAAAAAATCGACGATTTTTCACATTATCCTTTGTTGACGTTTTGATAAAATAATACAAAATAGGGCATTTTAAGTGGCGAAATAAAAGTGAATTAAATGAAAGACGCAGGCTGGATTCCAAATAAGATTTGAAGCACCTTCAGCTTGAACGTAACTCGAGAAACATTAAATATCAACAAAGTCTATAATTAAGCCAATGCCGCTTGAGAATAAATATTCAAGGTATCCGGTAAGTATGTGTCAAACTCTTGGCAGTGTACAAAAGGCGTTAAAATATCTCTAGTATTTTATATATTTTTTTCTTAAGGAACCAAAAACGGGGTGAGAGTAGCGTAGCTAGGGAAACGCTACCAGGGGCGTAAACTTCAAGGAGGTGCACTCGCAGACTTAAACTTTAAAGTTACTGTACTGTTTCTCTTCGTACACAATAAGTAAAAATTAATTTTATATCTAATGCTTATATGTATAACTTAAATTACACTTTCAAGTTATTGTATTGTTTTCCTTCGTACAAAATAAGTTTTGGGCCTGGGCCCTCATGACCTTAACTACGACCCTGTACCCTGTGACTTCCTTTTTCTCGTAAAGTACCTTCTTTTAGGTAACTGTTGAGTTTACATAATGCTTAGATTATAAGTTTATTGTAGTGTTTTGAACCCATTATCAATTTTGTGTACCTATAAATATAATTTCCAGTTAAATTTTTCATGATACCTATTTAATGCTTCAAGCATTTACTACTCCCAGGACAATTACTGAAGACAACAGGCCTAACCGGTGGAGAGAGCGAGAGAGGGAGCACTACATGCTATCTCTCTTGTTAGCACGCGGCTTCGCAAAAAAGGATATAAAGGAAGGACAAAACTAAACATTAAGAGCGAGAGAAATCACCTAATGCTATTCGTCATTTTTCTTCTTGGTGTGTATTTTGCGCGAAGCACTCAATGTTGCCTCCAAAAACTATATACTCGGAGATTTAATACCTTTTAGTGGAATATTTTTACATGAAATGGCGAAGGAAATATAAAGTCCGGTCCTGAAGTTAACATCGACGCGATACCCACTGATAAAAATTATATAAACCAAAACTACTCAGTCATGTCACTAATGACCCATGTCTTCTATAAGTTTATTTAGTATTTTGGCTATACAAGTTGTTTTCTAGTCTAGCTAATTTAAAATTGCAATTGTACGCGAAAGCTAAATACCACATCACCTTGGATCATTTAAAATATCCATTGCGGTTTCTATCTCAATGAAAATTCCTTTCCAAGAAGGTACCAATGTTTCGTGAATGGAAAATTTATTTTAGGATATTTTACCTATGAAATCTACTTGATTAGAACAGATCAGATCAATAAAAATGTAGAAACCTTTAAATATTAGGGAAAAATCCACTAGAATAATTTAAATTCATTCAAATGAAAACCCTCTAGTAAAATTCGGGTATAAGTCGATCGATTGAGAGGCGGAGCAACGTGGAGAAAAAAATCAGGAAATTTTTAAATAACCTCAAAAATTATATTGTCGTTTTATATATTTTCCATAGACATATGATGAAATTTCCATATAAAATCTAATAAAAACAATGGCGAAAAACGAAACTGCCACATCAACATGCTCGTTAACGACTCGAACAGAACGGAGCAACCTCCGAACTTAAAACAACGTTGCAATTACATTCCGAATACGCTCGAAGAATAGTGGCGGCTATCCGAACTTCGCCTAAATGGATGCGCGCGCCGCGCTTGTCAGCTTCCCACAGCCATTTTTTCTTAACCTTGTTATTGTTGATAAATTCGAGAAAACAACAATAGATTGTGGTATTGTTTTCTCAAATAAATCAAAGAAAAAGTAGTTCAATTTAATATTGAATTCAACAGGATCGCGGATAATTTCGCAGAAAAGGTTATGGCAGCTGAAAGCAGAGAAAATTTCGAAAAAATGGAAAGTGAAGACTCAGAAGATGAAGAATATTCATATATTAGAACAAGGAGAGGAGTTATACAAGTAAATAAATCAAAGAAACCAGATAGATTAAATGGAGAATATTCATATCAGAATACAATTAAATTAAGAGTCATGGGGCAACCCTGCATTGATTGCAAAATGGAATGCGATTTACGGATTGTAGAAAGATTTCGTCAAGACAATTACCTTAATTTTTGGGGAAAGCTAAAAGACTGGGACGAAAGACGACTACTAGTAAGGCGCCTAGTTCAAGTACTACGTGTACCCCATCCTAAAAACAACACTCGCAAAAAATTTCTTCGTAAATATTATTTAGAAATTGAAGATGGTCTGACCCTGGTTTGTAAAACAATGTTTTTTAATACCTTGGCGATAAGTGTGAAATTCATTGAAACCACTTTACAGAAATATCCTGATAATATTTTGGATGAATCGAAAATAAAATTAGTAAACAGTCCCAGTGTTATACCCAAAAGTCTCGATTTAAATATATCAAAAGATTCTGACAATTCTTTTATAAAAAAAGAAAACGATGAGACTGATGAACTTCCTTTTATGACTAAGGAGGAGCTTCCTATTGAAGCACAATTTTTGGATTTAGGAAATAAAGAAGACATAAAACCACCATGTTCATGTCCTGAAGAATGCGGTAGAAAATTTGCCGAGGAAACACGTTTAAAGATCTATGAGCATTTTTGGTTAAAGTTAAGATCTTGGGAGGAAAGAAAATTATTTATAATTAATACTATTGAAAAAGACAGATATACTTCCATTCGAACTTTTGTATTACCAATGAAAGATGGAGGACATATTACTGTTTGTCAGGTAAAGCCGATAAAATAATCTTTGTGTAATGTTAAATACAGCATATAGTTTTTTAGTTGTATAGCACTCAATAACCAATGAAGCATTGTTTGTTTGAAGGTCATAGACAACGATGTTTCTTGCGAAGTAATAGATATCTGTTGCGACTTCCATTGTCTTTATTTTTATTCAATATCACAACGTTTCAGCTAGTAGTTATCTCTAGCCGTTTCACTTGAAAACAGCTAGAGGTAACTACTAGCCGAAACGTCGTGATATTCAACAAAAATAAAGACAGTGGAAGTCCAACAGATATCTACTACTTCACAATGAAGCATTATTGTAAAGTGTCAGTTACTGTCATTAACCTGCCTCTATCCTTAAAGTTTTAATAAAATTACCACAGTTTATTTTGAAGCTTTTGTTATTTTAAATTAACTTTTTCTTATTTATTTATTTAAATAAGTACAGTAATAAGTTATCAATACAAATATATGAATGATGAGTTCAAAACATACAAATTCCAATTTAGCTCCTAGATGTGGAGCATCTGTATGGGTATCCTTTTATGGAAATTATAATGCAATCTTTACAAGTAAAATCTACAAACCACTACTCTCTCAATACAAAAGAACCTAAGACAGCACATAGACAAAGCTACAAAAAATTTTGATAACATAAGCTTTGCTAATTTACTAAATTTTTTCAAGCTGCTAGTTTTCATCAGATATCAAATTATATAATTTTGAGCCCAGATAACCAATTGATTTATGAAATTCGCTAGTGCATCTTGGAATGGTTAAATGTTTATCGACATTGATTTTTGAATTATGCCTGTGTTCTATTAAATATCTAATTTTATTATGGCCATGTACATAACGGCACATAGTGCCAAAAAATAATGTTCGGAAATTAACAATCTCCCTGCCATAAAGACAATCAGTTGGGTATAGGAAGATTTTGTTAAATATAATTTTTAGTATTCTGTTCTGAATAAACTGAAGTCGTTTTAAAGAGTTACTATAAGCACTTCCCCATACAGCGATTCAACCAAGTTTTGATATGTGTTATTAATTTTTGTTACTTGGTATGTATCATAATATATAAAATTTATAATTTAAACTTTTTAATTTCTTTGTTAGGTAAGTAATATGCAAATCCCTCTTTAAGTACTGATTAATGACAATTCCAAGATATTTTTTTCATTGGTAACTTCAAATATTTTATCTGTTAAATTATTAACCTCTATGAAATAAATTAATCGCCGATTCACCCCTGTTTTACTAAATGCTATGTAATTGTTTTTTTTAATAAAGACAATTTATGTATATCAAGCCATTTTTTCACAACTGCAGTTCCATTCTGTGTATTTTTTCTAACTTCCTGTCAAGTTGACCTCTCAAACACAGTACTATGTCATTCGTGTAAGATATGATTTTACTCCTAATGTTCAAGTCTGTAATTGATTTTATGTACAAGTTGAATAGTACAGGCCCCAAGACATTCCCTTGTGAAACTCCTAATTTGTACATTGCGAAATTTCTTAAATTTTAATTTGTTGCTATCTATTCAGAAGGTAGCTAAATACCTGGGATACCATGCCTCTCATCCCATTGTGTTCAAGAACATCAAGGAGTTTTTTTATCAGGCACAGTGTCAAAGGCCTTCGCTAGATCCAAGAAAACAGCAAAACATTATTTTTATCATTGTCAGTATTACTTGTTATTTTCTCGGTTAAGTTATACACAGCATCACTAGTAATGAGACCTTTGGAAAAACCAAACTGGTTTTCCAACAGTAGTTTGTTTCCTTTTTAAAAATTAGTGAATCTTTCTGTTATACATTTTATCTAGAATTTCCTAGAACAAATACTTACAAAAATTCGCCCCTATACAAAATGTGTAATTATTTTAATACATACGTTAGTGATGTAGATTTAAGTAGTATTACTTTACGTAGATATGAGGATATTCTTGACCATAAATTGCTGGATTCTCAGGCTCAGATGTAATATTGACAATAATATTAACTAGTAATGTTAGTTTAATGTTTTTAACTTTAAGAAAGGTATCTGTAACTGGCTTAACTGCTGTGGATGCTGTATTCAATAAATAAATAAATAAATAAATACATTTTTCTAAGATTATTGAAAATTTGAAATTAAGCTAAGAGGTCTGCAGTTACTGATGAAGCTAGAACTTCCAGATTTTATAAAAGGTATTATTATCGTGTTTTCATTTAATTTTGTTATAGTTTTTAAAGCAGATTGTTCAACTTGAGTATCGGATTTCTGAGAGAAATTTAGCATGATATGATAGTGATCTTTAATATCATAGTTTATTACTAAACTGAGAATTTTTAAATTATTAATCATTAGATTAATATTTCCTCTTTATTGCAGGAAATGTATCTCAACACTTTATCTTTAACAGAAAAAGCTGTTGAATTTGCATTACCACCAAATGAGCCCAACAAAGTTTTAAAGAGAAAATCAAATTTAGATTATAAAGTCGAGGAACAATATTCAGAACAAAAAGAATTAAGCATAGAAGACTTGAACCATTTAGCTACTCCAAATAGTGCCAAATTTGATAATTCCAAAGATGAAACCAAAGATTTTTACCCAATGCATATTAAACGTTCCAAATTGGAAGGTACTCCACTTAAGCCACCCTGTGCCTGCAAGTTGCAATGTGGTGTTAAGTTCACGGAAGATATTCGCCAACAAATTCATAGGGAATTCTGGAATCTCCCTGCCAAAGTGGATCAGAAACATTTTATTCTGTCGACTATCCAGATTCAAATTAATCGAAATAAAATAACAAAAGAAAAGACACATGAAATAAAATTATTCATGCTTCCTTTTCACTATGACAATATTGCTGTTTGTAAAGAAATGTATTTACACACACTTACGATATCCGAAGACTTTGTAACAAGCACTGTAAGAAATGTAAATCACGACGGAAGTATTATAGAAGATGAAGAACTTCAACCTCTTTATGAAGAACCAACACTTAATCAAAGTTCCCAGAACGGAATTTCTTCTGAAAAAAAAACAATTAGAAAACAAATTAGTAAGAATCCTAATAAAGGGGGATGTGATGATCGAGATTTTATAAACTGCGCAGATCTTCTTGAAAGTCAAATTAAAGAAGATGTCCTCCATTCGGAAAAATCTGAAGTAAAAAAATTGAAAAAAACGCGAACAAGTAAGAAGATGGGACCACCTTGTCCAGCGTCTTGTCGACATCGATGCAATACAAAATTTACAGCAGAACAAAGACATATGCTACATGAAAAATTCTGGGAATCGAACTGGCAAGAAAGGAAACAATTCGTAATGAATACGGTCAAAGAGTTTCCAATAAAAAACAGATCAATACCAGGTAGACTGACTAAAAGAAATTTCAGTAGAATATATACACTTCCTGGCGACGGAAATAAGATAACTGTTTGCCAGAAAATGTACTTTAACACCTTATCGATATGTAGTAAATTTGTCTCCACGGTTCATATTTGGGCCTCTCAAGTAAAATGGTAATTGAAAATGTATACATAATTTAATGAATGTTTTAGTTAATTTTAAGTTATTTTTATTGATATCCTCCTTTAGTTAAAATAACATAAGAGCACTTTTGTGTAGATTACATGTTATACTAAAAAAATGTACTACTTTTTAAATCAAATATTTTTTGTAATCCCTCGAATAATCTAAGGGATAGGACTTGCCTAAAAATGCTGCCATTTAAAGTAGGTATATATATTATAGTTTTAATAAAAATAGATTACTATTTTACGACTGTCTTTAAAATTGTTTGTGTTCAAATTAGTTAACGTTGCATTTAACTAACTTTTTTTTATATTAGTTTTAGTATTTTTATATATTTTTTTTTGATAATTTCACCTCGAATAATTTTAGAAACTTTTTTTAATTAAAAATTTTTAGTCTGACGTTAATGATCTTTGACGAAATGTCGAGATTACTTAATGTCGGAGGTAAAAAACAAAAAGTATATATAATTGTATTAACCAAATTCTGGATACCAATATACATGTATTGTAGCTAGTTTGGAAAAATATAATCATCTCAGTAGCTACTGTAATTATTTTATAATATTTAATTTTAATTAGGTCCGTAATTATATCAATAGGAAATATTTTTTTTTCTGTTTAGTTTAAAATAAGTTACGAAATATTTAATCCAACTGTAGAAATAAAATTTGTATAAAACGTATTTCTTTTCATTACAAATCAATTATGAAGTTTCACAATTAGTTGTAGATCCTGAAATCTACAATTAGTTCCACAAAAACGTGTTGACAAGATATAACTAACTAAAAAAGTCTTGTGTTTTTGGAGATGATAATTTTCGGCTCAAGACGCTATCACTTCAATATTGGGTCCAGTCAGTGATGAATTTACGCGTAGGCTCGCGAGGTCCGGGTCTAGGGTAGAAAAATTTTAGGAATCCTAAAATTCTGAAGGCAAGAAAATTTTAGAGGCTGTAAAATTGAAAGAACGATTGAAATTTAAAAATCCATTTGGCTTAGTTTTGTTGTTAATGTATGAAAAAATTTCAGTAAAGTATTTAATATAATGGTTAAAAGTGTTGAACAAACGTTAGTAATTATTAAATTGTTAAACAAAAAGTTTTCTTAAGAATTTTCGTTTTAAAACGCACCATATTTATACTTCTAAATCTAAAGTGTTTTTATATTATAGATAATAGAAAGCTAACTTTCGTTTGTACTTCAAAAATTTTTATGGTTAAGGTATTTCCATATTTTTTATTTATAGTAAGATTAATCTCTCCCAAAAAAAACTTCTACCCCCCTCCCCACGCCGCGGGCCTTGTGGAGCCTTCGTTACGCCACTGTCTGGATTACTTGATACATTGAGCTTTATCACGGAAAATAAAACGGATATACAATGTGAGTCTGTTGAGCTGCAAAAAAAAATTCAACCATTTGGAAACACCAACTCTAATCATTGTTTGGAACGCAATTTTAAATCGTTTCAATGCTTCTAGTAAGAAACTTCAGGAATCGCAAATTGATTTATCATTTATTTTTCAAATTTATGGTTCTCTGGTTCTTTTTTCAGGATACGAGAGAAACAATTTTCTCAATATGAAGAAAAGGCCAACTACTACCTGGTTTCCAAAATTATTCTCATAATACTTGTCGCAGAAAAATTCGAAGACTTCAGCTAAATGAGTCAAGGGTAAACGAAAGAAAACCTTTTTTGCACTAATATTTATTCCCTCATTTTGGACATTATGATGTATATAAACAGCTTCACATAAACTTCAATTTATTTTATAATTTATCTGAAATTGATATCAATGAGTTAACAAATCAAGCAAATAAACCAGTCAATAATGATTTGGAAGAGACATTGTGTAATGAATGCATTTGCTTACTTAATTAACTCAAGCAAATATGTGCATTTTTTACATTCCTGAAATCCTTGCCGTGTTTATCCTAATATAAACTATGCTTTAGGCATTTATTTCGTCCTTTTCTATTCTGAAAAGAGTAAAAAGCTCTTTATATGGAAGTATAAGTCAAGAGAGACTTATTGCACCAGTATTGTCGTTTATGGAAGCAACATTTGTGCAATAAATTGATTATAGGTATATAATTGATGTTTCCACGAGAAGTAAAGTAGAAAAAAACAGTTTATGAATATCTAAAGTAACAAACCTCAAAGTATAATATTTTTAATATTTCTAAATAAGATTTTTTAAGATAATAATCAGTATTACAAAGCAAAAAAGGCGTCATATCGGACATGGCTTAGGGCGCAATCGAACCTAAATCCGCCACTGTTCAATTTATTTTTCAATGTATATAAATCATTCACATATTACATAGGTTGTTGTATGAATGACCGCCTATAGGTGAACATCTTACCTATAGATCCCGTCAAGCGATGACTTCAAATATAACATCCAAAAATAACCAAGTACGTAAACAAGGGTGTCTGGGAAAGGCATCGGTGAAACCCACTGACGAATTCGCCACCGGTGTCGGGACGAAACATGCCTTAGAAATTTTTAGTGGTTGAAAATTAGCTTGTACTTATGTCGTAACATCGTCGGCATATTTACAAGGTCAAGAGTAGGTTAAAAGTTCATTTTAAAGGTCAAGTTCTCAGTCACTAGAAAATTGTCAAGGAAAAATCCTACAACTTTAGTATTAAACCTTTTTTTTTTACACAACACTTAGTTTTTGAGCTACTTATAGGTGTCCTTGTTTTTTTTGCACGCTATATTATGTTCGCCAATTTGAAATTAGTAGACTGGGATTAATACAGATCATATACCTGATAGTCATCACAAAAGACTAACATTAAAGATTATAAAACCAGATATTTTTTAAAATTAAAGCATTTTAAACCTACCATTTTGAATCCACCTTCTTGAACCTTCAAAAACCTGAGCCAAATTTAGGATCAGCTGTATTGAAAACCTTCAAACCCTCAATAAAATCACTCGAAGAGTTACGGTCTAACGAATAATTTCTATGCGAAATGAGGAAACCAAAAAAAATCATACTTTTTTTTAAAAAATAAAATTATTCGGGACCAAATTGACAAATCGGCTCCGAGCGGTTATTTGACGATGCGATTATGTACATTTTAAGCAAAGATTCGTTCAAATCCAACAAAAATTGTGATCTCAATTTTAATTTGAAGAAAGTGAAACCAGAATGCCCCACTATGCGTTCGTTAGTCAGGTGTGCATGGTTTAATGAACTCCAACGGATGCTCATTGGTGTTCATCGATGAATTACGTAGTGACGGTAATATGAAAAGAAATAAAGCATTGGAGCGAATGCAATATGGACGCGTATAAATTGATAAACAATTTACAATGAACAAAATGCTTTGTCCTTGTTGTAGATTAAGATTTGATTTTTAGAAAACTTGAATAATTACCTTAAACCACGACCTGGAAGATCATCAAGACATTTTTTCTCGACCACACTTTTGCACTAATTTCTGTATGAGAGATAGAGAATTTTTCATATATTTTGGCAGTGACAGCCTAAGTGATTTTTGGGTTTATTTCATGTCTACATAAAAAAAACTCCCACTGCCTGTGAATGACCTATTGTTACCTGGTATCACCATCAAATTTGCCGACGATATATAGCTTACAGTATCAGCAAGCAACCAGCCAGAAAGAAATACAGAAGAAACTCTGCTCATATAATACAGATGAGCAGGTGGTATTCTTTAAACAGTCTGGCCCTCAATGACCAAAAAACTAACAACATTCAAACCAGATGCAACTCAACAACTCAAAATGTAAAATCATTTCATTTTCTAAGAAGAAATCACCAATTTAACATCCTTACATCATCTCTAATGCCTTCCTGACCAGAGTTTCCTTAATCGATGACCTAGGCGTTATTTTTGACACCAAATTACGATTTAATGACCACATTAATTATATTTTAGCAAAGTCCTACAAAATGGCAGGATTTATAATGAGACGCTGTGGGGATTTTTCAAGTATCGAAATTTTAAAGTTTTTATATTATTGACTTGCGCGTAGCCACCTAGAATATTACTGCGTTGTTTGGGGCCCTTGTTACATAACGCATATTAAGCAGATTGAACGCATACAGTTAAAGTTTATGAAATTTATGCTCTATAATAAGCTCGGTATCGACAGAAATCTTTCCCATTCTCAAAGATTATTACAACTAATGGGTATGGAAAGCCTGGACTTGCGTATAACTTATTTAACTATTATTTTTGGATTTAATACAATTAGGAATAGCATTGACTGTTGGCCTTCTTGAACTGATTAACTTCCGTGTTCCTTCACACGACAATCGCCTTTTCCAAATGTTCTCGGTTAAGAGAAGCAGAATTGATGTTGGTAGAAATAATATAATAAATCGTATTATGCAACATTTCAACACATATATTCCCCCTAATTTCGATCTTGAATGCTCCCTGCCTACGTTCAAAAAGGAACTAAAATCACTCATATAATACTTGAATATTCGACGGTTCATTTCATAATTTTGTTTTATGTACAGGGTGAGTCAACGATTGGATGAAGTAAGTTTGTGCCTTTTCGGTAAAATTTACAAAGAAACTATATTTATTGTTTGATACAGTTTATTTTTACGCAGATTTTAAAAATATTTACGACTCTACAGGGTGAGCCAAAAAACTAGGACAGCATAAAGTTGAATTTTTTTAAATAAAACACCCTATATACGAATCGTATTTTCGATTTAGCTTATAATTTTAAATCTTTTTTATTAAGGGTTTACTATAACAAAACTTTATAGTTTCTGAGATAATTAAGTTTAAAGAAAAAAAGTCACATTTTCAAGCATCAATTCAATCCTAAATAACGTTTTCAATTTTGTGACAAATATATTCAAATTTGGAATTTAGCAAGGCCAATGACAAGTTAACATAATTTTTACCTAATATTTGCAATAAAAGCTACAGGGTGTTGAACACATCGGCTCAAATTTGAACAAGTTTAAATGAATAAATATTTTTTTTTAAATAGTACACCCTGTATATTTTCATGTTATTTAATAGAGTAATAAAAACCCTAAAAGTTTTGTTCAATATATCCTATACCTATTTATAATAGTTTTTGAGATATTTCAGTTTTTCTTATTTTCCATACTTTTTTACAGAAATAGTCTTCATTATCATAGTAGCCATGGCAAAAACAATGTAAAAGAACATTTTTCTGTGTGTCAAATTTATAACCGCAATCGCTTCTTTTGGTTTTTATGTAGTGTAGTTTGGTTTTTTTTGCATTCATCTTATATTGTAAAATGAATTTTCCAAAGAATGAGTTAATAGATATGATTTATACAATAGGAGAGGCTCAAAAAAATTGCCTTCTTGCTCAAAGAATTTACAAAATGAAGTATCCTGATCGACGCCAGCCTAATACCCATACTTTTCAAAACTTAATGCAAAGATTTGATTCTTCTGGTACTTTTGATTATCCAAAACGTAAAGTGGTCAACAAACCAGTAACTAATGAAGAAAAAGAACTACAAGTATTGTTAAATGTTCAGGAAAATCCTTATATTGGTAGCCGTCAGTTAGCAGCATTATGTGAAATATCACAATCCACCGCTAATCGTACTACCAAGAAATATAGGTATCATCCATATCACATGGAATTACACCAAGAATTGCATGGACAGGATTTTGAAAGTCGTGTAAACTTTTGTCGTACAATAAATGCGGAGATTCAATTAAATCCAAATTTATTATGCAAGGTAATGTTTAGTGATGAAGCTACTTTTAGAAGTAACGGTGCCGTAAATAGACGCAACATGCATTATTATGCCACAGAAAACTCATTTTGGATTAGAGAGGTGCAACATCACCACTGGTCATTAAATGTTTAGTGTGGTATTCATCATAATCGAATTATTGGACCCCACTTTTTTAATGAACCACTAAATGGCCATAGTTACCTGAACTTTCTACAAGAAGAACTACCCCAACTGCTTCAAGGTCTCGATAGGGATGAGCTCGACAGTATGTGGTTCCAGCACGATGGTGCGTCTCCGCATTACCATCGTGAAGTTCGTGCGTTTTTGACCAACGATATCCGCAAAAATGGATTGGACGTGGGGGTTTCATTGAGTGCCCACCAAGGTCTTGCGACATCACCCCATTTGATTTCTTCCTATGGGGTTATATTAAAAATAAGGTGTATGTTAATCCACCAACAACAGTGGAAGATATGCGAAACAGGATTAGGGATACCTGTAGAACAATAACGCCACTAATTTTGTCCAGGGTCCGAGAAAATCTGCAAAAAAGACTAAATTTGTGCATTGCACAAGAGGGTCGTTTATTCGAACACTTATTAAAAAGAAATAATTAATCTCAGTATTTAATAGGTAATTTTTTTGTTTCAATTTAGTATAAAAGTAAATATGTATTTGCCTTGTCGTTATTGTTGTGTTAATTTTTTCACATTACATTTCATTAAACTATTGCCGTTGTAATATAACGAATAATGTATTTCATCATATTTAACCACATTCTGTTTGTTTCTGTAGTTTCTTTTTATTATTTTACATGGCTACTATGATAATGAAGACTATTTCTGTAAAAAAGTATGGAAAATAAGAAAAACTGAAATATCTCAAAAACTATTATAAATAGGTATAGGATATATTGAACAAAACTTTTAGGATTTTTATTACTCTATTAAATAACATGAAAATATATAGGGTGTACCATTTAAAAAAAAAGATATTTATTCATTTAAACTTGTTCAAATTTGAGCCGATGTGTTCAACACCCTGTAGCTTTTATTGCAGATATTAGGTAAAAATTATGTTAACTTGTCCTTGGCCTTGCTAAATTCCAAATTTGAATATATTTGTCACAAAATTGAAAACGTTATTTAGGATTGAATTGATGCTTGAAAATGTGACTTTTTTTCTTTAAACTTAATTATCTCAGAAACTATAAAGTTTTGTTATAGTAAACCCTTAATAAAAAAGATTTAAAATTATAAGCTAAATCGAAAATACGATTCGTATATAGGGTGTTCTATTTAAAAAAATACAACTTTATGCTGTCCTAGTTTTTTAGCTCACCCTGTAGAATCCTAAATATTTTTAAAATCTGCGTAAAAATAAACTGTATCAAACAATAAATATAGTTTCATTGTAAATTTCACCGAAAAGGCACCAACTTACTTCATCCAATCGTTGACTCACCCTGTACATAGAAATTACTATTATTTCGCCAAGGGCCAGCGCTACAACTTGAAAAATTGACTACAGTCCTTTTTTCTTCTTTCTGACTGTGTAAGGTTTGTATCACCGTTAAGCATTAGATAAGTTATTTTATTCTATTTATGTAACATACAAGAAGGAATGTACTATTTGGATTTACTCTGTGATGTATTGTTTGAGATAGATAAACAAAAAAAAATAAAAAAAAAATCTCCAAGGCATTGCCCAAAACTAGATTGGAAGAGAGAAAAAACGTTGAGCTATGAGGCCAAACAACCAACATAAACACGAATTTGTGTAGCTCAAAAAAGAATTATCAGACTAATATTCGGACTGAGAACACTGGAACCCTGCAAAGACGTTTTCAAAGACACCATTTCAGAGCAAATCTTATGTCTCTACCCAAGAACAGTCACGCATAAAGAAAATATACATCAGTTATCAAACTTAAAACTATATTCAGTTTTATTACTTTTGAGGTCGTTAATTTGTGTTCTAGAACATATTTAAAATCTGACAATTTATGCGACATAACATTTAAACGGTCTTACCCGCATTACTTTAAAATAAGTCTGTTAAAGAAATCTTCTATTTTTTTTATCCACTTTGTGAAGCGTCTAGCATTAAGCGCTGAAGATATTTTCAGCATGTGAGCGACCGTCATAAGTAAATAAATGAATATTTTTAAAAAATCACTCAATGAAAAATAATTATTTTTTTATATGTGCTAAGCTCTCATCTTTTAGCCATTTCTTTTGCCTATTCGACCAAGAATAAGAATGAGTAACATGTGAGAAATGGATAAAAGAGCGAGTAGGATTTTTTCCATAATCTAAGATCAGAAAGTTTTATTGATAAGAAGACGTAGAGTAGGTTGATTAACCTTTTGTATAAAAATTATTAGATTAATATGCTCAGGCCAAATTTAGTATTAAACAGGCAAAACATGGTTGGTTAATGCCTTCTAAGACCGAATATATTCAAACTTTAGGGAACGGAACGACCCTAGGAGAGCGTCGATGTCTCACGAAAGATTGATGAAGAGATCGCGAGGTGGTACTAATGCGAATGAACGGGGAGAGCTTCCAGGTTTTAAGGTAGGTTTTGTCTTCAAAAAGTAATTATCAGCAGTTACGATTTAGAATTCATCCAAGTCAGTTTGGCGTGTGTTTCAGTGTTTAATCAGAGTAAGGTTTTTCTTTGCTGTCTTTTCTGTTATTTTTATCTTTTTTTTATATTTCTGACAGCATTAAAGTAAAAGGGAACTTAACTCTCTTCTCTATTGGGAAAAAGAGTTGTTCTCTTATATTTTTATTGGTTTGTCGTTGTTCAGTCTTATCCAAACTATTGTTTGTAGTATTGGTAAGCTCTAAACACCTGTACTCATTTAATACTAAAACTGCAAGAGCCCTAGAAAATCGACCAGACTACAAGAGTGCTTTTGTCACAATAGGTCTTGCTTTTTTTAGGTTTATAAGATAGCTATTAAATAATATGAGACAGCAGTAAATCGTGAACGAAATGACCATCCGCTACTGAAATAGTCAGTTTACAGTAGGCCACGATTAAATTTTGTCACACTGTGAAAAAGTTGTCATTCCAAGGCGTATGAAGAGTTACCCTATTATGCCTGCAACAGAGTCTACAATCGGCCTCCGATGCATATAAAAAACGCGCCTACCTATGGCCAGTTGAAAGGGCACCTGAAATCGCTAATATTTGTAATTTACGCCCTTGTAACATATATGTTATAATTTTAAATTGTAAAGAAAACAAAAAAATATCTATAACATTTTTAATTATCATTTGAATATTTTACACTCATTATGAAAAAGTCAAACTTCATGCATATCAAACAACTAACAATTAAAGCATAGAGGAGAGGAATTATTAGTGTTGGTCGTACTAATCAAACAAATATGGTATTCAAATACGCAGCAACACGTTTTTATGGAACTAACTGTTTATAAAAATATAAATATAAACCTGAAACAAGCAAATTAATAACTGAAATATAGCCTACCTTTATTAACAGATTTCGTAAGGCAACCAAATTATCTTTAGCATCAAAATCAAAGTGACTTGTAGGTACAACTCCAGCCAAACCAGCAGCGATAGAATCATGCTTGCGCGGGGATATACCATGAGCGTTGTTGCCTGAAAATAATAAGATCATTAATACATTTTAATATATTTTTAAAATTTGTATCAATAAATAAAAAGTAAATCAACTTGTCTAAGTTTTTTAGCTTTTTCTAGACAGATATTCGATTTATTTCACATCTTTCGACTATACTATAGGTTGATAAAAAGGGTCACATATTACTTAAATCACACCAAGTAAAAAAAGAGTTTGTTTTCTGCCTTTAAGGATTAAATATCTTAAAGTTATTTACAGCAAGAGTCTACAGTATATTCAACAAATTGCTTTTTTTTAATTTACCAACGGTTTAACCAAACATATATATATTTCATTCTTTTTGACTGGATTAATTTTTAAAACGGGTTTATCTAAGCTTAATATTACATGAATGCATGAAAGGAATAAAGTTTACCCCACATTATCAAAAATTAAAGAAAAAATTATAAAAAAAAAGAGTTATCTTATTTCTAAGTAGATGCGCTATTTTAAATATAAATCCGTTTAGGTTTCAGTCAGAAAACAGCACCAATCATGCCATATTTTTTTGCACAGACATTCTTTAAATCTGAACGAGAGGGAAATGACAGCGGCAGTATTTTGTGACCTGTCAAAAGCCTTTGAGTGTGTGCATCACGGAATATTATTGCAAAAACTAGAGTGTATAAGGGGAACGTGACCTATTAACGATTATATCAACATCGTCAAATTTTCAATAAAGATGTCATGGTTAAACAATCAAGAGGTAACGTGTGAGGATAGTAGCCTTTAAAATATAAAGTGGGATTTGATCATTACCAGCAGAAACAGATTAATTTTATAATCCTAATTTTGTTTCCGACACATACAAACGGTGCCTCTCCCTCAACTCAAATCAATCAAATCATTTATTTATGCAAAATAAATTTATATGTATACACGTCAATAAATGTAGATTAAAACTGAGACATTCACAATTACTTATTAAAATTGCTTAAAATTAGCAATAAAACAGGTAATAATAATTTATATTTTTACAGTATAGTATACGCGAACACATTATTTTCAATTCAATCATATGGATATTTTTAACACTTAATTGCACAAACACAAACCTCAAATAAAATAAAAATTACAAGCTTTCATTTAAAACTTTAGATGAGATGTAGGGAACAAGTTGTATTCTTTAAATTTATTAAAATTCAGGCGCTTGGCCTGTTAAGAAAGTTTATTAAACAATTTTACAATCATAAAATCTGGTCGGTCCTAACACTGCTTTAATCGCCAGAAGACTGATCTAATATTACCCTGACCCCATGTTTCATATTCATGCACTTCACTCTGGTGAGTAAACTGTTTTTCATTTTTTTTTTTTTTTGACAAACAGTACACTCTCCACAACAAAAGCAGCAGGAAAAGTCAAAATACCAAGCACGACAAAGATCCCCTGCAATTCTCCCGAAAAGAACCTAAAATTCTATCTGCACAATGCGCTCCCCCTTACGCTACAATTTCATAGATCATCACAGAGCGAAATAAATCATAGTACACAGACAGCAGAACCGGTCCAGATACTGACCCCCTGAAGACCCCAGAGTAGAAAAACTACTCCACGCAGTCTCCCAGAAATGGTCCCCACATAAGCCGACCATTAAAGATGCAGATCAAGATTTATACCCAAACACCTGACAGATCCTTGATCACTGCCACCCATATCCTTAAGGCCAGGTCTTGTCACCGTTGAGCACAAACCTGTAAGTTTGGAATTATTGTTCAACCCTCAACCGTACCTCCAACACACCCCATTTCAAGTCAATCAATATATATATATATATATATATATATATATATATATATATATATATATATATATATATATCTTCTCCGCCACTTGTACCTTCTGGCGTCGATTTTCTAGATGACTTAAGCAACTGAACACTAGAATCAGAAAAATTGTCAAATTTCAACTTTTGAAGCACTAGAGTGTGTGACACAATCAAAAGCCTTGCTCAAATCCAGGAACAATTAAACATTGTACTCCTGGTTTTCAAATGCATCCATTATAGTTGAGAGCATGTCCAGAACAGCAAAAGCAGTGCCCCTGCCCGACCAAAATCCAACCTGTCGCTCACAAAGAAGACCATGCACCTTAAAATAATTAATCATCCTCGTAACCATTCATTTCTCAACCACCTTAGAGGGAATTGGCAATAAGGACACCAGTCTATAGTTCGACACTTCATTCCAATCACCCTTCCTAAAAATGAGAACAACTATTGCACTCTTCAGAACATCAGGAAATACGTCTTCTCCAAAGCAGTTGTTTATTAACTTGGTCAGTTGAGATATTATCAAGTTTTTTACTGATTTTAAAAGATGGGCAGACAAGCCCTACATATCAGTACTTTTTTTGTTTTTAAGTGAGTTTATACAATCTCGGACCTCAACCCGAGTGACTTCCGTGAAATCAAAGTCTTCATTTGGCCTCAAGATTTTTGTACAATTGTTTAATGGAGAAATATCACTTTCTAGCAAGTTTCTAAGCATCTCATCCAAAATACCACTAAAGAAGTTGTTAAACTAATCAGCTGATACAGGCATAGTTTTCCCCTGTTATCATTTTTCATGTTCCACATACACTTAGTCGAGTTTTTTGATAATGGTATCATTTTATCATTAAATTTACTTTTAAAGCAAACAATCTCCTCTTTATTCTAACCATGTCATTACTGTTACCCCTACAAGAAAATTACATTACAATTTACTAACCTTGAAGTTCCAACAAAGGTCTACGTGGGCTATTAGCGATCATGTCAACATTGTCAAATCGAGGTGCCATGGTTAAACAACTAACAGGTAACGTGTGAGGACAGTATCCTTTGGTGACAAATTCATGTTTAACTAGCTGATCGATTTTTGGTCTTTTGGCTGGTTCTGACTGCAGCATGACCATAATCATATGTTTAGCATTTTGACTTAATTTTGTGCCAATCCTAAAAAAATAACAGTTAAATAGGATTTATGATTTGTTCTATAAACAAACAAGTTTATAGCTATCAAATAAGCTATTTAACAATTTTTATGAACCAAATATTATTTTTATTTATATTATTTTTATTACAAAATAAGCAAAACCTTAATAAGATTATTTTGAGAAAATAAAAAAATATTTGGAAACACAAGATAGAAAGTGACATCTACCCTTCCTATTCTTTATTTGAATATCATGTTTTTAAAAATTTCTTTGGTTTCACTAGAAAGGGGTATCAAAATATACTTACTTGTAATCACATTTTTGAATTTTAGCATAAGTTTCCTTCAAACTAGAAGTTTCAAAAGGGGGCTTTCCAATCAACAATGTGTACATGATGCAACCTACCGACCAAACATCAACTTCATAGGAATGACCTTTCTTATTTAAAATTTCAGGTGCTATGTAATTTGGTGTTCCACATAAGGTCTTTTTTCTCTCCCCATCATACTCAATTTTAGCAGCTAACCCAAAATCTCCAATTTTAACGTGTAAATCATCATTTAGAAACAGGTTCCCTAATTTTAGGTCTCTATGAATTATTCTATTGTGATGAAGGTACTGAACTCCACTTAGAATCTGAGTCATATAGAACCGAGTCTCTGGCTCCGTTAGTGCTTTTCTTCTCTTATGTAACTCCATCATCGACCTTCTTTTGCATAATTCAAGTACAATGTAAATATTAAAACTATCTTCAAAGAAACTATGGAAACCGACAACGTTTCGATGATGCAAAGACGCGTGAATTTGAATTTCCTGGGTCATTTTTTCCTTCTGATTTTGCTTGACCATCAGTTTTTTGGAAACAATTTTTCCCGCATATGGTTGGTTGTTTTGAGTGTTTATGATTTCATAACATTTTGCAAATCCTCCCTAAAATAAAGAAAAATCTTACATGCATGCACATGCTAATTAAGTAAGTAAAAATTTTTAATTTTTCAGATGTAGATATCCCATTTAAATTAGTTTACATATAAACATTCATTTTACGCAATATAGTTTTTATATAAAAGTACGTATTTATTATATCCCTAAAGTAGAAGGGTTCTGCTTTTATTTTTATTCTGACCACAGGCGACAGTACCATTAAAAAAAAATTTGATAGTATTTTTGAATCCACTAAAATTATTACCAGTTTTTCCTGAGTGTGTTTTTGAAAAATGGGTATCTATATTTTTTTATTCATAGTTCAAAGTATTAACAATGTCAATTAATTTAAATGTGTATTGAACAATTTCAAAACAAATATACATCAATAAAAAAATAGGAATTCAGCAGGTATTGATGGCATTTCATTGAAAATACTTATTAACCTTCCTAACTGTGTACTTGAAGAGCTTGCTGGAATTATATTTCTTTTGACAAGGGAATTTTCCCTGATAGTTTATGCACAGCTCTCTGATAAGACTTCTTTTTAAAGGCGGAAACTCTAATGAGCCCTCTTGTCTCCGACCCATCTCAGTGCTTTCAACACTATCAAAAATTGTAGAGAAAATTTTTAGTCAGAATGTCTTTTTTTCTGGAAAGGCATAATTTGTTAAATAAAAACCAAATGATTTTCAGAGCGAGAGGCACTGCAGATGCGGTCTTTAATTTTCTAGAGAGAGACTATATTTGGGTCTGAATCAGGAAGATATGACCGCGGCAGTGTTTTGCGACTTTTCCAAAGCATTTGATTGCGTGGATTGCAGAATACTGTTACAAAAGCTCTCTTGTTATAATTTTAGGGCTATGTTTAGAACTAGTTCGAGTCCTATCTGGCAAATAGGGGACAGGTGATTAGTGGGCGGCACAGTAATCCATCTGTTCCAACCATTGGTTACAGGGTTCACCAAGAATCAGTACTAGGCCCATTATTGTTTCTTATATACATCAACGGCCTGGCTTCCATCAGCATTAATGTATTCTCTACATTATTTGCTGATGATACCATAATACTGTGGCTAGGAATAAGTGATGCTACTTTAGGAGAGGCATTAAATAATGATGTTAAGATTATAAGGGAATGGTATGACGCAAACAGGCTTACTTTTAACATGAGCAAAACTAATTTCATGACATTGGGGGGGGGTCACTCCAAATCCCCCACTAAGTGGTGAAACTATAGGAAATAGGAACTGCGCTAAATTTTTGTGAGTTTTTATTGAACGTAAGTTAAAATCTAACCCATATATTGTTGTGCTAAGAAAAAAATTAGCCTCTACTTGCTATGCCATGAAATTAGTTCCCAATGAACTGGGAACAAAAACGGCAAAAAGTGTTTATTTTGCCCTGATGGAGTCTCATTTGTGGTACGGGACTCAGTTTTGGGGCTTTGCCAGCCTGCATCTCATACAGTCTGTTTTTGTCTTACAGAGGCGGACTATGAGATATTTAAGTGGTACTGGTTTCAGGGATCATTGTAGACCGCTGTTTATTGAAGAAGGAATTCTCAAATTAACTTGTATTTTTATTCTCATGGCAGCGGGGTTGGTCTTCAAAAAATACAAGGAATCAAATCACTCTGGATTAAATGCTTATGTGACAAGGTACAATAGTGTAAATCTAAATTTATACATCCCTAAGCGTACTCAGTTATATACAAGGGTATAAAAATCACTTGCCTCTGGAATGTAAAAATATAGGGAATTATAGACACTTTAGCCGATGTGTAAAAAACGTTATTATTGTCTAAACAAGTTTTGTTAAGATGTTTTGTGATTGTGAAGTAAATATTTACTTTAAAATTTTATTTTGTTTTTAAAGTTTTTCTTTTATTTAAAAAAAAAACAAGGAAAAAGGAAAAATGCCGTTCTTATGTCATTTGTATTTTAATTATTGATTAAATGTTTACATGCTCTTGTTCTATTCAATTTTTGGCCAGTTTATATATTATAGTCCATTTTGTAACAAAAGTTGACAGTGAATGGTTTATTATTGTTCTTCTTTCAACTTTGTAAATGAGAGCATTTGAGCCCTTTATACAATAAAGAATTAACTGTATAAAATGATATTGCTCCTTCCCCTTAATGATTTTTTGAAAAGAAGAAAAGTGTACTGAATTTTAATCTGATTTAGAATCTATTAAAAATGTAGATACTAAAGCAACTTGAACTATTTTTGGAAAAGGTCAATGTAAAATTCCGAATTAAAACACTTTATGTTATAAATTGTTTAATATATACCAGTTTCTATCATTTTTATTAAATAATTGTTAGTTTCAGAATTGTAATTCTAATATTTTTTAAAATTCAATGTATCTGTTGTTATATGTGTGATTTGGAATAAGTAAAAATTTAAATCTAAACACAACTGAGCACCAAATTATAGTTCTCTAAACTACTCCTTATGATTCACAAATAACAGTGGTTTAATTAACCTAAATATTTCTATATTAAATTTATGTCATGTGTTTCGGATCGTTATCTTATAGAACTTGCAAATTTTTCCTTTTTTGTCACAAAATATTATACTTACTCTCATCTGTAAAAAAGATACAAATATTCAAAATTCTTGTCAAGTTGGATATTGGCAAAATCTAACCCTTTCTAGCTGTTTTAGTTAAAAATTTGCGATTTTTTTTTTCTTAAGAGACCTTCCATAAATTTGCAATCTAATAATACACCTTAAATAGTGACTGGAATTTTTATTGTGACATATATCCCAAAAGTTTGATACACAATAATTCAATAAGAATGGAGTTTAGGTTTGTACTAAGTACAAACTGTTTGCACTTTTTTAGTGATAAACGACCAGCAAAAAATTACTAACACACTGTATGTAGACTTTTGTGGACCTGGAATAATTATTTTTAGTGTAAAGTTTACCGCGTCGTTTTCGAGCTTGCAAGGCTCTACACATTGTTTAAAATTTTCTCCATATAGCTTCACGAACCAATAAACCTGTCATAACCACCGAACACTGCATTATATCAATATTTTCATTCAAACTCAAAAACAAATAATCCAAAACACTAGCTGAAGTTAGCGTAATCCTTGTCGCCTCCTTCACATGCATTTTCAAATCAAATGAATCAAGAAAATATCTGAGTAAATGAGAGATTTGTTAGAAAAGTTTATATTAAAATCAACAAATAAAAACAACATTCGCATGTAAAGGAATTTCAGAAATTATTAGTTCCAATCTAGTTACAAATACAAATGCATCCATACTTGTTGGTCTATACAAAGAAATAATAAATAAGTTTAACTTTAGAGAATGAAAGATACAAAATCAAATTCACTCTCAACCAACATCACATTTAACCTATTATATGAAATAAATGAGTAACAATGCAAAAATTGATTCTTTACTAAAATTATAGCACCAACGTGAATTGAAGTCTCTCTAGAATACTTAGAGAACATCTGGTAATCTGGCAAATATATGTTCTCATTTATATTAAACCAATACTCACTTAAGAGAATCAAATTGGAATAACCAATAGAGCCAATAAAATGTAGCAATTCATCATATTTATTTCTAACACAATGTATCTGCAGATTCATTATCTCAATAGTCACACTATGTTCTGTTTTAAAAAATTACCCAAATTACCCTCGTGTGAATTTCTTTTATCACTAGAAGAAAATTGTTCACTATCTAAAGTAAATTCACAACATTTTACTTCACAATTGAACTCTTTAATGTTAGGGTTTAAAGACAATATTTTCATATTTATGAACTTAAAAGGAAGTTACTCGGCACTGTATGAAATCACTTTATTCCATCAATGTTTGAAGGCTTGCATAGAACTATTAAATGACAGAAACACAGATTTATTATGATCATCACTTGTTAACATACCCATATAATTGTTAATATTACCATTTAAAATTTTTGTCTTGACGAGGATAAAGGACCAATAATTATTAAATTCATTTTTTCTGTAATTGTTAAAACTTTTGTTAAATCATCTTACATGATACCTATCCTCTTCAATATATTTTCAGTACGCACAAAAATTTATTACTAGACCTTTTTTAATATAATGGAAAACATCTTTTTAAATTATTATAAACACAACAAATTTTATGTTCTACAATTTTTTCTAATGAAAACATATACACTACTTTGATACTTAATGTTAAATAAACCAAAAAGGCAATCTACAAACACAAATTTTGAAGCTTCTTCTATTGATTAGGATATTTAAAAAAAAGGAAGTAAATTTCCTAGTTATAGTGTAATTTGGACACCACAAACCTATTAAAAGTTTAAATATTTTTTATTTATGACATACTAACTATAAAAGTATTGATATACCAAATTGGTGATCTGTGGATCTAAATTTATATTTAATTTGTTTCCAGATGAATCAAGTTGATATTTGGTATGAAGTCTAAGTCTAATGGATTTTATTTAAGATTCAAAGTGATTTCTTTTGTAACCTTTTATTTTGATGAACATAATCAAAGTGATGACACTATTTTAAAGGTGCTAAAAAATTGAGTCAATAATGTACTTTTACATTTAGCCCCATTTAACATTAAAGAGTTTCATGTACAAAGAAACAGATAAATCTATGTGAATGTGAGGTAAAAGCACATCATTTGAAGGCTGTTTCACTATCTTCCAGATGACATGCTTATATTGGTCATCTCAGTCATAATAAAAAGTTTTACCTATGAATGAAACTGTTGCAAGAGTGTTCATTAGATCTAGCCTTCATGCCAAATATATATTTAATCCATTCAGAAAATATCTCTAGATAGAATAAAAAAAATTTAGCAGGTCTTATTTGTAAATAACCATTTCACAACATCAGAAAAACAGTGAAATCATAATGCTGGCAACCATCAGATATTATGGTCTTATCCAGAGCGTCATATACTGTTTAGAGTTCTCTACTTATAGTGCACATCTCGAAAAAGAGTACCTAATCTACTTTCTAGAAATACTTACTGTGGTTAGCAATTGGTTTAGTACACAAATCGATGACAATTTTATTAAAAATCCCAACTTGAAATTTCGACGTATTGTATCACAAAATATTCAAAAGCAGTTCCTTTAGAGAAGTTTGTTAAGTTCGTTTTGAAATATCCAGTAAAACTGCATTTTATAAACAATTAAAAAAATATATATAAGAACTTACCTTCCCAAAAAAACGTCCTTTTTTATAATGTATTTTGGCAGTAGGATCGTAAATAACGTCGGGTATTTGAGCATCATCTTCTTTAGACATATCTAATACTTTTTAATGTGATATAATTAGTCAGAAATTACAAAAATAACAATTTTTTGAAACACGATGTTCAAGCACGAAAAGTTTCTTATACCGACGTTTTCTGTCAGTTATGAATTTTCAAATAATCGCATTTCTATTGGTTTGTTTTCAAACGGACATTTTATATCGAACAGTTTCCTAATTAACCGGTGTCAAGTTATTACTAATTTTAGAAAACAGATGGCAGAAACTGTAAGAATCATCTATTTATGACGTTCGTGCGGCAAAGTAAATACATTTACTACACTAATAAATGACATTTACTACATAAAATTTTGATATATTTATTAATATTATTGATAAAACAATAAATTCAATTATCTCGAAAACTATAAGTGCAAAAAGCAACGCTATAGTTTCCTTTTAAATTTTAAAGATACTTATATTACCACTCTTTCTTTGAAAATTTTAGTTTTGGTAATTTCGTCAATACGAGCCTAATATTGAATAAGAAATTTAATCTAAGCATTATTACTTATTACAGTGCCAAAATATCGACTCACAAGGATACGAACGGTCAAAATGAGAAACAATTTTGATCCATTCAATAATATCTTCTCTGATTATACGTGACGTCATGTTATCAAGATTGTTCGACGACCTGGTGAATTAATTACGTTGAAAATATATCTTCCTATTGTTTATACGAAAATTTAAAAAGATGCAACCACAACATTTAATATTTCATGAATTAATATCTAAAAATGTCCAGTATATAATAAAGATTGCATTAACAATTAAATTGCAACATAATAATTATTAATTGTTGATATTCTTGATAAAATTTCTCTTTATTAGGTCTTTGTTGTACTTAACCGGTGTGCCCAATGTCGAGTACTCGAAATTATATTGTTTAAGAATACTAATTAATAAAGTCAATGTTACTATTAATAGTACAAAATATCTATTATTATTATTAACAATATAGAGGCTTATGGTGTCTACAATTATAATTTTTTTTCTTTTCTGGTATTAAAGGTTATAGTGGCAATGAAATTGTTTACATCTAATAGATTTTTAATTTATTAGAGTTAAAATTAATGAGTCAGAGGACTAAAAATGTTAAATAGTTTTAGAAAGCTTTATAGAATTTAAATATTTCCAATTTTTGTTAAATTTTAATTAAAAACCACTTAAAGTAAAATGCATTTAACAAAAATGTAAATTTTAAAGAGTGTATGAGTTTTTAAGTTTGTCACAACTTTAAATCCTAGGTCACCGGAAAAAAACCGAAAATTACAATTTTTTTTACCATGAATGGATTTAGTATGACCAAAGATTATTATAGCTAACGCTAAGCTATTATAATCTTTGGTACGACACAAACTTAATTTGGCCGTTGCTTCCACACAAGTGGATTTTTGAAAAAAATTTAAAAAAATTATGTTTTCGGCAGAATATGTAGTCAAAATCACAGAATATGAAAGTTTTATATAGCCCAAGTATTAAATAAACTTATAAATGACATTTGACATTAATGATAGGCTAGAGTGTTTCTGGTTTATCAGTTGGTTCCCCATCGGTATAAACGTCAGGACTGCACTTTAAATTTCCTTAATCATTTTATAGAATATAATTCCACCTAATGACACGAAATAGATAGCATAAAACGTTAAAGATTAGAAACAACCGACTTCTTTTGGGTTTATTTATACAAAAAACTATTAACGAATTCAAAGCGCTACTAAAAAAATTATAATTTCAACGATTTTGGGCTAGTAAGGCATATAACAATAATTTACTGACTCGAACTCCCTGTATCGTATGATTGATGTCATTTTTACATCATTTGTCTGTCAAATCGATGAGTTCCTCAGTACTTTAAGTAGACGAATTACTAAGTAGTTCTGGTTTATATAACTTTTTTCCTTGGTATCACGTAAGTATAAACTTCAGGACTGGATTTTAAATTTCCTTCGTCATTTTATATAAAATAATTCTACTTATTGTTCGTGACATCAAAGATAGCATAAATGGTTGAAGTATAGGAAAAACGCACTTTTTTGTGTTTATTTATACATAAGACTATTAAAGAGTTCAAAGCAATAGAATAAAATAATAATATCAGCAACTTGGGGCTAGTATTGCACACAACAATTATCTATTGATCTAGGGAAATTTTGAACTCCCTATATCACCCGATCGATGTAATTTTTTCATCATTTGTCTAATAAATCGGCGAGTTCTCTTAGTATTTTAAGTAGTCAACATGCTGTACAAACTTAAAAATGACACATGACATTAGTGATTTGAATCTGGTTTATATAACTTTTATCAGTTGATATCACGTTAATATAAACTTCAGGACCGGATTTTAAATTTCATTCATCATTTTATATAGAGTTATTCTACTTAAAGGCATTAAAAATATAGAGTAAGAGCCGTTTTACACACACAAGAATTATAACCAAAATTTATCTCATAATTATGTTGAAAATTTTCATTAAACTAATTTGCTGTTTTACACATCAAAGAATTATTGTTAAAATTTTGGTGAAAATTTTCGGCATAAAAATATACAACATGTTCTATATTTTTATGACTAAAATGCAGAAAGTGCGCGAAAATCGACGCAGAATAAAATTTGTGAATTGACAACCCGCGTTTGGGAATCAACCTAATCTCATTATTTCTTACACAAAATATCTCTTATTTTGTGGTTTCTTGATTATATAGGTTCGAAAACTTTTTCCTATTTATAACATTTTAAGGTTATTCCCAGATTATATATATATATATATATATATATATATATATATATATATATATATATATATATATATATATATATATATATATATATATATATATACAGGGTGTCCAAGATAAGGATCCTAAGCATGGGGATCTCAGTACCTGTTGGAGTTACAGCTTAGGTTAAATTAGAAAAAAGTTGCGTACTTTGAAGCGTATTTACATGCCGTTGAGAAACTTTAAAAATTTTCATGGCCAGCTGAGATATTGGGGAAAAACGAAAATTTGACGAAATAGATTTTATTTTTTTGTGACTTTATTTTAAAAGATATTAAAAAACTAATAAAACTTTTTCATTGGCACTTTTTAGATAATACGTGATGGCGTTTTTAAATTTTATATCCGACGTTTTGTTTTCGAGAAACCATCATCAACTTTATTTTTTTATATGGCCCAAAAAAAAGTATACCCTGTATCTGATTCCATTTTTTGTTACAAATTCAACGATGTATCACATGTCATATTTTTTTTGTTAGACAAAAAAAAAATGTTTAAAAAAATAGAAAAATCGCATTTATTCTTTTATCTAACAAAAAAAATGTGACATGTGATACATCGTTGAATTTGTAATAAAAAAGGGAATCAGATACAGGGTATAATTTTTTTTTGGCCCTTATAAAAAAATAAAGTTGATGATGGTTTCTCGAAAACCAAACGTCGGATATAAAATTTAAAAACTCCATCACGTAGTACCTAAAAACTGCTAATGAAAAAGTTTTATTAGTTTTTTAATATCTTTTAAAATAAAGTCCCAAAAAAATAAAATCTATTTCATCAAATTTTCGTTTTTCCCCAATATCTCAGCTGGCCATGAAAATTTTTAAAGTTTCTCAACGGCATGTAAATACGCTTCAAAGTACGCAACTTTTTTCTAATTTAACCTAAGCTGTAACTCCAACAGGTACTGAGATCCCCATGCTTAGGATCCTTATCTTGGACACCCTGTATATATATATATATATATATATATATATATATATATATATATATATATATTCCTTTTTAACTGCTGGAACGTCATATGTTATGAAAATGCACATGAGCAACGACAAAATTATAACCAAAATTATATTCAGATTTCTTGTACGTATCAAACAGAGTGTAATTTTATTTTAAAAATTATCTCCAAAGAATTTTCGGCAAAAATTTGCTGAAAATTTTTGTTATAATTTTCGGTATAATTCTTGTGTGTGTAAAACGGCTCTAAAAGAATAAAATATAAGAAAACCCAACTTTTTTATATTTATTTACACATAACATTTTTAACAATTTTAAAGCATTAGAGTTAAATAATTTTAGCCGCTTTGGACTAATGCGGCGCACCAAAATGATTTAATGATCTACATCGTATTGTTCGCTAACTGTTTACATACCCCCTATTTTGGGGTCGTAGAACACCAACCTGAGTTTTTTTTTTTGATTTTCCAGGATTCTCGGATCTCTACTTTTGCTAGACATGACTTATAGAGTTTCTCTTCTACCTCTTTTATCATTTTTTTATCCTTGTCATCTTCACCTAGTGTTACGAACTTGATTTTATATGTCAAGTTCGTGCCTTTCGTTACGTATTTCTGATATTTCTTTTGATTCCACGTTAACAGTTTTTATCCTTGTTGTTTGTCTATGGGCTTAGACTTTGTGAGCCGAAAAGGATTTTGTTTTTCAATGAGCAATAACATTTCCACTTCATTTCTAACTCTTCTACAATTTTCTTTAATAGCAAGTACCCATTTTATGTTTTCCGTTTTCTGTCTTAGGCAGTTCAAGTTTGTCTTCCTTTCAATGATTTCTTCTACCTGTCGTCCGTACAATGTTTTCAGACTTTTTCTAATTATCTTTTGAGCATCCTTTCTATTAACATTGATTCACCTGTTACTCCATGGAAAATAGACTTTCGTCGAGTTTTTTTATTTTCCGAGAAATTCTATGTCAAAGTTGAAAATTTAACCTCAATTTTCCACTTTCCTAATTAAGATACTATACTCAATTCTTATGGAAATTGTTTCTATTGTTTTATATTTTGAAGATCTATTAAAAAACTTTTTTTTTCAATCGTGAGCCGAGAAATTTTGTAAACACCAATTTTTGCACAAAAAAAATTGTGATAACTTTTCACCGGATGGAGATAAAATTTTTTTAATGCGTGCATTGGATTTAGATGTATCATTTCCGATCTCAAAAAAAAATTAATTTTGGATGAAAAAAATGTTTTTTTTTTCAAAAATTCATAATGGCGTGGCAAATGAATATTAAGAGCTCAGATTTGCAGAAGATGCTTTTTAATGCTTGTACTTTACCTGTGAATTTTTTAGTTCCAAGAAATATACTTCCATACGATCTGTGAACCTTCGACAATTGGGCCGAATCTAATCAAAAATAGCTGCTGCAGGTCGCTGTCGGCGGATTGCCATAGTTCAGGCGCAATATTCATTGGTGCTTCAAGGAAACTTCTGCCCCACAAGTAATATTTATAATATTGCTGTTGATTTAGTAATTTATATGATGGTAACAATTTGTTTAGTCATATTAATTATTAATTTGTTTATTAACAAAATTTTTACAAAAAATTATAGAGAAAATCATACAAATATTCAATTATATGTTACATATTATACTATTTTTCCCTTTATATTATTATTACCAAATAGTTTATTAACAAAATTTTTACGAAAATCGTATAAAAATATAATAATAATATATAATACGTCATATAAATATTTAATAACACATTAAAATTACGTCCGAAAATCATACAAATACAATATATCAATTATACATTCATCTTTCTTTTTTTTCCTATTACTTCTATGCAATCGGCGTCCATTTCATCATCGCAATTATTACTCTCACTTACATCGCACATACCATTTTCATCATTATTTTCAGTTTCATTGTACATATCGTTCTCATCATTATTAACATTTTCATAGTCAAAATCATTCTCACACATATTATTAATTTCCTCTGAATTGTCATCATCGTTTTCTAAATCGCAGGAAATAAAATTTTCAAAGCAATTATGGCACTGTCCATCACAGTGCTCACACAAATCTATACATTTAAGAAATTTCTGAAATTTTCGTAAAAATTTTGTTAATAAACTATTAGGTAATAATAATATAAAGGAAAAAAAAACAGTATAATATGTAATATATAACTGAATATTTGTATGATTTTCTCTTATAATTTTTTATTAAAATTTTGTTAATAAACTGTTAGATAATAATAATATAACGGAAAAAATAGTGGAATATGTAATATATAATTGAATATTTGTATAATTCTCTTTATATTTTTTTTGTAAAAATTTTGTTAATAAACAAATTAATAATTAATATGACTAAACAAATTGTTACTGTCATATAAATTAATAAAACAACATCAATATTATAAATATTACTTGTGATGCATAAGTCTCCTTGAAGCGCCGATGAATAATGCGCTTGAACTATGGCAACCCGCCCACAGCGGCCTGCAGCAGCTATTTTCGATTAGATTCGGCCCAATTTTCGAAGGTTCACAGCACAATACACTTCGTATCGAAGTGTATTTCTTGGATCCAAAAAATTCACAGATAAAGCACAAGCATTAAAAAGCATCTTCTGAAAATCTGAGCCCTTAATATTCATTTGAATTTTTGAAAAAAAAAATGTTTTTTTTATCCAAAATAATTTTTTTTTGAGATCGGAATAGATACATTTAAATCCAATGCACGTATTAAAAAAAATTAATCTCCATCGAGGGAAAAGTTATCGCAACTTTTTTGGTGCAAGAATTGATTTTTCCAAAATTTCTCGGCCCACGATTGAAAAAAAATTTTTTTTAATAGATCTATAATAAAATAATACAAAACAATTTCCACTAAAATTAAGCATAGTATCTTAATTAGGAGAGTGGAAAATTGAGGTTGAATTTTCAACTTTGACATCGAATTTCTCAGGAAATAAAAAACTCACAGATTCCGGATTTGACATACTTTTTTTAAAATGATAATACCTATATTTATGTTAAATTTTAAATCGGTAGTTTGTTAATAAATGTCTTTTTTTTTAAAAAAAAAAACCAAAACCATAAATTTTATCGAAAAAAATATATCTCGATAACTAGTGGCGCCACCTATAACTTATATTATATGGATCGATAGGTTTTTTAAATTGTCTACAACTTTTGTTTGAAATATTTTTCGATACAATTTTTATTTTTCGAGATAAACTCAAAAAACCGAAAATCGTGGCCACTTTTGGTCATCAAGATATGTTTTATAGGATGCCGAAGTGAACACATTCCAGCAAAAAAAAAAACAATGTTACATTTTTGTTAACAAAACAGCTCTTTTTTGATCTAATTTCCATGGAGTATGTGACATATTTGTCATTTATTTTATATTATCTGCTTCATATTTGCTGTTAATTTATTGGATTTTAAATTTGTATTTGTTGCGATTTTTCAGTGTTATGAAACATCCTTAATGTGTTCGTTATTTTCTATGCTTTGTCGAGTTATTTTTTTTGGAAATATTCGTATTCTGCTTGGCGATATTGACATGGATCAGGTTTCTTCGTTTTCGAAGGAATTGTGTTAGAGCCGTTTTACACACACAAGAATTATAGCCAAAATTTATTTCATAATTATATCGAAAATTTTCTTAAAACTAATTTGCTGTTTTACACATCAAAGAAAAATTGTTAAAATTTTGGTGAAAATTTTCGGCATAAAAATATAGAACGTGTTCTATATTTTTATGACTAAAATGCAGAAAGTGCGCGAAAATCGACGCAGAATAAAATTTGTGAATTGACAGCCCACGTTTGATAATCAACCTAAACTTAATATTAACTCATTGTTTCTTGCTCAAAATATCCCTTATTTTGTAGTTTCTTGATTATATATGTTCGGAAACTTTTATATTTATGACATTTTAAGGTTATCCCCAGAGCAAGTTAACTTTTTAACTGCTGGAACGTCACATGTGATGAAAATGCGCATGAGCATCGATATAATTATCACCAAAATTATATTCAAATTTCTTATACGTATCACACAGAGTGGTATTTTACTTTAAAAATTATCTCCATAGAATTTTCGGCAAAAATTTGCTGATAATTTTTGTTATAATTTTCGGAATAATTCTTGTGTGTGTAAAACGGCTCTTAGCCATTTTACAGCGAGCTATTTAAAAAAACAAAATGAAAGCAGATATTTTGTTTTCTGTATTTGTACTTTAAATAGTTAAATTTTCAATAATTCATATCCCAAGTGATTATAAGTTTAAGATAAACTTCATTCAAATACATTTTCAAGGTATTAGAGCCAAAAGAAATTCGTGACTCAACTCGAAATAATTCAAAGAATGACACCCGTAAAAGAAATAATTTTTGACGCCGAAAGCTTAATATATTATCCACAAGGACATATAATATTATTTAATAATAAATAAATACCACATTGAATTTTACGGCAACTAAGTACTGGGTCGCTTTCACCTCCTAGATTAATTGCAAATTTTAATGCGAGTACTTACAGAAAATTACTTAAAGTTTCTATTGCTAGTGGGCATATCACAAGATGATTCGAAAGAGGTTAATAACTGTATATATATCCTGTAATACTTTGTTTTAAGATGCTACGTTTAAAACCATATTTAATTGTTGAGTAAAATTTATACAGGGTATTCATTTATAATAATTATTACTCTAAATTAGATAACACTCTTCAAAATAAGTAAAAAAGTTTTCCTTTTTTGGAGACACCAATTCCATGTTAATTATTTTGGCTGAAATTGGTTTTGTAAAATCTAAGATGGCGCTGATAATATGACGGACAAAAAAATTAATTTTGTTCGATTTTTTCTAAAATTGGTATGGGGGAGTTTTCGGACTCGTACATAAAGAATCAAACGTTATTTTTAAAAAATTCAATATTGTGGATTAAAAATTTCATATCTCCCGATTTTCTACAAAATTGGTATAGGAGGGTTTTTAAGCGATTACGAATTTAAAATTATTTTTAAAATAATGAATATGGCGGACTAAAAATTTTACATTTCTCGATTGTGTCCAAATTTGGCATAGATGAGTTTTTGTGGGTGTAAATTACGAATTTTAAATTATTTTTAAAAAAATTAATATGGCGAACCCAATATGGTAGACTAAAAATTTAACATCTCTCGATTTTGTTCAATATCAATATGGCAGTCTAAAAATTGTATATTCAGGATTATGTCCAAAACTGGTACAGCGAAGTTATCGAGGGTACAGATTAGGATTAGGTATTTGAGAGTTTTCACTGACCTCTATGAGGGTTTTCGAAATCGCAGGTTACAAACCTGAAATTCATTTTTAACCGACTTCTAAAAGAAGGAGGTTCTAAATTCGTCGACTATGTATTTTTTTTTTATGTATGTACACCGATTACTCCGGAACGGCTGCACCGATTTGAATGAAATTTTTTACGTTATGTAAAGGAACTTGCTGCGGTGGTCCCATATTTTTTTAGATGAAATTGGTGCAGTAAAATCCAAGATGGCGCTTACAATATGGCGGCCAAAAAAATTTAATTTAGTCCGATTTTCTCCGAAATTGGTATGGGGGAGTTTTCGAGGTTGCACATAACGAATCTGATGTTATTTTAAAAAAATGCAATATGGCGGATCCAATATGGCGGACGAAAAAATCAATTTTGTCCGATTTTCTCCAAAATTGGTACGGAGGAGTTTCCGGAGTCGCATATGACGAATCTAAAATAATTTTTAAAAAATTCAATAAGGCCGATCCAATATGGCCGACAAAAAAATTAATTTTGTCCGATTTTCTCCAAAATTAGTACGGGGGAGTTTTCGGGGTCGCATATGACGAATCTAAAATAATTAAAAAAAAAATCAATTTGGCGGATTCAATATGGCCGACAAAAAAATCGTTTTTGTCCGATTTTCTCCAAAATTGGTACGGGGGAGTTTTCGGAGTCGCTACGACGAATCTAAAATAATTTTAAAAAAATTCAATATGGCGGATCCAATATGGCGGACGAAGCAATCAATTTTGTCCTATTTTCTCCAAAATTGGTATGGGGAAGTTTTCGTGGCCTTATATAAAGAATCTGAAGTTATTTTTAAAAAACAATATGGCGGATTTAATATGGCGGACAAAAAAATCAATTTTGTCCGATTTTCACCAAAATTGGTACAGGAGAGTTTTCGGGGTCACACATAACGAATCTAAAATTATTTTTAAAAAATTCAATATGGCGTATCCAATATGGTGGATAAAAAATTAATTTATTTCCTTTAAATATCGATATTGGAAGGTTTTGGGGCCTATATTACCAATTTAAAATTAATTTGAAATTTAAGATAGTATTCTATGACAGACTAAATTTTCGTTTGACCCAATTTGATTGGTATTTGGAAAACTCTAAGAACTAAAGAATTTTTAGTGGTTCATTTTAGGGTGATTTACAACCTTGGATAAAATGAGTACTTTTTTGCCAGTTTGGAGTCATTGCGAGGTACACTAATCTCGATTAGTACTTAGTCCAAATAATTTATGAATATCATAATGAATTCTAAAACTAAAAATACAAAAATAAAATTTTTATAAAAAAATTGAACCAATTTCTAAAAGTGCGCTAAAAAGTGAAAAATAACCATAAATTTTTATATGAAATTGAATTTTTTGAAGTCGGCGCCAAATTATTTGTACACGAAATAAATAACTACTAATATATACAAATTATGGTAAGAAAGCAATTACAAACTATTTTTAATCTGTTTATGCAAATCACATTTTGTCAGGTATTAGTTTGTCGCCGACTTCAAAAAGTTCAATTTCATATAAAAATTTATGGTTATTTTTCACTTTTTAACGCACTTTTAGAAGTCGGTTCATTTTTTTTATAAAAATTTTATTTACAATTTTTTATAACAGATAGAATATGGGGGACTAAAAAAGTTATATTTTTCTGATTTTGTCTAAACTGATGTTGGGGGATTTGGGGCATATATTAAGGATTTTAAATTAATTTCTTCAAGCTCAAAATACAAGATAAAATAAGTCAGAGTAAATAATTTACATGTCCCAAATTCTTTCAGTATCGGTGCTAAGGATTTCGGGGGCCGTTACTAATCTAAAATTAATTTCTTATATAGCGGATTTACTATAACAGACTAAATATTTGTTTGGTACAGTTTCATTCAAAAACGGAATTTGGAGTATTGTTGTTCAATTTAGTGTGGTTTACTTTGGATAACAGGGGCACTCAACTCAATTCAAAACTAAAAATTGCAAAAAAAATATATACAAAAAAATATCGAACCGACTTCTAAAAAGGCGTTAAAAGGCAAAAAATAACAATATAAAATTTTACATAAAATAATTGAAATTTTTAAAGTCAGCCCCAAATTATTACTAAATAAAACAAATAACTATTAACACGAGATACATTCAAGCTACGGTAAGAAAGCAATTACAGATAAAATATTTCTCAGTCTTTTATGTGAATCACACATTTTGTTAGGTATTAATTTGGCGCTCACATTTCAATATCGTGTATAAATTGTTATTTCTCGCTTTTTAGCGCTTTTTTAGAAGTCGAGTCAATTTTTTTATAGAAATTTTATTCTATTTTCCTGTCTCTGACAGAAGCGACTACGGTGTTATGGATAATAGTCTTCTTGTAGTATCTATGAGTCATAATTATGTCTAAACCAGCGTTCAGCAGACTTTATTAAACACTTTTACATACATTTTTTTCATTCGCTGTGTTTAGGTTTTCAGTAAAAAAGACGCAATGACCCTAATTCATGGAGAGAGAAAAATTCCCAAACATGCATTTTGACTGTTTTCTGAATAATTATGTACTTTCTTAGCAGAATGCCACGCTCAAAATAAAGAAAATAACAGCTGATTAAAAATGATTAAAGGGTAGTTTTAGTGAAGGTGTTCTCTATCATAACTTCTTTATTTTTAACTTTTTACAACTTTAGTTCAAAATTTAAAAAAATGATCCATTTCAGGCTAAACTTTACCTTCAAACAGGCGCGGATACAGGGGGGGGCGGTGGGAGCGAACCCCCTCCCCCCAAAAACTTCGAATTCAGAAAAATAGACTCGCTCTGCCTGCTGTATTAGGAACATGAATGTCGTTGGTACCTCCCCCGTCGACAACTCTCTTTCGTTTTCCATACTGTACTCCTCCTCAGAGAGAGGCTGAATCCGCCCCTGCCTGCAAGCCCATCGTTTTCAAGATATTTGAATTTTAATCATTGAAAGTTAAAAAGTCGATTTTGACTGCTTAAAAATTGCGAAAATATAGTATTTCTCTCCAATGATTTTCATTAATATGCAATGATGATAAAATAAAGTTATTTACAATTTTCATGTATACTTTTGACAGCAATAATGGTAGTTAAATGTCCGTTCAGCTATTAAAAGGATACATTTGTTTTTTTTGTTGAACTGTCTCTAAACAATTACCTACTTTTTCTTGTTCTTAGTTTAAGCAAGACTAACATGCCGCTGGTGCCGAGTTCCTTTCAGAAAAGGTGGGGTAAAAAAGGACAAGACGCACAACAACATATTAAGACTCAATTAACACTAACAGTAATTAAAAGTCCATAAATTGTAAAGGTTTTGTACAAGAAGTAATAGTACTTTAATTAAAAATTTAATGGAAACGTACGAGTAATTATTGCTGAAAACTAATATCCTTTCTATTGGTATCTATTCCGCTTCCTAGACAATAGCCATTTAACCTAGTAAAAAATATAACCTTATTTGTGACTCAACTTTGCTATGTATGAAACTCATATACATGTAAAATAAACACTAATAATGACCCGTTATATCAATGAGTGGAATTTAATCCCTACAATATGAAACAGCTATATTAAATTCGAGTAAATTCATTTTCTCGTTCCCAAAGTTCTCTATGCGCAAATTCTAAAAGGTTATTTAGAATGATCTCTAGCATGGTTATATTATCGATTACCTTCAAATTTTGTCTACTAATATACGATAAATAATAATCTTTGAATAAAAATCCGTATATATATATATATATATATATATATATATATATATATATATATATATATATATATATATATATATATATATATATATATATATATTGTTATATAAGCACGAGAAAAATGCCCCTGCACCCGGCGATATACAATCTAATAATTATTTAACCCAAAGTTACAGCGGTGTTTCGTCCTCGACGGTAGGAATCATCAGTGGGTCCGTCGACGCCTTACCCAGACACCCTGTGTTGACGTACTCATTATATATTAGATGTTGTATTTGTACTTATTTTCAGGCGGAGCGTGTCGGTAGGATATTAATTATAAGTGGTACTGTTTAATGCCCAGACATCGTGATTTTTAATTTTAACCGTAGTACTACGACAATATATATATATATATATATATATATATATATATATATATATATATATATATATATATATATATATATATATATTTGAAAAAGTTGTTTTATTCTCCTTATTTTTAATATATATATATATATATATATATATATATATATATAAATAAATAATAAACATTACCATAACCTAACATTTTGTTATACTTAGCGTCAAAACTATTTGAAATGACATAATGTTTTTTCTTTATTAGCCACAAATACATTGAAGCTACCAATAGCTCATTTCCGTCTGGCAGTTGCGCACACACCTTCGGAACGAGGAGATCAAAGATTGTTCAACAGGACCATATTTTATTTGTATATGTTGAAACTTTAATAAACAATCCCCACAGTCAAATTAATTTTATAAAGAGGGTAATTTAAGATTAAAGTAATTAAGATTCTTTAACCCTTGAAATTATTTACTCGGAAATCACCCCCTGTTATCCGTTTGCAATTCAAAATATAAAAATGATTAACCCCGAAATATCTCTAATTTAAGATTTGATATTAAATTTCATTTCAAAAAGTGGTTTAGAACTGTTTTTTATGTTCATTTCTCTTGTTAAGGTTGGTATGATATATTCAAACTTGCAGTCAATTCAATGTTTCATATGAAACCGTATCACCACATAGCAGCAAACAGAGTTTTCCGTCTGCATCTGTTTGTATGTCAGGGAAAATTAATTTTTACCATACCTAAAAAAATTAGCCTAAATAGAAAAAAATAAGAACAGTTTCATATTATCATGGAGGGGGATGGGGGTACGCGGACAAGGCAGGCATAGGATGAAAGCATGAGATTACAATAGGGCTATTCTTTTGAGTCATTATCACTTTCAGTTCTATCACTTGAAGTAATCATGATCACTTTGACCCAATGACAAGTAAATGTATATTCAAAAAACCATGAAGTTATCAGTTACACTTTTTTCACTTTGTTCAATTGATAATTACTCTAAAGAATACAGCTAATGTTGCAAATCTTAAATAAAAAATTTGTGTTTTTCAAAGTATCTAAAAGGAATAAAAACAAATAAAATATCCCAAGGAAATGATATTTTGAGTCATTTTATGAGTCTATAAAAGATTTTTTAAAGTTATAGTCGATGATTATTAATAAATTCCTAAATATTGAAGGAGGTTTGGTCATAGTGCATATATTTTGTTTTGCCAAAGTTTCGTTTGCGAAATTCTGTCAAAGTTGTTTTTATGTGACATATGTCGTAACATTTTTAATCAGTGATAACTGCCCTCGATTCTTTGGCATGAGCAGCTTAGAGCTGTCCAGGTGAAGAAACGCTCGCTTTATTCAAGTAGTGCATTATGCCTCGGCGCTTGTCAGATCTGCTTTCCCCTTGCCCCTCAATCACCATTAAAAATATTTGGTGTATAAAGCCCTAGAAGTTATCAGTTATCATTTTTAGATGCTATTTTTGGGTAAAAAATATTTTATACATGAAATGGAGACACAAAAATTAGATTATTTCATAAGATATCGGACTTACGTTCATAGTTTTTTTTTAACGAATTGCGAAATATTTATGGCCGAAAATGCCATGACATCAGACAAAATATAAAACTAATAAGTAATAATATAATATTTTTACCTTTTTGTCTTCAATATGTTTTGCTATGCATATTAAAAACACAAATTTCAAAAAAAAAAATAATTTGTAGCTTATTTACTGTTCAAATTAACACTTTAACCGCTTTATTCGGATTTGCTCGGAGCTACTCAGGGTTTGACGCACTCGAGTTTAAAACTCTTGAATTGAGGGCAGTAATACTCGTTTTTTCGTCAATGGATCTGATCAAACCTTCGCTTTACGTCGAGATGGAAAGGCAAATTTGTAATAAAAATGTTATGGAGTCATGTCAAAGAAGAGATCCCAAATAACAAAATATACATTACCATATAATGCGGTGTTGTTCAATTTCTTATCCCATAGTAGCAGAGTAGCCAAACTAAAAGTTTAAGCGAATGTTTCTCTCCAAAATGTGCAATAATATAAGAAAAACCTATCAAATCATTCTTGAAAACCTGTTTTATCCACTTCTCTACTTTTTAACCGACTTCTAAAAGAAGGAGGTTCTCAATTCTACCGTTATGTATTTTTTTAAATGTATGTATGTATATATATATATTTATATATATATATATATATATATATATATATATATATATATATATATATATATATCGATTACTCTGGAAAGGCGTACTGATTTGAATGAAGTTTTTTACGTTCCAAGATGGCGGACAAAAAAATAAACTTTTTTCCATTTTCTCCAAAATTGGCGTGCGAGAATTTTCGGGGTCGCACACAACGAATCTAAAATTATTTTTAAAAAATTCAGTATGGCGGATCCAATATGGTGAACAAAAAGAATAATTTTTTCCGATTTTCTCCAAAATTGGTATGGTTTTCGGCGTCGCATATAACGGATCCTAAATTATTTTTTAAAAAAATCAATATGGGGTAGTCATTGAGATAGCATATACCGAATCTGATATTATTTTTAAAAAATTAAACATGGTTAATCCAATATGGTCGATTAAAAATTTTACATCTCTTGATTTTGTCCAAAATCAATATTGGGAGTGTTAATTATGAATATAAATTATTTTTTTTGGAAAATTCAATATGGCGGATCCAATATAACGTCCTAAAAATTTTACATCTCTTGATTTTCTCTAAAATTGGTATAGCGATTCTTGAGATTGTAGATTGTGAATTTAAAATTATTTTTTCAAGATTCGATACGGCGAATCCAATAAGGCGGATTAAAAATTTTACACTTTTCGATTTTGTTTAAAATTGGTACTAGATCGTGTAAGTAACGAATATAAAATTATTTTAAGAAAATTTAATATGTCAGATGCAATTTGACGGTCTAAAAATTTTACATCTCTTGATTTTGTCCACAATCAGTATCGGGAGTGTTAATTACGAATTTAAAATTATTTTTGAAAACGGTATATAGCGGATCCAATATGGCGTCCTAAAAATTTTACATCTCTCGATTTTCTCCTAAATTGGTATAGCGGTTCTTGCGACTGTAAATTTAAAAGATTCGATATGGTGAATCCAATATGGCGGATTAAAAATTTTACATTTTTCGATTTAGTTTAAAATTGGTACTAGATCGTTTTTAAGGGTGTAAATAACGAATATAAAATCATTTTAAGAAAATTTAATATGTCAGATGCAATACGAGGTGCTCGACGTGTAAATTTAGATTAGATTAAGTCTAAAATTATTTTTTTGAAATTCAATATGGCGGATCCAATATAATGTGTTGAAAATTTTAAATTGTTCACATTTTTTTCAATTTGGTATTATGGGGTCGTAAATTATGAATCTGAAGTCAATTTTTTACCATTTAATATGACAGATACAATAAGGGGAAGTAAAAATTTTACATTTTTCCGATTTTGTCCAAAATTGACATTGCAAGGTTCTTAGGGCGTATACAAACTCAATATGTAGGATAAAATATGTCGTACCAAAAAATTGACGTCTCAAGTTCTTTAAAGATTGGCATTAAGAGGTTTTGAGGACTTATCTAAAATGAATATCAAATTCAAGATAGCGGATTTACTATGGCAGACTAAATATTCTTTTGATACAATTTCATTCAAAACTGATATTTGGGAAATCTTAGAATTAAAGAATTTTTGGTTGTTTATTTTATTTATTGTGGTTTAACAACTTTGGATAAAATGGGTACTTTTTTGCAACCTTGGAACCATTGTGAAGTACGCTAATCTAGATTATTACTTAATTTAAATAATTTAAACATATCCCAACAAATTCAAACCAAAAATCGAGAATAAAATTTATATAAAAAAATTGAACCAACTTTTAAAATTGCGCTAAAAAGTGAAATATAACAATATAAATTTGAAAATGAAATTAAAATTTTTAAAGTCGGCGCCAAATTATTACTAAATGAAACAAATAACTACTAATACGAGATATGTACAAATTACGCAAGGAAAGCAATTAAAAATAAAGTATTTTTTAATCTATTTATGCGAATCACATTTTGTCAGGTATTAGTTTGGCGCCGATTTAAAAAATTTCCATGTGATTTAAAAATATATATTATTATTTTAGCACAATTTTAGATGTTGGTTAAATTTTTTTATAAAAATTGTATGTATATAAGACAAAATATTAATGTTTCGAAAAAAGGATCAAACTATCAATCTTGTAAAACCAGTAATAGAAATATGTTGGCACCAACTTTTGCTAGATTAGATGTGTATCAGGAAAATTCAAGATATATTATAATGGTCTTAATTTTATAATCATGCATTGCAAGTCAATAAACATTTCAATTAAAGTGATAGTTTTAGTGTTTTTAAGCAGAAAATTTAACTATTTTTAACTGAAAAATGTCTTTACAATATAAATAATTTTTGGGTTAGGTGTGGAACTATTGGTTTGGTGTGGTTTTGGTTGTTTATTATATTATTTTCTAACTTTTATAAAATATTATGCTAAAATATCATTTTTGACGAGCTTAAAATATTATAGGAAGGTTTGTACAATATCTGTATTGTATCTGTCAAAAAAGCAATAAATAAAGTACAGTCATGATTTGGCACCTATTGATTTATTTTTGTTGTCGTATATACAGAACAATCTGAGGCGGTTGATGCGTTTAAAACAGAAAGTTTTGGGGAGACCATCTTCAGAGTGGCAAAAATGCTTTGCAGACTATTTTAAACGCTTGTAAAACCGTATTGATCATCATAGAGAATAAAATCATTTTCAATAATAAATTTTAGTTATTCCCGAAATATAAACGTCTACCCTCGTAACTGTACATTTACTTATTTACTTAGCACAATTTTAAAGTCGATGTCAGATTTAAAATTTATAGAAAATACCTGCGAACTACACAAAGACACTCTTAACTAAATCAAAAGGAATGGAAGAGAGATCTGTAATGTAAACAATAATAAAAGAGAAAGAACAACACTAAATTCTGACCAAAATATTCATCTTTATTATACAGGGTGTCCAGTTAGTAATTCGGTATTTGATTGAGTTTATTATAATTGGGATATAAAATATGATTTATTGTAACATTTCATTGTAAATTTCGAGCACATAACTGAAATACTTCTTAAGAGTTTGAAACAGGAAAATTAGGTTAGATTTTGTCCAAATTCAAATTATTTAAAAACCCTTAAGGTTTAGGTACTATACACCTTATTAAAATAGGCACTTATTTTGATCGGAGAATCCAAAAATGCAATAATATACAGGGGCTTCCGTTTAAAAAACACAACTTTGATACTATCAGAGCTTTTGGGACATCCTGTCTAATATGAAAATAATCTTAAAAAATAACTATATTAGACTCCCATATATCCCAAAAGTAAAACTTTTTGAAAGTCACGTATTTTGACCGAAAATTTCGTGCCATATAAGATGAATGTGAATATAATTTCAGCACTACAACTGCATAATGTGGATAAACATATATAAGCCATCGGGCGGGAGGTCGGCGAAGCCGCATTCAGTGTTGCATACTTTCTTCCGATCTGTCCTTTGCACAAACAGGTGCATGTCGGTACCCTGATGAGTCTAGTAGAGACGAAACATATACTTCTGCCGTATCACTGTAGCGGGGAGGGTAAGTTTGGATTTTCTTCTTGATATGGTGGTACAGGTAGGCCATCATCTCGATGGTGGTCTAATGGGATGAATTGTGTTCTGTAGTAATTCATTCAAACTGTGCAACCTCTAACACGGAAAAGATATGATGGAACGAAGTTTGCAATTACTGTTCGCATTTTACTTCATATATACAGGGTGATTCAAAAATCGATCACGAAACTTAAGGGGGTGATTCTACTTGACAAAATAAGGGTAGAGCTTCATATAATTTTTTTTCAAAATGTCATTCGTTTTCGAGTCCAAGTTCAAGTTTTTATTTTTTGTTTTTTGAATTACTCGCTTACAGGAAAACCGATTTGACTAATATTTGAAAGATAGGCTAAGTCTTCTGCGCTTCATCATTTTAGTAACAATTCACATTGATTGTTTGCCGCTAGAGGGCACTTTACCTACATTGAAAATTGTTTTTTTGTCATAATTTTTTAGTGTTGACAGCTACAGTAGTTTTTGGCATAATTTCTGAAAGACTGATGCCAGGCCTTTAAAAAAGGTGCTCTTTATTTACATCGCTAAACCCAACGGTTTAGACGTAAATCACCCTTAAAAATTAAGTGGTAAATTTACTTTTCTCATTTCATTACCACCAGCTACCAGGTAAATAGCTATCAAAGTATACTAGAGCTGTCAGTTTAACATCAAATAAATTCGCTTTTTAAACTATTTAATTTATAATCTTAAAATAACTAATAATGGCTAATCAGTAAATATTCATATTATGGATTATTGCGATATACATTTAATTGATAAAAATTAATGAAACAGTACTAAACAAACTAAAAAAGGTTCTCAAAATGTCCCCCATTTTCTTCCATACATTTCCTAACACTCTTCAAAAAATGTCGCCTAACTCGATGAAAAATTCCTGGTGTTTCTGTAATAATTTGGCACTTTTCGATTATCCTGAAGCGAAGATCCTCGACGTTGATTACTGGAATATCGTACACCAATTGTTTCAAATGACCCCAAAAGAAAAAATCCATAGGATTAAGGTCTGGTGACCTCGCTGCCCATGCCAATGGTCCACTTCGTCCTATCCATCGCTCAGGATACGTTGCATTCAAATACTGTCGGACACGTATACTAAAGTGGCACATCTTCCAGATACAATGGGAGACGATTTTGGATAAAATCTAAGTATACGTCACCAGTTAATGGGCCATCCAAGAAATGAGGACCAATAAGGTAATCTCCTATTATCCCTGCCCACACATTTAGTGAAAATCTACGCTGATGTTTCGTTTCTACCACATTGTTTGGGTTCTCGTAAGCATATGTGTGGATGTTGTGTAGATTTGTTATGCCATCACGAGTGAAACCAGCTTCGTCAGTGAATAATATGACGCCAATTAATCGATTATCGTGTTCATACTTAGCTAGGATCTGATTGCACATTTCCAACCGTCTCGGCCGATCATCGTCATAAAGAGCCTGCACCTTTTTTGAATGAAACGGGTAGAGTTGTTCTTCTCTTAGTATCCTCCATGAACTAGCCTGACAGAGCCGCACTTCATTCCCAATTTTTCTAGTACTAATACCTGGATTATCTTCAATAATTTCAAGCACTCTTTCTTCTTGTTGCACGTTTCTAGCAGTTCTAGGTCTTCCCCTATTTCCATTATAACTTTTAAAGGAACCACATTCCGCAAGCCTCCTGTGCACACTGGAAAATGTTTGAGCATGAGGGATATTTCTTTCCGGATAACTCTCCATATAATATCTTCTTGCCAACTCTGCATTACCATTTGCTTTTCCATAACAAAAATGGATATCACAATATTCGATATTTGAATATTGGTGATTAGCCATTATTAGTTATTTTAAGATTATAAATTAAATAGTTTAAAAAGCGAATTTATTTGATGTTAAACTGACAGCTCTAGTATACTTTGATAGCTATTTACCTGGTAGCTGGTGGTAATGAAATGAGAAAAGTAAATTTACCACTTAATTTTTAAGGGTGATTTACGTCTAAACCGTTGGGTTTAGCGATGTAAATAAAGAGCACCTTTTTTAAAGGCCTGGCATCAGTCTTTCAGAAATTATGCCAAAAACTACTGTAGCTGTCAACACTAAAAAATTATGACAAAAAAACAATTTTCAATGTAGGTAAAGTGCCCTCTAGCGGCAAACAATCAATGTGAATTGTTACTAAAATGATGAAGCGCAGAAGACTTAGCCTATCTTTCAAATATTAGTCAAATCGGTTTTCCTGTAAGCGAGTAATTCAAAAAACAAAAAATAAAAACTTGAACTTGGACTCGAAAACGAATGACATTTTGAAAAAAAATTATATGAATTATTTTGTCAAGTAGAATCACCCCTTAAGTTTCCTGATCGATTTTTGAATCACCCTGTATATATATATATATATATATATATATATATATATATATATATATATATATATATATATATATGCCACGCTTTTTTAGACATTCTGTATAGGCTAAATTTACCCCGTTCAATTATTAATTTTTTCATCGACAGAACGATAAAGCCGCAATTGAATGCAAGAGTGCTAAATGGACACCCTGTATTAATGATTTCGACTTTTTTATTATTTAAAAATATACAAAAAACCACAGTATAGAGCGGCAAAGCACATATAGTAAAGAACCGTGTGGTGAAAATTAAAATTCGAGTGAAATACTGATTGTGACCAAAAATTTAATAATGTGACGTCACAGTTTAAGGCACATAAAAATTCAATAAATATCTTTATATATTAAAAAAAATAAAAATTATCTCCGCTCATTTTTGGGATACACGGTATGAACTAAGCTATTTAATCGCATTAAAATCCCATCTATTAAAATTTTCACCGATTGAACGATATAGCCGCAATCGAATACTCAGGTACTAAATAGACACCCTGTATATTTATATTATAAGAAACATGGACCCAAAAAAATTATGATTAAGTTGAAACAATATGAGGTAGTCGCAGCAATGAAAGATTTCTATTTTTTTTATACGGATTAGACGGACTATCATAGAGCAAATCGCGCTTCGAAGGAGGTACGACTTCCTTATCTCTCCAACATCTATAGAACCTTAATTTGTACCCTCTCAGTTCGAGAACTGGTCGTTATATGTGTAATATTAAGAGGTAAACAATTATTATAAGAAAATAGGAATCATATCATAATTACAGGGTCAAGGCAAAATAAGATGCTACAAGTAATTTAGGTAAACCCGTCTTCAACGTTTAACCCCACCTTCCTATATAAACAGCAGTTTATTTATTTATTATTACAGTGTCGTCGAATTCTCTTCCGGTAAGTTTGTTACTTTTGCTTCTTATATACCCATTTGATGTATGTAGTAGTGAGTTGTGTATCAAAGTAAAGGAGTTAACTTTAAATTAATATTGGATCAGTAGAGGTAGTGAATATTTTGTTATTGATTTGAAATAGAAACCATTGTTGACATTTAAACATAGTCATTTACATAAATCGACAGTAGCGAAAGAATTTTAACCTTTTTGATAATGTTTTTTTTTCGGGTTTTTAACTGAATTTGAAAATTTTTTGTATGCAAATAAATAAGATTTCTCGAGAATATTATCCATTGATAAGTAGTTATTTCAGTTAAATAGTTTTGGAACAATATGTTGTACAGAAAAGTGTAGGTAAATAACTACTCACATTTATAATGTTTTAAAGAAGAATTACATACCTGTTATTATAATTTTGTCATAAAAAACTGGCATTCAAGTATCCTATATATGTACAAAAAATATGTACCTAAATGTTATGGGTTATTGGAAATTTTAAGTTTTTTAAGTAGATTTTCTGAAAAAATGTTTACAATATTTTATTTTTAACCATTTTCAAAACAAAGAAGAGTACTCAATTATATATCTATATATATATATATATATATATATATATATATATATATATTTTTCTGAAATTTCTTGGGTATGAGGTTTTTTGTTTTTAAAACAATCTAATCAAAATTTGACGTTTCGCCCATTTTTTTTGGGCTTTATCAAAAATATATTGTCAGTCAGTCTATGGATAAAATCTACAAAGAAAAAAACAGAACAATCAGCCATCACTGAAACAATTAAATACACTTAAAATAGACATACATATTTTATAACTAACACACTGTACAATATTAAAAATGTAAATTTAAAATTCTTTGCTAGATACGCACCCGTTATAGTTGTGCCGTATATAATTCTAATTCAACTAAGAGTATACATTGTCAGTATGAAGGAATTTGGTATTATCAGTAAAAGTTTTTTTTTTAATATATTTTTATTAATTATTTGTGGAGCAATTATTATATTATTAAAGAATCAGATATTTTTTTTGGTATTTTAGTGTTGTATTTGTTATAATTTTTAATGCAGTTTTTAATTAATTAGGTTATTATAAATTTGGCTGAGATTTTTTATATCTTGTTTGTCATTTACGACATGCTTTTCTTTTTTAATATGAATCATCTCTTTAATAAGCAGTTTGCGGTAGCTTTGGTCCTGGGCTAATATCTGTGTATTTGCGAAATCAAATTCGTGTTTTTGAGAAGATTCGTGCTTATGTAACGCAGTTGAAGCATTTTTGGTGTACTTGTGACCATTCAGTCTACTATCCAAATATTGCGTTGTCATGCCTATGTATTTTTTTGGGCAGTTTAGACAAGGTACAGCGTATATTAAATTTGACTTCTTTTTGGTTGCTACTTTGCTTTTTAACGGAGTGAAAAGTGAAGACAAAAGATTTTGAGATTTGTGGCATACAACAATGTCGTGTTTTTTTAAGGTGTATTTTATTTTTTCTGAAAGTCCTTGAGTGTACGGCATAGCTATGTATTTTTTGTTACCATCTGGATTCGCTGATTTGTCTATATTACTAGTATTATAAAATTTGTGAATTCGTTGTTTAATAATTTTATTAATTTGGTATTCTAAAAAGTTATTTTCAATCAGAATCCTTTTGACTTTCTTAAGTGTTTCGGCTCGATATTCAGGAGACGTTAAAGTTAGTGCTCTGTCTGTTAGACCGATAATAACGCTGTTCTTTTGAGATAGGGGATGGTGTGAATTGTAGTTCAAATATCGGCCAGACCATGTTTCTTTTGTATACCACTTCGTCTTAAGGCATTCATCTACATTATTTCTTATTATTGTTATGTCCAAAAAGTTAATCCTACTGTTTTGTTCGATTTCTGATGTAAATTGTAATTTGGGGTGAAATTTATTGAAGCAATCTAAAATGTCTTGTACATGGATTTCTGGAACGGCAGTAAGGCAATCATCAATATACCTTTTGAAAAAGGTCATAGGGATATTAATATTATTTAAGACGGTTTCTTCCAAATACTCCATTACAAGTTGTGCAACTGTGGAAGAGATGGGTGATCCCATGGCACAGCCATCTAATTGTTGGTAAAAAGTATTTTGGTATTGGAAGTAATTATTAGTTAACGTTAGATTTATAGATTCTATAAAAAGATCTTGATTAAGGCTGGTATGTTCCTTTAAAATTTCCCACTTTTCTTTTATTATTTGATTTAAAAGTTCGTTAGGTATATTGGTATATAATGATACTACGTCAAGAGAAAGTAAACTATAATTATTTGGAATTTTTGTTCTGTTGATGAATTCCTTAAAACTAAAAGAGTCCTTTATATAATACTCATTTTTACAAGTAATTTTTGATAAACAATTACTAAGATATTTAGATAATTTGTAGAACGGTGATTGTATGCACGAGACTATGGGTCTAAGTGGAATGCCTGGTGTATGTAATTTAGGCAGTCCGTAGATCTTCGGTGCAACTGCGTTATGTATTAATAATTTTTTGCCTTCCGTTTCAGACATGAGTTTTTTGGATATCATTTTCTTGATCAAGGTATTATTTTTTAATTGAAAAGTGTTAGTAGGATCACTGCGAAGTTTCTTGTATGTTAGGTTGTCAGATAGTAATAGATTGTTTTAAAAACAAAAAACCTCATACCCAAGAAATTTCAGAAAAATAAATATAGATGGTTTAAGAAAACAAAGATATTATATATATATATATATATATATATATATATATATATATATATATATATATATATATATATATATATATATATATATATACAGTGTGACCAATAAAGTCCGCATCATACGGGATTTTTTTATTAGTAGCTTTATTCGAAATTTGACTTTGCCATCAATTTCTGTTTCGATCCAGATGAAAATTAACCAAAAATTAGTAGTCACGTGGTTAGCATTATCTGTCAAATTTTAATTCTTCTTCCTTTTTTTCCTATGGCTTTGCTTCGGGGCAATTCGCCAGCTCAATTTGGTAGAGACCCCAATGAAGACTGGCTCTAAACCATATCAGGGCCTCCGATGTGGTCTCGTGCTGTGAGCATCAAATTTTAATTATTTTCAAAAAAATTCAAAAGTGGGGTTATATCTCAAGATATCGAAAAAAGTTATTAGAGAAAGTTGTTCTAAATGCAATTTTTAGCCCATATGCAACGTAATTTAGATTTGTCGCCCATTTTTTGTAAATTGCACCACTGTTACAAAATAAGACTCAACGTAACTTACATAAAACTTTTTAGTTTTGACAATGCTTCATCCGAGACATATTTTGTTTAAAGTAGCGCCATATTAAATGTGTATTTTTCTACAAAATTCATCCAGGGCTATTAAAATTTAATGATTGTGATGTAAAATTTATTTGTTTTTGACCCTGTATAAGGTAACTTCATAAAATGACTATTTTTGAAAACTTAGCTTGTGTCTAAAAGTAATACACATTATAATTAAGACAAACAAGTACACAGTGTATTTATTTTTTTTTATATTATAATTTTTTCATTAGAAAATTTGAGTCTTTTCAATTAAACTATTTTCTTAATAGTAATGTGTATTACTTTTAGAAACAAACTACGTTTTCAAAAATAGTTATTTTATGAAGTTACCTTATACAGAACCAGAAACAAACTTTGCATCATATATGACCAAATTTTTATAGCCCTATTTGGATCTTGTAGAAAAATCCACATTTAGTATGGCGTTACTTTTAACAAAATATGTCTGGAATGAAGAATTGTCAACACGAAAAAGTTTTATGTAGGTTGCGTTGAGTCTTATTTTGCAACAGTGGTGCAATTTACAAAAAATGGGCAAAAAATCTAAATTATCTGATCCAGCTGAAATATGTGCATATGGGCTAAAAATTATATTTAAAACAACTTTTTCTAATAACTTTTTTCGATATTTTGAGATTTAACCCCATTTTTGATTTTTTTTTTGGAAATAAATTAAAATTTGACAGATAATGCTATTCACGTGACTACTATTTTATTGGTTAATTTTCATCTCGACCAAAGTAGAAATGGTGTCAAAGTAAAATTTCGAATAAGGCTATTAATTAACGTTAGGGAGATAGCACGATCAGACAGACCGATTATAACACTATTTTTGTGAGTTTTTGAATGATTAGAGAAACAGTTTAGATATCTACCTGACCAAGTTGGTTTGGTGTACCATTCAGTTAAAATTTTGTTTTTTCTGCGTATAAGTGTCATATCTAGAAAATTTATTTTATTATTATTCTCTGTTTCGGACGTGAACTGCAATTTTTCGTTGAAACTGTTAAACTCTTGGAGAATTTCATTTATTTTATTTTGTGGTACGGCTGCTATGCAATCATCGACAAAACGTTTGAAAAATATTATATTAAAATTTAATTTTTCTAAAACTTTTTCCTCTAACCATTCAAAAACTCAAAAAAATAGCGTTATAATCGGTATATCTGATCGTGCTATCTCCCTAACGTCTCCAGAATTCCGACCAAAAATACTGCAAAAAGTAAAAGAGACACTAATAAATAATAATTTCAACGAAAAGACTATCACCAAAATAATTGATAAACGAACATATAAGTTTTATAATAACGTAAAAACAAAAAACATAGAACATAAACAGCAAAAATATGTGGCATTACCGTACACTAGTGAGCTATCAGAAAAATAAAATACATTTTAAAAAAGCATGATATTATCGTATGCCACAGGTCACATAATAAATTAAAAACATTGTTCACAAATTTAAAAAGTAAAACTCCTCTAATGAATAAATCAAATATAATATATTCGATCCCTTGCACAAATTGTCCCAAAAAATATATAGGCATGACGAGCCAATTACTGAAGAACAGATTAAATGACCATAAATATGCAAAAAACGCCTCAACAGCGTTAAACAAACACACACAGGATGAAAAACACACTTTTGATTACAACAGTACCATCATAAAAAACAAAGATATGAATTACCAAAAATTACAGATAAAGGAAATGATTGAAATTAAAAAAGATAAAAACACTGTTAACGACAGAACAGATATGGGAAATTTGAGCCACATTTACGCAAGCCTAATTTAAACAAAAATATTAAGTATTCGATCCGGTCAAATAAGAATCAAAAATGGAATATCCTCTTAAACATAAAACCAAACATATACCTTATTTGTTGTTTATGCATTGTAAAATATAAAAAATAAAACACATTCGCATTCCACGTATCCTCAGTAAACGATGTAAAATTTAAATTTTATTTAGAAACAGAACAGCAAAATGTCAAGGTGTGTACCGGTAAAATTAAATATTTTTAAAAAATTTTAAAGTCTTGACTACTGTTTTTAAGTGTCTTGTTTGTTTTTCGAAATTGTAAATATGTTTTTTATATGATATATTTTAATTATATATTTTTAGGAGGAAAGAATTTTGAAAATGCCTTGAATAAAGGGCGAAACGTCAATCGTTTTATGTATTTATTAAATATAGAACCTAAATCCAAGAAAAGACAAAACAAAGAAAAATTATATATACAGGGTGTCCAAGATAAGGATCCTAAGCATGGGGATCTCGGAAACAGTTGGAGATACGAGGTCGGTTAAATTGGAGAAAAGTTGCGCAATTTAGTGCTAAATTAAACGCAGTTAAAAAAATTTAAAAATTTCAAACAGTTCCGGAGATTTCCGGAAAAAAACGAAATTTGGCAAAATCGTTTTTAATTTTTGCAGGCTTTATTTACAGAGATATCAGAAAATAAAAGGTAGATTCTCATTGCCACTTTCTATTTTTTATAATTTGGTCTAAACAAAATTTAAATCCGACGTTTCATTTCTGAGATACCATCATGAACTTTCATTTTTTATATGGAACAAAAAAAAGTATTCCATGTATTTGATAGCATTTTTTATTACAAATTCAACGGTGTATCACCCTTGCATATCGAATACGTAGTTCAAGTACTTTCCATAAGAGCTCCGTGAGAGCGAGAGAGAAAGGTATATCAGTTTTATAAAAGCCAATGAACTACACACTTGATATGCAAGTGTGATACACCGTTGAATTTGTAATAAAAAATGCTATCAAATACATGGGATACTTTTTTTTGTTCCATATAAAAAATGAAAGTTCATGATGGTATCTCAGAAACGAAACGTCGGATTTAAATTTTGTTTAGACCAAATTATAAAAAATAGAAAGTGGCAATGAGAATCTACCTTTTATTTTCGGATATCTCTTTAAATAAAGCCTGCAAAAATTAAAAACGATTTTGCCAAATTTCGTTTCTTTCCGGAAATCTCCGGAAGTGTTTGAAATCTTTAAATTTTTTTAACTGCGTTTAATTTAGCACTAAATTGCGCAACTTTTCTCTAATTTAACCGACCTCGTATCTCCAACTGTTTCCGAGATCCCCATGCTTAGGATCCTTATCTTGGACACCCTGTATATATATATATATATATATATATATATATATATATATATATATATATATATATATATATATAGAACAAATAATTAAAATATATATTTTTTTGTATTAGCCTCTTGAAAATAGACATTTTGCATATTGTTGTAAAGAGGCTTTCTTTGAAGTATTGAAATATGCGTTCAAATAGAACCAAAGGTCTTTCTGAAACAAAAAATATTCATTTTTTACAAGTCAAAAAAAAATTAAAATTCGAGATTCTATGAGAGTGTAAAGCACGCCTAAAAATTACGAAAATTAGCAAAAACGGCATTGCTAAAATGGTACTATAAAATAGCCGATTCTAATTAACTATATAATAAATTAACAGGCGGGAAAAAACTTTTCAGGAGTGAAATCGAGACAAAAATCTCTATTTGGTGAGCATTTAAACTAGTAAAAAAAATGCGAAAAAATTAATATTTTAATGTGAAAAAAAATAAGGACCAAATACAAGAGCTACAATTTTTTCAATATTTCTTTTGCATTTAAGTAAGGGTTCAGGCTTTTAGAATAAAAAATAAAAAGATATATTATTTCTATTACCTGAAAAGTGATTTTTCAAATTTTCGAAAACATACTTCCATTTATTTGCTGATATTTCCAGTTTTTTCTAACCAATGTAAGTTTATTAACGTCAAAACTAAAGATCTTTCTAAAACGAAAAAAAGAATACCTTAAAAGTCAAGAAAGAATCTAAACTCGAAATTCTATGGTGTCTATAAATTACAAATTTCCAAAAATCAGCCCTACCGCTTTTTAACGCTGTATTTCAAATCGGTTTAATTTTTTATAGAAATTTTATTTTTCGATTTTCAGTTTTGAACTCGTTGGAGGTCCATACCTCCAAAAATTATTAATTTCCACTAAACTAACACTTCCACTACGAAATAAAAATGCCTGTTCCATACAACCAAATTTAACAATTAGTAAAAATTAATGATGATCATTAATATCCCAACCTAAAAGTGAAACGTAATTTTTTTGCTTGTCAATTGTTGTTATTTAATTAATTTTATTCTAAAGTATTTCGACTATTTTATGACACATTTTTACTAAATCTTATTTGTTTATAATGTTGTTTCTTTATAGGTTTATGTACTTGTTAATTTTTAATTTTTTTTAAATTACATTTACTACTCTCAATGCTCGCCAAGAGTTTGGTCACGACCTGAATTCTGAAAAAAAAAACGTTTTCCTCATCTGGAAAAGACCTTGCCAATTAGTTAATTCATTAATATATATATATATATATATATATATATATATATATATATATATATATATATATATATATATATATATAGTGTTGAAAAAGCAGATGAAAGTTCTGTTCAATCTCACTCACTATCGATTGTGAAATTGGCGAAAGATTGGGCAACAAGTTTTATTTTCAGTAAAAATTAACTGAAGTCGACTTACCGACCGGTCTTGTGTGTTGGTGGGGCGCGCTTATTGGCTGGATGGCCAATCAAATTGCTCGTTTTGCTGCGTGTTATCGGTCCTGCGTTAGTATTTGAGACCGTATCGCCGAATTTTGATCTGATTCTTTATTATCTACTAATAGTCGATATTTCTTTAGGTTTTTCCAAGAATTCGGCAACCGCTGACTGTCGTCTCTGCTATTTAAGTTGTTGGGCCGTTTTGCAATTCCGATGGCTTCTTTAATTACTCTTGTGGGCAGGTTTTGACACCTCGATAGCTTTTTTGAAGAAGGTAACTTTTCAAGAATAAATTAATAGCAAGATTCCTAGAAACGGGATTTGTGACCGATCAAAAGCGAATCAGTGAACGCCCTGTGTAAAACGAAGCAGATGTAGAGGTAGAAGTAGCAAGGACACATTCCTCTACATCTCACACTACAGTTAGTTTCTGTAAGTGGTCAGTCACAGCAGTGTACAACGAATTTTAAAACATTACAAGTTCCATTCAAGTAAAATTTAACTTGTCCCAGAACTGCACGAAGTTATTTCGACCGCCAAACAATCGAAATTTCCTTTTTAACATTTATTTTCCCGATGAGCGTTCCTTTTTCCTAAATGGCGGCTAATGGCCATAATTGTCGCTACTGGGCAGGATATTTCTCGAAGGGCATACACAACATCCTGAAAAGATAAATGTTTGGGCTGGCATTTATGGCGACTCCATTGTTGGTCCCTTTTTCATATCTGGTAACTTGACTGGTGATATGTATTTGGAATAGCTGCAAGAGTTATTGAGCCGGCTATAGCCATGACTATCGGGAACAACAGTGGCTCTCTGGAAGATGAAATAATGTTTCAGCAGAATGGAGCTCCTCCTAATTATGGCCGGCAGGTGCGTAAATGCTTGGACCAGACATATTCGGGTCATTGGATAGGTAGGAGAGAAACCATAGAATGACCTCCTAGATCCCCAGATCTGAGTGTCTTGGCTTTATTTTTGTGAGCTCATTTGAAACCCAAAATTAGTGCTACTCAACCGGAACCTCTGTAAGATCTTCTTCAGCGTATTATTAACGTATGCAGTCAAGACATTCTTCAAATGCTACAGAATGTACGACAATGTCTTCAGCTACATCTGTATGATTGAATAGAAATACATAATTAAAAGAATTAAAAGAGCTTTCCAATAATATACAACTTGATCACCCTTTCTATTTAACATTTTGGAAGGGGTGCATCCCCTACGAAGGGGTTGCAACTAGAACTAATTAATACATGCCGAAAGATGGACTATCGACTTGTTTTTGTGTTTTAAAAAATTCTTCCAGCGGTTACGGATGATACATCTAGAAACTATTAAAAATTTTAATCCAGGAAGATGTTTTTATTGAATCGCGATAAATTTGAGTATTTGCTAACTGATCCAATATACTAAACCAATATTACATTTAAGATTACGTTGTTACCTTTATTTAGTATTCCAAAAAACTTACGTCACATTTTATCAGGTTATTAAATTTAATAGCATTTTAGTATCTTGATGTAACCGGCAATCAGCATATTCATGCGTATTAGTTATATCAGAACTATCTTTAATGCATGAACAGTGATTTAAAAACAATAAATCTTTTACTTAATATTTATCAGAGATATAAAATAAATAGACCGTTCCCATAAAGTAAGAGAGAAAGAAGATTGAGAGTCATATTATCTTTTACGGAACATAGAACTCCGTGACCGTCAAGCGCAGATAAGTATTCTACGTCTGGCTCTATGCTCCCAATAAAAGAAAGCAGAATAGATCTTTCAATCTTCTTTCTCTATCATCATACTGTTGTAATAGATTTAGATGGAACAATAAGATAATCAAAGAAAAGTAAAAAAGAAACAAAAAAGCTATCACAGGACTCGAGATAATGCGTGTGAGAGTTTTTATACAGATTTTCAAACCAAACCGCTTCGCACTCCCTCCAGGAATTATTGACTCATACCAGGTATAAAAAGATACCAAAAGTATGAAGCTCCGTGAGGACCCTTTCCATGTTATCGGTCCTAGGTGGCGTGGTCTTCTGTACTTCCTACAAACTTTCGGACGGTCCGCGCTGTTGCAAGGAGAACTACTTTTTGCATTGGTTTATACAGATACTCACTAAGGCCCAGTCCCCTGATGTTCTGCAGGAGGTTCTTTGGTATCACTCCAGTTATTGATAGTAAGATATCGGACAGCCATATCTACATTGGTCGTTTTCTATTGAGGGATCTCTGATAATGAATTTCCAATAGTTCTTCGTCGGAATGACCTGGTCTTGGATAGCCAACAAGAAGCCCTCTGTTTGCGGAAACATCGATCCTGAAAACAACCAGTAGTTCGAACACTGAATTGTCGACATTGTCCTGGATGGCATCATTGGGATGCCGTCTATGAAGTGGTTTCTGTAGCCAGCCTTGTAACTATTGTTGGTCTGTTCGGTGGTGAGAAGCAATATCCCGTTTTCTCAGCTGTAGTGACGTTGAATCGTCTACCTCGCATATTGCTCGATATAGTGTGGAAGAGTCCACCCACCTATGGAAATAAGAACGTATGTTTATTATTTGTTTATCGAGCTGCTTACCAATACCGACCAATTCTCTCCTTGGTATCTTGGAAGTATTGTACGTTCAATAGCTCTTAGAGAGTAGAGTTTGTGTGCTTTCGTTAAGAGTGTTCTTATTTTCCTTTGCAGATTTTCGATATCCGTCCTGCCTCATTTTACAATTCCAAAAGAGTAGCTACGCGCAGAACATGCGTCCGTGTTGAGCGCCTTAAACAAATTTCTACTATTTAGACTAGTTCGTAACACCCGTCTTACCCTCCTAACAAATTCGGTTGTCCACTTGGCCTTCATTGTGCGATGGTCAATTCGTTTAGCCTGTTTCATACCTAGGTATTTGTATGTTTGTTCTGCTTTCAATGCAGCTATAGTTTCACCGCCCTGCATCTCAAATGCTCCCAGTTGTATCTTTCCTTTAACGATGTTCAAAATACGGCACTTAACAAGTCCAAAATGCATTCCGATATCCCCGGAGAACTTCTCCTCAATTTGCTTCAGCTGGTTTTTGGTAGCAGCCATCAGTTTAAGATCATTCATGTATAGAAGATGATTCAATCCTACTACCTCATCATTGTTATTTTTAATACTAAAGCCATATCTGATGGAGTTCAAGCGGCGTGACAGTGGGTTCATTGCAAGGCAGAACCACAATGGGCTTAGTGAATCGCCTTGAGATATTCCCCTTCGTATTGCGATTGTATTAGTATCGATGGTATCGTTGGATGGCACTTACAATTGGATCCTTGTTCTTCTGGTTGACATGATGCGTTCTAAAAAGGAAACAAAATGAATATCCACCCTATACATCCTCAGTATAGTTTTGAGCCAGTCATGTGGCACTGAGTCGAAGGCCTTTTTATAATCCACGTAGGCAACAAAGAGGTTCCTTCGGTTGGTACAGACTTGGTTACATATAACAGAGTCAATAATCAATTGTTCCTTGCATCCTATTACCCCTCTGGTGTATCCTTTCTGTTGGGTTGCGATGATGTTATTTTGTTCACAATGTGCATAGATGCGTTGGGTCAAGCAGGAGGTGATTACCTTATATAGTGTGGGAAGGCAGGTGATTGGCCTATACTTAACTGGGTCATGTGTGTTATATTGGTCCTTTAGTAAGAGATACGTAATACCTTCTGTCAGAAACAATGGCATTTTAGCTGGGTTTAGAAAAACATCATTAATAAGATTTGCAGATACGTTTTTATATAATTAATAAATTTTATTACTTTTTTTTTTGCTTTTTTCGGTATTACTCCCATTTGAGCAAGGAAATTTGATAAGTTATTAATTTATTATGTTCTTGTAGACGGCAAAATACAAAATCAGAAACTTATTTTGCACTTTACGACCTCGTTTAAAATTCTATAATTCAGCAATCTATAAAATAAATACCATAATTTTAAAATTCATCATAAAGGAGAAATTCAGTTGTACAACATGCATAAATGTACAAAAAATACATTTTTTAATACAAAATTGGTGTTGATTCTTTATATTATTTATATGAATTAAACTTTAAAAGTGATAATGTATTTGTATTTTATTTTTTTAGCTCGTAAAAAGAGAACGATATGTTCCTATTTAATAAAAAAATTATAAAGTCATTATAAAAGTTGTTTTATAGCTAATAAATGCGAATTAAATGGAACCGATCATGATTTGGATTCTCCAAACAACAGTTGCTTCCGTGTGCGCTAATACGAGTCAATTTAATTAGCGGCTCGTATGTCATTCTTTATTTCTTTATTATTATGCGACACATAAATTAAATCAATACGGAAAATTCAGAAAAAAACAATCGATTTATTTTTAACGATTTTTAAGTGTCAATAGGAAAAAATACGAACACCTTAAAGAACTATGTGTGAATTACGTATAAATTAAGGATATCTTTTACAGCCATGGATTTCTGAAAATAAAATGGTTGGCAGATGGTAATGGCGCTGTCAAACGAAAAATGTCCGGAGTATGCTCTGCGTCATTTTGGGTAAAGGTGACGTTTTGGCACGTCAAATTGTTATTATTGTGAAGTAATCTTTGTTTTTCCCTGAATTAAATTTATTTTATATAACGTAACAACCAAGTAATATGCATCAAGCCATCAGTCAAATATTTAGGTATAAATATAGACCACAAAATTATCTTAAATTGACATTTTGGAACTGTTAAACAAAAATGTATACGAAGGGCCAAATACCTTAGGAGTCTAATATACAAAGGAAAAGTCATATCAAGAAAAACAACTCATATATAGGCACAAAGCAATATACTGACTTTAATAGGAATACATACCCCCTACATACAGTAATTGCAGGAAGCCAACACTCAAAACTTGAAACGGTAGACACCACTGCTCTATGTAGTATGACTAAAATCCATCGTCCTAGCTATCCACCAATCAATTATTGTGTGAATTCACTAAACATCCAGCCTTTTATTGCAAGGCTTCCTGTGCTGACAACTAAGTTTGAAAGAAAACCTAAAACTTGACCGGTGATAGAGGAACTGTGTACGACCAGGGGCCGGAACCATAGGCCAGCCAGAAGACCTCCATTATTGATTCTATTCAACCTTTAATATACTTTTTTTTTATTATTTTGTGAAGATTTGTAGGGGCTTGAAGACCAAACGTACTATAAATAAGCTTTTTATTCTGAAGGACCTGGTTTGTTGGCCTGTAGGGTTCAAATTAATATGTCCTGATAAATTATAATCATAATAATATTTATTTAATTGTAGTGTAGTATAGTGTTTAACACAGCGTAAGGAAGTAAAGTGTTGCATTTAACATTATTTGAATATAAAACTTAATGTTACTTATTTAAATAAAAGTTTTAAATATCTTACAAATTGTTATTTCTCAAATTTTTTATAAGTTGTGTTTATGAAAACAATTATGTTACACTTAACTGTTTCAAAGTAAGATACTCGACCGTTTGGGGATATAGGGACACAAGTGTTTATGTTAAATCCATAATTAGAACTAGCTGTAGGAAAACAATTTTTAAATAGCACGCTCTTTCTATTGAGATATGAACAGAATTTAGTGTAATAATTTTGTATGTCTATAATCTCAAATTTACTTGAAATTTGCGAAACATTCAACTTTCTAAAGATATTTTAATTAAAACTTAGAAAATACTGAAAATAACGGGGTACCACTTAATTAACATTTCAACTACTTTTTCAAAAAATAAAACGTTTTGAAGAAACGGTTCGTCAACATATTGCTTTTTTTAATAACTAGTTATTTTTAACAACCAAAAATATAATAAAAAATTTTTAATCTATTTTTACGACCGACCAATAGTATGGCAGACATCCAACATAACAATCAATTGACACAAATTGGATAAGTTGGGTAAGGTTATAACGTAATACTGTCATTTTATCTCTTTCTACCATTCGTTTCGTTCAACTACTTATGTCGATGAAATTTCGGAAAGGTATGCAAATTGCTTCAAACCTTGTCAGTGGGAGGTAAACGATTACGTTTAGTCGTTATAATTTTTCAGTAGCGACAGCGTATTCACTGTTGTTATAACTTCACTTTACCCAAAATGGCGAATAGCATGGTCCGGACATTTTCTGTTTATTTGACGATCAGTACATATACTTTAATATGTGCGTGTTCACATCATAATATATCTGTGAAAATGCCAGAAAAAGAGTAAACCCCCCTTCCTAGCTCCTTTCGAGTAACGTCTCTGTCTAGCAATACTAGCTCTTTGCTTTTAAAACAATAATTAATCAATACTCATTCTTTGGAAGTAAAAAAAAAACAGTGGTCCAAATTTTTATAAAAAGATTTGGGTCAAAAATTAAGTCACTATTAAATATATAGGGTGTCCCACGACGAAATGCCGCGATAGATTTCTCGGACAATAGAAATCTTTAAAATTTGGTAGTGTTCTAAAATCGATGGAGACAATTCGGCTAAAATATTTTCAAGATGGTGGCACTTCCGATTATAGCGCAAATTGATGCTTTCTCGCTTATTTTAAATGAAACACCCTGTATGTTATTTCATTTTTAAGTTCTACGCAAAAATGTACCCATATTTTTTTTTAACGAAATTGGTGCAGTAAAACCCAAAATGGCGCTGACAATATGGCCACCAAAAAAATTAATTTTGTCCGATTTTCGGGGTCGTACACAACGAATCTGAAATTATTTTTAAAAAATTCAATATGGCAGATGCGATATGGCGGCCAAAAAAAAATCACATTTGTCCGATTTTTTTCCAAAACTGGTACGGGGGAGTTCTTGGGGGCGCACATAACGAATCTAAAATTATATTTAAAAAATTCAATATGGCGGATGAAAAAATCTATTTTGTCCGATTTTCTCCAAAATTGGTATAGAGGAGTTTTCGGGATCGCACACAATAAATCTGAAATTATTTTTAAAAAATTCAATATGGCATATCCAATATGGCAGATACAAAATTAATTTTGTCCGATTTTTTTTCAAAATTGATATGGGGAAGTTTTTGGGATCGCATATTACGAATTTGAAATTTAAAAAAAAAATTATATGGCGGATTAAAGGTTCTGGAAATTGAAAATTTCTAGACAGCCATATTGCATTTGACATATTAGATTTTCTTAAAATAATTTTATATTCGCTATTTACATCCTCAAAAACGATTGAGTCCCACTTTTGAACAAAATCAAAAAATGTAAAATTTTTAGTCCACTATATTGGACGCCATCCAATTTCTTAGCATAGCTATATTTTAAACTATGCATTTCTAAACTAAAACATTCTATGTAGTGCTTTATTTGAGCGTAAGAAGAAAAAATCGTGTATTCAGTATGTAAAGACTTGATCGTTTTGTTCAATATATTTTTGTGTATTGTTTAGTACACATTAAGTGGCTTTGAAAACTGCTCTGCCATCAATGGATGCTATTAATGCGCCAAATACAATCTTGAAGTTCTCCTAGATTAGCATATATCCTGTCAGAGATTTCGTCCTTGACAGAACCCTAAAAGTAAAAGTCTAGTCGAGTTATGTCAGAAGATCTTGGAGGCCAGTGTATCGGTCTATTTGTTGCTATCCATTTTCCTTGGATAAAACCTTTCTAACAACAGTCCCACTTCGTAAAACTAATGGGGATGAGCTCTATATAGATTCGGTTACGTGCCTATAAGTTGACATCATCTAAATATTCTTCCATTAATTCTGATAGCATATCAACATATATCCTACCTGTCAGAGTGTCTTCATAAAAACTTGCCCTAATCATTTGTTTATTAAGCCACATCAAACATTAACACTAAATTGTTCTTGGGAATTTCTAGGATAGAAAATGAACAAGCTTTCTCTAGACCATATTTTTACAATTAAACATAACCCTATTCGAAAAATTCGTTTTATCGCTCCAAAAAATGTATCTTAAAAAGGATTTTGCCTACATATATCTATTAATCATTGACAAGTCTTCTTTCAGTGTCGCCAGATAATAATATTTGCACTGGTCGGTATGTGTACGGTAAAAGCTTAAAATCTTTTTAAAAATTCTCTAAATTGTCAATAAACTTAAATCACTGCCCCTTGCCAAATCTCTTGTCAAATTATTTTTATACGCTTGAAAATATGCCAATGCAGAAGTAAAGCGGCTTGTTCACTTATTACAAACTGTGTTTAACCGACTTCTAAAAGAAGGAGGTTCTCAATTCGTCGACTATGTATTTTTTTTTATGTATGTACACCAATTACTCCGGAACAGCTGCACCGATTTCAATGAAATTTTTTACGTTATGTGAAGGAAGTTGCTGCGGTGGTCCCATATTTTTTTAGATGAAATTGGTGCAGTAAAATCCAAGATGGCGCTGACAATATGGTGACCAAAAAAATTTATTTTGTCCGATTTTCTCCAAAATTGGTATGGAGGAATCTTCGGGGTTGTACCCAACGGATCTGAAGTTATTTTAAAAAAATTCAAAATGGCGGATCAAACATAGCGGACAAAAAAATTTAATTTAGTCCGATTTTCTACAAAATTGGTATGGGGGAGTTTTTGAGGTTGCACATAACATATTTGATATTATTTTAAAAAAATTCAATATGGCGGATCCAATATGGCGGATCAAAAAATCAATTTTGTCCGATTTTTACCAAAATTGGTAAGGTTCAGTTTACGGGATGGCATATGACGAATCTAAAATAATTTAAAAAAAATTCAATATGGCGGATCCAATTTGCCGGACAAAAAAATCAATTTTGGCCGATTTTCTCCAAAATTGGTACCTTTAGTTTGGTTGATCATGTTCCAGATATATTTGAACGTAGTTTTCCATTGCTCGAAAATATTTTTTTCTACACACTAGATACGTTCCTAATATATCGCATTTTTCTAAATACGTGGACGCCATTTTGCGCTATTTATAACTAAAAATCTAAAACCACATTCAGTATGTAAAATTACATAAAATTCTTGCTTTTCTTGCCAGCAGACGCATGAATGAAGTTTTTGTTTCAAAAATTTACAGCCAACTTACCTCAAAGATAAATATGTTAATAATTTGGTTAATGTTCAGTTGTAGGCCCATATTGCATATGATTTTTTTTTTGTTCTTTAGTTGATTTGCTAACGTAACGGTAAAAAATATAAGGATGTTCCGTTAAAAAAATGAATTTTCATCATTTAATTGGAAACGCTTTGTTCAATTATTTGTCTGCCTTCACTATTTTAATAATGAAAGAGTGCGCACTTAATTTGGTACACCTGGTATATATTTATCAAAAAAACAATCCAGTATATTTTTTCTTAATAGCATTTAACTCAAAATTATTTTTAAAGATTTTTCTTTTCTTTTCTAGAGTGAAAAATGTTCAAGTACGGGACATGTGCTGCCATCTTGTTGGCTATTGTTTCAGCTGATTTGCCTGCAGGAAGAAACCTTGAGGCTCCCGATGTAAATTTATGTAATCAAAGAGTTATTCATGAAGTAGGACCTAATGGTAAGTAAAAAAGGTTTATAGTATTAATAGAATTAGACATATTCATAAAACTTATAACGTCACAGTTCTAGAAAGTATTAAAATTGCAATTATATCTACAAATATTAAACTTCCAACGGAGAGATTTTTCTAGATTTTAAAAACTTCACCAGCCAGATTCACTAAAAAGGTTTAAGACTTAAACCCGATCTATTTGCCATGAAAAATAGATCTAGTCAACCAGTTTTGTTTTGCTTATGATATTGTCATAATTCATATTACATATGTCAACAAATAACCGCTTATATAGGGATATTAAGGATAAGTACCTTGCGATATAACCTTGAAATATTTAGGAGAAATAGTTGTAGCCTAAAAATAAATAAAATTCTCCATTTTTGCCAATTCGGCAATAAAAGAATATGATTTTTTATGCTTATACGGGGTGCAACACACAGATTTGGAATAAATTAAACAGTAGATTCCTTAGTAAAATATAATTTTATTTTCATATGTAGTTTTGCTCTACGAATATTCGTTTCTAAATTACAGGGTGTTTAAAAATTAAAAAAAAATCGTTTTAGTAGTTGTGATAGATTTTTTCATATAAACAAATAGAATAACTCTTCGACAATTGTTGATCATCGAAATGCCGATAAGTGGACGTGATAGGTGAGATGTTGGTGCATATTTTGAAAAAAAAAACAAGTTCTCTACGACCACTAGAAGCTCAGACAGAATTTTTTTTAAGTCGCTGCTGCGTTGTTTATTATTAAGGGATTTTTAAAGTAAGAACTCATAGAGAGATGATTAAACTATCGTATACAGCAGTTTTCAACTCAATTATTTCAAAATTGTTGATGTTGCAACAGTTTGAAGTTGCACGGACTCCAAGAGTCAGAAAGTGAGAAGTAGAGGGCGTTCTTTAAGCCTGCGGCTCGCGGAAAAAAACGTGATTCGGACACTTTACATTCGTGTCGCCGCAAAAACTTGGATTATCTCGGCGAATATTGGTCGTAGAATCTTTTTTGTTTTTAATTTATTGTTTCTCGACGAGTTATGAATGTAATCAAATTATTGTTAAACGTAGCAATAAACAAATTGTTGCACGTGCTTTTCAAATTGCGAAAAAAATGTTACAGTGGTCAACAGTATAATACTAATTAGTAATATTAAAAATCAGATTTTTTCATTATTATTTAGACTTACAAGCCAAACGGCTTCGCACTCCCTCCAGGGATTATTCACTCATACCAGGTATGCAAAGACACCAAAAGTATGAAGCTCTGTGGGGACCCTTTCCATGTTATCGGGTCCTAGGTGGCGTGGTCTTCTGCACTTCCTACAAACTTTCGGACGGTTCGCGCGGTTGCAAGGAGAACCGCTTTCTGAACCGGTTTATACAGATGCTCACTAAGGCCCAGTCCCTTGATGTTCTGGAGGAGGTTCTTTGGTATCACTCCAGTTGTTGACAATATTATAGGAATCGTGTGGACGCTGTTCATTGCCCACTGTCTGCGGATTTGCACCTCCAGATCTCTGTATTTGGCGATCTTCTCGTTGTATTTTAACCTTAGGTTGTTGTTGTTTGGTACAGCGATGTCGATTAGTGTAGTTCGCCTGGAAATTTTATTTGTTAGTGTAATGTCTGGCCTGTTATGAGCAACTGTTTGATCTGTTAGGACCGTTCGATCCCAGTATAACTTGAACTCGTTGTTTTCAAGAATAGGCTCTGGATTATATTTGTAGTAAGGCACCTTTCCTTCCTGCAATAGTTTTAACTTATCTGCTAACTCTTGGTGGAGTATCTTAGCGGCTGAATCGTGTCTTTCCTTATACTCGGTTGCGGCAAACGCTTGGCATCCTCAGTTATGTGCTGGATCGTCTCTGATGTTCGACAGCCATATCTATATTGGTCATTTTCTATTGAGGGATCTCCGATAATGAATTTCCGATAGTTCTTCGTCGGAATAACCTGGTCTTGGATAGCTAACAAGAAGCCTTCCGTTTCCGAAAACATCTGTCCTGAAATCAACCAGTAGTTCGACGCTAAGTTGTCGACATTGTCCTGGTTGACCTCATTTGGATGCCGTCCATGAAGTGGCTTCTGTAGCCAGGCTTGTAACTTCTCTTGGTCTGTCCGGTGGTGAGAAGCACTATTCCGTTCCCTCAGCTGTAGCGGCGTTGAATCGTCTGCCTCGCATATTGCTCGATGTAGTGTGGAAGAGTCCGCTAACCTATGGAAATAAGAACGTAAGTTTATTATTTGTTGATCGAGCTGCTTACCAATATCGACCAATCCTTTTCCTCCTTGGTATCTTGGAAGCATTGTACTCCGAGGGTGGTGTTTGTGTGCTTTTGTTAGGAGTGTTCTTATTTTTCTTTGCAGGCCTTCGATGTCCGTCCTGCTCCATTTTACTATTCTAGCTAAGCGCAGAGCATGCGTACCTGTTGAGCGCCTTAAACAAATTTCTACTATTTAGACTAGTTCGTAACACCCGTCTTACCCTCCTGACAAATTCGGTTGTCAATTCGGCCTTCATAGTGTGATGGTCAATTCGTTTAGCTTGTTTCATAACTAGGTATTTGTATGTTTGTTCTGCTTCCATTGCAGCAATGGTTTCACCGTTCTGCATCTCAAATGCTCCCGGTTGTATCTTTCCTTTAACAATGTTCAAAATACGGCACTTGTCAAGTCCAAACTGCATTCCGACATCCCCGGAGAACTCCTCGACAATTTTGAGCATTTGCTCCAGCTGGTTTTTGGTAGCAGCCATCAATTTAAGATCATCCATGTATAGGAGATGATTCAATCTTGCTACCTCTTCGTTGTTTTTTCTAATACTAAAGCCGTATCTGGTGGAGTTCAAACGACGTGACAGAGGATTCATTGCAAGGCAGAACCACAATGGGCTTAGTGAATAGCCCTGAAAAATTCCTCTGAAATATTCCTCTTCCTCATCATCATTATTACTATCATCATCATCACTCTAATCATCGACACAATTATCATGATCATCAACATCATTATTATTATTATAATCACAATTATTTTCTCCCCTATTACTTTCATCGTCTCTGAAAGTAATATTACAATAATTCTCGATTGGATAATTGCTTACAACATAATCCTCAAATGTAGTTTATTCTGTATCTCGAAAAATAATAATTTTATCAACAAATGTTGCTTTTTATTTCATGCTATATCTCGATAAATATTAATGGTACATTAAAAATTAATCTAATTTTTACCATTCTCAATTAATAGTATACTGTTGACCACTATAACAATTTTTTCGCAATTTGAAAAGCACGTAAGTACGGTAAAATTATAATTATGTATAAAATGTATAAAAGTGCAAGAATTTGTTTATTGCTATGTTTAACAATAATTTGATTACAAAAACATATCGCCCATTGTTCGAATTTGAAGCGTTCGAGTCACGTTTTTTTGCGCGCGCCACAGGCTGAATGAACGCCCCCCTCCATTGCTCACTTCCTGTCTCTCGGAGTAGGTACAACTTTAAACTATTGCTACATCAACAATTTTGAAATAATTGAGTTGAAAACTGCTGCATACAATAGTTTAACCATCTCCCAATGAGTTTCTACTTAAATAATCTCTTAATGCTAATAAACAACTCCGCGGCGATTTTTGAAAAAAAAAACTCTATTTCGGCTTCTAGTGGTCGTACACAATTTTTTTTTTCAATATGTGCGTCAAAATCTCAACTATCGCGTCCATTTATCGGCATTTTGATATCAACAATTGTCAAAGCGTTATTCTATTTGTTTATAAAGAAAAAACGAACCCCAATTTTGTTTATTTGTTTCAACAATTTAAGATCAACAATTCAATTCGTTCTTTTTTGTTATTGTTAGTATAAATCTATAACTTTTATTTGCGTACCCGCGTACCACTGTACGACCTCTAAATCGCTGAGAATAAACATTAAAAAAAAACATAAAAAGTTATAAACAAATTCACTGTGCAAAAAACTACTGAATATTTTTACTTGAAATTTTGCACATTTGCTGTGTGAAACAAGAGGCTCCTTTAGTTGCAGTATAAAGTTAATGAAATATATTGTTCTATTGTTTACACACAATTTTAAAAAAAAACAGCCATTTTAGCAGGTTTTTTTGCAATAACTAACGAACAAATTATCCGATTCGGATGGGCCTTAGCTTATTTTGTACGTATTTTCAATGCGTACAACTTTTGTTTGCAACTTATTTACTGCAAAACAATAGCTTGTCAAGCCAATTGGTCCCTATACCATGCATCCTTCCCCCCCAAAGATTCGAAGACATTGACGGGACTTTGTCTGACATCGAAGACCGAATTCTTAATGCTGCCTCTCTTTCCATCCCCAAAATACTGTCCTCCTCAGACAGACCTCCAGTCCCATGGTGGAGCAAGGAATGTTCGGAAGCTATCCAGAAACGAAAAGCCCTTCGAAATAAATTCAAAAGACACCCCTTTACGGAAAACCTCATTAACTTTAAAAGACAAAGGGCTGCCGCCAAAAGAACCATCAAATTGGCCAAATCCTCATCATGGAGAGATTTCACCTCTGGTCTGCACCTCTCATCTTCTAGTAGGGAGGCGTGGAGGAAGATTAACAGTATGAGGTCTTCCGCTCCTAGCGCCATCCCAGAACTTCTCATTAACAACAACTGGATAACTGACCGTGACTTCCTGTGTGACTCCTTTGCTGATTTTTTTGAGGACAAATCATCTAATAACTCCTATCCTGACCAGTTCCTCACTGTCAAGAACACTGCGGAATCTCTTCAAATTAACTTTAATACCATCGAGTCTCTCTCCTATAATATGCCCTTTTTCCAGAAAGAGCTGCTCCTTGCTATCAACTCCTCTCGTGATGCTTCCCCCGGCCCGGATGGGATCCACATTCCTATGATTGTCAACCTTCCACCTAAAATGCTTGAATATCTTCTGGCCTTCTACAATTACATATGGTCAAATGAACAATTTCCCAACTCCTGGAAAACCTCTTTCCTTATCCCTATTCATAAACACGGTAAACCCAGAAACCAACTTAATAGCTACCACCCTATTTTCCTAACGAACCACTTATGCAAAATCCTGGAAAGGATGATTAACAAGCGGCTTTCCTGGTACCTGGAATCTAAGAATTTCTTAATTCCTTATCAAAACGGCTTTCGTCCTAATAGATCAACAACAGATCATCTCGTTGGTTTTGAGATGGATATCCAGGCTGCTTTTCGCAGGAAACAACACCTGGTTGCCGTATCCCTAGATATCTCTGATGCCTATGACACTACCTGGAAACATGGTATCCTCCTCCAACTCCATAAACTAGGATTTAAAGGTCACCTTCCGATATTCATCTCAAACTTTCTTCGCGATCGTCTTTTCTCAGTTCGTCTGGGTACCCATATCTCTCCCTCCCATCCCCTCAAAAATGGCATACCTCAAGGCTCAGTGCTTAGTTGCACTCTCTTCCTTCTATCCATGAATTCCATCAATGACTATATTCCTCTCCATCTCGGCTAGACTCTCCGCTGACGACTTACTTATATATATATATATATATATATATATATATATATATATATATATATATATATATACAGGGTGTCCAAGATAAGGATCCTAAGCATGGGGATCTCGGAAACAGTTGGAGATACGAGGTCGGTTAAATTAGAGAAAAGTTGCGCAATTTAGTGCTAAATTAAACGCAGTTAAAAAAATTTAAAAATTTCAAACACTTCCGGAGATTTCCGGAAAAAAACGAAATTTGGCAAAATCGTTTTTAATTTTTGCAGACTTTATTTAAAGAGATATCAGAAAATAAAAGGTAGATTCTCATTGCCACTTTTTATTTTTTATAATTTGGTCTAAACAAAATTTAAATCCGACGTTTCGTTTCTGAGATACCATCATGAACTTTCATTTTTTATATGGAACAAAAAAAAGTATCCCATGTATTTGATAGCATTTTTTATTACAAATTCAACGGTGTATCACACTTGCATATCAAGTGTGTAGTTCTATGGCTTTTATAAAACTGATATACCTTTCTCTCTCGCTCTCACGGAGCTCTTATGGAAAGTACTTGAACTACGTATTCGATATGCAAGGGTGATACACCGTTGAATTTGTAATAAAAAATGCTATCAAATACATGGAATACTTTTTTTTGTTCCATATAAAAAATGAAAGTTCATGATGGTATCTCAGAAACGAAAAGTCGGATTTAAATTTTGTTTAGACCAAATTATAAAAAATAGAAAGTGGCAATGAGAATCTACCTTTTATTTTCTGATATCTCTTTAAATAAAGCCTGCAAAAATTAAAAACGATTTTGCCAAATTTCGTTTTTTTTCCGGAAATCTCCGGAACTGTTTGAAATTTTTAAATTTTTTTAACTGCGTTTAATTTAGCACTAAATTGGGCAACTTTTCTCTAATTTAACCGACCTCGTATCTCCAACTGTTTCCGAGATCCCCATGCTTAGGATCCTTATCTTGGACACCCTGTATATATATATATATATATATATATATATATATATATATATATATATATATATATATATATATATATATATATATGAGACTAACTCCGCCGGGGCCTAATAGCCGCCTAACTGCCAATGATCTTCCCGAATTTGGCGCCTAATTATTTTAAATCGGTTTTCGAACTTAAAAAATACGAATCAAACAACAAAACGATAAAACACGTGTGCCCATCTTTAAGTTATGTTTTTTTTACATTATTCAATTTTATCATTATCGATGCACATCTTAATGATTTCCTATTTATATTTTTTATTCTAATTTTACGAGTGTATTTATAAACATTATAGGAATTTTTATGTAAATAACCAACCGTCCCATAAGGATGTCCTTTTTGCGGCTTAATATAATTATATAAATATATCACTACGTAAGAATTTAAACTAAGCGGATCGATACATGAAACAATGAATTACGGGCGAATTTATTAGTGAACGTGACTTACATATAATTATCGTCAAGTGCTGAAATGATTATTCCAATATTTGTTTTATTGAGGATCGTAGGTCGCCATTGTTCAGGGTCACTACATACTTACTATTGTATGTATATGGTGACCGGGTGACCACACTGAACATTCCGATAATATTACATGGTCCTACCTGTTTTGCAAGTTTATGTAAAAGACTATTTTTATATCAAATTCCTAAAAGAGCTACTTGAAATTGTTGGGGACATATCGATGGTGGCTACGAAAAACATGATGAATAAAATTACGGCAAATACAATTTCTCCGGAATAAGGGTGGCGAAAAATATCTTTCCGAGATAAAAAGCGGCAAGGAAAATCACACCCCTTACTGTTTCGGTTTAAAAAATCTCTCATGGTGCGTATAAATATGGCGAGTTGAGCGCGTAACGAGTATGCCTCGAACTTCCAACGAGATTCCTTTGAAATTTGTCGATTTCTATTGTTATCGAGGGCCATCGTCGGTTTTCAAAAGAGGTAATAAATGCACTTGGGTCACAAGAAGTCAATTTTTTTATAGTTCTATTGTTTTCGAGAAATTTGAATCCTAACCATTTTTGTATACATGGTAGTGTGCTATTGTAGTCCAAGTTTTCGTTCTTTATTTAATACACTTTTTACGGTAATTTACGGTAAAATCCCACTGCATCAAAGTAACAAAGATGTCGTTTGTTCTTCATTGCCAAAGTATGACAATTGTATGCACACCTGTGAAGAGGCATAAACCAAAGCCACAGAAATTCTCCGAACAGATTTCATAAATAATTCGTCTTTCCGAATTCGGATAACGCAAGGGGTAGATATTGTATGTGTCTTAAGTATGTATTTGAGGAGAGAGTTGTATACTTAAAAGTATGCATCTTAATTGGGCAATTGACAGTAATGACATTTTTAAGTATACTTCAGATGTGTATAAATGTAAGGCCTTGCTATGTTATTGTCTTACAACTTTCAGTACTATTTGTTGAAAATTTCTACTTTTACTCCAAAACTTTGTATAGATATTTTGGATTTAAAATTCAAGACAATACTTTCAGATGTGCATAATTCACTTGTTCAACCAAGAACCCTGATGAGGTTGCATAGTTTGTTTTCAAAATGTGCTGACATAACGGGACTTAGCGAATGTACAACTTATAGGCGAATTAAGGAAAGGAAAAGTGAAACTGTGTGCTAGCCTCAACCGTACCCGAGAAGAAAAAAACTATACGAATGCTTCAAAAACATACTAAAAAGACACGTTCACGAATTATATCTTCGGAGATAAAAAGCAAGTCAAGATCAGAATGTGCCTGACATGCGAAAAACCAATCTGTAGAAAGTGCTGATAAAAATGAATTTCTCATAGGGAAAGTGAAAATAGAGGTGATACAGAGGAAACACTTTTAGAGAAAACGGTATTTGCGGGAAATTAGAAAATATCATAGGGAAGGCAAAAACATTTTTTATCTGGATGTAAACTGTTTCAGTACAGGACAGTATAAAAAAATATATAAAGATAAGAATATAGCAATTCTTAGAAGGATTATCGACAGATTTAAAACCCTTACCCGGTAAGGGTCACAAACTCATTATAACTCATATTGGAGGTTTTAATGAATTTATAGGAGTTTTGCTGCAGTTTGAACCAAAATCTATCAACGATTAACATGAATAAATGACGGCGGATATCTGAAGTGAAGTGAAGTCTGTTATAGTTTTGGAAAACGCCAGTTATCATTCTAGACTGGTGAAAAAGTTACCAATAACATAGTTGAAAAAGCGATATTACAAATTGGTTATCAAAAAAACATATTCCTTTTATGAACGGTTTACTAAAGAAGGAACTTGTAAAAATTGCGAACGAGAAAGAAAGACAATTTAAGAAGCATGTGATAGACGAATGGGCTAAAGAACATGGAAATGTTGTGCTTCGAACATATTAATTAAAATCCACTAAACTTATATGGGCACAACTAATTCGTAACTCGGTATAACCCAAAATGTAAACTATAAGGAATACGTTAGTTTCTTAATACATTAAAAAATATATCAGCGAGGACTGGTGAAACGGCATTAACAATGTTATTAAAGAAAAACTTAGTTGAAGTTTGCATCGATGCAGCCACACTCGCCGCGATAATCATCGCCAAACAAACAAGTAAACATTTTTGTAACTGTTTAAATTTCGCTTTTTACTTTGGAATATTAAAGATAATTAGAAAATAACCCTCCTGAAAAAAGTAGGTTCATTTCTACCAACCTGAAAACCGCCATATTAAACCGTAAACAAGATTACTGACAACCTACGTATAAGCTAATTTCGGGATTAATTAATATTTCGAAAATAAGAAAAACTACCTCTTATTTATTTCGAAATATAAAGATATAAGGAAAATATGATCCTAAAAAAAATTTCAGCCAATTTGACAGCATAAGATATCGTAATAATGGCCAGTGAACGGGAAAAACAGAAACACGTGTAAAGGCTGATTTCGAAGATTTATCAATAGATCTAGTAAAAGTACAACAAAAAGGTATCTTTTTTATTTAGAAATATAGGAGATAATATGTAAATAAAGTCACTTAAAAAATTAGATTTTTTTCTAATGTCCCGGCACCACAGTTATGTTGAACCCCATATAAGCTGATTTCGGGATTCATTATTAAATATTTGGAATATAAGAAAAAATTAACTAAATTTCATTTCGGAATATAAAGAATTTAATCAAAGCTTAAATATTTTTTTTCTTTACCCTTTATTGGTTTACACACTGATCTCTACTATGGATCCCTATTCTTGTCGGCTGCTAAAGCCAAAAAATGGCAAACCATGGGCGAAAAAATGCGTTTCTGCACATCGGGCGGCAGTCATATTTTTGGATACTGGCCAGATGAGGGCATGCGCATAAGCGAGTTCCTGTTATCGATCGGTTGTTTCGTAGTGCCATCCGTAAACAGCACAGTATCGGCTTAACGCTATTTTTGTGTTTATTTTTGCTTTGCAAGTTACGTGCGATTTAAACGGATTTATAGCGTTTTAAGTGATTTATTTTATTTGTTCTTGTGTTTTTATTTAATATAATGGAATGTGTACATATTTTATTTGATTTATTTTCCCTTTTCTCTATAGGGTAAAAAATAGTGTTGCTTTACAATGTTTTTGGAGTTACATTGTTTTCGTATAACATTAAATTTCCAAAACATGTAGTGTGATATATTTCTGGCACTTTCCAAATGATTACCAACAGATAAACTGGATTTTTAAACAGTCAATTCTTAAAAAAAAATCAAAATTCGCACCAAACCATAGAATAGTTTATTCTATCATATGAAAAAAGTATATTCATCAATATGTCAAGAAATGGTATAATTTCTCCATCTATTACATTACTTACATAAATAAAAACTAACGATTCATTTCAAAATATATTTATTTGGCAATGCAAGTAAGTATAATTATGAATAAAAACATACTTCCTAATAATGAAGTTGGAATATTTTAAAACATACATATATAACTTACAATAATTATAATGTATTATTATTTGGTTATATACATAAAATACTTGAGTACAAGGTTTATATTGTAGCCATAATCGGCTATTGGCTCTATAATTTCTAAGCTCTGTTTGAATTATTTTTCCAAACTGCCAACGAATCTTTTCCAGTAACTAATTTGCACAATGGCCATATTCTTGCATAACTTCATCTACCTTATATTTAACCGATGTTTCCAACCAGCTCAAATGTTTTTTTTTTGTTCTGCAGCCAATCTGATTTATAATTTTGTATGTTCGAAGATTGTGGACATGACGTTAAAAAGCGTCGTTCATTATTAATACTGGTTTTGGAAGTAAATTCAGATTAGTTATGTCCGTATTCATTTTATGAAATTGTCATGAATCATGTCATGGAAATCCTCACTTTCAAATCGTCAAATAAAAAATTCATTAATATGTTAACAGAAGCAAAATATTACGAAATAAGTTAGACAAATGTGAATTTCTTTTTTTGTTTAATTTTTTTATTCACCCCCAGCAATGACTTTGTTCACTTATTTTATTTGAAATAACATTTTTATCATTTTGTCGAAAAAATTAATGCGATAAGAAAATATATGCTCCGTTCACCATTACGGCAGAAAAATATTAGTATATAAAATTATTTTCAAATCCTGCATATCCGTTAAAAACCCATTTCGTATCAATATTTTCTTAAAAAATTTAAAAAAAAGACAAGGAAAAGATGGTAATTATTTTTTTCATAATTAGAGAATAAATTGCCGAACTTTAAAAATGTTAATTATTCACTCCCACCCCACAACAAGAAAGTTAACGCACACAGACGGAAACAATAGATTAGAGAAATAGTAAGATACATTTTTTTCACAATTTTACTTTCACAGTATAAGAAATTACTAAACTAACTCCCATCGGTACACTGATCGGATTATTCCTTTCTGCTTCAGATATTATTTGGGCCCATATGATATAACTCCCAGAACAAGAAAGTTACATGAGACCGACTTCTTTACTAAAGATTGCAACTTTGATAACTTGCTTCATTTAGACACCATTTATGACTAATTGAACTAACTAAATAGATTTTCGAAGTTCGGTCCTGTCGATGGCCACCTGATCAATTTGTACTGCGCATGCCGACATCTGGTCTAGGATGTTTACATTTTATTGTCGTAAATTTGCCGTTTTTGGGATTAAGCTTTGCGGATCTATAAATATTTTATCTATGGGTTTACACCGTCCAGACGCTATAAATCTCGTTTGGCGCTGAGCGTCGAAGAAGGGTTCGAACCGGCAAAGACCAAAGAGTTCGTTGTAAGTTCGTTGCAAGTTCGTCACGCGCTCGACTCGCCATATTTATACACACCTTGCGGCAAAGAAAATCGTCCTTAAATAGGTGCCGTGAGAAGAATCTCTCCGAAACAATGAGCGGCGAAGAAAATTCCTTCACTTGTTTTGAAAACGAAAAAAATCCTTTTTGAGCAACTGACGTGTTATTAAATAACTTACATTCTAATATACTATTTTTTATACTAATATGATGCTACATACTAGGGTAATTTTCAACCAAGAAGTTGATTTTTTATTATAATTTTTTTATTCGTCGCTAGTAAGGATAATTTTTAATCAGGAAATTGATTTTTTTATGATAATTATTTTATTAGTTGCAAATGCCTTACAGCAATTCTAATTAAAATCCGGGTTGTTCAAAATATTTTTCTATACGCCACTTATAGTATTGATAAATAAATAGTAACTGATCTGCCAGTTCGAGTTGAAGTAATAATACAAGCATAAACATTTTAAAAATAGTCTAAACTTATTTTCAGTATACCGCCTAGCTACGGCCTGTTTCAACGAAGCTTTCTTATATATGAATTCAACGACAAAAAATGTAAATATTTTTTTCATGAAAATTCTTTTCACTTAACTTTATACAGTATAACACAGTTATACATACAGTTATAATGTATTATAGTATAAAATAGAAAAATAACTATAAATTTTTATATGAAATTGACATTTTTGAAGTCAGCGCCAAACTAATATCAGACCAAATGTGATTCGCATAAACAGATTAAAAATACTTTACTTGTACTTGCTTTCTTACCATAATTTGTATATATTAGGAGTTATTTATTTCATTTAGAAAAGATTTGGCACCGACTCCAAAAATTTTAATTTCCCTCGCAATGACTCCAAGGTGGCTAAAAAAAAATTTATCCAAAGTTATAAATCACCCTAAAATGAACCATTAAAAATTCTTTGATTCTTAGAGTTCTCCAAATACTAATGAAATTGTGTCAAACAAATATTTAGTCTGTCATAGCCAATCCACTATCTTAAATTTCAAATTAATTTTAAATTGGTAATATAGGCCCCAACACCTTCCAATATCGATATTTAAAGAACTTGAGAAATAAATTTCTTAGCCCGATATATTTTATACTGCATATTGAGTTTGTATACGCCCCAAAAACCCCGCAATATCAGTTTTAGACAAAATCGGAAAATGTAAAATTTTCATTCCCTCATATTGTATCTTATCAACCTAATACCAAATCTGAAAAAATGCGAATAAAGTAAAATTTTCAAGCCACCATATTGGATCCGCCATACTGAATTTCAAAAAAAATAATTTTAATGTCTTGGTTCAATCTAAATCTAAACCCTTCAAAGCCACTTGTACCAATTTTGGATGAAATCAGGAAATTTAAAATTTCTAGACCGTAATATTGCATCTGACATATTAGATTGACTTAAAATAATTTTATATTCGCTATTTACATCCTCAAAAACGATTCAGTCCTACCTTTAAAAAAATCGAAAAATCTAAAATTTTTAGTACGCTATATTGGATTCGCCATATTAAATCCTGAAAAAATACTTTTAAATTCATAATTTGTACCCTCAAGAACCCCCTATATCAGTTTTGGAGAAAATCGAAAAATGTAAAATTTTTAGGACGGCATATTGAATCCGCCAGATTGATATTTTCAAAAAATATTTTAAATTTGTAATTAGCACTTACAAAAATCCCCCAATACTAATTTTAGACAAAATCGAGAGATGTAGGAACTTTAATCCGCCATATTTATTTTTTTTAAAAATAATTTCAGATTCAATATTGAATTTTAAAAAAATAATATTAGATTCGTTATGTGCGACCCCGAAAACTCCCCTGTATCAATTTTGGAGAAAATCCGACAAAATTGATTTTTTTGTCCGCCATATTGGATCCGCCATATTGAATTTTTTAAAAATATTTTGGATTCGTTATGCGCGATCCCAAAAACTCCCCCACACTAATTTTGTAGAAAATTGGACAAAATTAAATTTTTTTGTCCGTCATATTGGATCCGCCATATTGAATTGTATAAGAATAATTTTAGATTCGTTGGATACAACCCCGAAAATTTCCCCATACCAATTTTGGAGAAAATCCGTCAAAATTAATTTTTTTGGCCGCCATATTATCAGCGCCATCTTGGATTTTACTGCACCTATTTCGTCCAAAAAAAAATATGGGACCACCGCAGCAACTTCCTGAATATAACGCAAAAAAATTCATTCAAATCGGTGCCGCCGTTCCGGAGTAATCGGTGTACATACATAAAAAAAAATACATCGTCGACGAATTGAGAACCTCCTTGTCTAGAGGTCGGTTAAAAAACAGTATTTTTGCACATACATATACCTACATGTAGATTATAATTTTTAGACTATAATACAGCTATATTATATAGTAAAATAGGAAAATGCACATCTGGATTATGGTAAGAACCCCGTAAGCCTATAGATTTTTGGGGCAATATAAGAGAGATTTTTTACGCGGCTCTTACTGTCGTGTGAATATTTGTACGGCACTGAGGAGAAGGGATTTTTTTCGCCGCAATTTTAACGAAGGGATTTCTTCTAAGCATTTTTCATGAAATTTTTTTCTCTGCCCATAATTTTATTGAGATTTTCTTCGTAGCCACCATCGATCTCTAGCCATAAATTAAGAGAGAGAGAGGGTCATTTAGGGTATTTTTAGTTTTTCAAGTACTAGATTTATTGTTTTATTATATATATTTCTAACAATTTATAAACATTTTTTCATTAAAAAATATCTAGAGCTATTAGAACAGTAGACGTTCTTCCACAACTCGTTTTTAAAAATACAGTTTCGTGGTGACTGCAAATACAACAACTAAGTTCATAATTTAAATCAAAAAATTAAAAGACTTCCGGTTTTTTTGTCTTTAATCATTCAATTTTTCAAAATTTTAAATGTAGATCAATGCGAAGTTCCACGCTATAGGGATCGAGCGAGCATTACCCACATTTGTAAATTTCTTGCTCAATAAATTAAGAATCGATCGATTACAATTGCAGTACCACCAACAGCTTGGACTCCTTCAAAGTGCGAAGAATTTAGTTGACTATAGGTATATTCTTTTAAGTAATTATCACTTTCAGTTCTGTCACTTAAAGTAATCATGATCACTTCGACTCGATGACAAGTAAATGCATATTCAAAAGAACATGAAGTTATCAGTTTCACTTTGATCAATGATAATTTACTCAAAAGAATACAGCCTATAATGCTTGATCATAGATCGTTTATATAATAAGTATGGTTATGCTTGCGCGACCGACGAACCAGACAACAAATGAATTTGATGTGAATATTAGCTAGTTTTAAGATACTGGCATGGAGAAATGCGCATTCAGAAAGAAAAATTACTGTAAATGCTAGAACATTCAACACATATTTAATCCCTTTGAACGACGCAAAAATCAAATTAATAAAACTGAATATGATGTCCGGGAATTTGAACATCTAATTCTGATTAAAATCATTTATTGTTCCTTTTCAGGTAAAGGTTACTTCTTCAGTTGGAGAGATCCCGCTTTAAAAGGTGTCGAATACGACTGGCTTAGTGCCCGTAATTACTGCAGAAAACGCTGCCAGGAAACAGTCTCTTTAGAAACTTCAGTGGAAAATGAATGGATTAAGGAACGTCTCGTTAACGACAAGGTAACTTTGAAACAATTGTTATCCATTTTTGGATCGTTGTGTTAACCGAATATGGTTTATTTGAGTGTTTACTATAACGTAACTTTATTAATTAATTATACAGTGGTTCAAAAAAAAGTAACCATTTTTTATTATTAGGTATAGATAAAAACTGATGATGCATTTAGTTTTCGCTTGTTAAGAACCTAAAATAACGCATGCCATAGCAGCTTCACGTCTTGCATTACCTGTCAAATCTGACATTTTTAATAAAAATGCTCAAAAACGCCACTATTATTATATATATATATATATATATATATATATATATATATATATATATATATATATATATATATATATATATATATATATATATATAATTATTTTTGTCTTTACTTTTTTTTGGTTATGGTGACGTCTTTGAGTATTTTTTTAGAGAGAAAGTTAGTTCAACTAGAAATTGTATAATTAATATCAACAAAAACATTATTTTTATCGGTACGTATTATCACAATGATATATCCATAGACATAGTCGTGATATATCGAACATTATAGATTAGGCAACCACAAATTACAACAGCAAGTAATTGTATTGCCTGGTGGGTATACGAGTACCGATTACACGAATGTCGAAAAATCAAATTAGCATGTTATACCTAACTTTTTTATTCAAGATATTGTACTTGTCTAAATAATTCATTAGAAATGAATATTAATAACAAAAACACACTAAATATCAATTACATGATTCACCAACTATACATCAGACTCTAGTTTTGATAATATGTTAGTTCTACGAGAAAATTCGTAGGTTTTCTTTTGTAGGACGCCCAATAATTGTTTGAATTATTTCAGGTAAAATACATCTGGACATCAGGAAGAAAATGTGACTTCAAAGGATGCGATCGTCCAGACTTAGTGCCCAATGAGATTAACGGATGGTTCTGGACTGGAAGTTTGGAAAAACTGGCACCTACCACTCAAAGAGATCAAAATGATTGGTCTCCAACTGGGGGCATTAACTTACCCCAACCCGACAATCGTGAAGTAAAACAGGGAGGTAAGCAAATTTAATCACAAAGCAAAAACAACTTGACTTTTAAATAGTTGCTCAAAATTATGCCAGCGAATAGAGTTACAAAATAAAAACAAGTTCCAGTTAAATGTGAACATTTTTCGCAACTTACAAAAATATTTTAAAGTTCTAAAACTAATTTAGCCTCATTGATTTACACTTTTAATTTATCACTTAGTTTGACATGTACTCTATCCACCTGACTTGGCTCTTTCGTACTTCAGTCTCTTCCCAAACTTCCTTGCTAGAGGAAGAAACATTTGTTTTTACAAAATACCATATGCAAAAATTAACACAGTAATTAATAAGGACAGAATTTAGATACACCATAAATTTATAGTTGTTGAATAAACCTTCTGGATTTACAAATATGAACGAGTTTTTGGATGAGTTTGAATTTAATAATTTTAAAAGTTTATTACTATATGAGAATTTGACGTGTCGTACCCAAATTGTATATCTAGTCACAGATTTTCTTCACTGCTATATGCATATAAATTGAGCCAAATAACAAACGAACCGACGAGGCATGGTCTGACCAACGCTAAGCTCATGATCTTATTGTATGCTCCAACACTTATATTTTACTGAAGAGTGGTGTTGATGGACACAAAATTGTCGTACAGTTAGCCCGTTAACGAGTGTCACTTTGTACTGATTTGCAAGAGTGCTATTACGCTGGTTAAGGGTTTACATCTTTGTTATCAGCTTTATGTCATTATTGGAATGCATTAGTTACTATATTCACTTATTTGTTTCTATTTAGGGTTTTGATTTAAATACTTAGGTTAAGTGAGCAAGCTATGCTTCAACTTCACCTTTTGTAAATTTTTTGTTAACTGCAATAAAGACATCTATTATTATTGGGGGCCCTTTCCATGATGTTACGGTCCTCTACATTTCCCATAAACTTCTGAACAGTTCGAGCGGTCCTAAGTAGCACTGCACCTTGCACAGTCTCATAGAGGTGTTCACTAAAGCCCAATCCCTTGATATTAAGCAGAAAACTCTTCAGTACTACGCCGGTTGTTAATACATCGTCCTGACGTTATTCATTCCCCACTGTCTGCGTATTTGAACCTCCAGATCCCTATATTTGGCGATCTTCTCATGCTTATCCCTTAGATTGTTGTTGTTAGGGATGGCGACTTCTATTAGTGTAGCTTGCTAAGCTATTTTATATACTAAAATGAGGTCTGGTCTGTTATATGCAACTGTATGATCTGTAAGCACAGTTCGCTCCCAGTACACCTTGAACTCGTTCTCCAATATAGAACCTAAGCTATATTCACTGTATTGCACTTTCTCTACCTGCAATAGTTTGAATTTCTCTGCCAACTCTTGATGGCTGAATAGTGTCTCTCTTTGTATTCCAATGTGGCATCCCTCTGTTATGTGTTAGATTGTCTCTGACGTCTGCATCCATATCTGCATTGGTCGTTCTGGGTCGAGAGATCTCTTATTATATAGGAATTGAGTTTTAAATACAGACACATCAAAAGAAAAGTGACCTAGCAAGGTTGCTTTATGTTTTGGCATTTGGAAGAGACAATATAAATGTAAAAGTGATCCTAAACTTTTTTGTTTTAGGTGCTGAAGAAAACTGTTTAGCTGTATTAAACCAATTTTACCATGACGGTGTTCACTGGCACGATGTTGCCTGTCATCATGTTAAACCCTGGGTATGTGAAGAAAATGAGGAATTATCCAAATTTGCGACCTACCTACACTGACGAACTCAAAACGATCAATTTTCTTTTACTGTAAAAATAAATTATGTAATAAAATAAATTTTTTAGAAAGGATACAAATTTTAATTTTTATATGAGCCTTTAAACTAAATTAATTATCATAGTAAGCAATATTTATTAAAGTTTCGATACACAGCGAGACTTAAGCAGCTAGATGCTGTCAAGAGTGGTGATAGTGTGTTGTGGCTCGATTGACTATGAAAGTGTATGAAATATGTCATACAGAACCGTAAAAGTGTATAAAATATGTCATACAATATTTCTTTCGTTTTCTACATTCTAAAATTAGTAAGTAAAGATGTTTTGAGGGAAATCAAAGATTATAAAATTTTTGTTGAGGTGTGCAACTAATGATATCCAAAAGTGCTTGCCCACCAAAAACATCCATAAAAATTTCAAAGCCGGTCCACAATTAAACTCGCAGCACCAACTGAGCGCTGCTGATGTAGTCAGCTACCTGTATTAGACGAGTAAATGAATGTCTGTATTGAAAGCAGAAATAGTTTTTTATTGAACCTAAATCCTTACTTAATTTCTTAAAATATTTTATTTATGTTATTTGGGGGGGGAGGGGGGGTGGTCGAGAGCACTGGATTTTTAAAAAGTGCGGGTCCTCTGGCCTCTACCTTGCTACATTTGTATGCTCAACTACAACATCTTCAACAAGTGTAACAGTGACAAATAACCATAATTTGAATTACTATCCTGTTCTGTTCCTGTCCACTGATTAATACAGGCCGCCTCAAGGTGGCTTCACTTGACTCTAACCTGGGCACTGATTATTTTAAAATTATTCATCCATTAGTTTACTGGTCTTCCTCAACTTTTGGCCTCCAGTTTAGAATTATCTTTGTCCATCTTTTGTAGCTCAGTCTCGTTAAATGTCCAGCCCAACCACATTTCAATTTCGATATTCATACTATGATGTCCTCTACTTCATTTCTTAAGGACAGTACCAGCATGAACTTCTCAATTCTGTGTCGTGTTATTTGCAGTTTCTTAAATGACGTTTTAGTTTGTTAAGACTAAGAGAACACACTTTTTGAAGTATTTTCTTTTCAAACTTATAGGAATGTCCTTCTTGAATATGTCACTACGTTTTTCATAATCAGCCCTTCAAGACGCTATTTGTGTGTGAATCTTATATACCTGATTGTCCCTGTTAATCCATATTCCATAGCCAAGGTAATTATATTTCTCCACTATCTCACTATCATACTTTCCATTCTTAAACATATATTGGGCATTAGGTTTGTCATCATTTTTGTTTTCTATATTATCTGATATTAAAACTTAATGTCAACTATAAATCTAAATTTGTTCATTCTTCCTCAGTTAGTCATCACTCCTTTATTTTCCCAGTGAAGTTTTAAATGCATGTTTTAGAACTGCAGTGAACAATTTTTGAGACATAGTATCTTCTTGTCCGACTCCTCTTTTTATTATTATTTTCTTAATGTCTCTATGTGGTTCAATGTTGTTGGGTTTCCAGAGATATAGTGAATAATATTGTAGTGTTATTTATTAATTTTACTATATTTCTTTTTTGCATAGGATTGAGACCAATTCAACTGTACCACCCACTTTTTGAAAATCTACAAAGATTAAAGTTAGGAGTGGGTTGTATTTTGCAGTGTTTTCAATCCATTGTAAAATAATGGTCATTAGTTCCATAACCCAAGCGGAAACTGGTCTCTCTCTTGGTGATGATCCAAATTTTAGTTGGTAAAAATGAATTAATTTCCTACACTTTTAGTAATTCTAGGAGTTAAGAGTTTGTATTGATAACTTGAAAGATTAAATAGGTCTGTATTTTCTGGGATTCGTTTCGTCGCCTTTTTTGAAAATTAGGGCAGTTATAAAGACCTTTTATTAGATCAGAAGTGTTTAGTTTTGTAGCTATAATTTAACATTTTCTTAATAATTTTAAATGTAAAAGTGAAAGTAAAGAACAATATAGACAATAAAACCAATAAACAAATAGTTTCAATAAACTATATTACTATCAACATATCATTATGAAATATATGCACCATATTCTGAAATTTCAGAATTAAAAATGACATGTGAACTGTTGTTTTCAATTACTCCCTCAATTTAACACGTATATGAATATTTGATGCTAGAATAATCAACCCATGCACAAGTCAACATAGTAACAAAAAAAAATCTTATTTCCTTGTCATTTTGAGGTCCGAAATTTTAGTATTTGATCTCTATCTTATACAAATGATACAAAAAGTAAATTATTATATCTCCTTTCAGGATACAAAAATACAAGAAATTCAAAAGTTTGCAATGAATGTGAAAAAAATTTGCAACAAATGGAAAAGTTTCATTATTCACTTGTCAGAAAAAATATATTACTTACTTACCTTCTATTTTAGTTTATATACTGTATTATACTTGAATAGTTGGAAATTACCTCTAAACATTTTAATCTTATTTTCCATTTTCTTTTAAATTAAAAATGTTTGACACCCATATCTGAATTGGTTGTTCTGGGTCGAGGATCTCTTATTATATAGGAACAAAATCCTCTATGCAATCATATCCGAAGAAAGCGACCTAGCAAGGTTGATTTATGTTTTGGTATTTGGAAGAGACAATATAAATGTAAAAGATACTTTAATGAAAGTGAAAGGTACTAGAAGTAGTCCTAGAAGCTAGATAAATATGCAAATTTATCTCAAGTATCGAATGGCGTGCTTACTAAAGTAAAAAAGTATAAAACACTAGAAAAGCACCACACTTATTATTTAGTTTTAGTTCACAATTTTAACAAATTTTTTTTAGTAATATAGTTTTTTCTTAAGACTGTAAAATCTTTCTAACTTCTTCATCTCTAAAAAAGAAATCAGGGAATATATATAATAATGGGTTTAGCATAAAAAAGTTTTCCATCTGTTGCAAACATTTCTTTCCATACATACAGTCTTTTTAGTAGATATTATCTTCTTATGGCTATTTCTTTCCTTCCACCATAATGATATGGTAACCAAATTTAGTTTTTACAGGAGGATCAGTATAAACAGGACTATTCACATTTGATATCGGCAATGCAAACGCGGCGTCTTGAAATGGTCCTACCATAGAACCTCTGGTCATCCATCCTAAATCACCACCTGATCTTGCTTTGTCTTCACTATAGGCAGCAGCAACTTCAGGGAATTTCTGACCAGCTTTTAATTTTTCTAGAGCCTCTAAACACTTGCCCTGCTTTTCACATAGTATGTGCCTTACTTTAACTGCAGTTCCTCCCTTTTTTTCCTTTGCACCTGAAAAAAAAATATTTAGGATATCCGAATAAGCATACATAGAGATTATATCTTGGAAACAGTTAAACAGAGCAGCAAAATTTCTAAGGTTTAAAAGCTTTATTTGGCCAGATAATTTGGATTTACTCAATATGCTTATTTTCAATTAATTTATATCAAGATTAAAGCAGCCAAAATTGAAAATTCATGATGCCTTATCCATTTATAATCACTACATTAGTGTATTTTTCTTGGCTCGGTCAGACAATTTTGTGGCATAGTGAAGAATAATTTTTTTCTAACAGAAAGAAAACTCACCACTCACCTTGACATTTATGGACTTACTAAAACGCTAAATAATTAGCTTGGTATTCATCATGTACTTTATAATTATAACTGATTTGTGAATGAAAAATTATGAAATAAGGATAGATAAATGAGTTATAGAACGGTTGTGCTAGTACGAAATTGAATTATGCCGCTCATTGTGAACTTAATAAAGTATAATCTGAAATACCATTAAAGTACTTGCCAAATTGGAACAAATTTAATAGTAGGAAAAAGTCCTTACTATTATGAATAACTTACCTTTATCTGAGGATTCATCACTTTTGCCAGCTTTACCTCCTGATTTAGCGTTACCCTTCTTGGGAGGCATATTTTATATTTTAAATTGCTTTGAACTTTTTTAAAATGATATAGGTTAGAAGTTCTCTTTCATCAAAGTGATTCCTGCAGAGTCCGGCCGAATTTAAAAAATTCTTTATATGTACGGTCAACTGCAGAACAAAAAATAATTTTTGGGTCTAAAACGCAGTAGAACAATTAATAATTATATTTTTTTAAGTTTATACCATCAGCATCAATATTTCATTTATTGTAATTTAATTCTAATACTAAAAAACTGAAATAAAAAAAAGATTCGACCCTTTTCATATATTGACAACCTTTCCCTATTTGCAGGAAAAAAATGCGTCACCATTAAAAAATTGTCTTGATGTATGTACGTTATGGTTTATTGAAGTGGTTGATATTTTCGAAAACTTATAATGGTTAATATTCCTCTCACAGAGATGACGACTCTACCGAAAAACATAAATTTATGCGACAAAGATCGTCGTACGTTCTCCGAGAGCGTAGAACTCTGACTCCCGTGCTCCTCCGGAACGGTAATTTTCCAGCTCTTTAATCTTGTCCATATCCCTATTTAAACCATCTGGATCCATTTCTCGGAAAATTTTGTTTCCCTTCCCAATGTTCTCTACTTTGCAAAAGTATCGCAAGAAAGTGATAGAGGGGAGTGATAGAGAACCAGGGCTGTCAATTTGCCAGTAATTCCTGGCATTTGCCAGGAATAATTAGCTGTGCCAGTAATTTTGCCAGGAATACTATCGTGCCAGGGATTTGCCAGGAATAGATGTCTTGTACTCAGAAATTGATAAAATATTAGGGCGAAATGTACATACAATTGATGGCAAGTGTATGAAAATCGATAAGATGCCCCATCTTTTATATCTCTTTTTGCTTCTCACGTGTAGTTATTTTTTCTTTATTTTATGGTTTTGCAGTCTACAATTTAAAGGATGGACAATCTTATTATTATCTGTCTTTCTCTAATATTCAGTTTAATTGAGCAATATCAGCTTTTTCTTTCACACACATTTTGCCAGGAATTGCCAGGAATAAATATAAAACTTGCAAGTATTTTTCTGTGGAACATTTGACAGCGCTGTAGAGAACTCTTCTCTAAGCTTTCACAAACATCTGAGTAACCGCCTGTGCCTATCCAAAAAAAGATTAGTACGCGTTCTAATTTATGCCATGGCAATAAAATTGGGTCAGCTCTTCATGCCCTGCTTCATGCATGCATCGAAACAAATTTGGTTACCGAGTTCAGATTTGCTTAATGTAAATGGCGGATAAAAATTAAGATATGAAAAGGGTCAATTAATAATGACGTAAGAAACTTCATAACTTCACAATCAAAATATGCGATAATTGGGTAACATAACCGCAAACAAATCATAACAACCTTCACCTTCGAATCTGAATTTTTTCAGTGTACAATAAGTTGTGCTAGGTGAAGGTTGTGGAGCTTAAAGCATTTTTACCTGAGTTATATGGTGCAATACACATTATGGTTTTTGTAAAATTACATAATAAAATGAACAGTTGGTTCATTATATCTTTAATATTAAGTGTATTTGGATTTTTAAAAGAAATTAGACCATCTGAACCATTTATTTATGAATTTTTAATTGGAGAATGGAGAAACCTTACAGAAGAACAAGTAAATCAACAGGTATATCCTGTTGGAACATACAGTTACCTGGTTCAACTTATATTAGTGTTCTTAATAACAGATTTATGGCGCTACAAGGCTTTAATAGTGATATTAGGATTGTCCGGCATCGTAGTCTGGAGTATGTTGTTATGGACTACCAGTCTCTTGGATCTTCAAATCCTTGAGGTAAGCATTTCTGATTTGTTGACTTAAACTGGGTGTTCCTAGGTGTCCCACTAGTATTGAGTATGTGTTTTAGTTCTAAAATTGAAGGCAAGTATAAATTATCATGTTAAAATAGCTTTATTGTCAATGTATAATAGAATCGTACTTCCCAAACTTCTACAATAATTTTGCAGTTGACTTTTTCCTTTCAAAATAAATGAATAAGTTTGTATAAAAGTATGTCTGAAATGATTTTGTCATATATAAGATATTGTAATAGATGGATTTAAAATCATTAAAAATGACTATCGCAAAAATTGTGCCTTTTAGGAAATTTTTCATTCGTCACATATTTTGATTAGCACATTTGAAATTTTTTAAAATTTGACAAAAAAAAATGTTTCTCTAATATTTTTATTAAAGAAATAAAATATTTTATATCTAAAAAAAAACAAAAAATATTTTTTATTAGTAATTTTAAAGCAGAACACCATTGTGACAAGTCAAAAAAATTTAATTTTTTTTACTGCATGTTTGAAAGTATATATAACAAAGTTATTTCTGAATGCACATAGCACGGTCATCTGTACCTTGGGTGACAAATGGTGCCCATACATGCTAAATGTAAGAATTCTGTGCAGTTACATATTTAACATTCAGTTGCGATGGTGAAGACAGTCTGTCTTATGGGCCCAGAATCAATGCAATTTAGGACATACCCAAAAACTTCTCCTCGTGTTCTTCCAGCTCTAAATTGCCTTTCCTCAAAACAAATTTCTCGACCTGGCAGTAAGATAACTCTAGCTACAATTGACCTATTTTAAGTTTTAAATAAATAATAATTGCAGTAGTAGCTATTTTCAAAATTAGTATTTTTTGAGCCTCTGAATATACGTCAACATTTTGCAAAAATAAAAAATTTTGCTTAAAACACCCACCGTTTTGTTACAGAAATTGTTGTTAGAAAAATGTACAATGAAAAGTACATTTATATAGATTTAAAAAAATATATATTTCTATTCTCAGACCAACTATTCTTGAATAAGCAAACTGACTTTGATTTACAGATGCTTCATTGCAATTTAATAACTTTGTTAACTATTAATTTTTGGAATAAAAATTAATATACTTTATACCCCCTCTGAGCTCCCCGACTAAATATAAAACATGTTAACATCATATTGAGAAAATATTCCTGATTTAAAAATACTTTAAGTGATGTTTTTTTGGATTCAAATTCAAATGGTTTTCTTCCAGACATACGTAATATATATTGGAATTGTCAAAAAAAGAACATTTTGACTAAAGTAACAATTAAAAAGTAATTTTAAAAATCCATCCAATGAATAAAAAGCATTAAAAACCAGTATAATGCTCAGAGTTTTCTTAAAAGAATTTTGGTCATTGGTACCTTTTAAATGGGGCAGTAAATGATTATAGATTTTTTAAAAAGTAATATCAGGCCCTGTTTGAATCCGTTTTAATGTTACCTCAGGTATATAAAGTTGTTTTGTATTTCTCATATGATAGGCATTAATATCACCACATCTTACAAAACTGTCAGATCTACCATGAACGTACCAAATGCATTTCAAAATATACAGATTTATCACAGTCCGAATTTTTTCCTTTAGAAATACAGGGCGACATGATTCAAAGAAGTCTACTTTGTACATCGTCATTAAAATGCGCTTTTGACTGATTAAAACTCTGCATAGATGGACGGAGTTATCCCATACCTGCAAGCCATATGGTCATATCAAGTTTATGGTTAGTAATAAAATGTTTTAAGCCTTTTTAACTTCTACGTGATTAATTAGTTGCAACACAGCATCATTTTTTGAGGACCTCCTACAGCAACCAGGATGTCAAGGAATTTTGTTAAATTCTGCTGTTGCGTCGCATTGCTCCAAGTTCACAGACTGATCCCTGACAGGTAAGCTCCTGTCATGGGGCACCTTAATGGGCTTAAAGACCGAAAATTTGGTGTGAGAAGAGTTTAAGCATAAACCATTCATCAGGCACCAGTCTGCAATGTTCCGAACACATTGGTTTGATTTGGAGCAGACACCGTCACAATCGCTTCCATCTACAACAGCCAATGTATCATCAGCAAAAAGTTGTTATATATGTATTCTCCTTTCAGGCAGAGAAAATTAGAGAATATATATTAACAGTTTATTTCCTGCAAATACCACTCTAGTCCTCTGTCCATACGCGTTTCGTACACCTCACGGTGTCGTCAGTGGAGCTGTATCAGACCGAAAGCAACATTCGCAGGAAATAACTGATATATGAAATATAAATTCCAAACTAACTTCCTAAACATATTTAGGATTCACTATTTATGTTGTATGTATAAAAATATATGTCGGTAAAATATTGCAAACCTCACCTATCGGCCTCGATGTCGAGACTGAAAAATATCTATGAATCACCGGAGTAGTGAGAAATTTTTTTTTTAAATCAAAATTTCAGTACGAAATAAAAAAAAAAAAGGAATACATATATAACAACTATTTAAATACGGCAGATAGATTTCTTTATTTCTTACTGAACTAACAGCAAAAACTGTTACGTAGCTATCCCTCACAGAGAAAGACATATTATTAATAATAAAGGAGGAACGGGATAGGTTACAAAACAGTTTCCAATGGGACGCCCGTATTTATATAAAATAACATATATATATATATATATATATATATATATATATATATATATATATATATATATATATATAGGTCCGGAAAATCCAAACAGGTTTCCTTCAGGCCGTCGAAGCGTAAGTACCGAGTATTGGTATTTCTGTGTTTCGCGCCAAATTTTTTTGTATTTAAAATGGTAGTTTATTCCACAGAACAAAAAGAGCAGATTATTAAATGGTACTTTCTGGTAAAGATATGGATGAGATAATCGGCAGAATTGCATTTACGTGCGAGAATCATCCTGTTCCTTGAAAATTTAGAATATCGGAAGTTATTAAAAAATTTGAAACAACCGGTTGTCTAAAAATTTGTAAAAAATTCATTGATAATAATGAGGAGCAACCGGTTCCTCAAATTACTGAAAAACGAGCAAATCGGGAGACTGACGTTTGTAGTTAAGCAGAAATTAATTTTCCTTGCAATAGTACCGTAATTGTCAAAGAACTTGATATGAACTCTCGAACAGTTCGGAATATTTTAAAGCGGAACAAATATCGCTGTTACAAATTGCGAATAACTCAAGAAATTTTTCCGAAAGACCAGGAAACACGTATGGTGTTTTGTGAGGACATGATAGAAAGGGCTAATAGGGATATAACCCCTGAAGTTTTGGCAAATACGCGAATCGTATTTTACAATAGACTGGGTTATTGTCTCGCTCAAAGTGGAGGCCTGTTTGAACACCTCTTGTAGACTTTTAGGTGTTTTTGTTGATTTAAATTGAATTTAATTATTTGTTTATTTATTTACAATTACTGAACGTATTACTTTTATTTTTTACCAGAATAAAAGTTTATTTTTGATAATGATTTTTAATTTGAAAGTGGTCTATTAGCTTATTTACTCAGAAATTACCGTTGCGTTTCACTAGTATTTTTATTAGAATAAATGTTTATTTTGTAACAGAAATATCAATTTTCTTTACGCTCAACGACCAACAAAAACTATTTTTTTTTGTATTTCTACTATTGGATGTATTTAAAACAATCAATGTATCAAATAGTCATTAAATATTTCAAATTCCGTCGATTATAAGTTTAGACGGAAAGTAACTACACCCTCTCATTCGTTTCAAGGTACTGATCGTTTTCGTGTTGCACGGAAGTTAGCGGGGGTAATACTGGGCGTAGGCGTTCCTTACGATCTTCTGTCCCGAACTAACCTGAAAGAAGTTAGACGGGCTTAGTGGGTCAGAATTTGAACCTCGGTAATATGAACGGCCAGTCTCAGGGCAAAGGCAACAGTGTTGTGGTTGCGTCGTGCCCAGTTATATTTGTGCGCCGCTCTTCTATTTGACATTGGATTGTCGAGAAACAAATATCAACGATTACAAAACTGGGCTAAACAGAAAGGCAGTAATATATTTTCACCGTTCTCTGGTGTGTAAAATACAAAAAAAGCATGTTAGCCACATGACGAGTATCTAACTTTTACTAAATCAAAAGCCGCGAAAAAATATGGAGGATGTGTTCCAAAACTTTTCGTGTCGATGGATCCTTACACTGTTTTTGACATAGTAAGGATTCGGAAAATAATTCGTACGTAGTGGAGAATGAGAAAAGAGCTGTTAACAAAGAAGGCAATGATTAAAAAGTTCTTTTTATTATTTTTATTACAGTCGTATTATTCATTCATTTATGTGAATCAGTAAATATTATATTACTTACAAATTATTTGCATTGGTATTTATTAAGAAGTCTTAAGCATAGTGGAAAAAGTACTTTCGCCTTTTTAACGATTATCGATATCCATGTATTTATTATTATAGTATTATATTTAAAATGTACCTTGAAGTCAAGCGCAATATTTTATTCATGGAAATACAATTATTCTTTTTATTTTATTTTTAAAGCGTTGAACCACATTAGACGTTTTTCGAATTTATTTTCATAATTTTAAAATTTCAGTCTGCTATGTTGGATCCGATTTTTATTTTTATTATCAAATCCGTACTTTCGACCCACTGTGTTTTGACGACCCGAAACCAGCGAAAAGTCCTTGCCTGACACCATTTTTGCTGAAAACCTGGAAGCAAGCTACGATTCAACAGTGTGTTTTATTTCGATTCTTCAACAGAGCTAAACGGGTTGTCCGTCTCTTTCTGTTACCTTTCCAATATTTAGAGATTCCGTTTTGGATTTTCCACACCTGTATATATATATATATATATATATATATATATATATATATATATATATATATATATATATATATATATATATATATATATAGAAACTTGTCTTGAGTAGTCATAGGAAAACTTTTGAGATTACCTGGTATTAAAGAGATGATTTTAAAAAAGATCATTCGCTGAAATGATACACCACATGACGGTAATTTTCTTGGTATAAAAAACACGTATTGCTCGGTGGCCATATTGCAGAATTCACTAGAAGTTATTTAAAAAGAATGTTTTTGATTTGAAGCCGTAAAAAATTTTGGAACATTTGATACACTTACCCAAGGACTCACGTACTGAATAAAAAGTGGCCAGCAAAAAAACCTTTAATCATTAGTCATTATTAGTAAACATATAATCAGGCAATAAATTATGTTTATTGCTTACTTTCAGTTATATCTAGAGATAAAGTTGACATGTAGTAAAAATAATTCCTTACTTATTAGAAAAACTAACTTCCTAAACATATATAGGATTCACTATTTATGTTGCTTCACATTTGACAACCGAAATGTTTTTCAGGATTTCAAAAATTTTTGAAATTTATTTTTGGTCAGTATATGTTTTTAGTTTTTTAAAAGAATTGAGACCTTCTCAACCGTTTACATTTGACTTTATTATTAGTAATTGGAACGATGTAACAAGTGAATATGTCATTCAAGAAATGTATCCATTAGGTACGTTTTCGCGAACCGTTTTTGTGATTATTGTGTTATTACTTTACGACTTGTGCTTCTATAAGTTTTTTTTGGTGCTTTTTGGTGCATTTGGAGTTGCTGTATCTGGACTATATCTTTGGACTAATGAAATTTTGACTTTACAGATCTCTCAAGTAAGTTTTACGATAACCAAAAAATTTACACTGGTTAGAATCAATTTATTAGTGTTTATTTATGCTAGAATCAGTTGTTTGCTATTTCAATCTTGAGAGTGTGGGAAGATCTTGCCTTTTAGGGTAACATGTTTATTTAAAAAAATAGGGAATGTAAAAGACGACTTTTATAACGAGTGGAGATGATATTTTAATCTAGTCTAACTTTTTTAGTTTATATCACGATTTACTTAAAATAACTTATCTAATTCATCAAAATTATTTTTTTAAAAAAAAGAAATAATGAAAGCTGATAAATATTACAAATTTTTGTCTTAGAGTGTACCTGAGTATTGTGTGAGAGTCTGCATTTATTTTTCACTAACAAAAGGTTTGCTGCAAATAACCTTAAAAAACTACGAAATATTTTTCATGGTTGGATATATTTCATCATTTTAGGTTTTTTTTATTAATTAGATTATTTTTATATTTAATTTAGTTTTATTAAAAAATGCATTAACAATATAAATATTTCCTTTATTGAAAAGGAGGCCATATAAATTTGTTCTTTGAATCGTTGCTACTACCCAATCTAGAAGTTTGTTACACTATTTTTCTTATACTCTGAATTTTTTAGACGATAAAAATAGCAACACATCTGGTACAGGAGAAATTTAGGATTAAAGTAGAATTTTCGTAATTTTTTGGAGATTCTGTATTAAAAGGAATCTCTCGCTTTTATCAACATGAATATATCAGTACTAACATCCCCCGTCCCGGCTTCGCCCGAGAGAATAAAACGGCCAACTTATTTTTTAACAGTATTAAATTCACGCCACCATACTACATATGCACAGCCTTGTATACTACGCATTGAAGTATTCTTTTAACATTATGTTATTCTATTGTAGTTAATATTTTTCTATTGTAGCAAATGTTTTTTTTTTGAGATGAAATATATCGATAAACCTTCTCATGTGTGCCGAGAAACATGGGTAAAAACTTGTTTGCGATTGATTGAGTAGTTTTTTGTTTATCCCGGACAAACAAAAACCCACTTCCTCTTTGTATATGTAGATAATATATTTAGATATAGATAAATGAAAAGGTGATTTTTTTGTCGATAATGTTACCATCAAAAAGATTTGTAGGTCAGTTTTTTTACCATTTGTTTTATTTTTTAAACTAGTGGGCTGTTTTTTCGCTTCTAAAATGAAGAATAATGAAGCAATTATAGTACTCTGATGAGAAGAGTTACAGAGAAATAAAAAACCTTTAAAAAGAGCTATTATCACTACATAGTATAAAACAAAGTCGCTTCTCTGTCCCTATGTCCCTTTGTATGCTTAAATCTTTAAAACTACGCACCGGATTTTGATGCGGTTTTTTTCAATAGATAGAGTAATTCAAGAGGAAGGTTTATATGTATAATAACATCCATTAAATAGTGGAGAAATACTGTTATTTTTGAGGTTTCTAATGTGATGTCGTTAATTATCATATTTTTTTCCGCTTACATTGCAAACGCAGGCTGAACCCTACGAGATTTATCAAAATAATGTACTAATTATTTGTACACATTGAAAAGGTCTACAGAAAACTCCGCGATGGTATATGTCTATCTCTCATGGATATCCCACAATAACATTTTTTTGTCATTTACTTTTTACGACAAATAATGGCAAATTTTGAAGCGATTTTAACCAATACAGCATTAATCCTTATCCAATTAAATAGCTTAAATACATTGTTGATTTAATATAGATCTATATGGTCCTGTACAGCACAAGATTTAAATGAATATTTTCGAAGATATTACAGATTTAAAATTGCGGGAAGTAGCGCTTGCGGCGGTACTGGCCGACCGGGGCGGCGGCAGCGTGCCTATAAATAGCGCGTCGGAGGCCGATGTAATAATTGTTGTAAAAATAAAATAAATAGTCACAGTTTTTCTGTAGTGTATTTAGTATCAGCATTGCACCCGTGCGAAGCCGGGGCGGGTCGGTAGTATAATATATAAGTAAACGGATCCATTTCTAAACGAAAAGAATAAAAACAGAAACTACAAAAACTCGATGAAAATGCGTTTTTCAAAACATCATAACTCCGCCAAATTTCAGGTTATAACATAGGTCCTTTGTGAAATAAAAGTTAATAACACTTACAAGGAAGGTATCCCAACTCGACGTTGACACTTTAAGGGGGTGAAATATCCCAGGTTCTAATTGGAATATTCCAATGAAACAAATTGGGTTGCAACTCCTATTTTTTACATTGAAAAATCTACTTTTTTGTGACTATTTGGATAAAAAAAATCAAAATGAGCCAAAGAAAATTAAAAAAAAAATACATTCGTTAATTGAATATAGTTAGCCACTTCTAGATTATTTTCTTAAACCACCCTTTAACGAAAAATTACCCCCCACAAGAAGTTTGTCAGTATGTTTCGGCTTTTGACTGATATTTTGCAAATATTTAAATTGCATGTTACTTTTAACGCAAAACTAAACTATTTGAAGCAATTTGAACCGAAAGGGTTGCAACTTTTCATTTTTATTTCAAAAATTCGAACTCGTTTTTATTTATTTCTATAAAAACATACAAATATTTTTACTGAATGAATGCAGAAATGAAGTTGACCTTTTCAAGATAATCACTCGTGAACCGTGAGAAAAAAGTTGGAAACTAGACGCAATTTACTGTAAATCCATTCATACTTTGAAAGTCGAATGGGTGGAAAATGCATCTGAACGCATGCACATATGTCTTGTTAACTTTCACAAATACTAACTTTGAAGATCCACCAATAGCACTGCACGGCACAACAAAGGAAAATCAACATAATTATAAGCGTCGAGGCCTTAACTCTGAATTGAACTGAACAAACCAACTAAACACTACGCCAAGACGTCGCTACATCCGCAAAGCCTACAATGCATTTTTGGCTACCAACCTCGTGTAGCAGTAATACCAAATTCAAATATTGTTAGTGTTAGTTCATTTGTCAACTTGTACAAATCTTCCTTTAAATATGACATAACTGATTTGCGGATAATAATAATGACACGTTAAAATCTCCATGTCTTGGCGTACTAGCAAAAGTAAACAAATTATCATGCAATTTAGCGAAAAGTTCATAGAGTTTTATATATGCAAAATAAATAAGGAATCTTAATAAAGATCTGTCATTATGATGTGAATGAGTAACATTTCTAAAGTAATAAAAATTAAAATGTTACTATAATTGTGGATTTATTTTTATTAGTGAAAACAAATATGATATAAAAAATAGCTTATCATACTTAACTGTCAAGTTTATGAGTGGTTCCAGAAACATTAAAAATTTCGTTTCGTATATTTTATTATTTTTAAAAAATAGGGAGCCAATTACAAAAAAAAACAGGTCATAATGAATAATTAACTTTTAAAAATGATCATTCATATAAAATATATTTTCTGGAATGTAACTTTTTTTAAAATTTATGCCTGGATTGGGCACAGCTTTTGAGAACATCATTTTGAAGTTTGAAATCTCAACTTTCGAGTGCCGAGAGGCAGTTTTTGATTTTTTGTGTTTGTAATTAAAAGAATACAGCGGAAGTCGTAATGAAGAAATCAAAAAAGTGCTCATTAAATTTTTCAACTTCGTTTTTTTTTTAATTTAGCAATAATTCCTTGTCAAAAAATACAATTTTTTTTTTAATTTCAAATTAATTTTAGATTGGTATTATAGGCCCCAAAACCTTCCAGTATCGATGTTTAAAGAACCTGAGATGTAAATTTCTTAGCTCGATATATTTTATAGTGTATATTGACTTTGTATACGCCTCAAGAACCCCACAATATCAATTTTAGAAAAAATCGGAATATGTAAAAATTTTTATCCCTCATATTGTATCTTATCAACCAAACAGTTGTAAAAAATTAACTTCATATTCGTAATACACGACCCCGAAAACCCTCTAATACTAAATCTGAAAAAATGCGAATAAGGTAAAATTTTCAACCCACCATATTGCATCCGCTATATTGAATTTCAAAAAAATTATTTTAAGTCTTAATCTAATTTAAATTTAAACTCTTCAAAGCCCCCTAGTACCAATTTTGGATGAAATCCGGAAATTTAAAATTTAAATTCATAATTTACGCCCTTAGGAACCCCCTATATCAGTTTGGGAGAAAATCGAAAAATATAAAATTTTTAGGACACCATATTGAATCTGTCAGATTGAGTTTTTCAAAAAATATTTTAAAATCATAATTCACACTAACAAAAATACCCCAATACTGATTTAAGACAAAATAGGGAGATGTAGAATTTTTTAACCGCCATCTTGGATCCGCCATATTGAATTTTTTAAAAATAATTTCGGATTCGTTATGTGCGACCCCGAAAACTCCCCCGTACCAATTTTGAAGAAAATCGGACAAAATTGATTTTTTGTCTTCCATATTGGATCCGCCATATTGAATTTTTTTAAATAATTTCAGATTCGTTGTGTACGACCCCAAAAATATCCCTATACCAATTTTGGAGAAAATCAGACAAAATTAGTTTTTTTTGCTGCCATATTGTCAGTGCCATCTTGGATATTACTACACCAATTTCGTCTAAAAAAATATGGGACCACCGCAGCAACTTCCTGAACATAACGTAAAAAATTTCATTCAAATCGGTGCCGCCGTTCCGGAGTAATCGGTGTACATACATAATATATATATATATATATATATATATATATATATATATATATATATATATATATATATATAATTTTTCTTTATTTTGTCTTTTCTTGGGTTTAGGTTCTATATTTAATAAAAACACAAAACAATTGACGTTTCGCCCTTTATTCAAGGCATTTTCAAAATTTTTTTCTCCTAAAAATATTTTTATATAATTAAAATACGCCACATAAAAAACATATTTATAATTTCAAAAAACAAACAAGACACTTAAAAACACTATTTTATCTTTAAAATTTTTTAAAAATATTTAATTTTACCGGTACACACCTTGACATTTTGTGGCTCTGTTACTAAATAAAATTCAAATTTTACATCGTCTACGGAGGATACGTGGAATGCGAATGTGTTTTATTTTTTTAATATTTTTTATATTTTACAATGCATAAAAAAAAATAAGGTATATGTTTAGTTTTATGTTTAAGAGGATATTCAATTTTTGATTCTTACTTGAACGGATCGAATACTTAATATTTTTGTTTAAATTAGGCTTGCGTAAATGTGGCTCAAATTTCTCATATCTGTTCTGTCGTTAACAGTGTTTTTATCTTTTTTAATTTCAATCATTTCCTTTATCTGTAATTTTTGGTAATTCATATCTTTGTGTTTTATTGTGGTACTGTTATAATTAAAAGTATGTTTTTCGTCCTGTGTGTGTTTGTTTAACGCTGTTGAGGCGTTTTTCGTATATTTATGGCCGTTTAATCTGTTCTTCAGCAATTGACTCGTCATGCCTATATATTTTTTGGGACAGTTTGTGCAAGGGATCGAATATATTATATTTGATTTATTCATAAGAGGAGTTTTACTTTTTAAATTTGTGAACAATGTATTTAATTTATTATACTGTTTTTAAGTGTCTTGTTTGTTTTTTGAAATTATAAATATGTTTTTTATTTGGTGTATTTTAATTATATAAAAATATTTTTAGGAGAAAAAAATTTTGAAAATGCCTTGAATAAAGGGCAAAACGTCAATTGTTTTGTGTTTTTATTAAATATAGAACCTAAGAAGAAAAGACAAAATAAAGAAAAATGATATAATCTATGGTTCAAGAATCAAGAATATATATATATATATATATATATATATATATATATATATATATATATATATATATATAATGAAATAGAATAAAATATTGGCGAAGCGGACGTGAAAATTTGTCAATCTACATGATTCTCGTATTAAAAAGTGCGGAGCACTCCAAAGTATGGAATAACTCCGGGTCCGACAGATGGCGACAGCGCTGTTTCGTCCTAATATGGGACTCGTCAGGCCACCGCAGTCGGTACAAACCATCATCTCGCCTTTGCATCGTATAAGCCATACTTATAATCAAAATAAGGCAAATAAGACGACAAAGGCGACATCTCGATGGTCCACTTGATAATACAAGAACCATACAGATTAACAAAGTTTCTAAGAGAACCATCATATGGTGGCGCGACGGTGAATTAAAACAGAAATATGTAAAATCGAGTACACGAAACGCGCTGCCCAAAAGATAGGGGTCGCATTTTTCGGTACTGGCAAGCAAGCATACCGCTATTTAAGCAGCCAAAGCCACGTGCCGCACCAAACGATCCCACCATGAGAGCATCGCTTAGCGTGTTTCAAAGCCAAACAAGTAAATAAATATGTAGATAAGTTTTTGTCCGTGTAATTTAAAATAAAATAGAATGATGGTTTGTACCGACTGCGGTGGCCTGACGAGTCCCATATTAGGACGAAACAGCGCTGTCGCCATCTGTCGGGCCCGGAGTTATTCCATACTTTGGAGTGCTCCGCACTTTTTAATACGAGAATCATGTAGATTGACAAATTTTCACGTCCGCTTCGCCAATATTTTATTCTATTTTATTTTAAATTACACGGACAAAAACTTATCTACATATTTATATATATATATATATATATATATATATATATATATATATATATATATATATATATATATACGCGACGAATTGAGAACCTCCTTTTTTTTAGAAGTCAGTTAAAAATGAAGGTAATAATGAATAATTAACTTTTAAAAATGATCATTCCTATAAAATATATTTTATGGAATATAACCTCTTTAAACTTATGAATGGATTGGGACAGATTACGGTTATGAGTAAACACCGGAAGTCGTCATGAAAAACATCAAAAAAGTGCACAAATTTTTCAGCTTCATTTTTTTAAATTTATCTCAAACGCCATTCGATTCCTTATCAGAAAATGCAAAAATTTGGTCCTCTGTTATACATTTTTCAACCGCAAAATCCGAAAATCTGAATTTTTGCCCTCTGGGACACACTGTATTTATGTTATGACTTTGACTTTTAGATAAGCTTTTTTGAGCGAATAATTTCTAATTGCTAAATCTACAGGATTTCCTACTAGAAGCCTCATCTTTCCATAAACGTATGAAAACTATGCAATTTTCGTTATTTTATTGTCAATAAAAAATATATTAAAAAAATTAATCCTGTTGCAAATAATTGTACTGAAGAGTAAATAAATTAATAGAAAAACATTTCAGAAAAACAAATTTTCATTTAATATTATATTACTACTAAAAATAGATATAATAATTTAGATAAATTAACTTTGCCAAAAATTACTTAGCCTCAAGTTTGTCTTATATATTTTCGCCATAACATAAATCAAATTAACACGATCGTCAAAAAACTGATTGGAATAACAATAAAAGCGTTTAAATAATGTTGTGACGCCAGCGTCTTTTCACGTTTAATTGTCACCATTATCATTAGATCTACAAGGTTTGTTGTTGCTCAGCTGGGGGTCATTTTCGAACTAATTTGCTGCGTAGAAACCAAATCGGACGTCAGAATTGGCCCATAACGTTAGAATTTTGAGATATTTGAGGTTATGTACGCGAAAAGTGAGTTTTTGGGCAACTTTTGAAGTTATGTACAGGATGGACTAGTTGTATTCATTTAATACTACTCTCACCCTTCAAAATAGGCCATTGAGCGGTCACCTGCGATTTTTTCTTCCTAAGTTACTGTCATTTTAAGTTATGAAATATATCCTAACAACGTCAGGAGCATTCACGTTAACCCTTTGAGGCTTACCTTTTTCTACTATATACATTTCTCTCGAAAATTTTTGCTTGGGGGTTTTTGGGGTCATCAAATACGAATATAAAGTTAGAAAGTTGAAATTTTCATTTCCAAGATTGCTTATTCAAAATAACGCATCAAAATTTACAAAAAATTATATTGGTATCTAAAAAATTTCACTGGGGGGGTTTTCGAAGTCACTGATTACGAATATTATATCAGAAGATCTACTAAGTACCATACCCGATAGAGAAAAAGTTTTTATGCTAGGAGACTTGAACTCAAGAATAGGTAACGAACCCATTCCGGGAGTAATGCAGAAATATAATGAGGTAACACTAAATGATAACGGCGAACAACTCATACAACTATGCATCCAAAACGAGATGAGAATAAATAACACCTTCTTTCCACATAAGTGGCAATATAAACGGACATAGGGAAACACCCGAGAACAAGAATCAACCATAGACTAGATAATAACGAACAGAAAAGTGTTACCCCACCAAATATTCGATGTCAGAACTCTGAATTCGTCAGACCTGGGAAAAGACGACCACCGACTAGTATTATGTAAATACCGGTCCCAACAAAGTATAAACAGAACGCACAAACAGAAACATACCTTTATTAAATACAATACCGAATCATTCGCTAACGATAGCACAAAAGTATTGTATCAGCAGAGACTCTCGGAGAAAATAAAAGCTAATACACTCCTAGAAAATGACGGAGTGGAGAAAGCCTGGGAAAAACTGAAAAGAAATATACAAGAGAGCGCCAGGGAGGCTATCGGAACACGAACAGTTAGCACGAACAAGCGAAGCAATACAAATCCATGGTTCACAGAAGAGGTGAAAATACTAGCAAAAGAAAAACGACAAGCATTTACAAAATACCGACGGCACAAAACAACAAACCATTTCGAAGAGTACAAAACGGTGAGAAACAGAATCAACAGTCGAATAGCTCAACTAAAGAAAGAATACTGGGAAAAGTACTCAAAAGACATGGAACACGACCTATATGGAGGACAAAAGAAAATATGGAACGTGCTGAGGAACAGAAAAAAACCAATCAATGAATACGTTCAACTAAGTCCAATCGACAGCCAACAATGGGTCAGCCATTTTAAGGACTTACTCCAGGCACCAGCTACAGAAAACAACGTAGACGAAAACCAACAAGAAATCACAGAACTAACAGATGTTAACATCAGTGAAGCAGAGATGCACCTGACAATTAAGAAATTAAAAAACAGAAAATCACCTGGTACCGACCAAATTACGAATGAGATGCTAAAGTACGGAGGCCCCAGCCTTGTCACAGAGTTCACTGGTCTATTTCAAAAAATACTCCGCACAACGTCAGTACCCAACGAATGGCGGAAAAGCATCACAATTCCGATCCACAAAAGAGGATCAAAGAAACAACCCGAAAACTACAGGGGAATCAGCCTACTGAACAGTTTAGCCAAATTGTTAACCAAAATACTGTCACAACGAATCGTAGACAAGTTAGGGGCGTGCGAAGAACAGTAGGGTTTCCGGAATAACCGCTCTACTATCGACAGTATATTTATTATCAAACAGCTGGTTGAAAAATCTATCGAATACGATAAACCGCTGTTCATTTGTTTTGTGGACTTTACACAAGCGTTCGACCGAGTCAAACTGGAACACATAACAGAATTACTGCAAAGAAAACAAGTCGACGAAGCAATCATACGCACAATATACGAACTGAATTCCAAAAACACCATGGTAATTAAAACAAATAACACTCTAACAGCGGAAATCCCTCTATCCATAGGAATAAGACAGTCCAACACTTTTCAATGTAATCATGGACGAAATCATTGATGAGGTAAAAAGCACAAATATTGGGTACCCAATGGGACACAACACCGTTCAGATTATATGCTTTGCAGACGATGTTGCCTTGACAGCAGATAGCGAGGACAACTTACAAAGAATGCTTTTCCATCTCAATCGAACAGCCAAACAGTATAATATGAAGATATCTGTGGAGAAAACCAAAGCAATGGTAATAGCAAAAGAACCGGTAAGATGCAAACTAATGGTTGCTGACAAACATATCGAACAGGTTGGGAAGTTTGAATACCTAGGAACACATATAACAAGTAACAGGGCAGTAACGGAAGAAGTACGCACACAGGCCAACAAAGCGGCCATGATATCAGGCCAACTAAGAGACATAATCTGGAACAATAAACATATGACGATTGAGACCAAAGCAAGAATTTACAAGGTCTGTGTAAAACGGATACTGACCTACGGCGCAGAAACAAGAAATGAAACCACAAAGACAAAACAAATTATGAGAACCACAGAAATGAAAACGCTGAGAATGATCACGGGAACAAGTTTAAGAGATAGCATAAGAAACGCAAAAATACGCGAGTTATAGGCTATAACAGCAATAATAGTAATAAACATATTGACGATAGCACAAAACAGAAGCAAAATATTTATAGTAGATGTTCAAAATGTCAATGAGCCATTTCCAAACACTTACATATTCGTTTTTCGAAAACACTGTTAACTCTGGACAACATTTGCGGGGTTACAGTTTGAAAAGGGTCTCTTATGCGTATTTTCATATCTTGTGGTGTTAGAATTTTTGGATATATCATTCTGCCTAATATTGGGATTTTCGATTATTGAAGCAAGTAGAGTAAAAACATTTTCTTCACCCTCACTGAGGTTTTCTTATAACAGGTTTTTTCTAACTGACACTTCCACTTTCCTGAAACTGGTTTAATAGTCTCACAAGAACGGCTGATTTAGGATGGTTTCTTTCAGGATACCTTTTGGCATAGACTCGAAAAGAGACCCAACAATTTTGATGACATTCTTCAAGGATAAAGATCATATCAATACGCTCTTCCTTTGGACAAATCTTCATTTTGACAAAGCAATAACACAACAATATTCAAATAATTCAATTCAATAAATGAAGTTTCACAGTTACAAAAAATTAATACCGCTATTATAGCAACAGGGTTTATAGACTAAGCTGACATATTAAATGAATTATCTGACGTTTCTAAATGCCATAGGCAACTAGATACATTAGAACATTTATTTAAAAAACACAAAATAGTGCAGGAAACACTTAAGGTTTATATACTATTTACCGAAAGAATAGTTAGAAACCAGTGAATAATATTGAAGAAAAATTGTAGTTTATGGAAACTTTTTTGGCAAACAGTTTATGACAATATATGTATATAGGTTCAATTGGGAAACTACTAGTCAGTAAAAATTATTTCAAACTATGCCATAAATAGTAATATAATATCTTTAATTTTTCGTTTTGGTCAATTCGCCAAGGTCAAGGATAAGTAAAGGTATCAAGATTGCGTGTATACCATAAACATTTAAAAATATCGTAAATTAATATACATTTGTATTTGGTGAACCAATATAATTGTTTTTTTTTTAATTTTTCAATGAAAAAGATAGTTTAAATATTTTAATTAAATTAAATTATGTTGATGACCTTGAACGGTTACTTATTTTTGTAGAATTATCCTCATAAAATTGTCATTTTAAAACAGAGATTTGCATATCACATTTGACTTACAAATTTCGATTGATTTTTATGTTTTATTACGTTCAAATGCCAAAAAAAATTAGGCTGATAAATCTATATGTGATGTTCAGGGGCGTCTTTACCCGAAGGTTCAATGGCTGCACTGTAACTGGATGTCAGGTAACTAAGGACGTCGAAGCCGTAAAGTTACTTCCAACTAATTTTAATAAAATTAGTCTTTTCCCTCTCGAAGCCAGGATACGTTTGTGGGGGAAAGAAAAGGTCATGTGAAATAAACTCTACCAGAGAAGAAGAATGCTATAACTTTAAATGAGGAAATGTGACTGAGGGTGAGTCCACACTAGAGATTTCGTTACGCGGTCATAAGGGGTTTTTAGACTTAACCTAACTTTTATCAGGATTTTTGTTTATATTTTTTTTAAAAATTAAAATGAAGCGAAATAAAACATTAATTGCGACAGTATTTTAAGAGAAAAAAAAGTTACTAAATATAAGGAGAATATCGATATATTCTTTATTAAAAAGACAGGAAAGTCGTCGCTTTTGGGTCCGGTCTGTATTTGAGGAAAACATTGGAGAAAGGCTTGGGTATACTAATAATTTAATTCAAGAAATGTGAGAAAATGATCCTGATTATTTAAAAATATTTTCCTGTTACTATTGAATTTGAAGAGCTCATCGCTGTTGTTAGGCCAATAATTAGGAAACATAATATGGAAATGTGTACACCTATACCTTTATTACTAGGTTGGAAATAACATTGTGATATTTAGCCGATGAAATCAGCATGTGAAAGCAACAGTGCGAATTCCGAGTCGGTTAACAGTGTTTCTGAAATTATTCAAGTTACTTGTGCCGTAATATGAGACTCTTTAAAAGAAATTTTCTTTTGAAAGTTTACCAGTTCTACCTGGTAAAGAGTTACCATAGAGTTCAAAGACGAGAATTTCAATAGAACAGTGTAATTTTAACAATCGTTTTAATAATTACAATTGTTTGTAGTTTTTAGAAGAATACATTACATATGATACTAACTGGATTTCTGTTATTAAATTTCCATCAATGTTAATTTTTACTTTTTAATTGTTTATATAAAGTTTGCTAAGGGTAGGGTTACCAGACGACAGGAATTTGCCTGTCATGTCTTAAATTTTAGCCCCCTTTAGGGAAAAGAGAAAAATATAAGTAATAAAAAAATATTTATTAATCATTCTAGTAAGAAAAATAAATTGATTAAACGTTAACAAAATAAATAATTTGTTAATTTAGTATATTAATAAATTTGGTTTCGTACTTCTTATTGCTTGATGTTTCTTCTTTTGGCAATTGCTGGTCTTTTATAATCATTTCATAACATTCGTCACATGATATGTTCTTTAAGTTTTATTGTGTCTAGAGGAGAACCTTAAAAGAATATATTGTTGTAAACCAACTATTACCACAAATTATTAATTATTAAATCACTATATATAAGTATTTTTAAATTACTCTTATGGATTAATAGATAATTATAGTCTAATATTTAATACTATCTTACGAAGAAGTTATATCTTACGTAAATTTATATCCTAATAGGCTCAAACAAAAGCATGCCTTAATCTCCGAAACTCTAAAACTTTACTTTTTACAGAAACCATTAGCTTTGTTCATATTGTGATCGTCCCATAAATACACACTTTTTCTTTTCAGTAATCATGTAAATAAATAGTTATGTTATATTTGTTAGTACGCCTATGACTGTAAAATAATAATTTAGATACAGAAATAGAATATAACTAGGACATGAACATAGAGACGAAAGGAACTAAAATTAAAAAACTACAATAGTGACATTAAATTAATAAAAAGAAAAACTGTTATTACCTCATGATTTAGTGAAGATTTTAATAAAATATTAAAAGTAATATTAGAAGATTTATTTGAATTCATCGAAACCAGTGATAAACCAAAAGTAGAACCAGCAAAGTTATAACATTGGTGGCAGCGAAAAGCAAAGCTTATAACAATCTAGACATCCTATTTCTCTCCTTAGTCCACTACGCTCCCATTAATCAGAACACTCGCTCGATATTCGCATTTGGTGCTTCGATTGCAAATATTTTGAAAATCTCACTGCCTTAACATGCCACATACAACATTCAAATAAAATGTCCGGATATTTACTGAAAAGTCAGGTAACCATAGCAAGGGCATGGTCTGTGGATAAACGTCTCGATATCAGAGATTGTCGTTGAATAGACATTGTATTATATAACGGCCTTTATTTCATAAGCTTTAATTTATACAACGAACAACTGTATTATTGCAGTTGTTATAAAATTAATAAAAAAATGAACAACAATTTTTTTGAGTACCAAACAGTAATGAGCTGATTTATGAACAATTTACCATAGTTCATAAATATCCATTATCTCAAAACTCGCAAAATAAAAAAATATAAATAAAGCAACAAACTTCTGACAAAAAAGCATAGGTTATGTTCACATAAAATATAAAAAGGAACAGTTTCCGCCATATTTAAAGCAATCCGCTGAAAAGTTAAACATTATTTTCTGTAATGACCGGGGTAAAGGCGGATGTAGGCGGGAAATCTTCGGTCTTTGTATTTTTTTAAATTTAACAAATCCCATCGCTAGAAATTTGACATATGTCTTATTACGTTACGCTTACGCCCTGATTTTTCTTATCGTGTGGACGCACTCTGAAAGAGCATAGTTTTGACGTTTCGTGAAAAAATTCATTTTGTAATAATTGGGACTTGGATGGGCACATGCATCACTGATATATCCCCTTATCCGGAAAACGTGTAAACTACCCTTAGGGTCGCTAGATAAGGAGATATAAACGCTGGATGGGGATGAACTGACAAGTTAGCTCGTAACAATTCCATGAACAGAGCAAGACGACGAAACAAGCAGGGTAAAATTTAATTTTTATGGAAAACAATTCATATATGTTATTTTTGTATGGAATCCAAACATTCTTTTGAAAAAAAAATCTTCGAAATACACAAATATTTCTTATCTAATGTATATTTGATATATTTAGATTAAATAGCAATTACAAAAAAATAAGTGCATTAGATTTAAGTTATATCCAAAATAATTCTATTGTTGTCTCCTAGTCAATTAGTAGTAGATATGAGTCCGATTAAATTAGGAAACTTTGTCATTTTATGCCGCTAATTCTCGATACATTGGCGAGATAAGTGCAAAATAAAAGCCGAAAAAAATTATATTTTACTTTTTTAAAAGAGGTTAAATTATTAACCGATTTCTTAAAGAAGGAGATTCTAAATTCGACTGCTATGTATTTTTTTACGTATATATGTCGATTACTCGAGAACGACTGCACCGATTTGCATGAATTTGTTTTTGTTATGTTCAGGAAGTTACTGCGGTGGTCCAATATGCTTTTGACCCAAAATTGGTTTAGTAAAATCTAAGATGGCGTTTATAATATGCCGAACAAAATAATTAACTTTGTCCGATTTTCTCCAAAATTGGTATGGGGGAAGTTTTCGGGGTCTCACATAACAAATCTAGAATTATTGCGGGTATTGGAGGGTTTTCGCCGGTATAAATTACGGATTTAAATTGATTTTTGAAAAATTAAATATGTTGGATCCAATATCTCTCTCTTTCCCTCTCTCCCCCTCCCTCCCTCCCTCCCTCCCTCCCTTGAATGGTTGCATTTTCGTAAATGTTCTTTATGATGTTTATGTATCTTGAATCGATTCTTGCATTTTCTAAGGATTGTAATACTGCCCATATTTCGACGGAGTCGAATGCCTTCTGGAAATCTACAAAAGCCATATGGAGCGGTACGTTATATTCGGTGCACTTCTCAATTAGTATTCTTATAGTGTGTAGGTGATCTGTGGTGCCAAAGTGTTTTCTGAATCCAGCTTGTTCGACGGGTTGGTAAAAATCGAGTTTGTTTGTTATGCGGTTGGTTATGATTTTGGTTAACAACTGTGTGTGTGATAGTAGCGATATTTATTGGTAGTTTTCAATATTTGTATTGTCCCCTTTTTTGAATATTAAGATTACTTCGGAGTTATACCAATCCTGTGGAAATTTTCCCTCTTCAATTATTTTAATAAATAGAATCTTCAATATTTGTTCTATTTTTCTGCCGCCAATTTTCAGCATCTCTACTGTAATTTTTTCTTCTCCTGCACGTTTATTTTTCTTTAATTTATTTAGTGTCATTCTTATCTCTGAGTTTGTTACTTCTGGAATTTCCTCTGAGCCTATGTTGAGTATGGTTCTTTTTGTTCGTTGTTGCTCTTGTTGTGCGTGTAGCGAGTATAGCTTGGTGTAGAATTCTTCTATGGCTCTGCTTATTTCCTTTTCGTCCTGGACGGTCACGTTTTTCGCGTTTTTTATTTTTATTATTCTTGTTTTGCCTCTTGAGTTTTTTGTTTTTAGTACTTTCATGTTGCAGTTTTCACTTATTGTGTCTTTTATTAGTTTATTGGTGTAATTTCTATTGTCTGTTTTAATTTCTTTTTTCACTTCCTTGTATAGAGTTTTAAAACTGTCTGTTGTTCGATCTGTCCTTTCTCGTCTTTCTTTGAGAAGTCTCAAGGTATTTGGTTGTAGTTTGGAGGTTTTTGTTATTTTTGATTTTGAGCAGACTTTTTTAACCGATGTGTTTATGGTTTCTTTTATTTTCGTGGCTAGTTCGTTTATTTGCATTTGCTTTATTGTCTCTATTGGTGTTAGTCTTTTTTCTAATTCATTGATTCAGTGTTGTCACGTCGGTACATATGTTTTTCCTATTGGAGAGAATATAGTCTATTTCGTTTTTAGTTGTTTTGTCTGGGCTGGTCCAGGTCGACTTACGTTGTTTGTGTTTTTTATAAAAGGTATTGAGGCAAAATAGGTTTTCGTTGTTCACGTAGTTGTATAACATCTCTCTTCTCTCGTTTTTAACACCCAGCCCGAAGTGGCCAATATAGTGTGTGTCTTGCGTTAAAATCTCCTGTAATTATTATGAATTGTGTCTTCTATTTTCTTCTTGCCGTTACCAAATCTTCATAGAAGGATTCAGTTTCTTCGTCTTCTGAGTTTCCCGTCGGTGCATAGCCGTGTATGATCCAATATGGTGTTCTAAAAATGTCTCAATTTGGTCCAAAATTGGGATATGGGGGTTTTTGAGAGTGTAAATTATGGATTTAAAATTATTTAAGAAAAATTCAATATGGCGGGTCCAATATGATGGGTTGAAAATTTTATGTTACTCATATTACTTGTTTTCGGGGTCATATGTACGAATCTGAAGTAAATATTTTACAATTTAATATGGTAGCGATAATATGAGGGACTACAAATTTTACATTTTGATATGGGGGAAGGGGGTTGACTAAAATGTGGTTTCGGATTTGCTTTTTCTTTATTTTTATTTATTTACTTTTACGATGTTTCGATTATGTTGTATCTCTAATCGTTATCAAGTTTATACTTAAGTCCGATAACCATATTTTAGTCAATCTTCAATATTGTCTACAACCTTCAAACAAACGTGGGAAGGGGGTTGTTGAGGCGTTTGTTACGGATGTTAAATTAATTTCTTCACAGTCAATATGCAGAATAAAATATGTCGGACTAAAAAATTTAATGTCTCAAATTATTTAAATATCGGTATTGGGGATCTTGAAAACTAGATTACGAGTCCAAAATTAATTTCTTAAAATTCACGATAGCGGATTTATTACGGCAGATTAAATATTGGTTTGATACAATTTCATTCAAAACTGATATTTGGAGAATTCTCAGAATCAAAAAATTTTTATTCAATTTAATATGGTTTACAACTTTGGGTAAAATGGATACTTTTTGCGACCTCGGAAACTGTGAGCACATCTCGCTTTTAATTCAAAAAGTTGATGGATATCATAAAGAGTTCAGAACTAATAATCGAAAAAAAAAATGGAACTAACTTCTAAAAATACGCTAAAAAGCGAAAAATAACAATATAAATTGTTATATGAAATTGAAAGTTTTTAAGTACGCGAATTCACTTGGCACACATGGCGTGAACATTTCCATCAACTACTAAACCCGTATAACAACGACAATACTCTCAAAAGCACACTACAAACAGCTGAAATTCCAGATCCTTTACCAACCTACGAAGAAGTCCAAAAAGCCATAACTAAACTTAAAAATAACAAGGCGCCTGGAAGAGACAATATTCCCGCCGAATGCCTAAAATATGGTGGAGTATCCCTCTATCGAATCACTCACCATCTGATAGAAGCTATATGGCTCACAGAAGAAATACCAAATGAGTGGAAAGAAGGGGTCATCGTCCCCATACATAAGAAGGGTGGCAAGATGAAATGCGCCAACTATCGAGGCATTACTCTGCTTAATACGGTCTATAAAGTACTCGCAATTGTACTATTAGGAAAACTTAAACCCTCTGCAGAGGAAAATATAGGTGACTATCAGAGGGGGTTTGGGGGCCGTCGCTCTACCGTAGATCAAATATTTACCATTAGACAGTTAATGAAAAAATGCTGGGAATTCAATCGACACCTGCATCAACTATTTGTGGATTTTAGACAGGCGTACGACACCATCCATAGGGTTAAATTGTGGCAAGCAATGGAGGAACTTGGCATCCCAAAGAAATTAATCAGACTAACCCAGGTGTGTGTTGGTGGCTCAAAGAGCAAAGTAAGAATTGGACAAGACCTTTCAGAGGTGTTCAATATAAATAACGGTCTCAAACAGGGTGACGTTGCTTTTTAATGTAGCTCTAGAATACGTCAGCAGAAAGGCGAAAATCCAACCGTCAACAGCGATGTTTTATCATAACGATCCCAACTTACTTTTGGCTTTTGCAGATGATATAGACATTGTGGGAAACAGCACGCTGGATATCAAGACGACCTTCAATAACTTCGAAAAAAGTGCGAGTAGCATTGGGCTTAAAATTAACGAAGAGAAAACTAAATATCTGTATTCCACTAGAAACAACCAACACAGAGGCAGACTAGGCCAAAACATCACAATGAGGGACTATAACTTTAAACGCGTCAAACAGTTCAAATATCTGGGAACGATGCTTACTGAAAACACTGACGGAACGACAGAAATTAACTGTAGAATCCAAGCAGGTAATAGGTGCCTCTACGCAGTACAAGACCTCCTAAAATCCAAGTTAACAACAAGACGTACCAAGATAAACATATACAAAACAATAATAAGACCTGTAGTGATGTATGGGTGCGAAGCTTGGACATTAACGGTAACAAATGAAGAACGGCTCTGAGTCTTCGAAAGAAGAATTCTTAGAAAAATATATGGCCCAACAGTGGATGCAACAACAGGACGATACAGAATCCGTACCAATAAAGAACTGGAGGATCTATATGGAGACACTAATATTGTACGAGAAATAAAATCTAAGCGACTGCAGTGAGCGGGACACGTAAGAAGACTACCAGATAGTCGCGTGGGAGGAAGCACCGGTAGGGAAAAGACCACTGGGACGCCCTCGCCTCCGATGGAAAGACAATATTGCCAAAGATCTAAAGGCAATGATTATTGATAATCCGCTAGATGCCATGGCAGACAGGCAGCAATGGAGGAGTATTGTGAAGTCGGCAAAGACCCACCCAGGGTTGTAAGCCATGGAGTAAATAAGTAATTCACTTGCTTATTTTTCCAGAGAGAACAAAACAGTTTATTCCCAATTTTTACGTTTATTTTTTAAATATTTAGACTAAATTATTAATTTTTTATACTTTTGGAGTTATCTAAGAAAATTAAAAATCGTTAAATATTCCTGATTAAATCGAGAATTTTTCCATAAAATGGTGTAATTAATCTTTACAAGTTACGTTCGGTACCTTTTTCAAGGTTCCGTAGCCACTAGGACATCTCCCCCCCCCCCCCTTAATTTTCCATTGGTATATTTTCAAACTGAAAAATTTGGTTAAATAATTATTAATAAATAATATATCCATTGACGTTAGTTCCACCTATGTATATGTACACCTAATAAAATTTTACTATCCTGTTATTTTAACAAATATTTGAAGTAATTTGGGATAACTTTCCGATAAGTAATAGTTTATTTATCAGCACCGATTAACTTTTTCCGTAATTATTTTTTTATGACGGCTAATAAACATTTGACGATACTAGAGGATTAAGTTGAGGACCTAGATAGGTTTTTTATCCAACTCATTTATAAATTATACAGAGGTGGTCTACTAAGAAACCTTACAAAGCAATACAGGGTGAGTCAACGATTGGATGAAGTAGGCTTGTGCCTTTTCGGTGAAATTAACAAAGAAACTATATTTATTGTTTGATACAGTTTATTTTTACGCAGATTTTAAAAATATTTAGGACTCTACAGGGTGAGCCAAAAAACTAGGACAGCATAAAATTGTATTTTTTTAAATAGAACACCCTATATACGAATCGTATTTTCGATTTAGCTTATAATTTTAAATCTTTTTTATTAAGGGTTTACTATAACAAAACTTTATAGTTTCTGAGATAATTAAGTTTAAAGAAAAAAAGTCACATTTTCAAGCATCAATTCAATCCTAAATAACGTTTTCAATTTTGTTACAAATATATTCAAATTTGGAATTTAGCAAGGCCAAGGACAAGTTAACATAATTTTTACCTAATATTTGCAATAAAAGCTACAGGGTGTTGAACACATCGGCTCAAATTTGAACAAGTTTAAATGAATAAATATCTTTTTTTTTTTTAAATGGTACACCCTGTATATTTTCATGTTATTTAATAGAGTAAGAAAAACCCTAAAAGTTTTGTTCAATATATCCTATACCTATTTATAATGGTTTTTGAGATATTTCAGTTTTTCTTATTTTCCATACTTTTTGACAGAAATAGTCTTCATTATCATAGTAGCCATGGCAAAAACAATATAAAAGAACATTTTTCTGTGTGTCAAATTTATAACCGCAATCGCTTCTTTTGGTTTTTATGTAGTGTAGTTTGGTTTTTTTTGCATTCATCTTATATTGTAAAATGAATTTTCCAAAGAATGAGTTAATAGATATGTGTGCATTGCACAAGAGAGTCGTTTATTCGAACACTTATTAAAAAGAAATAATTAATCTCAGTATTTAATAGGTAATTTTTTTGTTTCAATTTAGTATAAAAGTAAATATGTATTTGCCTTGTCGTTATTGTTGTGTTAATTTTTTCACATTATGTTTAATTAAACTATTGCCGTTGTAATATAACGAAAAATGTATTTCATCATATTTAACCACATTCTGTTTGTTTCTGTAGTTTCTTTTTATTATTTTACATGGCTACTATGATAATGAAGACTATTTCTGTAAAAAAGTATGGAAAATAAGAAAAACTGAAATATCTCAAAAACTACTATAAATAGGTATAGGATATATTGAACAAAACTTTTAGGGTTTTTATTACTCTATTAAATAACTTGAAAATATACAGGGTGTACCATTTAAAAAAAAAAGATATTTATTCATTTAAACTTGTTCAAATTTGAGCCGATGTATTCAACACCCTGTAGCTTTTATTGCAAATATTAGGTAAAAATTATGTTAACTTGTCCTTGGCCTTGCTAAATTCCAAATTTGAATATATTTGTCACAAAATTGAAAACATTATTTAGGATTGAATTGATGCTTGAAAATGTGACTTTTTTTCTTTAAACTTAATTATCTCAGAAACTATAAAGTTTTGTTATAGTAAACCCTTAATAAAAAAGATTTAAAATTATAAGCTAAATCGAAAATACGATTCGTATATAGGGTGTTCTATTTAAAAAAATACAACTTTATGCTGTCCTAGTTTTTTGGCTCACCCTGTAGAGTTCTAAATATTTTTAAAATCTGCGTAAAAATAAACTGTATCAAACAATAAATATAGTTTCTTTATAAATTTCACCGAAAAGGCACAAACTTACTTCATCCAATCGTTGACTCACCCTGTACATAAAACGGTACATAGGTAATTAAAGTATTTGTTCTTATGTAGTGTATGTAATTTTTCCTCATAACTTTCTTTTAAAATGAATCCATATTCTGATGGACAACTAATTTGGCCAAGAGACCTATAAAGACAATTTACTAGATTTAATAGTCCGGGCGCCTAGTGGGTTATATGTATTTTGACCCCATAATTACCAATATCGAGGGTGCATCCCAGAAAAATGGTCAGATAATTTGTTATACACAAAAAAATTGTTAATAATAAAAAACATTGTGTTTTATTAAAATTAAAAAAAAAACATTTCTTCGTTAATGTTTTTATTGCTTTTCACAACGCTATAAACAAAGAGCGTTTCATCAGTTAAAAAGTACGCGGCGTCGCACTAACGAGCATTTGGTCTCAAAAACCGGACAAAATTAATAACGTCGTTGTTTTTGACTCTAGACGTGTCAAAATCAGTATCCGGGGGTTTTTGAAGGCGCTAAGTTGATTTCTGGGATTATTTTACTAATCGGGTGAAGGGGGGCTGACTTAGGGTGAGGAGGGAAGTAATATTAAAAAAACGTAATGGTTATCGTTTTATATATTTTTAGGTGCTCCGATTTCATTTCTGGCATTACTTTACCAATCGGGTAAAGGGGCGCTGACTTAGGGTGGAGAAAGGTAGGGGAGTAATATTAAAAAAACGTATTGGGCATCGTTTTATATGTTGACTTAGGGTAATTCCACGTTTTCCCATAAAAAATTTATCTCAAGATAAAAACAAAGTCTCTTTACTATGTGATCAAGTAAGTCCTGAAGCACAACTTCAACACTCGTCTCCGTCACTCGGATTGAGTCTGGTTTTCGATAGCACAGTTTCTTTGCTTCTCTAATTAGAGTATAACAAGGAAATATACCCTTATTGGAATCGTGTAACAACTCCCACTGCCTCCTTGTAAAGTCACCTTCAACAAAGATTTGCAAAGCTTGTTCAGCTGTGTAATTTTTTACTTTCGGTTTCTGAGCAGTACTTATTACTTTCCTGTAAAGTTTGGCTCTTGTTGGTGTTGAAGTTGCATCTATGATAAGTTTAGAGGCTGCTGCATTTCCAGACATTCGTTGACGTACGCTGGTTGCATAGGTAAGCTCTTCAACAGGTACCTGTTCGCGGAGCTCTTTTGTATCTCATCGTTTACTACGATCATGTAATTCTTGGAAATGCTTCCTTGGGCGTCCAGTAGAATTCGTGGCCTAGTTATGTACTGGTATTGATGTATTAAGCCATTTCTCGTTTTTTTTTTCAAAAATCTTTCTTCAATATAGTTAGATGATATCCATGTTTTCTTCAAATCCCTATTAAAATGTTTTAAATCGTGACTTAAGATATAGTACTCGTTTTGGGGACATTTCATCATTTCGCAAAGCTTATGTTCCATAAATGATACCTCATCTTCACGTGTTCTGGATGTGTTTTGTTTAAAAAGCATGTATAGCGTTTTCCGATATACCTCAATAACATCTGATGTCAAATTTGTACCTATAGGAAAAAAATATGTATGTAAGTAAAAAATAACCAAAATTATTGCAAAAAAAAACCGTGGAACTCAAAGCTGTTTTTTTAAGAGGTAGAAACATGTGGAAAATGTTTTGAATGTTATGATATGGTTAATGTCTATAGTTTATTATATAAAAAAAATTGTAGCCCGACCTAGCTCGGAACATTTTCAAAAACACTAATTAGTTAAAAAGAAAAACAAAAAAATAGAAAATTTTCTTGCATATTCTTTTAGGTCCATAAGAATACTAAACAGTCATTATATTTTTAAATAATATATATTAAAATTAAATACATACTTTGTTCTTCAGATTCCATCCCAAAAAAAATTTGTTTAATATTCACTTTACAAAATACCAAACACCAAACACAAGTCTAAAAAAAATCTATCAAGAACGAATGCGTGCGTATTGAACGAAGCTTAGATTGCAATTAACTGTGCGGAACGTAGCTGCGTGGGGGGCCACTTTATCATATTTTTATGGTAGTACTCAGGTATACAAAAAAAAAACAATTTCGGTGATTACTTGTATAGTTTGCATTTCTCCTTTTTGTCCGGTTTTTGAGGCCAAATGCTCGTTAGTGCGTCGTGTATAAAGAGAAGTGGAAGTCTACTTATTGGCGTTCACCTAGTGCGCATAATCCATTATAACTTTCCCTGATCGTTATATTAATACTTTTAACTCATGAATAGATTGGCCAAAGCGGGTGCCAGTGGGAGTGGAACATTTCGAAACAGAAGCTCTACAGTCAGCCTCCGAAAAACCAAAACTATGGCTGCGCTATGTTAACGACACATTCGTGGTTTGGCCACATGGTCTAAATAAATTAAATAACGTCCTCAGCCATCTTAACAACAGACACCCACAAATTAAGTTTACCATGGAAGTGGAATACAACAAACAACTGCCGTTCCTGGATATTTTAATAAAAAGAAAATATAATAGCTTTTTATATCATATGGTTTATCACAAACAGATATTTGCAAACAGAATCCCACCACCCGGCATAACTGACACTAACAGATGAAGAAAATAAAGATAACGCAATCACAGCGCTCAAGGAAGTCCCAACAAACAACGGGTATACAGACAAGACAATCCAAACGGCCATAAAAAAGCAGTCCAGAGGAACAAGAACCGAATAAAATCCAGAAACAAAAGAAGCAGTCTTACCCTCCGTCAAAGGCATCACAAACAAAATTAGCAAAATTCTATAACGACACTATTTTTTCAAAACAGACCGGAAAATAATTGATATTTTACCATCAGCCAAAACCAAATTCTACTTGAAAATCAAGGAGTCTATGAAATCCCATGCGATGAATATAATCTCTCATACATCGGACAGACCAACAGCGAAGGGATGAACACATCAATGCGGTCAAACAAAAAATACACCACTTCCTCACTAACCCAACTTGTCGACAACACAAAACATCAAATTAGATTTTACCACTTCCAAAATGCTAGCACATAGTAACCAGATATCCACAAGAATTATGAAAGAAACTATAGAAATAGAAAAGAGACCAAAAAATTTAAACAATCAAGATGATACCCAAAGACTACCAAGCACCTGGAAAAATATATTAGTAAATATTCGAGTAAAACCAAAAATTACACCAAAAAACAACCCAAGAAAAAAAGCTACCATTGAAAATACAGAAAAACATCACGAAATACAAAAAACAGATGATTCCGTCACACGCAGCCTAACACACATCCTGATTGGTCGAAACCAACGAACCAGTCACAAGACGCGGCGAGTACACAAAACCAGCTGATCAGAACCCTACCGTTTTAATGGTAGATCTACTGTTTTTGAATAAAATCTACCATTCTACCGGTTTTTATAGACACCCTACCATTTTTTCATTAACCATTTGGTTTATAATTTTATTTAAAGTAATCACAAAAAAACTTTATAATTATGCCCTATTATTATGATTACACTAATTATAAAATATCTAGGCACGAAACAGGCTAAACAAATTGACCATCGCACTATGAAGGCGGAATTGACGGGTGTTACGAACTAAGCTAAATCGTAGAATTTGTTTAAGGCGTTCAACACGTACACATGTTCTGCGCTTAGCTACTCTTTTGGAATTGTAAAATGGAGCATGATGGACATCGAAATCCTGCAAAGGAAAATAGGAACACTCTTAACACAAACACCATCCTCGGAGTGCTATTGAACGAACAATGCTTCCAAGACACCAAGGAGGAAGAGGATTAGACGATATTGGTAAGTAGCTCGATCAACAAATAATAAATTTACGTTCTTATTTCCACAGGTTAGCGGACTCTTCAACACTACATCGAACATATGCGAGGCAGACGATTCAACGCCGCTACAGCTGAGGGAACGGGATATTGCTTCTCACCACCGAATAGACCAAGAGTAGTTACAAGCCTGGCTGTAGAAACCACTTCATGGGCGGCATCCTAACGAGGTCATCCAGGACAATGTCAACAACTCAAGTTGATTTCAGGTCAGATGTTTCCGGAAACGGAGGGCTCCTTGTTAGCTATCCAAGACCAGGTTATTCCGACGAAGAACTATCGGAAGTTCATTATCAGATATGCTTCAATAGAAAATGAGGAATGTAGATATGGCTATCGACCATCAGAGACAATCCAGCACATAACTGGAGGATGCCAAGCGTTTGCCGCAATCGAGTTTAAGGAAAGACACGACTCAGCCGCTAAGATACTCCACCAAGAGTTAGCAGATAAGTTAAAACTTTTGCAGGTAGGAAGAGTGCCTTACTACAAATACAATCCGGAGCCTATTCTTGAAAACAACTAGTTCATAATAGGCCAGACATTATACTAACAGATTAAATTTCTAGGCGAACTACAATGATTGATGTTGCTATACCTAGTAGCAACAACCTAAGACCAAAATACAACGAGAAGATCGCCAAATACAGAGATCTGGAGGTGCAAATCCGCAAGCAGTTGGCAATGAACAGCGTCCACACGATTCCCATAATACTATCAACAACTAGAGTAATGCCAAAGAAACTCCTGCAGAACATCAAGGGACTAGGCCTTAGTGAGCATCTGTATAAACCAATTCAGAAAGCAGTTCTACTTGCAACCGCGTGGACCGTCCGAAGCTTTGTAGGAAGTACAGAAGACCACGCTACCTTAGGACCCGATAACATGGAAATGGTCCCCCATAGAGCTTCATACTTTTGGTGTCTTTGTATGCCTGGTATGAGTGAATAATCCATGGAGGTAGTGCGAAGCCGTTTGGCTTATAAATCAGATAAAATACGTACATCATGCTCAAAGGTCAACAGATTTGTTTCGACTTACTAGGTGATACTACCTCGCACAAGTAAGTCTGTTGTTTTTCTGTCATTGTTTCGTAGTGTACAGTAAAAAAGAACAGATACAAATCTGACCCTCTAGGCGTAGACATATGTTGTATAAAAATTAAGTTTAATTAAGCTGCGCAAAATATATTTTTAACTCAGCTTCAAAAGAAAAAAAATTGCCTGAATTTAAAGAATGAATTAGAAAAAAACAGCAAAGGTAAAGATTTCGCATTATGCAACTGTTTTAATAAAGATATTCTAGTTGGAAGTGGGAAGGAATAATGTCTAATTTGTAATAAAAATATTAAAATTTTACTTATTTTATAACTCAGATTTTTGTTGATTTAAATGTAAAATTATATTTTACTGCACATATAAAGTTTTGTTTAATGTTTAGCAAATCCAGGGGCGGATTCAGTCTCTCTCTTTGGAGAGGGGGGGGGGCTATATCACAATTGTACCATGCTATTAAAGTAAGGGTATTTTACTTGAACGTATGTACAAAAAGACCCGTAAGAATGGGGTTCAATCTTTTTCTTAAAATTCCCGCAGCTATTAAGCGCGGGCGAAGCCACGACGTGTAACTGCTAGTCTCGACATCAGAACATACGCTGATAAAATTTTAAAAGCATTCCAGGCAGTACTTTATTTGTTATAAGTTTTTTTTATACGTGTAGTGATAACATATTAATATATTGAGAATAGATTCAGTTATCTTTTGGCCTTGGATTTATTATAATCGCTTTTGTTAAGGTCGAAGACGTCCCATGTGTACTAATTGCCAAAGACAGACCACAAACGTCAGAATTGTCGATTGAGACTAATAGCCTTAAAAGATCAATTTTCCACAACCATACCAACTGCGAACCAATGGTTTGAGGTAGAGGAAAGACCAATTATAATGAGGACTGTCTGCGCCAAATGATGTCTTTCCGAGTTTTCTCATTCCATCCTCTTCTTTGAGCAACGACTTGACTCGAGTGGAGAGACACTTCCATGACACGTGGAATGAATCTGAGTTGTTTATATTCAGCGATTCTTTTTGGAGACACAAAACAACTGTGCGAAGACAAGAAAAAGACATTGTGTGGGAGAAAATATCTAGTTTTCCATAGAAAGACATGTTCACGGCACTGTGGGTATTATGGTAAGGGGCATCATTGCTTACGATAGCAGGTCATGAAATTTCCGCTAAAAACAGTGGACACGAGACTTGAACTCGTGTTTTTCACGGGATTGATATTTCTCTAGAACGATAAAAAAATCACGCTGAGTCGGCACGTCGTTATGTTGTTTTTGCCAAATAACTTACCAATGCTATGCATAAAAATACTTTAATCTTATGACACCTGGAAACTTTTAAAAAGATATTAAACGATAATTGTAAAATACACTGTCGGACAAAACTAGTGCGATACTTTCGAAAGATGTACAAATCCCGATATTATATTATTAAAATACATAGTACTTTAAAATAACAAATGGGCGACAAATTATATCCAATAATATTCAGTAGACGTCCGACAAAAAGTTCCTCATTTCAAGAATAAATAGAGTCGTAAAGCTGGACAATAGAAGAGTGAAAACAAGGTCCATTTAGCGATAAAAATAACCATGCGTCATCGATAATATTCATCTAAACCATATGTATACTCTACGTAATAATATTCTTCCATTTTTTAAAATTATTTTTACTTGAAGGTGGTTTTGGGAAGTTCCCTAATACCATAACATCCCCTTGCAAGCTTTTGGTTTAGGGTCAAGATATGACTGTGAAATTTTAACTTGTCATCGATCAAAATATCAAGAAACTGATGAATCTGTTTGTTTTCTAGCTCGTAACCATCTAAACTCAGGTTCAATCAAACCTGAAACTAAGCATACTTGTTTTGCTTATATCAGACTCAAAAGATATTTTCGAAAGATGTACAAATCCCAATATTATAGTATTAAAATACATAGTACTTTAAAATAACAAATGGGCGACAAATTATATCCAATAATGTTCAGTAGACATCCGACAAAAAGTTCCTCAGTTCGAGAATAAATAGAGTCGTGAGGCTGGACAATAGAAGAGTAAAAACAAGGTCTATTTAGCGATAAAAATAACCATGCGTCATCGATAGTATTCATCTAAACCATATGTATACTCTACGTAATAATATTCTTCCATTTTTTAAAATTATTTAAGCATACTTGTTTTTTTTATATATTCAAACTCAAAAGATTTGTACTGCACAATTCTCCCATTCTCATTAAATGTTGTTTTCAAGTGTACCATTCTTTAACAACTGTTCCCTGTGTTTTACACACCTTTCCTACATTTTAGGACTACACTGGTCTAAAGCTTTAGTCCATCTCTATCAATATGTTTGTTATATGATTTGGAACTGACCCATATTAATTCTATAGCTTTAAAGTCTCTCTTAGTGGTATCATGCAAGTCGTAATACCACATGACTATGCTGACTTAACTCATCTTTTCGATTCCTTTTTGCCACGTTTAATAATTCATGCTGGGTTACTTTGCCAACAAAATTTATATTATTTATCTTTAGCCACGAAATAACTTGAATTTTTATAAATGATGAGGATGATTGTTTCCCTGTAGAAACACTATGATATGGTGCATTATCTAATACTATCAATGATGGTTCTTTCAAACTAGCTATTAACTTATTTTTGAGTCATTTTGTAAAAATTTCACTGTTAATTTCACCACAATAATCTAAAGTCAAACAGCAAACTTGCTCCGTAAACAAAACCCCTCGTACAACCAGCATAGACCACAACAAAGAATAAGCAGTGCTGTTTCCCTCCATTCAGTTAATGCTCTTCTGTTACCATCCTTTTTGTTTTTAAATCCCAACTCCGTAAGCAGATTATAATTTTTTTAGCGTAAGATGATTTTCCTAAAATATTGTTACGAACGGCTAGGAGAAACTTATTGAGCGTCTGTAAGTTTTCGGTCCCCTTGTTCATAGATGGCATAAGTCATCCATGCGTCGAATTTAATTTAATTTAATATTAAAACTGACCAGAGCTCAAAACTAATAATTATTTTAAACAAATATAATCGGTAACTATTCTACACTTATACTAAAAGATCGTGTAAGAACCCATGAAAAAAAACCCTAGGTTTTTAACCATTTTCTTATTCTTATTTTCGTCAATTGGGGAAAAAATGAGCAACAGACGCGAACTTTGTACATAATAACAAATACTAATATTACATTTTAGTGATTTTATTTAAATATTCTTTTGTTTTCTTATGATGGAAAAATTTGCTCAGTTTAAGTAAAAGAAAGCTCTCTCACGGTCGGCTACATGTGGTTATAACTTTAGCGCTTAAGACTATTAAGTTACGTTGACAGATTTATATTAAAATCTTCGAGAGGGTAGAACCGTTTAAATTTTGTATCACATAAATTGGCTGAGTTTATGTTGTTTTTTTAGACAAATTAACTACCCCAAAAATAATTAAACTGAGCTTAAGTTTAAGTATGTTAATGGATTTATGTTACCCTGATATGTGATTATTTTTGGATAGGCATTTCGGCGATCCAAATCCTTATACAGAGGGACTGAAGTAAATTCTTCTGTTTAGTAGAATTTTATATAAAGTTAATAAATGTTAAAATAATTAAAAATCACAATGAACTTTTGTTCCCTTACAATGTAGCCAACTATTTAAACACGGAAGATAGTTTACATTTATTTCCTACTGAAATTTTGCTTTTTAAAATAAAATCTAATATTGTTATTTTCTTCTAGTTTTTAATGCTATAACTATAGTTGATCAAAAATTTTAAAATCACATACGGAGTAATGTGGTATTTGGCCACCGGCTACAGATATGCAGGTTGGAAGTTTTTATGTGTTTAGATATAGGGTTTCAATAAAAACAATACATACTTACCGGTAATAAACTAGAGAACAATAAAGAGCTTTGTTATGAAATAACCTTCTGTTTTAAATTGACTAAATGCTTTAAATTTCTCAAAATATAATAAAAATAAAACTTGAACGATGGATGTTAATAAAATGTGTGGACTTAAGAGTCAATGCAACAATATGGCGAGTTTATCTCGATTATTTTTTTCTATCTTGCTTTACTCCTAATGTCAGATTCTTTGAGACGTATGGCTTGAATAAAAATAAGTATGTTTTGTTTTCTGTCCTGTTTTTATTTATAGAGTAATAAAGATGAGCAGGTCTTTAAACCGTCTAAATCAAGTGTACAAGCTTTAATCCCAAATATATTACACCCACAGTTAAACATGGCTAAGGCAGGGTTTTTCTGCCATGTTGTTTCTTATGAAATACAGGATGGGCATTCTAAAACACATTAAAAATACCGTGGATCGATTTGCAAAATGGGAAATACAGTTGTATTTTATTTTTCAACCGTATAATAATCCAAAACACTCATCACGAATTGTTGAAGGGTGGTTTTAGGAGTATAACGTTTGGGTTTTAGAGTAACCGGCACAATCTTCAGATGTTAACCCCATCGGAAATCTATGGAAATAAGTACAAGTATTCGTACACGATTGTTTCGAAATAAATAATCGTTATTAAATCAATCAATGAATAAATAAACTACCTGCCTTTCCTTTTGACACTTTTAAGGAGGAAAACATTTAGCTTGTTAAAATCCATTTGTAAAAGATTTCTTTATATTTTATTTACTTTTTCAAGCATGTCAGTACTCCAGTATATGTATAGATCTCTGTTGATATTTTACAGTTTGATACCAGATGTCAGCAGATGTAATATACTACCGATATATCTCGCAAGGGGGATTTTAAAGGTACTTTCTGTGAATTTTGCTTTTAGTCGAAACTTGTATGGAGAGAAAACGAAACTGGAATTCCCAGGAAATAAACTTTCTGTTTTCTATTTTAAGGGTCTAAAGTAGGAAAACTGTTCGTGAGAAAGCAATTCGAATATTACCTCATTGATTTTGGCAATAACAATAACGAATGTGTGAATTGGTGCATTTTTTTCTTGGTTTTATTACTCGAACGCTGCAATAGTTTTCATAATAGTCGCCGTTGACTTACTTTTCCTTTTTGAAGATAATCAATGAAAATTATTCCACGTGCATCCCAAAAAATTGACGTATGGACCTAGTTAACAGATGGAACTTCTTTGAAGCCGATTTTACCCTTTCAATTCATTATTTTGACTGTTCCATGATCTCAGATGTGAAGTAATGGACTCATGTTTCATTTGTGGTTATGAATTGATTGAAACAGCCTCACGGCGCTATTTTTGTTCCGTTGTGAGCACATATCTTGCATACAGCTTCCTTGTGTGCAAAGTTTCTGTTAGTTCGCGCACTTTCAGTCGACTGTCATCTAATACCATTTTGTAGATTTTCTTCACCATTTCTGACGTGATCGTGCTACAGCCTCGTTTAAACTCTGCTACCCAATATTTTATTGTTGAAAACAAAGGAGCAGACTCACCCATAGTAGAAGTAGAGTATTTTTTTCATGTTTGCAAATTCACTGAGAACATTTACTATTGAGGGCTGTCAAACAAATATTAAACAACGTAGCATCTTCAAACCTCAAATTTTAGCTTTATAAGTTTAGTACTTTCGATCATAGTATTTTTTTTTCAAACACATACACCAGGTCGGGTACTTCTGAGACTACCCTTGTATCATTGATTAAATAAACACAAGACTGTTACTCCAATGCTATAATTTTGACGCTCATAAAATGGACACAACGATAGAACACAACTCATTCATTATTACAATGTTGCCAAAGATTGAATAAAGTAATAAAATGTTATATACATGCCTTTGTAAGATCTATAAAAGAATTTAAATTGTTGGATTTCCGTTCAAAACGTGGCAATGTTGCATATCCCTTCTTACCGACTAAAGAGGATAAACTCCTCCTTGTTACCGCACGGTTGCCACTTCCTAGCGAAGTAATTGTCTCCAGGGTCTGTGAATAAGAAACATGTGGTATGTTCCTATTATTTAAATATTGAAGATTTTATAGATTCAGAAATTAAAAAATTCTTTGATTCTGAGAATTCTTCAAATACCAGTCTTAAATAAAATTGGACAAAATAAAAATTTAGTTCCTCTTAAATCCTGTGTCTTAAATTTTAATAAATTAATTTTTGGTTCTTGATTTACGTCTCCAAAATCCCCCAATACCGATTTTGAAAAAATTTGAGATATGTACATTTTTAGTCTGATATATTTCATTCGGCCTATTGAGTTTGGAGAACTTACTTTTACATTCGTAAGGTTCGCCATTTTGAATTGAAAAAAAAAATTAATTTGGTGTGTGCGAGCCCGAAAACTGCCCTATATCAGTTCTGGAGAAGATTGGACAATATTAAATTTTTTGTGCGCCATCTTGGATTTTACTAAACCAATTTTGACCAAAATGATACGGGACTTCTGCAAAAACTTCCTTAACATAACGCAAATACATGTACCATGTATGTATGGTGAAGCGAAGCTTGCATTCACTGTACGCATTTTACTTCATTCACACACGGAGTTGCATATAGTTGTACGTTTGCTGAATGTGATTTCAGCACTACAACGGCATAATGTGGATATAACCATTGCTATTGCATCTCACACGGAGGAATCCGTAAAAGTCGCATAAACATATATACGCCATCCGGCGGGAGGTCGGCGAAGCCGCGTTCAGTGATGCACGCTTCCTTCCGATCTATCCTATGCACAGACAGGTGCATGTCGGTACCCTGATGAGTCTAGTGAAAGACGAAACATGTATCTCTGCCATATCACTGTAGCGGAGAGGGTAGGTTCTTTAACTTTCTTCTCGGTGTGGTGGTACAGGTAGGCCACCATCTCGGTGGTGATGGAACAGGATAATTTGTGTTTTTTAGCAATTTATTCAAACTGTGCATCCTCTAACATGGAAAGGATATGATGGAGCGAAGTTTGCATTCACTGTACGCATTTTACTTCATTCACACACGGAGTTACATATAGTTGTACGTTTGCTGAGTGTGATTTCAGCACTACAACAGCATAATGTGGATATAGCCACTGCTATTGCATCTCACACGGAGGGGTCCGTGAAAGCCGCATAAACATATATATATATATATATATATATATATATATATATATATATATATATATATATATATATATCCGTTCAAATTTAGAAACTCCTTTTCATATTTTACATTTCCAAAAACTCAAGTATACCACCTATTAAATCTAAGTGGATAATATATAGTACTGTTTCATATTCATAAAAACTCATCAATATAAATATAAAATGATCGTCTGATTCATGGCAATATTTGCTTTGTAAGTTTAAATAAATTGTCAACGGAAAGATTAAAAACGTATACGCCTATTTTAGATTTACTATCCAACACGGCAACACTGCATCGTCTCTGGTCTTGCTATTTTACTACTATTTACTATAACAAAATTTATTGAATGAGTTAAATTTAATACTTGGAAATTTCTCATCTTGCGCTCTCGCCAAAAATAGCAAAAATAGTTGCCAAGGCGTCCATAAGCGGTGAAAGTCTTGTGTTTATTTACTCAATGCTGGTATGATGCTTAACCTTGTTGCCCTTGTTTCTGTCGATTTTTATAATTGTTAATATTTGTCAATCTAATTTTTTTTAAGGTTTATCAAAATGTTTTGAAATATTAGTAAGATTGTGGGGATATTTCATGAAAATTAGCTGGAAATTTCTAAGGAATAAAACGTGCTCTATTTTTATTCTATAGTGTATATCTTTTTATCAATTATTCATTCGGTTTATCACAAATGCTATTAAAAATTTCGATAATTCTAATTACTGATTTTTATATATAGCACCTAAAAGCATGCAAAAAAAATGTCGCTTCGGTTTAATTTTTAAATCACCCATTATGACGGAATAAAAATAAACTATTTTTATCTTTAATAATGGTTAAATTAAACTTGAGCCAATCAATTAAATAAAACAGTTACGATAGTCAATTGAGCAGATAAGTAACAATTATCGGAATCGTTTTATTTTTTTAAGTAGTCTCTGTTACTACGTATTTTTTCGCCATGAAAAAGGAATAAATTATTGATTTTATTAGATAATCGAAAGCAATCAATTAGTGGGAGTTTTGTTCTTTGGACTACGCCGAAACAAAAATTGGTTACACTCGTGGCCAAAATTATTAAATTTTTATAAATTTTCATAATGTTTTATTGAAAAGAAAATTATGAATCGTACACCTTTTACTGGGAAGAATGGGGTATTTTACTCATTTTCGGTGGACAATATGAAGTTTTAATGGGAAGAAAATCGTGAAAAAAAAAGCCATGAAATTTTGTCCTTCTTTCAACGCTATTTCCGATTATCAAGCAGGGGGGGGAGGAAATCTATAAAGAGTACTTTTTCGACCATTTTTGAGAGTACTTTACCCATTTCCCTTAAAAAACTTATTCAAAAAATTATTATTTATGCAAAAGGATTGAAAAAGTGTACCTTGTACTAATAAGAACAGAATATTTTGCTAATTTTGGTGAACAATATTAAGTTTTAATGGGAAGAAAATCGTTTTTGAGATTTTTGAGAAAATTTTACCCATTTTCGTCAAGAAAATTATTAAAAAAATAATTATTGCTGCAAAAGGATTGCAAAAATACACCTTGTATTAGGAAGAACAGCGTATTTTATTAATTTTTGGTGAACAATATTAAGTTTTAATGGGAAGAAAATCGTGAAAAAAAGTCATAAAAATTTTTACCTTCTCTCAACCCTATTTCCAATTAACAGAACTTTTCGACTATTTTTGAGAAAATTTTACCCATTTCCGTCAAGAAAATTATTAAAAAAATAATTATTTCTGCAAAAGGATTGCAAAAATACACCTTGTACTAGGAAGAACAGAGTATTTTACTAATTTTTGGTGAACAATATTAAGTTTTAATGGTAAGAAAATCGTGAAAAAAACTCATAAAATTTTAACCTTCTTTCAACTCTATTTCCAATTGACAAAAAAAGGGGGGGAGCAAAAATCCGCAAAAAGTACCTTTTCGACAATTTTTGAGAATGTTTTACACATTTCCGTTAAGAAAATTATCCGAAGTTTACTATGAAAATAATTATTTATGCATAAGGATTGCAAAAATACACCTTGTACTAGGAAGAACAGAGTATTTTACTAATTTTTGGTGAACAATATTAAGTTTTAATGGTAAGAAAATCGTGAAAAAAACTCATAAAATTTTAACCTTCTTTCATCTCTATTCCAATTGACAAAAAAGGGGGGGAGCAAAAATCCGCAAAAAGTACCTTTTCGACAATTTTTGAGAATGTTTTACACATTTCCGTTACGAAAATTATCCGAAGTTTACTATGAAAATAATTATTTATGCATAAGGATTGCAAAAATACACCTTGTACTAGGAAGAACAGAGTATTTTACTAATTTTTGGTGAACAATATTAAGTTTTAATGGGAAGAAAATCGTGAAAAAAAGTCATAAAAAATTTTGACCTTCTCTCAACCCTATTTCCGATTAACAAAAATTTTCTACTATTTTTGACAAAACTTTACCCATTTTCGTCAAGAAAATTATTAAAGAAATAATAATTTATGCAAAAGGATTGCAAAAATACACCTTGTACTAGGAAGAACAGAGTATTTTACTAATTTTTGGTGAACAATATTAAGTTTTAATGGGAAGAAAATCGTGAAAAAAAGTCATAAAAAATTTTTATCTTCTCTCAACCCTATTTCCAATTAACAAAACTTTTCGACTATTTTTGAGAAAATTTTACCAATTTTCGTCAAGAAAATTATTTAAAAAAATCATTATTTGTGCAAAAGGATTGCAAAAATACACCTTGTACTAAGAAGAACACAGTATTTTACTAATTTTTGGTAAACAATATTAAGTTTTAATGGGAAGAAAATAATGAAAAAAAGTCATAAAATTTTAACCTTCTTTCGACTCTATTTCCAATGGACAAAAAAGGGAGGGAGTAAAAATCCCTAAAAAGTACATTTTCGACAATTTTTGAGAATGCTTTACACATTTCGTTAAGAAAATTATTAAAAAAAATAATTAATTATGCCAAAGGATTGAAGAAATTCACCTTGTACTAGGACGAACAGAGTATTTTACTAATTTTTAATAAACAGCATTGAGTTTTAACGGAAAGAATATCGTGAAAAAAAGGGTCATAAAATTTTGACCTTCTTTTAAATCTATTTCCAATTGACAAAAAAGGGGGGGAGTAAAAATCCACAAAAAGTACCTTTTCGACTATTTTTGAAAATGCTTTACCCATTTCCGTTAAGAACATTATTAAAAAAATAATTATTTATGCAAAAGGATTGTAAAAATACAGCTTGTACTAGGAAAAACAGAGTATTTTGACTTTCTTTCAATTCTGTTACCAATTGACAAAAAAGGGAGGGAGTAAAAATCCACAAAAAGTACCTTTTCGACTATTTTTGAAAATGCTTTACCCATTTCCGTTAAGAACATTATTAAAAAAATAATTATTTATGCAAAAGGATTGTAAAAATACAGCTTGTACTAGGAAGAACAGAGTATTTTGACTTTCTTTCAATTCTATTACCAATTGACAAAAAAGGGAGGGGGTAAAAATCCACAAAAAGTACCTTTTCGACTATTTTTGAAAATGCTTTACCCATTTCCGTTAAGAACATTATTAAAAAAATAATTATTTATGCAAAAGGATTGTAAAAATACAGCTTGTACTAGGAAGAACAGAGTATTTTGACTTTCTTTCAATTCTATTACCAATTGACAAAAAAGGGAGGGAGTAAAAATCCACAAAAAGTACCTTGACGATTATTTTTGAGAATGCTTTACCCATTTCCGTTAGGAAAATTATTTAAAAAATGATTATATATACAAAAGTACACCTTGCTCTAGGAAGAACAGAGTATTTTAATAGGAAGAAAATCGAATATTTCCGATTAACAAGGGGGAGGTTAAAAATCTACAAAAGTACTTTTCTGACTATTTTTGAGAGTGCTTTATCCCTTTTCGTTAAGAAAATTATTTTTAAAAAAATATTTATGCAAAATAAAATAAATAACATTATTTTCAAAGTAGTTTTTTTTTTAATTTGCTAATTTTACCTTGGAAATTGGTTAAAATATTTGGAAAAAGTATGACGAATGTAATTCCGACACCTGTGCTTGAAACCCATATGGACAGAATTATCAAAAGAAAACAACATGATGACTACAAAATGACGGTAATTCCGGAAATATTTTTAAATCTAAAACTACATTCGTAGTAAAGGTTTTTTACCTATTTATTCGATTTGTATTTTTGTATACAAATATTTTTCTGGTGTCATATCACGAATCCTACAAGCAATTTGCAAAATTGAGATGGCGGACTTGAAATTTTCAAAATACCTGTTTTATGCTCAAAACCTACATTATTAGGGTTTTTTAAAATTTATATAGGCAAATTCAAAGTAGCTGAAAATAATCTAAATTTCTCGTTTTTTCTTCAATTTTTTAACTTTCAAATTTAGGTTCAACATCTGTTCATCGAAAACTATCCTTTCTGTCCAACAAGTCAAAGTTTGAAACAGAATACTTACTATTTAAAATAAGGTATTTTAATTAAATTAGTAAAAAAAATTCAATTTTTAGGTATTTTATGGTACGTTTTCTGCTTGCGAGGTTGCCTATTTCACGTACATTTATGCAAAAGTCGACAAGGAATATTATCAACAAGTTACTTCCCATACCAGAGCAGCAATTTTAGCGGGTCGTGCAATTTCCGGAATTTTGGGACAATTACTGATCTCTTTTAAGATTATGGATTATCGACAGTTAAATTATATAACGCTTACAGGTAAGATAATATGTTCTGAAATCGATATATGGTTGTTTAGTGTATATTATATCTAGCAACCACAAAACCATTATAGTCCCCAGTACAGCGACCTGACATTTTGACGGTGTATTACAATGCGATATATGTAAGTTTTTTTTTTCATTGTAATAGACAGATTTTATGATAAAATCGACGAAAAAATGTTTGTCCGACAAAAATCATAGGGTGTGCGTGGGGTCCGACACCCTTAATATGTTAATATGACGTCATTATGATTCTAGATACATGTAAGTCTGATTTTTGCAACGGTGTTTAATTAATACGTCTAAAACACTGTGGTCAACTTGTCCGACAAAAATCATGGGGCGTACGTGGGGTCCGCCACCCTTTATATGTCAATATGACATCATTATGTTTCTTGATAGATGTATGTCCCATTTTTACTTTTTTCGTTTCGTAATGAAGTATCTATAACAAAAAAATATTTGTCCGACAAGAATTGTAGGGCAAATCAATAATAAATTAAAAAAACGTTTCTCAAAAATTGCAATGAACACCTCTATTTTTGCCTGTCGTATTTCATGTGTTAATTCAGCTTATTGCAATAGTGTTTAATTAATACGTATAAAACATAGTGATCAACTTGTCCGACAAAAATCATGGGGCTTACGTGGCGTTCGCCACCCTCAATGTGTCAATATGACGTCATTATGTTTCCTGATACATGTATGTCTGACAAAAATATACATGATATATGAGTGCATTTTTGAGGGAAATTTAGTAATCGTCAGTCCGACAAGAAAACAGATAAAAATACTATTACAAAATCATATACTTCTTATTCCACATGTATAGCTAAATTAGCTGTAGATATTGTGAAAAATGTAAGAAACACATATACTTAATAGATAATTTTTGTTTATACAATCACTATATGTTGTCAATATAGTGTAATTTCTATTGGAAAAGCTGAAAAATGAGGAATAATATTTTTTTATCAATACGTATTTTTTCAGCACTCCGTGCGGAAAGTGCGTTTTTCCGCACGCAAGCGTGCTAATAATAGCTCTTGCTGCACGTCGTTGTGAAAAGTTTTATACGAAACTCGTGTGAAGGTATTTTTCTAAACGAGTGTGATTGTCATTCTCGTCTAGGAAAATAATTTTGCACTCGCTACGTAATGTATTATTTGAAAATGGGGAAATGCAAATCTTAAAAAAATTTTCAGTTTTCTGTAAAATTTAAAAACTTATTACTTTAGTATGTAGGTTTAATTATTTGTACGAATACATTATTAAATAAAAAAAAACGCCCGTCGGCAAGTATTTTTGGATAATAAAAAAATGTTGTATGAGATATATAAATATAATAATTTATATAATTATTCAACAATAGAAAAGTAAAAACATGAATATTTTACCGCGTTTTCCATATTTATTCATTAACAAATGAGTATTATAACTATTTTAAAAAATATATAATGCCAAAAAAATATTTGACTCCGAGTAATATTGATTACTTATATAGTCTTCCATGCAGGCACTGTCATTATCAGTCAAATTATCGTCAAATTCTGCAATAAAGTTTAAAAATGCACTTATATAGTAAAATATATTGAACCGTTATGTAAAATATTAATAAAATACCTGTAGCTTCAGCAATTTCAGATGCAAAAAAAATTTTAATCCGAGTTATATTCATCACTAATATCGCCTTCCACGCAGGCATCGTCACTATCACTATCGTCATCAAAAATCCCTCCATTATCGTCAGATTTTGCAATGAAGTAGAAACATGCCTAAGAAATCACAATAAATATGAATTTATTGTGTAAAATATTAATAGACTACCTGTAGCCTCAGCAATTTCAAAAAATGATGGACTTTCTGGGCCGTCAAACCAATAAAATCCATATTTTCCGTCATCTAAAATTCGTACTCTTCTGGTATTTTCTCTGTAGGGGTTCACATGTATGCGTTGCACCAAATGTTGCTAATATACATGGTTCTTTTTACTTGTTGCAACAGTCCTTGCTTACTTGGTGGTAATGATGAAGCATCGAAAGAGCATATTTTCTTTTTTAAAACTTCTTCAATGTCACTGCAAGATTTATATGTTCTTTCAAATAGCTCAAAACGACCCTTATCCGCATCATTTTTAGTTTTCAGATTGTACATCCTACAAACGTCCTCTTCAATTATTTGAAAGATGTTACTGTGGATGTATATTTGCGAAGACGAAGGTGTTATAAGATTAATAAAAGCCTCTTGAAATTTAGTATTTTTTCTTAAAATATTAAACGGTTGTTTTTTCCCTTGCGGTAAAACGACGAATTAAAGTCATTCCCTGTAAATATATGGCAAACTGCTAAGGATCGAGAAAAAAATATTTCCAAGCTTGTTATGAATGGCATTTATGTTCAAATGCGATTTTTTTTTTCCGGTGCTCAAATTTATAATAATTTCTGTAGCGGCTTTTCGAAATTGGTAGTTTGATACCATAATAACTGGTATGTCAGAATTAGTGCAATGCACTTCTACTCTATAATTTCGGTTTAATTTGCAAACATGATAAAAACTATTTTTGTATCAGCCTCTTCGTGGTAGGATGTCAAGTCGTGATCAATTGATAGTTTCATTTTATTGTTGCATACCTCATACGAATAGCATTTGTCATAATTTAAAAGAACTTTTTTATTTTGGCATATGAGAACATATTTTTTCTTAAAATGTTTGCTTTTTAATAATTTGCTGAAGTCTACAGGGCGTTTATTTGCCTGTTGTATGTCAAAACGTATCTCTTCTTCGCCACGCTAGTCATGCTCATAATCTTTAATTGTTATAAACAATTAACTTTTCATTATTCATTATCTATGCGTTGCTGTGAGAAAGAACGCCTACAAGCAGGCTTCCACTTACCTTTATTGATTTTTTAAAATTTTTTATTTCATTTTGGAGCAGTTGCGATTTATAACATCACTAGCGACCCGCCCCGGCTTCGCACGGGTGCAATGCTGATACTAAATACACTACAAAAAAACTGTGACTATTTATAGGCACGCTGCCGCCGCCCCGGTCGGCCAGTACCACCGCAAGCGCTACTTCCCGCAATTTTAAATCTGTAATATCTTCGAAAATATTCATTTAAATCTTGTGCTGTAAAGGACCATATAGATCTATATTAAATCAACAATGTATTTAAGCTATTTAATTGGATAAGGATTAATGCTGTATTGGTTAAAATCGCTTCAAAATTTGCCATTATTTGTCGTAAAAAGTAAATGACAAAAAAATGTTATTGTGGGATATCCATGAGAGATAGACATATACCATCGCGGAGTTTTCTGTAGACCTTTTCAATGTGTACAAATAATTAGTACATTATTTTGATAAATCTCGTAGGGTTCAGCCTGCGTTTGCAATGTAAGCGGAAAAAAATATGATAATTAACGACATCACATTAGAAACCTCAAAAATAACAGTATTTCTCCACTATTTAATGGATGTTATTATACATATAAACCTTCCTCTTGAATCACTCTATCTATTGAAAAAAACCGCATCAAAATCCGGTGCGTAGTTTTAAAGATTTAAGCATACAAAGGGACATAGGGACAGAGAAAGCGACTTTGTTTTATATTATGTAGTGATTAATAATAAAATTCTGAAAATTATCTAATTCTTATAAATTGTTCAACGCAATAAGCTGAATTAATACATGAAATACGACAGGCAAAAATGGAGGTGTTCATTGAAATTTTTGAGAAACGTTTTTTAATTTATTATTGATTTGCCCTGCGATTCTTGCCGGACAAATATTTTTTTGTTATAAATACTTCATTACGAAACGAAAAAAGTAAAAATAGAACTTACATGTATCACGAAACATAATAACGTCATATTGACATATTAAGGGTGGCAGATCCCACGTACGCCCCATGATTTTTGTCGGACAAGTTGACCACTGTGTTTTGGACGTATTAATTAAACACTGTTGCAAAAATCAGACTTACATGTATCGATAATCATAATGACGTCATATCGACATATTAAGGGTGTCGGACCCCACGCATGCCCTATGATTTTTGTCGGACAAACATTTTTTCGTCGATTTTATCATAAAATCTGTCTGTTACAATGAAAAAGAAACTTACATGTATCGCATTGTAATATACCGTCAAAATGACAATTTCGCTAGGGAAGGTGCTCACGAAGTTTGATATTTCCATGAGTTAGCAAAATGTCAGGTCGCTGTACTGGGGACTATTATAGGCATTATTTTCATTTAAGGTTAGATTTAGGAATAATACATATTTTGCGTAAGAAAAAAAATATCATATGTGTTTTTTTTTAAACATAATGTTCTTAGAAGTATTTAATGCTACATACCCTCAGGACACCAATTTTTTTTCAAGTATTGTGCTTTACGTGTCTTTTAAAACAAACATTCGATAAAGAATTTAAACCTTCAAATTAAGCTGCGACGCCATGTCGGAATTTTGTTCCTGTTTGGTAAAATTTGAGTACTCGGTTAAGTATTCTACTTACTGGGATTAATTTAGAGTGTTTTTATTTTATTCCGAAGTTTACTTTTCCATGACGCAATACGCAAATATCGAACAAAGTTGGTGGGAAAGTATAATTTACTTTCGATTGAATTGGAAGTGTTTTTCTGATCTTTGGAACGCAGGAGAATAACAACTCTTATCTTAAAATCGTGGAAAATTTACGATTTGTTTTCAAGTGCACAACCCTAAAAAAAATTGAGATTCATGGATTATGTTGTGCCATTGAGACCTTCAAACATAAAATAAGAAAATTTTTTTTTAATATACTTGTATATATAACTTCTGTACTTCCAAGAATGTGCTACTGCCTAAGAGCGACTTGAAAGCATTTTTGTTCCCCGATTTTGTTATTGTTGGCTGCCACCATCCTTTTAAACTTTGCTTATTCTTCTCGATGTCTTACTTTATCTTCTAACTATATTTATCCATTTGTTGTTTTATATGTTTTTGCATTTCTAGTTCCTAGGTTCAATTTTTATCTAAAGAAATACTAGGTGTTTTACATTCTCACGTAGATGATGTTAACATCAGAAAACATGCTATTGCTGGAATGTTCCATTCTTCTTATGAAAACGTGTGAAATTTTGAGCTGATATGTCAATAATCCTGAACTGCGACAACAAACCGCAATGTGGACTGAACCTGTTTCGAAGCAGGCAAAAGGATCAAAACCGTCCAAAAAGGATATGATATCCGTTTTTTTTTTTTGGTTCTTATTTCTGGGGTGTGGTTTCAGTCGCTGTTTATCACACTGCTTAGATATACTAAAAATTTCGATCTCTTGTATATGTTCATTACCGACCTAAATCACCCTGTCAACTCTACCTCCTTTATGTGTTGTCATAAACCAGGTGGTTCAAAAAGTCCCGAGACAAAAACACAATTTTTTGGCAAAATTCTACTTTATTCATCAACATGGTCTCCTGATACAATCATTCCCTTCAAAATACGCTTCAATTTCGGCGATCAGCTCTTCATTGGAGTCAAATCTTTTTAAAGCGACCATTTTTTAAAGGTTTGCGAGCAGTTAATAGTCGCTGGAGGCCAAATCTTGAAGATACAGTGAATGCGAAAACAATTTCAAGGTAGTTGATCGATATTATACCATGTACATTCTAAAAATGGACGCCATAAGCTTGCCAGTCGACTGTTCCGTTTTTGGTTGCTTTGATTGTCTTTCATCCGTCGCTGTTCACTCAGCTAACTTCGATGATGGATCCATATTTCATCTATTGTCACATATCGCATAAAAAATCCTTTTTATTTCGCTTGAACAGCTCCAAACACCGCTCTGAATCATCAACACATTGTTGTTTTTGGCGAACTGTGAGCAAACGCGGTACCTACTTCCAACAGACTCCAGAGCAACGGAGGGAACTGGAATAGGAGTATATGGACCTGGCATTAGACACTACGAAAGCTTGGGTAAGTCACCAAACATTTTCCAGGCAGAAATACATGCCAGTAGGAAATGCATTTAATTCAACCAAAAAAAAAAACTATCGCGGAGAAGAGATTATCATCATGTCGGATAGTAGAGCAGCCATCAGTACGCTGAACTGAAGTTATCAGTTCCAAGAAGGTCTGGGAATGCCTAGAGGAACTGAATTCACCAAACTAGCGACAAATGGTTGCTTTCGACGGAACAGATTCCTTAAAATACTTTTCAAGCCATTCTTGAGTTTTAATTTTCCATTGTTTTGAAAATATCAAAAGGCGCCTCACTAAAATTTTCATATCTCGATGACTAATAGTTGAAATGTCATCAAATTTTGACACATTTCGTTTAAAAGCTAGTACTATCTAAAAATCATATGGATGTCTTATTAGAGTCGCCATCTATGTGCCAGTGTCGGAACTTTTCGAACCATCTGTTATGTATGTATTTCATTTTTCTTGTGTGTATTTTTTCCGTAACCCAGAACACAAACAGTTGGAGCTCTTGCATATTATCAATAATGTGTCATTGGCATACCATATGTTAGAAATTCAAATTTCAGAAAAAAAATAAGGAAATCCTAGTTGCCGTAGAATTAGTTTAACAAATTACCGTTAGGACCATTAGACGATGGAAACTTTTATAGAAAGAGAACCAGAGTTATATTTGCAGGAAATAATCTGTCTGTATATTTTTTAACTGCCTGAAGGCGAGTAAGGATCACGTCTTAAAGACTTATGTTATGATTATTTTCGACCTTGCCTATTGCTTTTCTAAGCTTTTCTTCAAAATACGGATTCGAAGTCACCGGTGACAAAATACTCCTCTTTTTATTAAAGTGACCCCAGTTGTTGGTTACGCTATTTTTTTAAACCCTGTATTTAATAAAATTATGCTAAAATTTCTTTATAAAGAAATAATTGTTCATAAAAACTGAATTTTATAAGTGCGACGAGCATGTGATTGAGCTTTATATTGCGCAATATTGTGTAATATTGCGATCATCCTTTAAATGAATTGTGTTTACCGTAATCAGCAAGGATTTCGCCACGTGTAAAAACGTTATTAATGTCAGTTAATTTACTAAATTTCTAAAATCTGTTGAAAAGTTTAAAATATTATTTACTATTTATTACTATATTTTTTTCATTCGATTGAAATAATTCCCATGCGAACTACTTAAAACGAAGAAGCAGCCACGATAATGGTGAATATATCGGCGTATTATTGAGACTCGTACCAAGAAGACCTTATGTGCTTTCTGTGCTTCTAAACGAGCTTTTGGATGGAGATAGGGGTTGACACTGATGGTGCTATATTGGATATACCCTATGATGACCCGCCATATGGTTATGTACGCCGCTATTGTATGGCGGCCTAGTTCAAAAAAAATTCAAACACCGCCTTCAATTTAATAAAGTTCCGATAATACATGTTTGGGAATAGTGAGTGCGATGAGGATTACCCTCAGTAGGGCTTTGAAGGTCCCAATGAACCTACCTCTTCTCTTATACATAGAGAATGAGACCCTGAAGATTGTGTATCGTCTCAGTTGCCTTGGGCATTGCTGAGCTGGAACTGATGGTTGTGGCTGGGGAAGCTTGATGGAGAGATAGTCATCACTCCCCATGCAAACGCGGTGTTGGTTTTAAAACCCAGTCTCTTTCTTGAGTGCTCCGGAAAAGACCCTCTCTGCTATAGCTAATGTAGCTAAGGCAGTTTTACCATCGGGCCATTTTCCTACAGATTGGAAGGTGGCTAAGATAATTATACTTGGAATGAAAGGCGAAAGGGCCACAAACATCAACAGTTACAGGCCTATTAGCCTGCTTTTCAATGTAGGGAAAATCATTGAACGCATTATTTTAAATAAATTGTCTGATTTTATAATCGAGAGTAACATTTTGCTTCCGGAGCAATTTAGCTTCAGGAGCAACCATAGCAGCATTCAGTAGACCACCAGGCTGGCCTCCATTATAATTCAAGAGTTCAACAGAAGATTCCACACTAGTGCTATCTTTTTTGATATCAGCAAGGCCTTTGACAAAGTGACGGCTGGGAATCCCAAACTATTTAGTAAGACTAGTCTCAAGTTTCTTAGAAAACAGATCCTTCGTGGTGTCATCAGATGGTGCTACTTCCGAAGTTAAACAGGTAAGAGCTGGAGTGCCTGAAGACTCTCCTCTATCTCCAACTCTCTTTAATTTGTACACAGCTGATATTCCGGTCGACGACCGTAGCAAATTATACCTGTTTGCTAATGACACCGCCTTTCCAATCACATCAGGATCTTTTCATCTTATTTCACGCCTACAACGTCATATAAATAAATTAGAAAGATGGATGACCGACCGATTGGAAGATCAAGTTGAATCCTGACAAGACACAAGCTGTCAAGTTTTCAAAATCAAGAATTCCAACTCCCGAAGATTGGCTATCCATCTCGAATACTCGCATTTCCTAGCGAGCGAGTGCGAAATACTTGGGACTAGTCTTCGATAGAAGACTGAATTGGACACTTAACACGGACTACATCCTAGCCAAGTCCAAATCGTCTTTGTTATCTCTCTACTCGTTGCTTAACAAGAATAGTAAATTAAATTTAAATAACAAACTTCTTATTTACCAATTTTTTCTCAGATCTATTCTGTCTTTTGGTGCTCCAACCTGCATCACCATAGGCAGAACGAGATTTAAACGGCTAGAGAGATTTCAAAACAAGGTACTTCGAATGAATGCGTAGCCCCATACTTTGTCAGAAACACAATCATACACAGGGACCTAAGGTGTGATATCTTCGACAGCTTCATTAAAAACATCATTACACAATATATGGATAGAGTCACTAACTCTACTAACATGTTATTACAGCAATCCCACAGCCTCACCAGAACACCACGACAACACTATAGATTCCTCCGAGACTAGCTATGGTCATTTCCTTCCTTAAATTTATGGCTTAAAAGCCAAACAGAATACTATAATTTTCAAGCGTGTTAAAAGTCCATCCTCAGAAGAAACAAGTCTGTGGGTCTATCCCAACTTAATTTTTCCAAAGAAGATCCCATACTTCATTTATTTGTTACGATATTTTTTTTAACACTGTATTTAATGAACCTATTCTAAAATTTCTTTATGAAGAAATAATTTTTCCTAAACGCTGAATTTTATAAGTGTGCGACAAGCATGTGATTGAGTAACATATTGCACAATATTGCGTTCGTCCTTTAAATGAATTGTATTTACGGTAATCAGCAAAAATTTCGCAACATATGGAAAGATTTTTAATGACAATTAATTTCTACAATTTATTTAAAAGATTTAAGTTAATGTATTATATACTATTTATTACAAATATTTTTCCTTTTGATTGACATATTTCCGAACTACTTAAAACGAAAAAGGGGACACCATAATGGTGAAGAAGGCCTTATGTGCTTTCTGGGCTTGTAAACAAGCCTTTGAGTGCCCAAGAGGGTTGGCACCGATGGTGCTATATTGGCTATATACTATTGTATGGTGGCCTAGTACAAAAACACTTGACAGAGATAAAAAATGACTTGTATGGGAATTATGAGTACAATGAGACCCCTCCACCTCACTAGAGCTTTGGAGGTCGTAATGAACCTACCTTCTCTTTACTTATACATAGGGAACGAGGCCCTGAAGGCTGCTTATCGCCTTAGTTGCCTAGGTTATTTTGGAACTGGAACTGGCGGCTGTGGCTGGGAAAGCGTTGTAGAGAGATTTTCATCACTCCTCATGCAAACAGACTAAATGGTGCCGGTTTTGAAACCCAACCACTCTTTGGAGTTCCTTTTGCCAAGCGGATAGAATTCGAAGGAGGAGCAGAATCTTCCGAGAAATGTATCCTGGTGATTTACAGATGGATCTCGACAAGATTAAAGAGCTGAAACCAAGGTGTTGGGTAGGAGTACACGAGTCAAGTTTTACTCTTTTGGACAACGTATAACGATCTTTTAAACAGAAATTTATGTTATTCTGCCATGTGGCGGCCATCTCTGTGAGAGGGACATAAATAAGACTAAGACCATAAATATATGCTCAGATCATAAGGCTGTAATATTGGCACTGAAATCTAATGTCGTAGCTTCGCGACTGGTGTTTGAGTGCAGGAATGTACTGGATGATTCGATAAGGAACGACTGCATAATCAGGCTCGTGTTGGTCCCAGGTCACTCGGATATATACCACAGATCGTGTGGCAAAGATGAGGTCTGTGATTGAACCATAGGGACCCCAACCAACTCTACCTGTTCCAATTACCGACGGTAAAAGGTAATTAAAATTGTTGCTGGAAAGTAAATTTATTGAATCGTGAAGGAGAGATCCTGGAATGAGGCGTGCTAAGGAACATACACCTGGACATATCTCCCTAAGTGGGGAGGAAAGAACTGCGAATCGTGGTGGGATTAGTTAAAGGACATTGTCATCTGTGAGGTTATCTTCATAAAATTGATATCATGGATTACCCGATGTGCAGATGGTGTCTGGAAGAGGATAAAGCTGTTGACCATTTCATCAAAGAGTGCGCAGTACTCACTGGACTGAGGAGATAAAAATATTGTCACTTGAAGTCGTTAGGCAAGTTCAGTTGACGAGGTTGCTTGAATTCGCAAAGGCGATCGGCCTCAAACAACTTGCAGCCATGGTGGGATGTGAAGTGACTAACGAGGCCTAGACATTGAAAATCAAGTGCCGCCACTTTTTATTCATTCGTTCATATCGACGCATACTAAATGTTACTTATTTTTCTCACTTTATTTATTGATTTTACAGTGCAAGCGTCAATGTTTCTTACATATGGCATAAGCTTTACGTGAAAGGACCATATCTAGAGGAGGACATTTGCTTTTTGGTATTGTCAGAAGAAGCTCTTATCTTCAACGTAATTACCAGCAACTACGAGGATTCTCATTTCTGATCATGCAGTTGGTAACAAACTTATGAATCTCGGTTGCATGCTAGGAGGCTAGTTAGAGTTCTTCGATTAACAGCAGCTCATTGAAGAACTCGAAGGATATTTAGTGAAGCCCGTCCTGACTGGTTGTATGGCTGATCAGCTAATGCCAATACCAAAAAAAAAACATAGTGATTGGACAAGACAGCAATGGAGTATGGTCAATTCCAGATTCTGTTTACACCATAGCGATTGACGAGTTCGAGTGTGGCGAGGACCAGGTAAGCGGTATTTAGATTCGGCTGTGCAAGAAACTTTTCGGTTTGGTGGTGAGTCATTTGTAGTATTAACTGACATCATGGACAGACGATCGCACCGAACTAGTGGTGTTAAGGAACGATTCACTAATTACTTACCTTAGATAAGACACCTTTTGGAATTTTTTGCTTATAATGTGGAGAAAAATTGAAAATGACCATTATATAGCAATTATGAAATGGGCAGCTAACGGCCCATATCTCAATTCCATTGAACACCTGTGGGATACATTGAATCGACAACCTATAGAAAACCTTAACCAACTTGAAGAACTGCTTATTCAAGAATGGGAACAATCACTCCACTACATGTTCGTTATTAGTAATAATCTTATATACCCGTGCAAGACTGGTTTGAAGAAAAAAGTTCTTTCACTGTATAAATCAGTGGCGGATTTTCCTTAGGTTTGCAGGTTAGGTTTGCGCAACCCCAAAAAAATTGTAAATTAAAATAAAACATACTAATATATTGCTAATTTCTACTGATAATTTAATGATTAAATTTAAATCAATTTTTTACCTAAATTATATTCGAACAGCAGCCAATTAATGAAATAATTTAATTTACTTCGCCTAAATATCATTAATAATTTGTCTGTATTACTGTATTACGCCTGAAAACGTTATCGTTTTGCTGGTGTGCAATGTTAATGCAATCCAAGCTAATACATTGGAGCGTATATGGAGTTGCCTATCTAACACGTGGAGATTAATTTAGTCTCCTAAGCTTCATGTAGGTTGCAAGTCGACTTGCAAACCTGTTTTTACTTTGCCCCACAAAATATCCCTCTACTAGAAAAATGTCTCTTATGCAACCTATTGGACGAGTATATGAACTTTTGCTTCCAGTCGCGCGTAACACTGTCAGTATTAAGAAATGGTTTCCTCTTCAAGCAGTACCCAGATAGTACAAGATTTCCATTGGATATCCAGAATAGGTACATATAATGTCCTGTATGTCCATGGACCGTTTATGGATGTCCAGTAGATGTGATGACCTGTAATCTATATGGACGTCCATATCTGGATGTCCAGTGTAAGTCCATCAGACGTCCATTAATTAAATTTCGGGTTGTCGGTAAAATCGGATACTGTTATATCGGCCTGTAGAATTGTCATTTCTTAACCCGCCGGCCCGCCATGATCACAAAATATCCCTTCAGATATTTTGTGGCCATTATTGTGTTGACGTCGAGCTAAAAAAGACCTTTGGAGTTTTAGTTGAGCTAAAATCAAGTGTGCTTTTTATTTGAAGAAGATGCCACCGTTAAAGGTAAGTATAGTTTTTTTTAATTATACCAAAAATTACCGAACGAAACTACAGACATGGCCGACGAAAAGCTGATAATTTGGTATCAAACTCGCACAAATTTGAAAGTGAACAAAATATTCAGTATCAAAACACGTATGTTAAAATATAGCTTTTGTAGCTATACTTTTTCATACAATTACTTATTTAAATGGAAATTACTACAAATAAGTGCAAATATTTTGATAGGCCAATGAATTTTGTATCTTATTGGTTAAAATGGAGCACAGATAGAGTTGTAAATTTGTGTAATATAAATTTTAGAGAAAATTCTCTCTGAAAAAGTCATTATTGAGTAATCAGTCTAATAAGATTGCTGGCATTAATAAATGTTATCAAAATTTATAATGGAATAAAAGCTATAGCAAATTTAAATAATTATATTAATTTTTTTATGACTATTTTGGATTAAACACTAGTAAAAGTTTACATTGATGTGTATTTTTGTGCAGTATAATTGTTTAAAAATATATAATAAAGTTTTGACAGTTCGACTCTAGGTTTAGACTTATAATTTAATTTATTTTAATTATTTTTTAGATGAATTTTCCACAGATTGGTCCAAATAAAGTTCCTATGTGAAAGCCAATTTGTACCAAATTAGAGAGGATATACAGGTAATCTTAAATAGGGAAAAAACAAGTATCTACAAAGAATTTTCTGCAGGAGTTCAACTATCCTTTTACTTAAGAAAATAATCAGCTGCCTCAAGTCACATAAGATCTTCAGGACAATTTAAACTTCAAAGATGCAGTAAGTTTATTACACTTCTCCTGAAATAAAAGCTGAAACTTATTCGAGTAATGCTTCTTTATGTGTATGAGTCTACCGATAAAAAAAAACTTAATTTACAGGATTATTTTATATATATTTTTTTACTTTGATTCTTAAAGTCAAAAATATTCTTAGGTTAGCATATGTGGAATTAACGTTTAATTATCTCAATAAAGTAATATAATTTTAGGTTTTACAATTAGCGAAAATTGGAGGAAATTATAACTATTAACTTATTAAAAGATATTTTATTGTAACAATGACAGATAGCCTTTCCAAGAATTATACATATGATGGAACAGTAAAGTGCCCTTTAAAGAAGTTATATTCACTATTTGTAGGTAAGTTACCACTTAAATATAAAAATTTGATGAAAAAAATCTCTGTTTTATTTGTCATACTCGTAAATAATAAGAACAAATTAGGTGTCAGATTTCACACGTTGAACTCCTCTTGTTCTGATAATACCCAGACAAAAAGTGAGTTAAATTTTTTTTTTTATATATATATATATATATATATATATATATATATATATATATATATATATATATATATATATATATAGAGAGAGAGAGAGAGAGAGAGAGAGAGATTTAAATTCCTACAAAACCATAAAATACTGCATCATTTAACGTTAAACCTTATTAATTTTCAGCTGCGGTAGAAGAATGGGGGGCCGATAAAAAACAGCCGAAGACGAGATTAGACAATGGCAGAAGAGATTAAATGACAGAAATAAATCTAGAAAAAAATAATTATTGTAACAATAAAAAGTCTTTATTCAAATAATTGGTATATTTTCTATTACCCAATTGAAATTGTACCTATTACTATGGAACCAGATAACTTATTCATAGCGATCCTTCTACAGCTTGAACAATTTAAATCGATTGAAGCTATATTTTGTAGCACTTGCAATTCGACTAATTATAAAATTTTATATTCTTATATAGTATTGTATTAAAAACTTGACAATTGTAATCAATAAGTGTAATATGTGGATCCAGTTCCTGTTACCTGGTTCGCTAATGTAATTTATATCTGTTTAATTTTTGGGACTAATAGGGCCATCTATGGTTACTTGTTATCGACGTTTTGATGACATGAGTGGTCTGTGTCTTCAGAAGTGCAGATTAATTAGGTACTGTAAGCTCTCGGACCCTAAGCAAATTCTGAAAATATCTACCATTCACGTTACCGGAACGTCAAGAAGAGGGAACCATAGATTATGACCTATTTATCCAAAAAGCACAATACCATCGGATAATATGTCCACAACCGGGTCAAGAATGTACAATATATGGACATCCAAAATTAGTCCTATTAATATCCAAAAATGATCCATACTTGGACAATATATGTAATCCAAAAAGACGTCCATGAGTGGGACAAACGTATAGTCTAGTGGATATCCATCGGATGTTGGTGGACAAATTGTGGACATCCCATGGATACCCAGTATGTCCAGCTTTGGATAAACGATGGATATCCAGTGGACTGAAGTGTGCTATTTGGGTAGTTAAATCATTTCTTTAGTTTAGGTTAGAATACAACCGTGGTGTCTACTGTGCCGGTATTTCCATGCGTGATGTCTACTGTACCGCTATTTTAATTTTTGTGGAAGTGACTATGTTTTACTTTGATCAAGATATTTTGTTACGTTTTAAAAAGGTTAAAAATGTTTGGCGAGAAAAAAAACCATCTAAAATTAAGTGCTCTGTCCCAAACTGTGCAGACAAATACAGTCGCCGATTTCGATTACCTAATTCAAAGGATTTCGAGTTACGAAGGAATTTATAGAAATCATCGTGTATGTGTTAGACGTTTTTAAGAATATCTTGTAAAAGATACTAGAAAAGCAGTTAAATATAATGCAGTTACTGCTCTCTATTTTCCTATATATGTAAGTAAAACCAAGTGAGAGCTTTTTTATTTTCTGGAAAACATGAGCAGCTCGTCGAATGGGGTGTAAGCAACTATAAAAAAACCGCCATGAACATGCTGCTTACGTGCATAGTTATGCACATCAATTAAATTTAGCAATGTTAAACGCTGCATTCGCCAATAAAAATGTCCGCATATTTTTTTACAATTTACAAGGGATTTTTTTTTTTCAAATAGTCCTCAAAGAACTGCAATACTAGATCAGAAGGGTAATAAACGCTTCTCGTTCGGCCCCAACAAAATGAAATTTTAATTCTAGAATTGTTTGTACCATATTCGAATATAACGGCAGCAATCTAGAAACAATGGAAAAAACCTTAAATGACAGTAGAAACGTTAGTACCACGAAACAGTCATCTGGATATGGCAAAATTATCAAAAGCAAGAGTTTCCTTTCATGGTTAGACTTATTTTTATAAAATAATGCCTCAAATTGATTTATTTAGTAAGTTTCAAACAAGACAAATTGACGTTGATATCGCAAATAAAAAGATATTTTCATTTGAATCAAAATTGACAGAAATAAGAAATAATACTATCCCAAACGACGTTGAGTCATCTCCATCTACTTTAAAATGACGTAGACTCGATGATTCCGCGGAGTTTTCTTGGGAAGCAAAAGAAGTTTATGATATAATTATTTGTCAAACAAAAGAACTATTTAGCTTCACAGGTCACTTGGTAGCAGCAAGTTTTTTTTTCTGGACAGTAAGTCGAATATAGTACATGTTTTCCCGAACAAAAACTCCGTACAAAACTGACCTTCATATATGAAACTGAAAAGTTATAAAACTTTTAAAAATTTTAATTTCAATTCCGATGGCATCGGCTAAAGCAGAACGGTGCTTTTCTATCCTCAAATGTGTAAAAACGTTTTTACGGAATACTATGAGTCAAGAAAGACTTTCTGCTTTGGCAGTGCTTTCTAAAGGAAGGGATCTTATCGAAAGCATATCTGATTGTATTCAGCGGGTTATTAATAAGTTTGCTAATTCCAAAGATCAGCGTATGATTTTCTTGATAAATAAGTCACACAATAAGTTAAACGTACATTTTGTTTTGACTGCTATATTATTAAAAATTACTACCTGGTTTATGTTTAGTTGTTTAAAATACACTGTTTTGTTTCATACTAACTCAATTTTTAAAGACTTTCTTTTCATCCACCAGTGCCTAAAGACAGGTTTTATACATATCTATGTTTCTAATGTACCAACGGAATTGCAACCCCTACTTTTTTCATGCGCCAGATGCCATTAGTATAAATATCAATTTTAAGAGCATTATCATTTTGCTCCTGTACAAATCCTCCTTTAATTGTAATGCAATATTGGTTTATTCTATCGTAAGACTGTAAGCCAGCTAGGCCATTGTTTAAGTAATATTTCTAATACAATAATTTGTTAAATAACTTTAAATTTGTTTGAAGGTTGTAGACAATGTTGAAGATCGACTAAAATGTGGTTGTCGGACTTACATTGTCTTTATTTTTATTTATTTTTACGATGTTTCGATTAAGTTGTATCTAATCGTTATCAAATATAAACTGAATGTTTTGTCTTAAGACTACAAGCTTATATAGGGACTGTGTCCATTGAAGAGCAAAGTTTCGCTTCACTGTACACACCTCAATGATTTGATGTTACAAAGTAGTGGTTGCCAAAGATTAGGTATCTCAACACTCGGTTTACTGAAGATTCCATTATTGTTTTTAGTGCAAGTTGCTTCTATAAATTTTCTTTTTTTCATGTTGAGTTCCATATATATTGCCGCGGCCTCTGACCATTTTATATGGTGTTGTTTATTCCCCTTTTTGTAAATGAGTTTTATGTTCCTTAATTCTAACTTATAGTGGTCGTTTGGTTTCTTCAATATACATTTCACACATGGAACTTTGTAAACACATTCGTTCTTATCGGTAGTTTTTGGTTTTATTTTTGTTAAATGAGCTCTAAGTGTATTTCCTGATTTAAAGGCTGTTTTTATATTATAACTACTTGTAATTCGTCTTATTTTCTCCGAAGTTCCCTTAATGTACGGAACTGTGAAGAAGGAATGTGTTTCTTGCTGTCTACTGTTCGTTGTTCTAAAGTTATTTATGACATCGTCAATTAGTTTTAAAGGATAACCATTCTGTTGTAAATCGGATTTAATATTTACTACCTCTTTTTCCAATGAATCGGCATTATTGCATATAGATATACCGCGATTATAGAGGTTGCGTATAATTTCCCGTTTTGTTACAACAGAATGATCAGAACTATGATTAAGATATTGTCCAGTATGTGTTGGCTTTCTGTATACTGAACTTTTAATAGTTTCGTTTGAACGGTTCACCATGACATCTAGGAAGGACAATTGATCATTTACCTCTTTTTTTCATGGTAAACTTAATTGTAGGTCGAATGGTATTTAGATGTCTCAAGAAATCATTAAGTTCTTGATCATTGCCCTTCCATACGATGAAGGTATCATCGACATATCTCAACCAGACTTTCGGTTTTATTGTTGCCATTTATATGGCATGAGTTTCGAACCATTCTATATATATATATATATATATATATATATATATATATATATATATATATATATATATATATATATATATATATATATATATATATTGGCGACGACTGGAGAGAGTGCAAAACCCATCGGAAGCCCGTCGTCCTGAGCGTAGAGCATGTCCTTTACTAAAAAGTAAGCACTATGCAGGCAACACTCCAACAGGTCCATTATTGGAAAGTCTAGTTTTGATTATGTCTAGTAATTTCCCTAATGATACATTAATATACAGACTTTCCACATCAAAGCTTATTAGTCTGTCGTCTCGCTCTAGATTGATGCTACTAATAATGTTCATGAAATGTGTAGAATTTTTAACATATGTGTTCGTCTTACCTTCTAAAGGTTGTATGATTTTTAAAAGAAACTTCGCCAGTGTATTTGTTGGGGATCCCCTGGAGCTGGTTATTGGCCTCAATGGTATGTTTGTTTTTTGAATTTTTGGTAGTCCGTAAAGATGTGGTGGCTTACTGTAGTGTTGTGTGAGCGTCGATCGTCAGGTATATGGTCTTGGTATTTCCTTAGTGTTTTATACATTTTTGGCTCTATAGATTTAGTTGGATCACGAGTTAATTGTCTAAATTTTCCTTTTTCCAGAATATTTCCGATTTTTTGATCGTACGTTACGATGTCCATTATCACGGTTGCATTTCCCTTGTCCGCTGGTAAAATCTTTATGGATTCATCCTTACGAAGTTCTTTTAAGGCTGATGCGTCTAGTTTGGAGAGATTTTGAACTGGATCTTTCTTGTCTTCCAAAGTTGATTTTATTTTCCACCTAAACTCGTCGGAATGATTTCCGTCGACTTGTAAAGATTCTACAGAGCTTATGATGTCTAAAACAGGCATGCCTTTTGGTGTTACTGCGAAATTAAGCCCCTTGCTTAGTAGTTGTTCTTCTGCTGTTGAAAGTATTCTTGAAGATCGTCGTAAAAATAAATAATAATAATAAAGACAATCCACATTTTAGTCAAACTTTAAATTTGTCCAATTTAAAAAAAAAACAAAGCGATTAAAGTCTTAACAACTTTAAACAATCCTGTAATAGATTTTCTTAAATGATGACACACCTGGCAAGTTTACAAACTCTACTGATATATTTTTTTTTCCAGCATTGATTGCAGCTACAATATGGTGTTTATTTCTACCTCCAGTGAAGAAATCAATCTACTTCCACCAGCATCTTACCAATCAAATATCTATACCACAAAAAACCAAAACAGCTTTTGGGTTGATGTGGGACCATTTTAAGCGTGGGTATTCCAACAAATATACCGTAAAATGGTCCGTTTGGTGGGCCTTAGCGACTTGTGGCTTTATTCAAGTTCAAGTGTACATGCAGCCTCTTTGGACAGCCATTGTAGACGATCCTAGTAAGCCTATTTATAATGGTGCAGTTGAGGCAATTCTCACGGTATTGGGATTTTTGGCGGCCCTTTTTGCCGGCGTTTTAAAAGTAGATTGGAAAACACGAGGGGAGCTTGCGTTGACCTGCTGTTCTCTTCTTCAAGGTTTTATCATGTTAATCGCGTCACAAGCTAATTACGTTATTATTAGTTATATTTGTTATATAGTTTTTGGCGCGCTGTACCACCTAACAATTACAGTGGCGAGCAGCGAGATTGCTAAGCATATTGAAGAAGACAGCTACGGTTTAATATTCGGGATAAATACTTTCGTAGCTTTAGTATTTCAAACCATCCTAACACTCGTTGCAGTTACAGATGGAATTGGATTTGCTTTAAAGCCCAGGCAGCAGTACTTTGTATATGGTATATTTCATGTAGCTTTAGGTTTTATCTATATTATCATTGGATTAACTAGTTGGTTAGCAAGCAAAAGAGATTATAGAAGAGCGAGTACTGTTAACGAGCCTCCGCCTCGTACAATAATAACCTATTAACGAAAGTTTGCATAGGTCTCAGTTTTATGGAGCTTCGATTTAAGAGGAGCTCGCGAAAAATTTTTCATTCCTCTCTCATGGTAAACTTAACATTGCTATCATCATAACGTATATTTAAAAAGAACTGCTAATGATAGGTTAATTAACCTTATTTTAGATAACTTCCTTCGGTAGACTTAGCCAAGGAAGTGTGACTACTTTAAAGACTGAGATCTCAATGTATTTCACAACAAACCATTGAAATTATGTGACAGTTACTGCTACGACATTAAAAGGCTTGGCTTAAAGCCAGTTTGCGACAATGAGTCTCGTACTTTTAAAGCTAATGATTCTAAGTTAAAAGTTGAATTAGTAAATCAAATTTTACAATTTTTGTAATGGCCCAAAGAGTCGAGATTATATCATTTAATATATCAGCACAACTAAATTTGTAATTTTAAGTTGGGGATATTTTGATTTTCATAAATTTGGCTCAAAATTTTTTGCGAAGTAGTAGATATCTGTTGGACTTCCATTGTCTTTATTTTGTTGAATATCACGACGTTTCGGCTAGTAGTTATCTCTAGCCGTTTTCAAGTGAAACTGTTTCACTTGAAAACGGCTAGAGATAACTACTAGCCGAAACGTCGTGATATTCAACAAAAATAAAGACAATGGAAGTCCAACGGATATCTACTACTTCGCAAGAAACATCATTGTCTATGACCTTCAAACAAACACTATTGGCTCAAAATGTTGGTGTAGGTCCGATAGTTAAGAATAAAATGTTTTGCATTTGTAGCTTAATATGTTTGCAAGGGCAGAAGCAAAATAGAATTTGTGCATTGTTTTAGTAATTGATCGATGAAATCACGGCAATTTGATGATGTCATATTCATCATCTCTAGCTACCTTCATTACAAAGATGATATTAAAAAAGCTAACTGTTTAGAAAGGTCTGAAATTAAGATGCTATGTATCCCCTAATCTGTTTAAAATATATTAAAAGCTAGCAAACTTTTAGGTATGAAGGATGAGTGTACATCTAAGTTATCATCTGTGTAATTTTAAATAAAATACAGAATTCCCAGCTGTACGGACATAGATTGTTAGTAAACATTACTCTCGTATTAAAAACTGCGGGAAATTCCAAGACTATGGAGAGAATTCCGGAAAATGACGACAGCTCTGTTTCGTCCTTACTGGAGACTTATCAGGCCATTACATCTGGTACAACTCAACAAGCGCTGTCGTCATTTTCCGAACCTGGAGCAGGAAATAAACTGTTTCTATATATTCGTTTCTCTTTCTATGCCTGAAAGGAAAATAACATATAGACAACTATTTAAATACACCAGATTTATTTATTTCTTACTGAAATTTTGATTTATATATATTTCAAAAACAATTGAAGAAATAGGTCATATTTATGGAAAATGTTTAAAATTTATTGTAGAATCCAAAAATGTAATACATAATATACAATGTGTTTCAAAAAACGAATTTAAGTTGATACACGTAGCACCTAACGGGTCCGAACGATTCTTCATCCAATAGGCGGTATTACATATAAAGGCTGATCTTTTTCACTATCACAATCCTGTATATCCAGACAGTTGTCATTAAAATAATAGAATTTGTAAAATATAACAAAAATAATTACGAAACAGAGCTAAAATATTTGGTTTAAAAAATAAAGAACCACTGTTTCATAATGATGGATGGATTTAAAGATGTGTCATTTTTTTTGAAGCATTGCTATTATTTTTTATCACAACTGTACATATATAAAGAAATTCAAGCTGTTATACTTGACAAAATTTTATGTGAGCTAGTATATAAATATTGCGGAAAATATATAAAGACTGAACCTTGTAATGACTTTCATTTTTTCAAATTGTTTGTCATTATCCATTAATGTAGATAATTTGCCACATAAAATTTACGGCAATAGCAAAACCAATTATTTAGCTATAACTTATCAATATTTGGAACCTTTTAAAAACAACAAACAATTGTAACAACTTATTTAAATCAATATCGATTTACAAGGTAAAAATCAGTATTCTAGCTTAGAAAAGTGTTTTTAAGTATTTTATATTAGCGTTAAATACTAAATATAAATAGTATTACAATTTCTTAAATATTGTCATTAAAATCTTTAGAGTTCCTTATAAGTGTTATATAGGTTAAAGTGGGGAAAGTATAGTTTTATAGTTTTTATTTTAAACAACAGCACGCAGATTTTTATGCAAAAACATAGAATTAATAAGCTTTATCAAAATATACTTATAGAATAACTTTTAAATTAAGTTCCTTACGATCACCGGGTAATTACGGGTGCTAGGGTTTACCTCTCCACTTTACCCTATTAGTGTACAAAAGATTGTGCGCAATACAAGTAAGCATAAAAAGTGGAACTTTTTTCCCGGCTTTTAACGGCGTTCTATTTTAACGTGTTCCTGAAGTTTTTTATCAACTTGTTTTACACTCTCTATACAAAACATATTATTGAAAGATTAGTAAGTAACTCATCAACAGGAATTAAATTTGAAGGATATTTGACGTCAAATTCAAAGTGGAATGAAAATTTCGAAACAATTATGGTGGATTAAAAAATCAATTTCGAAATTCTTTGTAGTTTAAAGTGCTGTTGAGTTGACGGTTAATATATTCACTATCGGCTGTATATACCAGTAGTAACCATTATATTGTTACAATTAATTACTCAGGTTTTGAATTTCAGTAATGAAGATTGAAAGAATTAGGTTGATGCGGGTATAAAATAGTTCACAACCATTTGTAAACGTCCCATTTATATTAATTCTGTTACTTAATTAAAACTTGTTAAAGTCGATTCCTGCATTTGCTATAAACATTTTTGTTTTCGGTTAAAATTGGCTGAATGTAAGGAAAAATTTTAAGTTAATTTCTGTCTGTAATTGAAATTAAACAGTCTTGTCAAAAATTTAGTCCATAACAGATAGGCGCAATAAAAGACTAAAAATGTATATTTTCTTTACTTTTCATAGGATATATAAACTATTTCAAATATTTAGTCGATCCCTATATATTTCTTTTTTTACACTAAAAACCTGTTGCCGTGACACAAAGGTCTCTGGCGCCATCATATTGAATGAGATTTGAAGTAGTTCTTGACACACAGCAGACAGGCACTATTAAGCCCTAAGAGGCCACACACTTTCTCTAGCATGGCTGGAATATCGTGAGGCCCTTGCCTCGGCTGCAGCTGAAAATGAAGTCACCTTGAGCTGAAAACCGCATTGCTGCTTCGCTAACCAGACAGACCCACAAGTATCTTTGACTAAATCAACAATGACAAAACTAAATACTTGTTTCATTAATTAATAGCAAAACTAATCAAAGATTATTCCAATCATCTCTTTAAATCACGATGGGATGAAACCATAAACTTTGTACACTTCAGGCAGTTAATAAACTACGTGGAGGTGGAAACCAACCAAATAAAATATATCTGGCGATATCCAGAGAACAAATGCGATTAGTTACAAGGAATCTAAGACACTGCCAGCTAAGACACATATAAAATGAAAGTATGCGACATTCCCGTATGTCCGGGTTGTGAAACTGAAGATGAAACTGTAAAAGATATTCTATGTAACTGTTCCGCTCTTACATTAAAAAGAAGATCTATGTTAGGCGAGTAATGGCCCCCCATAAAGGCAATGCTGCTTGGCAATGTCATCGCCTATTTTAATTCTGTAGACTGGGCAACGGGCTGAGCCAAGCAGACCCCCTATAAACGGATGCACAACGGATCTAACGAGGCCTAAGTTCTGTGGAACCTAGTCCACCTTCCTTATTTTCCAGATCAGAGATAATATTCAAAATAAATTCATTATTCAGCTCGTAGTCAAGCTATTTGTTTCCATAGATCTGTAGTGGAAAGGCTTTATTGAGATTTTGAAAAGTAATTATATGTTTGGTGATGCTTTATACGCAAGTAACATAATACATATAATTTTTTAGCTTTAATTTACTTCCTTTTTAAATTAGAAACTATTTTATTAAGGATAAAACTTTCAGCTGCGGATAGTTACGATGTTTTAACGCATTTGTGAGAATTGACTTTTAAAATTAGTGGTATTATACTATTAAAACTTGGCTGTGATTCTAAGAAGAAACTGAAAATCTTTATATTTCGACAATTACTTAAAAAAATAGGTATTACAAGATAAGTAAAATAAGTAATTTATTGCAGCTGAGATTATTTTTGGACCTTGACTTGGTCTGAGGGGTATATATTAGAGTAATTCAACGGAATTTTCAATGCCTTAAGATTCTAACGAATATTATTTGGTATTGTATAGATTTAGATTGGTTTAGTCTAAATTTTAAAAACCTTTAAATCTTTCTCTTCGTCCCGAGTCAGCGTTTGTTGCCTACGAAACTTACCATGACGTTTGTGTTATTTTCAGAAACGGCAACCTAGGTCCAAAAATATTCAATACTACGATAATTTTACTTTTTAGCCAGTAACATATACAATGATTTCTATTACCGGCTTAGTTGTAATAACAAAATTGAAACTGTGTCACTATGAAATCTTATAAAGTGGTTCTACTCTTGTATTTGTCATACAATTATTTCACATGACATATCCAAATAACCGAACAGAAATTTAGTTTTACGGGTTAAGTTGGTATGTGGAAAACATTGAATTCGGTTATTTTACATCGGTTTCTTCTAATACATTATCTACTTATCTGTATCACTATATTTTAAAATTTAGTTTATTAAAATTTATAATTCCAGTTGTTGTTTTAAGCCTCTGTTACATTTTTTAGAGTTTGTTTTGTGTTATTTTATTTAATAAAAATTTTAACCTTTATGTTGTTGTGTTTTAATGAAAGGAAGTCATCTCTAAACATTTTCCCTCAATTTAGTCAAAAATTTTAAGAAAAATTAATAAATGATGTTTTGACAACAATGAAAAATTAAAAAAGAACACCCTGCTATTTATTTAACTTATTGATAGAAAATGGCACTTTATAAATTATAATGTGTTGAAACTATTTGCAGATGATTGAGAAATACCGACCGATGACTGGTTTAAAGTCCTTGTCCAAACTATTTGAAAAAATACAGTGCGATTTCAGTGAAATCTGGATTGAAATAGCTTATTATCTGGTAGTCAGCAAGGCTTTACAATCAGTGAATCGACTTTTATGGCAGCAGTGACTCGTATTCAATTTATTTATAAATAATTTCATCAAAATCATTACCTTACTGTCATCATTTTTAACTTGAGTGTATTAATTAATTTATTTATAACAATGCGTGTTTAACAGCTTAAAAAAACAATTACAAGACCCGACTTACAATTTACAAAACCATAAAATTAATCGAGTTGAAAAAGACGTCTCAGCGAGAATAGCGGCAGCAAGTGGGGCGGTATACTCCCTCACAACCTTATTGAGATCTAAACTTAAAAAGACAATCCAAACGAACTCTGTACAGGTCAATTATTCGCCCGGTAGTTGCTTACGGCAGTGAAACTTGGAACCTCAATCAACGGGAAATAAATAAATTACTCATATTTGAACGAAAGGTTCTTAGAATGATATTTGGTCCCCAAAGAGATGAAACAACGGGAAATTGGAGAAGACGCCACAATGCTGAATTGGCGACACTGTATGGCACTGAAAACATAGTCCGTTGTATAAAAGCCAATAGAATAAGATGGGCAGGCCATGTGGGACCACAGATTACTGAAAACAGTATTCTTTGAGAGACCAGATGGTAGAAGATCAATAGGCCGTCCCAGGAAAAGATGGAAGGATGCCGTCGAAGCTGATTTGTATAGGATTGGAGTCCAGCAGTGGGAAATGGAAGCACAAGACAGTAGGAGATGGAGGGCGATAGTGGATGCGGCTAAGACTCACCCAGAGTTGTAAGACCAGGAAAGAAGAAGAAGAAGAATAAAATTAAATTAGAATAGGTGTCCTTAAATTAATAAAGTAAACTTTAATTTACACAAATTTCAGAAAAAAAAAATGCTGTGCTAATATATAACACCTTAACACACACACATACCAAAAACGAAGAAATTAAAAATAAACAATCAACAACACGACAAAAAATGCTAATGTGGAGGGAAGACGCAACCGCCCCCCCCCCCCTCGTGAATCATAAACATCACGCAGGAGCGGATCCAGCCCCCCAGCAAACGAATTTAAAATGTCACACGTAGAGTTAACACTTGCATTAAAATTCGTGTTACTGGGAAGACCAATTATTTCTCTTTTTTTATTCATGAATGTCCAAAATTGTCTAGGATTTACTTTTATTCTAAGCTCCATATTATGTATGTAACTTTTATAAGAGATTTCTTTTTTTTTTAGCTTTATTTCTGACTAATTTGAATTTTTTCAGCTCAGCAATGTTACTAAACTTTTTATAATTTGCATAAAACTTATTTTTCTCCTTCAAATCATTTATAATTTGACGAGAGAATCATAATGTATTTTTTTTTTTAGGAATTCTACCTATTTTAGGTACATAAACATCTTTAGCTTACTATAGAAAATGTTACAATCACACTCGACCTATATGGCTTCTTCGAGTAATGACAAGTCTGTACCTAATACAGCACTGTACAGTCCCTCAAAATCGGCCTTCCGGAAATTGTACCTATTTTGGAAATTGTTCAAAATTTTACGTTTAAAGTTGATTGATTGACAATATTTTAAGGATATGAACAGAGCTGAATGATGGCCATCCTCATCTAAAACAATCTCCAAAGCCTGCCCTACCACAGAATATTCATTATTGTGAAGTACCAAGTCTAAAATTTCTTACTTTATTACTTTGGTTAAAACTTAAATAATTCAAATAATTATTCGGCAAATTGACCAGGTTATCTTTCATATTGTTATCTAAGAAAAAGTGAATATGTCGGTACGTTAAAATCCCCAAAATACAGACATTGTAACCAAACAAACACTGCAAAATAAGTTATATAATAATTAACAGTAAAGGAATCTTTCAACAAAGAACCCACAATCAGAAAAAAGGGTTATACAAGAAACCAAAGGAGTTATCTCGTAGTATACTCTAAACTGTAGATGAAGCGAAACGTTGCAACACACAAATATTCAAGTGTTACTTATATACGAGAGATTTTAGTTTCCTTTTGACCGTATATACGTAAGAAGCATTCAAGGTCGAAATTAGGGTGTGACTGTGCTAAAACATAATTAACGTTTTCGTTGGATCGTAGTTCGATATTAAAAATAAAGCCTAAGTCATCCATTAAGAAATCTCGGGTCAGGGGCGCAACAAAGATAATGTTAGGATGTAAAATTGGAAATTTCTTTCTAGAAAATTAAATTATCTTATATTTTGAGTTATGTTGCATCTGGTGTGCTTCACACTATTCCATTAATTTATTTTCAGATTGTTGAAGCAGGCAAACGTCGGTATTGTTTACTCTTATAAATATCTTCAAATCGTCAGAGTAGAAGAGATATTGGCTGTTTTCAAATACACTGCCAAGGTCATTCATAAAGATAAGAAAGAAGATAGGTCCCAGAGATGACCCTTTGGGTATACCAGATATTACATTTACTAGGTTAGATAAAGTATTGTAATGATTTTATCTCTTTAAAATTGCTCATTGGTTCCGCAGAATAAAACACAACACTTTTCACTACATTACTTCCAATCTATATTAACTACTTCTTAACATATCTAAATCACCACTATATTTCTATTTCCTAATATCTTCACTATTCAAATACCACTATATTAAAACTTGTATAAGACAACATAATTCATTGCAGCAAAATTATATATATATCCTCATACAAACTTTTGAAGCCTTAAATTAAAATGACAAAAAATTAACTTATGTTCGTTACTTTTTAAATTCAAATAGGTACAAAGATCTTATAAACTGCATAGGCAACTGCAAATATTCCAGCATTTGATATGAGCATTCACTTTAATCCGTTCCTTCAATCCCAAGTTAGTTACCATCTCGTTCAAGTCCAAACCTGAAAGTAATAAAAGATAAAAACTTCATAGTGATACTAAAGATATACATACTAACGTAAAAAACTATTACCATAAGAGTCATAATCAGCTACAGCTTTCTTTAGTTTTTGGTCACCAGTTAAATTATTTCATTGTTTGAAAAGTTGCGTTTCATTATGGTCCCTCTTATTCAACATACTTGACTATGAAAGCAGAGCTAAAGTGTAGCCTTTGTTACTGATTTGGACAATATAGTGGTAACATTTCTACAAAAACTTGCTTGGATCACTGAAAATCCACCATACAAATCTATGTAAAAATGATGTTAAAATTAGTGCTCATCTCCGTGCAGTGATACAATAGAATTTTTTTACTTTTCCAAATTTTTAGTTCTTTTCTCAGAAACAGCTATTCATTTTTGGTGAGGTTACCGGCCAATTTTCGTATTTTGAAAAACTGATCTATGTCCCTAAAAAAACTGTGGATACAAAATCGTGATGCAGAATCTTCTTTCTTCGTTTTGATGGCTTTGCTACAAGGCAATTCGCCAGCTCGTCCCACGGCCCGGTGCTTATCTAGAGCCAGAGTTACCCTTCTGGATAGGTTACACAGAAATCCGATTTGTGGGCACTAGTGTTGAGGATTCTCGGATAGACGGGTATATACCCCCAAAAACCCCCTAGTTCTATCCTTCAAACATACAGGTTTTTTTTTTTTTTTTTGAGTGCTGTGTATTTGCCGAAACTTTTCTCTTTCTCTTTGTATCCTTGAGGTAATTGTTAGTTTAAGACAAAAGGAAGTTGGATATCCCACTACAAAAAAAAAACAAAAAATTCTAACATCTCATACACAGGAGAGGATCAGGGAAGGGTGAGAGAGTCCATTGAGTAATAACTATTCTATAATTTGATCCTATTAAAGTTAAGGTATTTAATTAATAAATTTATAACTTCCTCATTAAGATTGCTTAAGATATCTGAAATGGATAATGGGGAGTTAAAGTTCATGCCCCTGACTTTATTATATAAGTCAAAGTTTTGAATCTTGTTAATAGGACATTCAAAAAATATGTGGTTTAAATCTTCAACTACCCCACATTCACATAAAGGATCGTCCTTTAAATTTAATTTAAATAGATGTAATTTTGTTAGGCAGTGTCCAGTTCTCATTCTAATTATGGTCGAAGTGTGTCTTCTATCCTTGTACGCCATATTTTTGAACCAACTATTCCTTGGGAAATCAGATTGAACCAGCTTATATTGAGGGTTTTTATTTATTAAATCAATTTTCCATTTTTCTTTAAATTTTTTATGGATATCCCCCTTAATATTATAATAAATATCTCCTGGATCTAGTAATAGGAACATTTAGATCTCTGCCAATTTTGGCAAGTGAGTCTACTACATTATTTCCTGGAATATCCGCGTGACCCGGAATCCATGACAAAATGATTCTAAATCCATTTTGATTTGCCAAAAAAATTAATCTTTTTATTTTAAAAATCCATGTATCATTTTTATATTCCAAACTATTTTTAGTAATGCTGTCAATTGCACTTTGAGAATCCGAAAAAATAATGACTTTACTAAGTTTTTTATTTATCGCAATTTTAATCCCCTGGTGTATTGCTAAAATTTCCGCCTAAAAGATAGATATATTGTTGGGAAGTCTGAAGGAAAATCTATATTGAATACTAGGAATATATATACCGAAACCAACCCTTTCTTTATTTTTGGAAGCATCCGTGTATATAAAACTATAATTATTTTTAAATCTTTCTGTCGCAATCTCGAATTTTTCTTTTATCATTATTTCATTTTTCTTTATATTACAATTAAATTTTTGTAGAGGGGATATTAAAATGTTGTAGTCAATTTCGTACATCGGCATTGAACGACTTTTGTAAATCTTATTATAAAAAGAATAATATAACTCCAAAACTGAAATTAAATATGGAACGTTTTCTTTCTTATGAAAGGAGGGATTCTTTATTAACTCCCTGCGTAGTGTGTATAATATCCCAATTAAGGGATGATTTATAATACCAATTACTTTAGCAATATATTTACTGGCCAATAAGGTTCTTCTGTGTTCAAGATCTACCATTGCAGATTCCGCCAGCATTGCCAACCTAGGGGTTGATTTCATACATCCCAGGCACACTCTCAGTCCCTCAAAAAAGACCATATCTAGCTTTTTTAATACTTTTTGGCTTGAAGGTTTGAACATAATAGATCCATATTCTAAATGTGATCTTACAAGAGCGCTAAAAATCATTAATAGTGTTCGAGGATCTGCACCCCACCATACTCTACACAGAGCGTACAGTACATTAATATTTTTTTTGGCTTTAATTATCATCGCTTCCACATGTAAGTTCCATTTTAAGTGTGTATGGAGTATCACTCCCAGAAACTTTGTATGGTTTCGATATGGTATTAGAATATTATCAATTTTTATTTCTGGAAATGCGGTTTTTTGTATTCCCTTCGTAAAACATATTGCCTCACATTTATTAATGGACAGGTTTGGATCGTGCAAATTTAGCCATTTTTTTATTTTAACCAATTCACTATTAATTTTTGCAACCATCATTCTTCCCGTAAATCCTTGGACATATAGAACCAAATCATCCGCATATCCCAATAACTGGAAATCTTTTGGTATTCTAGTAAACAATTCAGAAATATATATGTTAAAAAGAATTGGACTTAGAGGGAAGCCCTGTGGTAGCCCTTTGGTTGACAACATGGGTCCCAAAAATTCACCTTCATTCCCCCTAGCGTATAAGAGTCTGTTATTTAGTATTCTGAATATCAAATTAATAAGGGAAATTGGGATATTTAGTAATTTTAACTTATTATATAATTTATAGATGTTGACGTTTTCATATGCTGCTTTGATGTCCAAAAAAACAGCCATCGTAATTTGGTTGCATGCGAAGGCTTTAAGAATGTCCGAATGTAGGAATGTTAAATTATCCATACAGCCTTTGCCTTTCCTGAACCCTGTTTGGGTGTATTTAAAGGATAGATTATGCTCCAATATCCAATCCAAACGATTCTTAATCATAATTTCTACTATTTTTAACACGCACGAGGCAAGCCCAATTGGTCGATAATTTTCAGCTAAGAGAGGGTTTTTATTCGGTTTTAATATGCATACAATTTTATATTTTTTCCAGTCATCCGGAATGGTTTCACCTAATAGACAATCATTGTAAATTTTCAAAAGACATTTTTTTGCTGAAATGGGTAGCTGCCTAATCATCGTATAAGATATATCATCCATACCAGTGGCAGTAAGCTTTTTATTGTGAAGGGCATTGTCCAATTCAAAAGCTGAGAAAAGAGAAACTTCCTCTTCGATTCTTAGTAGCCTAAATTCTGGATTAATTTCTAAGGAGACTAGTGCCATCTATGACATTTCGGAAAATAAACATACGCCATTAAAGGCCGGTTTGTTACCAACTGTCATGGTGCAAAAACCATAGTTCTTTATAGGTTCGAAATTATCGAACTTAGTACCAGGAAAAGACGTTTTGCGGAAAATTTAATAAGCTTTTATTTAAAGGAAACAGCTGCTGAAAGTTAGCGATTGTTTGTTGAAGCGTGAGAATATTTTAACCCAAAAAAGGTGGTAATTTAGATGTAAAAGGCAAGGAACGTCCAGGTAAGCCAAAAAGTTTGAAGATGGGGATTTGCAAAAATTATTGGATGAAGACTCATCTCAAACATTTATATAATTGGCAGCAGCAATTAAATGTTTCCCGATACATTATTTCCAAACTGATGAAAGTGAGAATACAGACCCTAGCTATTAGCTTTTCAATAAGAATAGTACATGACCTCACAAAACTGTTTGAATGTGCTTAGAACATGTATTTACATATGTAGAAATAACTACTTTTGTGATTTTTTTAGCGATTCCTATTATCGATAGCTATGTAATTCTTTTTGATCTATATTAATACATTATTGAAGTAGGTGAATTTTCTAATATTTTGTTTTATAAAAAAAAAAAACTTGTGCTTTAACACAGAGTGTCTACAAAAGACAAGTCGCTAGCATTAAGGGCTTTGCTGATTCTTCTCAAACCAAAAAAAAAATAGTTTCATAATGAGTATGCTTGTGTAAACAAAAAGTCGCAAAATGGTGGTCTTTTTTTGTATATTTGATACAGGGAAAAATAGTACATATTAATCTTAGTATTATTACAGAACATGAGCCATACATGTCTAGAATACAGGATTAAAATTTGGAGAGGATTGGTCCAATTGTTTTTCAAAATTCTTTAACGCCGCATGCAGAAACGTTGTTTCGAGAAAAACGCGCGCGCCCAAACAACCTTTCAGAGATCTATTCATATGTCCCTAACTTTTGGCTAGTCACTATATGAGTAATTTCCTAACTCACCTGCTTTCACATTACTGTTTTTCCTTCCAAGTATAAAAATAATGTTCTAATAATCTCCCAAAATAAAAAAAATTTATAACAGTTTATATACATATATTAAACAGACAAATATTTAGTATAAAAACTTAATATATCTTCTTTAAAAATTTATCACAGGCCCTCTAATAATAGTAAATCATCCTACCTCTAATATATAGAAATTACATAAGCAATTTTGTTTTGTTGTTTAGAGAAAAATAAATTTACAGATTTTAAAAACAATTTAATCAATATTTGTTATCTAGGCAATGACCAGACACTTTCAATAAAGAATTGGGTAATAACATAATACATTTGCAGTAAAATTACATCATTATACAAATTCTTGAAGCCTCAAAATTAAAATTACAAAATTAACTTACATTTGTTACTTTTTCAGTATACCTTTTTTCCTTAAATACCTTACAATAAATGGTACAGATGCCAGAGTAATACTAATTCTAACAGGTGCAAAGACCTTGTGAACCGCATATGCAACTGCAAATGTTCCAGCATTTGATACAAGCGTAGTTTTTCCTTTAATCCATTCATGCAATCCCAAGTTAATTAACATCTCATTCACGTCCAAACCTGAAGATACTAGAAGATAACAAGTTCCTAGTGATATTAAAGATATACCAACGTGAAAAACTATTACCGTAGAACCATAGTCAGCAACAGCTTTCTTCAGTTTTTGGGCACGGGTTAAATTATTTAATTCTTTGGTAGCTTGTGTTACATTTTGGTCATTTTTATTCGGTACACTTGAATATGGAAAAAGAGTCTGGACACTTATTATTTGAACAGGGTTTACATTTTTATAACTTGTACCCTTTGTTACTGATTTGGACAATATAGTGGAAACGTTTCGACATAAACTTGCTCTTTGGACCTCTGGAAAATAAACCACTTAGATTTTTGTAAAAACAATATTAAAATTAGGGCTTACCACCGTGCCTTGATACAATAGAGAGGAAACTTCTAGCAAACATTTTTTAATTGTAATTTTTTTTATTTTCCAAAATATTACTAATTTTCTCAAAAACAGCTACTCATTTTTAGTGAGGTTATCTGTCAGTTTTCGGGTAGATACAGATGTAACGAGCCGGAATTATAAGGATATAAAGTTATTACGGTAACCTACTGTTGTGAGCACGAACTTGAGATATAAAACTGGACTGCTCGTGTTCCATATCTCCCTTATAAAAAAAAATGACCCCACCGTGCTCCGTGCCATTTGGTGCAAATAATTGCTTTGGCAACAATGAATTCCCTAAGTTTTTATGATATTGGGGAAAGTGTATTTTGACATTGACTGAATACTTTTCATTTTGACAAAAATTTATTTTTGATTTTGCTGTTTTATGGATTTTTTCACATTTTATGTAACGTTTTACTGAAAATTTCAAACAGGAGTGTAAACTTTAAGATTTTTTTTTGTATTTTAAAAAATGTGATTCTTCATCGTAAGACGTGCAAATACCTCATCTGGTAAATTGGAATTTATTTGGTAAGTTATAAAGCATTCAATAATAATTATATAAAATTTTACCTTAGAATCAAATTGTAAATCTAAGGGTAACAAGTTTAATCTTATGGATATGATATATGATAATTATTAAATGCTATCAATATTTTAGTTTTCTAAGAGAAAAGAATCTTCAAATTCAAGAGCTGAAGCAAATTGGTCATGATCATGATTCTTTTATACATCAGATAAGTAACTCTGTTCAGAGTATTTTTCTGGAAATTGTTTTATACAATAAGATGTGCAAAAAGTTTGTGTTGTGCTTCTTACAAATAAACTGCCTGAAAAAAACTACGAAGCACTTTGATGTAAACATCTTGAAGCAACTAAACTTGGACTTAATAACATACACTGGCTCTACAAAAAAAGTCCTGAATTAGGTGTGCATTAACCAACAACAATATCGTTTTACCATAAAGTTAATGTTCCACTGACATATAAAGCTGAATATCGAAACTGGTATGGTATTAAAATTTAAAATGACTATACGTTTAAAAACCAATATGCCATATTAAAATAGAAATAAATGATTGCATATAATATGAAATTTTTCAATATTATTAAGGATGTTTGGAAATTACATAAATTTTACTTTTATGTATTTGTTTTGTCTAAAAATAAAGTAATAACATTTTGTTTGAATATGTTATTAATTAATAAAACAAAAATTCTTGATTTTAGCTCAGATAGGAAATTTGTGTCATGAAAACCCTTTGTCCAAGTAGTGAGAAGCTGCAATTGATTACCATTTCAAAAATTCAACTATAGAAAAGGCCAAATCCAGATCCTTAAACAGTTAAGTAAATTGAAAGTTTGACCTAGTGTAAAAATTAAAAGTTGCTAGTAAATCTTTGTGTATATATTTAGATTAAAAATGATTGTATTAATGTAAGAATTCTCTTGTATTCTTTATATTTAAAGTGTCTTAATAAATGTTGTTTTGTTTACAATTAAATATAAACTGCTTTAACACTATCCCCTTTAGAGTTTAATTTTTTTTTTATAAAAATGGTTTAGTTCATAATGTTACTTTACTTCATTTAAATTAAAGCTCCCTTTTTATGAAGGAAATGTCAACATTATTATGAATGTTGTTAACCCTATATAAATACCTAACATATCAGTTCCCTAAAAGCATCGAACAGAAAATAATTTTAACATAGACCTAATCGAAGCTATTTTTAAATGATGAAACTATCTTACTTTGCAATAGATTATGTGTTCATTTCGATACCTTACATTAAACAATATACTATATTAATTCATGATATAAAATTTTTAAAAATAAATGCCTTAATACTGGTTTTCATTAACTTCTTATACTCTACTTCCGAATAAAGATGTTTCTAAAACAGATATTTCAAAAAAAAATTAATCTCGATTTGTTTTTGGCGCATATTTCACATTTTAGCTATTTTACTAAATAACAGTTTTATTGTAAAAAATAAAATATGTAAACAGTCATAGAAAAAGCATTTTCATTTATTTATAACAACTGACATTTCATGCTTGTTATCTAAAAATGTAATTGTTACATATTTACGCTGTTCCAAAGAAGATAAAAAAATTTGCTTCATTGGAGTTGCTTTAAACAGAAAAATTATAATTTTGAGGAAA